>OZ014530.1:24507166-25107166 GCA_963966105.1 Volucella zonaria | reverse complement strand
ATGCACTGGATAATGTGGATTATTCATTGCATTATTAAACAGTGTGGTGTAAATGTCCACCGCTTCTAGAGGAAGATGTCGAAGCACGATGTTCGGAATACCATCTTTCCCCACTGATTTCTTAGCCCTGATTGTGTGGAAGATCTCATGGAGCTCTTCCTTCGAAATGAACGGAGGTAGGTCACCCTCTCTGGTAATGACATTATTTGCCATATTTTCGTCGCTGAACCGGGTGAAACCAGAGCCCTCGGATCGCCAGTTCTCTATTTCATTTCGAATGTAGAAGTCGTGCACCAAGACGCGATTGTCCAGGTCATAATTAGGGCCAATGGTATCAGTGGCCTTGTATATTTCCTGGAAAGTCGCCCCTATGGCCTCAACCTTCTCCTGTGGATCCTCGATCACAAAGAAGTCGTCATCATCAGCGGCCTCATTTGGATCAATACCTGCTATTGTCAGTAAACGTTCGTTGTCTGTTGTCCGGGGTATTTTAAGACACTGAAGGTCGTTTTGATTTTTTCTCCGAAATATTTTATTTATTTGCGGGAACATATTCGGGTTGCTGGTGTTTACAGCCCGAACCCTGTTGTTCCAATACAAACTTACAGAAATTCTGTAATTCTCTTTTATTAACGTTTGAATATTTTTAATCGACGCCTTCAGTGTCCTAATCTCCGGGTCTTGTCTGTCAGTAAATTGTCTGTACAAGTTTTTGAGTCTTGTCAGAAGTCTACTTTTCTGTCGGTGCAGAGCGTCAATAGTAGGATTGCGGAACAGGTCTTCGTTAGTCGTATGTCGATATCGCGGTATTGCAGTGTCCATAGTTTGTTTAATTGTCTCGTCCATTTGTTTTAGGTAATTGTCGATCTCCTCGTTTGACAAATTCCTATTGGACGGTGGGTGGAGCGTGTTCGAGGAGAGTGCTCTTGTCAAGGTTGCGGAGAAGCGTGTCCATCGAGTCTTACTGTAGTTGTAAGAATATCTTTGGACAAACTCCTCCAATTCCGCAATTTCGTTAGGAACTGTAATTTTGGTGCTAAAACCGCAATGGTCACTGTCATACACGAATGTGCGCAGACAGTTAAGCGTTTGTAAATTCGTACCTGTCAGTCGTATACGTTCGTCGTACAGCAGTAGATCCAAATAAGACCCGCCTCTGGGAAACGACGGGTTATCCGTCGCTTTAAGACCGAGTCTGTACATGACATCGTGCTGACCCCACCAATCGAGTAGTAGGTTCCCTCTAGTATTTGGCACATTATTTCCCCAATCCCTGTGTTTAGCGTTGAAGTCCCCACCGATTATAAAATAATTCTCCCCCGCTTCCAGCCTCAGAAGTCGAAAAAGCGTGTCGAGCTCTGTAATAAATAAAGTGGATTGTGAAGTCTCAGGTGCATAAACAGAAGCCAAGTATAGCCGCTTTCCACTGCGGAGCGGGATGTAAATGACGACTGCCTCCAACACCCGGAGCACAACTCTCGACTTTCGATTGATTGTGCAGCAAAGCAAAAATAGAGACATTATTTAAATATCCGTTATATAACGTATTGGGTATTAAGCTACAATACTATACCAATTGTTTTTGTTTTTAACAAATTTCATGTTTTTCACTTTTGGCCAAGTTTCTCCATAGTGATACTCCTCTGTGCAGAAGCTTGAACAAACTATTCAGACATTGAGCGAATGTTTGAAACCATTAGTCATAGATCTGATTGGATCCTATTAGTGCGGTTTTGGGCCAGCGATCCCATAATTGACTGGGTATTTAAACTAAGCTTAATCCCAAGGAAAAGCTGATGAATCCAGATTCATACTCAACGACACTTTACCAATTTCTATGCCGCTTATGACATCATCTTCTGCAATACCAATCGCCTTGTCATTGGAGGTACGCTGTTTAAGCATAATACCTGCCACAAGATCAGGTGGGTCTCAACTGACGAGCAGCGAACATAGAACCAGATACATCACATTGCGATAAGCTTTAGAAATTGTCTTCTAGACGTCAGAAACAGGCGCGGAACAGACATTGGACAAGAACGTGATCACCATCTTATGTAAGTTCATAAATGCCTTCGTACAGCGTCCGTCAACAGCAACCGCTCAAACTTTCTCAAATCAACCTGGTTCGATGCCGACAGTCTCAAGTATCCGCAAGTGTGCCAACAGTTCAAGGACCACCTTGCATTAGAAGGAGAAGCAATCAGCAGCACAACGCACAACAGCGTGGATGACCTCTGGAATGTTGTGAAAAATGTGTTTGCAACTGGGGTAAGCACCTATGTCGGTGCAGAAAAGTCACCGCACATGGCTTTCGGCTGAATCCTGGAGACGGATCGATGAGCAATTAAAACTCGGATAGGATAGTCGCCTCAGTAGTAGAAAGAACCGAACTAGAAGTCCAATATCGTGTGAAGAAGAAGGAAGTGCAGAGTAGTATAAGACGTGACAAGCGTCAGTACATTGACACACTGGCTCCAAGGTAGGAAGAAGTAGGAAGCAGGTGCGACTGTAGTGCTGTCTACAAAATCACCAAGGAGCTCACTGGTGGTCGGAATTCCAGACAACATCCAGTGAAAAGTGCAGATGGTAATCTGCTGATTTCGGATGAGGAACAACTCTTTAGATGGAGATAAAACACTTTGCTACGGTCTTAAACCATTTAGACGATGGCGCTACGATCTCGAATTCGAATAAGTTTTCACAGGCCACAAATTCCCAAATTCGCATCGGGCTTCCCAGTAAAACCCGAAATAACGACAGCAATCAGGTCCCTCAAGAAAAACAAGGCGGTGGTATTGTTGGCATCCCTGCCGAACTATACCAAGCGGTCAAATACATCGGCTGATCTGCTACAGCCGCTTATGTGCAGAGCGTGGGATAGTGAAGAATTTCCGTAGGAGTGGTAAAGAGGGAGGATTATCAATCTACCAAACAAGTTAAACCAGATGGAGTCACAGTAATAGACTAGAATAATTCTGGAACGAATCAGAGAACATTTAGATTCAACTCTCGACGTCGAATAGGCAGACTTTCGCGCTAAATCCTCCTGCATCGACCACATAAATACCTTACAGATCATTATAGAGCAATGTGTTGAGTATAGGTCTCCACTACATTTACTGTTTATCGACTTCCAGAAGGTTTTCGACAGTTTGAGTCGAGATGCTATATGGTTGACCTAACGCAGGAGAGTCATACCAGGAAAACTCATATCTATTATTGAAGCTACATAAGACGGTGGTAAGTGTCTCGTTTTGCACAATGGTAAGATGTCTGCGGATTTCGAAGTCCAAAGTGGAGTATGTTAGGGGTCTATACTGTCACCACTACTGTTTTGCTGGTTATCAGCGATGTACCCCATGCAATACTGATGGAAGGCACCTGTGGAATTCGATGGTCAATGACAACTTGCCTACTTTCACATCGGAGAATGGACCTTCATTTAATGGCCCAACAATCTGGAAGCTGAAACAAACAGAGTGGGGCTCAAAATAAACACAGCACAAACGAAAGCACTTAGCAGTTCCAACACCAGCGCTCAACTTAACATTGCCGAACAGGAGGTCGAGAAAGTTGACAAGTTTCTATACTTAGGAACTGTGGTCTCAGCTAATCGAGGTGGCACCAAACTGAATGTGTGCAGTATAATCGGGAAAGCTAAAGCTGAGTTCGGAATGCTATCCAAGATTTGGGAAAGCAATGTTTTCAGTTTAAGAAAGAAGCTGCGACTGTTCTGCTCCAGTATCCGTACCACTTTATGGGTGCAGTACCTGGAAGGTGAACACCATTACCAAACGCAAGCTGCATTAGGCCAATCGTATCTCTAATGCAAAACTTTGCCAGAGACCGGGCCAAAAATCTATAAACATTACTATACGAAGGAGAAATGGCAGTGGATTAGACACACCCTACGACGCGAAGACAGTTTCACTGCGAAGTACGCCATGCCATGAAATCCGCTTACAAATTCAGCCAAAAGAGCGGATCGCCCGAGATATACTATTCGCAGAACAGTCGAGGAGGAACTAGATGGCGGGCAGGCGTTGTTGACGCCCTATGCCCCCGAGGGGTTAAAGGATTTATGTATACCATATATATAATGGCAGCATCTAAAAGGCGCATTTTGGAAGTGCCACCACAGCAGTGCTCCAACATCAAGACTAATGTTGACAACCTGACCGTATCTGATTTTAAAGGTCTCATTACAGGAATATGTGTCAGCAATTCTATTGTAGATGACCGACGAATACGCTATCGACGCAAAAAAATATGTGTCTGGAACTACTCCCAATAACGAATTCTGCCCTGACAGTTAATGCAAGAGAGTTGATCATCCAGAAGCAACGTGCCTAATGTAATTGTGAGACTGAAGACCTATCACATGAAATAATGTAACTTCGGAAGGACCATAGTTTAAAGTACAAAAATCAAAAGCGCCCCCTTTTTAATTCTCTGAAAATGCTTGCAAATACGGTTATCTCGAGGTCTGCTAATTGCGAAAACAAAAAGCCACCCTGGACGTTTCCAGTAATGGCAATAAAAACCTCATTAGACATGACACTAAAACATAGCCCCCGTAGCGGCCAGTATCGAGGAAGATCAAGAAATGTCTATTAAGCATCGCCAGAGAGTCAACCCAGCTTGATTTGCAGTTGGATTTGGGCCTACATCCGTTTAAGTTTATGCTGACTCAATAATTGAAGCGGAACGACAATAGACAACGCCGTGATTTCGCTAATTGGGCGCTGGAAATGTTGGCCGGAGATCGGGATTTTGGCTAAAAACTCATCTTCCCGGACGAGGCCCATTTTTGACTCAGCGGCTGTATCAACAAGCGAACACAATCCACAAGTGTTCGGACAAGCATCAATGCATCCACAAAGATTGACGGTTTGGTGATTGACGGTATATGGTATGGCGGCATCATCGGATCTTAGTTCTTTCGAAATGAGGAAGGAGACAGTGTTACCGTCAATGTTCTCAGGTATAGAGTAATGTTAACCGACCTTCTGTGGACAGAGCTCGAAAACATCGATATATTCGAGCAGTGGTTCCAACAAGACGTTGCTACATGCCATTCAAGCAACGCAGCGCTCAAAGTTGTGAAGGAGAAATTTGGCGATTGGGTCTTCTCACTGCGAGCATTCATAAATAGGCCGCCGCGATCATGCGATTTGACACCACTCGATTATTTTCTCTGGGGCTTCGTTAAGTTCTAAGTCTACGCTAACAAACCATGGGCGAGCTCGAGGCTAACATTCAACATGCTTTTGCCGGAATAACGCCTCACATATTGGACCGAGATGGCTATTTGAATGATGACATGAACGTACCTTCAAAACAAAGCCAGAATTGTTTTTCCTATCGTTCTTATCTGGTCACCCTTTATTTATACATATGTGGTCTTAGTAACAAATTATCATTTTGTGGACTTTATAATTTTATTATCCTATTCGGGCCAATTATGCACAGGAACTTTTGTTACTTTGAGAATAGCTTTGGAATTGCCACTATAAATGGATCACCACAGTTAAATTAGAAGAGAGGTGTTGAGCAAGTGCCAGATATCTCCTCAGTTTCAAAAATGACTTGAAGGGTAAGGTTTGTGAAATTATGTTCTTCGGAGACCGCATGTACGTAAATCTTTAAATAATACGAGCTTCACTCACTTACTTAATATTGGTCGCGCTACAGCCTGTGGTGGACCTGGACCTCAACCAACAAACGTCTTCAGCCAACTCGATCTTTAGCTAGCTGGTTCCAGTTTCACACGCTCAGTTCGCTGATGGCTCCTTCCACTTGTTTGCCCCACCCGAGTCGCGGTCTTCTTCTACTGTCCATATTATTCCGTCCCTCGGATTCGAAGACTTTTCGGACCGGAACATTGGTGTCTAGCCGGTCTACATAACGCAGCCATATCATTCGTTGGACCTTGCGTCTTCCGTCATCCCATACAGTTCGTCATTGCATCACCTCCCCCATTCTTTGTCTATGCAGATGGGACCGAAAATCACCAGAAGCAGGAAGGAACACCCTCATCCATTTTTGATAAAGTCCGTGAATCTGCACCATAGAACAGGACTGTGATTATTAAGGTATTCTGTAGGACCACTTTTGTTGTTCGAGAGAGGGCTTTACTAGTCTTAGCCCAAAGGAGCAGAGTTTGGCAAGAGTTATTCTTCGTTTCATCTCAGTGCTGGTGTCGTTGTCTGAATTGATAGTGGAGCCTTGGTAGACAAAGTCCTTAACTACCTCAAAGTTATTACTGTTGAGCGTGACGTTCTGTCCGAGACGTCGATGTTAGATGTCTTTCTGTTGACAGCATATGCTTGGTCTTGCCCTCGTTGACATTTAAACCCATCTTCGCCGCTTCTGTTTTAATACTCCCGAAAGCGCCACTGACATCAAGCTGGTTTCTTCCGATTACGTCAATATTATCGGCGTATGCGAGGAATTGGACGGAATTGCCGCTTGTGTGGGTGTGTGGGTTTTGCACTATTCCTTCAAGAATGATGTCAAAGTAATCGCATGACAGCGCGACGCCTTGTACAAATCTTTTTTAGACATCAAAGGTCTCAGTGACTTCTTATAAGGGAACATCTTCGGGTCTGTCATCAAAATGCAAGGCAGCGGACGTCTACTGATACCACATTGTGTACATCGTTGTCTCGTCGATGTTGTGATATTCTCTGTTGAGCGAGCAATAAGTGCCCGGCCACTTCTTGTGACATCTCTAGTGGACCCAATTTGCACGACATGCTCAGCTAAACGCTTATTTGTTCGCGCAGGACAGCGAGGAAAACAACAGCGAAATTCACGATGCGTTAAAGCAACAGACCGGAAATTGTGGCACATTCACATTATGACATAACTTTCGCCCCACCTTGTATGTGAAGCAGTGTGATCCTAATGAAAGCTTAAATGACAGAGGGGAGGCAGGTTTGCATAGCACAGGAGACACCTATGCATGTGGGTCTCTGAAGGCGTTTCTTTTTCTCTTACTCCACCATAATTACTGGCGAGTATACGAAGGTCAGTCAGGCCATCAATGTGTAGATCCAATCCAGATCTTTCAATTTCGTTTTTTTTTTTCTAGAAGCACTCCTAAATATTTTAGTCCATTGGAGAACTCTGTAATTGTATCGCTCTGATAGATCTGGTCAAGACTCAGCCTTCTTCTACGGCTGAGGGAGACCAGTACAGCCTTTCCGTGGTTGATTGCGAGATTTTCTCCAAGATACCTGTCAGACTCTACTATTAGAACATTTTGAATATTGTTGCTAATTTCTGTTGGATATTTAGCTTTCACGAGGATGGCGTAAATTTTCGAGGTTAACTAGTAAGTCATCGATGATAGATGAAAGGTGAAAGAACACCTCTTTGTAGACAGCCTTTGGCTGCTGAAATAATAATTGATGTCTCGCCAGCAGAAGTCTGCGGGTAGGGTGATCAATCTTTCTGAGTTCCATGTCTTTATCCTTTTACAATCTAGTAAAGCGTTCGTGTATTTTTTTTTTTAGAGTATCATCGTTAAATAGGACGCACCTCAGTCTTCTTTTTTTTTGAAGCGAAACCGGTAATCCCCATATTTTTTTTCTAGCAGAGTATCCGAGTGGACCTCGTCTGTTTTTATAGCCTCACTTTCTAAGCATCCTAGCTACTGTTTTAGGAAGTTCGTATCTTGATTTTGGGGTCGTGTTTAGATACCTAGCACATCACGTTTTTTTTACAAACTTTCGGCAAGCGAGAAAATTGGGAAATCTTTGTGCGGTCTCTTGTCACGCAGATGGTCTCAAGCAATTCGTAAAAACTTCGTTCGCATGGTTACCTTTTCTAGGTGACTCCAGGAAAGCTATAGCATGAGGTCCGAAATGTACGAACAATGAGCGCTTCTAACGTAATTCCGATTATCTTCGCAATTCACTCCTTTCCACCAACTTATCTCCATTAAAAGGATAAACGATCCATGCCAGTAACCTAACCCAATTAAAATACACCACTTCTGAGTGGATTATTTAGATAGGTTATTTAGTCTAAGCTGCACATAGTGGATTTTGTGCAGTCTTTCCAGCCATCATGCCGTCAGTAGGATATCTTAAAACAAATTTACAGGAAGAGCAGCCCTCATGCCATGATTCTGTTTTCTCAACTGCCGCATTTGGAGCTGTTTGCTTTGGTTTTGGACATTAAACCTGGCTGTAGGAAAATGGAAAGCCCCATGGAACAAAAACGTGAGCATTCGTCCTGGGATTCTTCCACTGGGACTTTCGATAAAGTCTAGAGCTTGCTATGGGTTAAACATGTAAAAAATGGAGAAGTTAAATCGTTCAATGGTATCAATAATTCTTCAGTGACCAAACCGCAATAAGGCCGCTTTTACTAGCAAATAAATGCGCTTCGATAAAATATGGAAATATATTATTCTAAAACAAGGGGAGCTTATATACTTCTTTTTAGTCCAGTCGAGTATCTTCTTCAGAAGAAAACCTTTCTTTGAGGGCTATTCATAAGACCTTGTAAAAACTTATTCTTCTTACATGTGCGAAGAATATGGATCGGCTGGTCGAATCGCTTGCGTTCGTTCAGGTAGCGCCCTATTGTAAAGTCGAAATGACTTCGGTAAAATATCGCGATCCAAGATCTGAAAAGGAAAGTCGAAAGGCTTTTCAACAGACACTAGAAAAGTATCCATTTCGGAATCATATAAAGAGCTCCTGCAGAATTCTTGTGTGGACAGGAAGTAAACCTTCGGACTGAAGCAGATGTAACAATCCCAATAGAGAAACTATTGCTTTTAAACTGCTCGGCAGCCACCGAGAAACAGATCTGATCCACTTAAGTCCCCAAGACCAAATTGGATTTCTCCAGCCGAAATTCAAAAACCTCCGATCTCCTCCGACTTAGCCTAACTAACTGTGCATATCTCCAGCTTATATGTAGGCATACCTCAATGTACTCGTAGTTTTCGTAGATACAAGTAAAACCTGTCAGAGTTTAAATCGAACCCTGCTCGCCACATTTCAAGATGCAAACTGACTGGCTAATCATTATAGACTTTCAACCTCGAGGATATGAAAGCAGAAGCGACAACCTGACGGTTGACAACATAGTAGATTCAGGCAAGGCTGGCTGTTATTTACTCACTTATGATGAGGACTTTGCAATAACATAAATGGCTTGCGCCGAGACCAAGTTCCGGTGGTTAATCGATGAACTTGCGCTGCTAAATTTTCAAGAGTTTAAGTGAATTCTCTTTTTGGTGGCAATGAACCGAAAGGTTCAGATATCGTCCGCGTGGATAAAATGCCTTAAGGTCTTAGAAATAATGAATACCAAGCGTATGACCAATATCATCTGTGAGTTTGTTCCAGCAGCTATGTACCAAATTACATTCAATAAAGGAACGCATCTACACACCTTAATGTATTAGCTCATAAACGGATACGGAGTCAGTGATGTTTTGGTTTGTTGACCAAATTTTCACGCGGTGGATATGCTGAAAATTCACTGAACCATACATCAGCTTACAAAGAACTCTCATAGAACTATTGGCTACGAGCTTTTCCTCAGTCGAGTTTGACATTTAATCTGATTAATTCGATATTCCGAGAATGCCGATATCGATACTGACAAAGAAATGAAAAAGTCCTCGACCTAAATGAAGGCCATATCATGTGGGCTCCAGATACTCATTAAAATTCGAAACTGTTTGAGCGAAAAATTGGTATACTTCCTCTCTTCACAAACAAGCACATCCTACCAACAGCACAAAGGTTTTCAAATTTCCTCAACTCTGTACAGCCTCCGGAGAAAATGTTCACAAGAATCTCACAATATTGCAAATCTACACCCACATCTCCTTCTACTTCCTTTTATTTTATTCACTAAACTTAAAAAGGATCCCAATAGGGGGAATCAGATCCTCCCGTATGTCTAAATGACTTCCAAGCTGCCATCTGTTTTCTGCCAATTCCCTCCGCCCAGCTAAAGTCGATTTCTCTCTTTCAAATTTGCACCCATGAATTTATTTGCTTTTCAAAACTAATTTCCCGAAGAATATGTTTTCTCTGTATCTTCTTCCATATCAACCCGCAAGTGTTGTTTTCAATATACTCGTATCTCTTCGCCCTGATTCCGATGCTCTTGTCTGATTTTTATACAAAGACGAACGTGTGTGTGTCAGTGAGGATCCTTTTTTTTGTGTTAAAAAAATGTCTATACACAATCCCAAGTAAATAGCCCAACTGATTGAACCACTTACCTGGAGGAGTATCTGCCACCTACAACGGAAATGATATCCTCTTGTTCTCATAACGTGTCTGTTGGTATTGGCATATGAAATACGGGATACGGATACCTCCTGCCCCGGCAAGCCTTTACACATCCGGTATACCCTTGCCTCTGTATTCATCCAATCAAAACTGGCAGCTTTCGTAAATTTTCGTTTCAAACAATCCACACTCTGTAAACTTAAGCCCCATCCCTCCCCCAACTCATCTAAGCATCACCATTGTACTTTCCTTAACTACTCGTACTCCTTCTTCTCTAACCCCCTCCCCAAAATCAAACCAGCCATGCATCCAGGTAAAATAACAAAAAATATTCATATCCCTCACTAAAATTACAAATATACATTTGGAAGGGTATAAATACGAGAGAAATGAGTATGATGGGGTGGATGGGATACTCTGAGGGTGGTATCCCAAACAAGGACTATTGAGCATTCAGGAAACGATATGGTGCACAGGAGCCCTTTCAAATATTGCCTCTGAGATGTGTTTTCCTTATTGTATGCTTTGCTATTGCTAGTAGCCATATATGTACGAGTAACATAGTAGATATGAATACACTGCTCCTGCTGCTGCTTGTACTCCTGTGTTTTGTGTTGTCTTAGGTGTGGTTGCGTGTGTAAAGTTTATCCTTCGTTTACAATGTATTCATGTGTGCTGATGCTGATGCTGAGTCCTTTTTTACCTTTTGTTCTCGATTCTCTCTCGGTGGAAAAAGGATATTTTCTTTTCGAGAAAAATACGGAAACACAGCCACACATGCATCGTAATATAGCCAAAACAAGCTGAGGGAATATTTATGATTATATTTTGGAATACCCATCGGTCCATCGTGAATATATGTATTTGCAAGGATGTAACAGAAGCACAGAAAAGCGCAGAGGATCCCACCACCACCATCGTCGCCGCTACAGCCATCAACGGCAGGAAACCCAGGTAATAGCAATAGCGTCAAAAACGGTAATATATGAGCCGGAGCCGATGCTGGCGCTTGGTCTGGTTCTGGTTCTGGTTCTGGTTCTGGTACTTGTCCCGGAGCTAGATTTCAGTTCAGATATGAATGCAATGTATCCTACAGATGGTGATCAGGGGCGTAGGTACCTAAAAAATATCATGCTCCAGCTCGTCCAAATGTAGTTTTATTCTTCTTTTCTGTTTTTTTTTTTTTTTAATTTTTTTGGCGAAAGGATATTCTCAAAAGCCTTATCGATGATAGTGCCGATCCAAGGCAGCAAGTAAACCCAACGAATATATGGTGCACAGGCATTCTCTATCCAGGGAAAAAATCTATAAAATATATTTTGTTATGCTGGAGACAAAATTGGCAAGGTATGAGTACCACGTTTTTTTTTAATCTTTTATGGGGCTACCTACCCGCTGTAGATACGGATACACGGTGTCGGAATGTGTGATGACCTGTAATACATAAGAACAAATTGTTTGACCTCTGCCTGTCAAATATTTTTGCGATGAAAAGATGAAAGGAATGACAATCAATAGTAGTATGCCAGGCCGAACAGGGAAGGTTGTTGAATTTTTTAAACAATCACATGAGCTGGAGGTATGAGGAGGTGAATAACGGAGCACATTTTAATCATGAGAAATACTTTTTCGAGATATCGCTTTTTTTTTTTTTTTGCAGTTGGAATATTCTCAAAATGAAAAGGGGTTAAAGCATAAAAGTTCTTTTGAGGTGAAAGATGTTTTAAAAATTTAAAAATAAAATACGAGTACCGTCAAAATTAAAACAAAAATATCGATGTTGAGTGCTGAATTCCTCTGCCAAAGAAAACGTCCTACTGTGATGCAATTATTCAAGAGGCTTTGTCGGATCTGAGTGTCGTGCCCCTAAAGATCGGGGCTACCAGTTCCATGATAGAGAGATTCCTTGTTTTATTTGACAGCGAGGACGACAAAGAATGAGTGCTGCCATATCGCTGCTTCCAGACTATTTTCAGAAATTAAAGAAAAGATGAGTTTTACCACGGAATATATATAGTCCATTGCGTTTGCTTAATTACTCAGACTGGATTGTTTTGATAGACGCTTGTCACTTAGACTTCCGATAGAATTTGTTTGCCCCGAAGTTTAATTATACTAAACCCGCAATTGACAAGGATTTACTCGTTGATTTTTATAGTTTGCAACATTAATTTCACCAAATATAAGATGTTACCATTTTTCGTGACGCTTTTATCTCCTATCAATGGAATAGAGATCTCAATCACCACTCGTAATTGTAAACCTACGCCATTGAATACCAAGACAAGAGTCTTCCAGCTTAAGGCAACGCCTATCGATGACGCTCTTTTTTATTGCCTCCAGACGCACTCCCTTACTGTTTAAAGGTAGTGTCTGACCTTGTAATATCATCATAGTCGCTTCATTGAGAGATGTTAGACGAATTTATATTTGGCCTTTCTTGAGACAACTTGTAGCGTCACTAGATGTTGGAAACCTATCTCGAATATGGACTCCGGATGGTAGAAATAGATGTTATTAAACCTGACCCTTATGTGGTTAAGAAACCACAATCTCAACCGTTTCCCAAATTATAATACTAGCAGAAGGGAACGATCCCATATTTCGGCTACAGAGTTCCAACAGTATTAGCTTCACTACGTCAGCCTAGTGCAAGCGTAGGCCAGACACGAGGTGTGGACATCATAGCAAACTGCGCAGGATATTGTGTCATAGATGCCTATCACATTTAGGTACTTAACGGAAGCGTACATAGTACTTCATTACGAAGCCAGTAAGCAGTCTACTGAGGGCCAGTGGGAAAGTGTTTGATCTCGGCAAACATCGTTTCGCCAGCTGGCATCCCTAAGTGTGGGTGCCTGTGGCTCAAATTTCAGTATATTGGCTTCCAAATAGGACGGTTCGACGTTCAATCCCAACTACGCCTGAAAGATATTATTTTTTTTTTCGGGGAGCTAAAATTACGTAAAATGAGTGGTTGCCTAGAATACAGCAACAAGTCCAATTACATTAATATTATAGTTTCCGCATTAAATGTTGGACTCCGCCCATGGATCAAAATGACCACTGAGCCCAAACATCTTTCTTTCTCTCTCTGTCCCATTGCAAGCAATCCTAACTCAGGTTGGGGTCCTGAGGAACTTCCCTCTGAGCCTTCTCTCGAATTTTTATCGACCATATATTGTAATACAATCCATTACCAATTATTGTCCGCCTTGAAGACGGACGAAAGCTTTCCTGAGGTAAACAATACGAACGCTAAAAAGAGACTTGCTAAACTCATTAGTATTGATGTTGGAATTGAGATCGATGGGGACGAAATAGAGCATTGCTACGTCAAGTGAATTAAAGCCAAAAGGAATGACGTTAAGAATGCTGCTTCGAACATCAAGGTAAAAATATTAAATAAAATGCGTTGGGTGAGAAACTCTGCTGTGCTTATCAGAAAGAAGAAAGGTGACAAAGTATTTAAAGTAGTTAGTATTGAGAATCTTTCTAAATTTTAAATTTAATTATATCTTCATTTTATTTATCATTAATGGCTAACAATAAATCGATCCTTCACAATATTAATTCCAGTCATAGCAATTTTACTTTATCCAATTCTGATAACATAAATTGCCTTTATTTAGAGCATTCAAGCAAATCATTCTCAGGATTTTCTGTAGCACATTAGAACATTTTTTGATTCTTTCTACCCGCACCTTGCAACTTCGAACCATTTACCGGATCTAATTATTCTTTCTGAGATATGGATTTATAATTTTGAGATTTCAGATTACTACAAATTATACATTTGATGCAACGTGTAAGGATTTCTATCCAGTTGGTGGTATTGTGGTATTTTATAGAAACGACTTGGCGGGGTGTGAAATTATAAAATTAAATTTGAACGGTGCTGATTCCATGGGTTACATTTGTGTACTAAAAATTTGTTGTTTTTGGATGAAGTTTCAGCATTTCTCGAAAAACAAACATGCAAGAATCTTATTCTTTTGGGTGACCTTAACATCGACATTACATCGAGTTCACCGGATGCCGACCTTTTCCTTTCAATTTTGCCTTCTTTTGACTTTGAATTGTTATTGTCTCAACCCACGAGAGTTGTTCAAAATTCAAGGACTTGTTTGGATCACATATTCATTAGGTTAAATAGGAATAATTGCTCTACCTATAAATCCGCAATATACGATTTAAATGTAACTGACCACTGTTTAACTAATCTTCAGCTTAATTATGGCGTCTCCAGATTAAAAGCATCGAGTTGTATAGATGGCTCGTGCCACTGGTAAACGACCGTTTTCTTTAGAGAATCGGTGCCGAAACACTTTTCCAAGATTTCCAATGTTCGCGCACCATTAAATCCGTTTTCTAAGCAAAATTGAATACAAGTTCGTTGTTACAAATTTAAATCCATTTCTAAAATTGTAAAAAATCGCCAACACACACAGAGATAGATGTACTTTTGGCTACGTAACTTTTGCAAATTTCAAGCTATCACGCTAAGATTTAGAAGGTATGTCAACAACAGATTTACCAAGTTAACAAAAAAACAGAACTCAAATCCGAACAATGGGAGCACCACACGGTGGTGTCCCTAGGGAACTTTTTGATCCAGGTGGTATATACAACCTCAGTGTTGAGAAAGGAATTTTTCCAGATTTACTTAAAACATCAGTGGTAATTCCACTTCATAAAAAGGGAGATACTACTATTTTGAATCATTACCGTCCTATTTCTCTTTTATCTGTTGCTTCTAAGATTTTTGAAAAAGGTATTAAATCTAGAATGCTTTCTTTCTTAGATAAAATCTGTTTTTTTAGTGTTTTCCAGTTTGGTCTTAGATGCGGAAGATCTACCGAAGATGCTTTGTTGAAACTGTGCAGCGAAATCTATAATAGCTTAAATGATTCTCTAATTTCAGCTGCTCTATTTATCGATATTACAAAGGTTTTTGACACGGTAGATCATAAGATAGTGCTTATTAAATTTTAACATATAATCAGATCAGAGGATCGATACATTTGTATCGATGGGTATCCCTAATTCGTCAACGATAATTTGGGAAATAATTCCTGGATTCCTGGGCATACTCTAAGAAAAAAAATGTGCTACAGTGAGGGTCTATCTCCAATGTTGACAGCATTTATCGAGGATTTAAAAAATCGCTTACTTTGGCGTACCTTCACCCATGTTAACGAAAATTGCTCAGTTAGTACTAATGGTACAAACTTCGTGTTGGACTTTATTTTTAGAAGAAATACTAGCCTTTATAACGGCGTTCAATTGCAATTGATATCTTGTTTGAGTCTTTAGATATCCAATTTCTAAGCCTGTTCCATTTCCATTGCCCATGCTAATTTTTGAATTTAAGGTCACTTCTCTCCAAAAAATGAGTAATAAACGTAACGTCTTACTATTTTTTTTCTTATGAAAGTAACAGTAGTAAAAAAATCAGCAGTAAGTTTCCAGAAAAACGCATAGATTTTATGATACTTGGAAAAACCTGCAGCAGCTAAAATTTATAAAAAATGTTTTTTTTTTTGCTTTAAGCTGCAAAGGCTATGAAAAGAAAATTATTCTATGTGATTTTGGATAATTTTTATTTTATATGTTAAAACAGTTATAACAGGTGCTCAAAGTGTCCTTCTTGGTTTTGTATGAATGCTAGACCCCGCTTTTGGATTTCGATGCGAATATTTATTGATGCTAACTGTTGCCTCACTTTTGATGACGCTTCTAGAATACGATTTTCCAATTCAATTAAAGTTGCTATTTGGGTTGAATAAACAAGTTCTTTCAAGTAAGGTCAGGAGATCTTGCGGGCCAGTGAATTTGTCCATTTCTTCCTATTCAACGGTTACCATACTCTTCATCTAGCCAATTGTTAACCTCACGGCCATAGTGGGCTGGAGCACCGTCCTGTTGAAAATATGATGAAGCTAGTTGAATTAGTGGAATGTCCTGCAAAAGTTCTGGTAAATCATTTCACAAAAACTCCAGATAGTTTGTAGAATTCAGCCTAGATGGTAGTTTGAAGGGCCCGAGTAATTTGTTTCCAATTACGCCTGCCCACATATAGGCTCTGAATTTGTGTTGAAATGATTTAAGTCTCCCTGTATGTGAATTGTCCGCAGCCCCACGTATGAAGATTATGAAAATTTTTCTGATCCCATCTCTTATAAATTAAGATTTGTCCGTCCAAAGAGTTGTGCTTATAAACTCGTTGTCATCCAAGATCCGCTCCAGAAACCAGTTAGACAACTCAAGTCTCTTTTCCAAATCATTGGGAGGCTGTTCTTGTACAGGTGTATGGTAGTGTGGATAAAGATTTTCTCCATGCAGTACATTAGAAATTTTGTTTAGATATGTTTGGAAACATTGAATTGCAAAGCTGAGCGTCTGAAGCTGGTTGATGGATCAGTTGTAACAGCTTCCAGTATTCTTTCATCAGCCGAAATCCTTCTTACTAATGGAGGTTCCACATTCGGTCGTGTATTTGAAACAGATCCCGTTTCTTGAAGCCATCGATACGTATTTTTAAATAATCTTTATTGCGCTCTAGTTGAACTTCCATTGCACAACCCATAAACGTGAATAATGTCTGCGTATTCTTGGTTTGTAAATTCAGACATTTCAAATAGCGTTTCTAAGCAACTGTAACCTTAATGTAAAAAATTAAACTGATGGATTACTTTGTATACCATTTTAGTTTGGTAAATTTTCGAAATAGGCGTTCTCACTCTTTCTGATAACTTTTAATGAACAGAGTAAGGAAATGAAAGTTTTGACAGGTAGTCAAATAAACGAGCACGCTTTTAATAGTTATGCGATTTTAAAAAAGATATTGGAAAATTATTAATGCTTGGAAAACCACTCTTATTGTTAACTGTTGTTAGAAACGTAACCAAAAAATCATAAATTTCTTTTTTACCTACTGCGGGTTTTCCCTAGTAACATACAATTTATGGGTTTTTTGCAAACTTGTTGATGATTTTTTTTATTATTATTACATTCATGAGAAAAAAAATAGTAAGACGTTACGTTTATTATGCATTTTGTGGAGAAAAGTGACCTCAAAGTCAAAAATTAGCATGGGCAATGGAAATGGAACAGGCTTAGAAATTGGATATCTAAAGACTCAAACAAGATATCAATTGCAATTGAACGCCGTTATAAAGGCTAGTATTTCTTCTAAAAATAAAGTCCAACACGAAGTTCGTACCGTTAGTACTAACTGAGCAATTTTCGTTAACATGGGTCAAGGTACGCCAAAGTAAGCGATTTTTTAAATCCTCGATAAATGCTGTCAACATTGGAGATAGACCCTTTTCTCAGTCATGGCCGACAAGATTGTGGCCGTTGTATTCAAGAAATGGATCGTAGTGCACTTAAGCAGTTCCTTTTACAGTACCCAGGTCTAGTCCATTCAGCTGAGAATATAGTACATCTGAAATCAATGGCAACTTCAAAATCCAAGGCAAGTGGGATCGTCTACAGATGGTTTATCTTACTTCCCATCAACAACACAATCGTTTAAGCTGACCGTAGCGAGCGGTCTGACTGTAGACAGATTCAACAGCGGTCACTTTAATTCGGATCGTACCATAAACCTGATATTAGAGCAATTACCAGTTTTTGTAGACAGTCAGCTGAAGACGGAGGATAATTACGATACGCAGATATATGACACCCAGAGAGAAATCCTCCAAGTAGACTCACCTTCATATACAATTCAAACAAATTCTTAATGCAGCGTTGTAAGATTTTGCGATTTCGATTGCTTTAAGGAGCATTTTCTTCAACTCCAACTGAACAGCAAAGGCAAAATAACTCTTGCTGAGCACAGCCTACCCGATGGTGTCCAATGGGAGGAACTATTTCGTACCACTAATTCAATTCAAACTTACTTAACTCAGTTCCTGAAATTTCTAGAAGAATCGCGAGACTTTTACACAAATTTAGCAGATATCGATGAACTATGTTACGTGGTGCAACCTTTGATTCCCACTTCAAAAGATGATTAGAGAATATTGAAACTAAAAGACAGAGTCTTCGTAAAATTGATCCTGGATCCGTTTACATCTTCGCCAGCAAGTGTAAATGTAATTGGACCAACATATGAAGTGGAATCGCTGCGCCAAACACTCAGTGTAGGGCTAAAGAACTGTGACACTGATATGGATGTTCATGCGAATTTATTAACATTTGCTATTGCTATCAGCAAGATCGGCATGTTTCTCCTGCTTAAAGGAATGATTTACAACGCTCACTGATGGGAAGGTTTTTCTGTACGTTGCATTTGGTGTTTGTCCATTTTGTAAAGAGAAACTTTTGACATCATTTGAAGATATTCTAAGATCACTGGTGGTCAGAAAACGGTCATCTAACTGCAGATCCTGATAACTAAAGTCCTTCCAGCAAATTTGAAGACTTGCGGCGGATAAATTTATTTATGGACATGACTACGTACATTATTATTATTATTTCTTTATTATTATTAATTACATAGTAACAATAATATATTTCCATTACAAGCTACCAGGGCTTTCGGCTGATTTAAGATTATATTTAAAGGTTTAAGGATGATAAAATCTATTATAGTTACTGTAGAATGTTTTTTTTCATAGAATGCACCCAGGAATCAATTCCGAAATTATCGTTGGCGGATTAGAGGACACTCTGTATAACCATAAACAAAGGGTACAAATTGATAGTAGTTTGAGTTCACAGAATCTAATCAATATAACATAGGTGTTCCTCAAGGGTCCGTTCTGGGGCACTTTTATTATTAATTTTCGTAAATTCCTTATTCATTCAATCTTTCAAAGTCACAATTACAGTTTTCGCCGGCGATAATGCTCTATCTAATAATAACCGTTTCAGTGTTTTAGCTGATCTGACATTTGATCTAGAAATAATTGTTAGATTAAGACCATACTTCATATTTACGGCAATATTTCTATACAGTTATGAGACAACTTTATTATCTTAGCCTCTACAGTAATCATTTTGTTTTAACACTAATTTACAATGATTTATTTATTGGCATAAACTTCAATAAAACCCAACCGTTGCTAATGAATCAAAAACATGCTATTCGGATTATTTTCCGGGTTATTCGTAGAAGCCCAAGTATAAAGTTGTTCAGAAATCTCAAAATTCTTCCTTATACTTTTTTAAAATCCTTAAAATATTTTTTTCTTAAATCCAGATATACTGCTGCCACACTGTATGATAACTACAAAATACCAGTAATTTTGTTGTGGTACCATAAATCACTAAAGCACGTATTTCTCGGTTTTATTGGGTCTACAAGTAAGTTTCCAGCGATTTTTTCCAAAATTTGAAGTTTTATTATGAAAACATAGTTACAATGCTTTATTCAAAGTATCGTCCATCGGAAGCTACAACTTTCCCCCATCTTTCTGGCAATTTATGAATTCCGGACCAAACAAATTTCTCGTCTTTCGAGCCCAAGAACGTATCGAGCCAATTTTTGATTTCCTCTACTGAGCTGAAGCGTATTCCCGTAAGAGCGTTCTGCATCGAACGAAACAAGTGGTAGTCAGATGGTGCCAAGTCTGGACTGTAAGGCGAGTGAGGCAGAATTTCCCATCCACTATTATCCAAATAGTTTTTCACCGAAACCGCAACATGTGGCCGAGCGTTGTCGTGATGAAAAATGACGGACTCATGCCTGGTCTCATATTCTGGCCGTTTTTCTTTTAATGCCCGCTTCAAACGAATTAGTCGGGTTCGATATAATGGTCCTTTGATGGTTTCACCACTCGGAAGCAGTTCGTAGTATACGACACCCTTTTGATCCCACCATATGCAGAGCATGACCTTATTCACGTGAATATTTCGTTTCGGCGTCGATTGGGCGGGCTCGCCGGGCTTTGTTTCTCATTTCTCATCACCAGTGACAATACGAGGCAAAAATGATTTATTTTTATACCGCTGCAGTAACATTTCGGACATGCAAAATCGCCGTTCGACGTCTCTTGGCTTCAATTCGTTCGGCACCCAGTTGCCAACCTTTTGAATGAATCCCAGTGCTTTTAGGCGCAGGGAAACGGCTTGTTGCGTGACGCCCAATGATGCAGCAAGTTCTTCTTGAATCTGACATGGATCCTCATCCAGTAAAGCGTCCAATTCCTCGTCTTCAAAACTTTTCGGCTTTCCGGGGCGATCTTTGTCTTCAACTCCAAAATCACCACTTTTGAACAGTTTGAACCACTCGCGGCACGTCGATTCACCAATACATTCCGCCCCATAAGTTTTCGAAAGCAAACGATAGGCCTCAGCCGCACTTTTCTTCATAGTAAAGAATAAAAGCAGCGCTTCCCGCAAATGACGTTTATTTGGCTGGAAACTTGCCATGATTTTGCTCGATAAAATGTACGACACCGATAGAACTGCTCAAATATAACGCTGCAAAGTTGTTGACAGATACAAAACCTACAAATACGAGGGCGGGTCCGTGACTTTTGGATTAAAACACAGATTTTTTGATAAAAAAATAATTTTATTTTTCAACGTAGTCTCCTTTGAGCTCTATACACTTTGTCCAACGCTTCTCCAATTTTTTTATCCCTTCCAAAAAAAATGATTTGTCGAGGTCCTCAAAATAGGCCTTTGTTTGCGAGATGACTTCATCATTGGAGTCAAATCTTTTTCCACCAAGCCATTTCTTCAGGTTTGGGAACAAGAAGTAGTCGCTCGGAGCTAAATCTGGAGAATATGGTGGATGAGGGAGCAATTCATAGCCCAATTCATGGATTTTTGCCATGGCAACTGCACATGTGTGCACCCTTGCATTGTCTTGGTGGAAAAGAACTTTTTTCTTGGCCAAATGAGGTCGTTTTTTTTGTCAAATCGTCATTGAATCGGTCCAATAAGTTGGCATAATATTCCCCATTGATTGTTCTTCCCTTTTGAAGGTAGTCAATGTGGATTATCCCGCGTGCATCCCAAAAAACAGTCGCCATAACTTTATTGGCTGACAAACCCACCTTAGCCTTCTTTGGCGCCGATTCACCCTTAGAAACCCACTGTTTTGACTGTTGTTTGTTCTCTGGTGTGTTGTGATGGATCCATGTTTCGTCCACGGTTACAAAACGGCGCAAAAACTCCTCCATATTGCGATTAAACAACGCCAAACCTTCCTGTGAAGTTGTTACACGATTGCGTTTGTGGTCGACTGTGAGCAAACGCGGCACCCATCTTGCGGAAAGCTTTCTCATGCCCAAGTGATCATTCAAAATTGAAACCACTGAGCCATGCGAGATCCCTACGGCTTCCACAATCTCTCGCACTTTCAATCTTCGGTCGGCCAACACCATATCGTGAATTTTTTCGATTGTTTCGGGTGTAGAGACCTCAACTGGGCGTCCAGGACGTTCGGCATCTTCAGTGCTTGTACGGCCACAACGAAATTCAGTAAACCACTTTTTTACCATTGAAATCGATGGTGCAGAGTCCCCATAGTATTTATCAAGCTTAGCCTTGGTCTCGGTAATGGTTTTTTTTCGCAAGAAATAATGCTTAATACGAGTAAGCACACGAAATTCACTTTTTTCCATTTTCTCCTCAAATTAGTGAGTAGTCTGATAAAAATAGCTGTCAAACACAAACTAACTGACGCAGCAAGTTTAAATTTTGACAGGAGTCAACTGACAGATGCCTGTTGACAGGAGCAGTGTTGCTGTTTCAGTAAAGAGGTCAGAAATTCAAAAATGCACGGAATTATTGACCCGCCCTCGTATATAACTGGTGATTCTATGCTATGTGGTCTACCGGAGTTACACATGCCATCTTAGTTGCGTTGCGTCGAAAGCACCCTTACTTAAAACGCGAAAGTGCCCAGCGCGTTCTCCTTCAATACTGCCCACTAGATTTTAAAGCGCAGACGCGGAGGATCTTCCGCGTAGGTTGACATCTTGGAGAGAGGATGCATTCGTACAGCAGTTTTTCGCACATTGTAATCAATGATTCTATAAATACTATTGTATTTAGCGAGAAAGGAGACATGATGATTGTTCTGAAACTCTTGGCGAGCGTTTAGTCATTTTTTCCGGGTAGGCGTACTGTTTGCGGGGATTCTGTATGTGCTGTATGTATGCCAGTGCTAGCAGTGAAGATTCTCTTCAGAGTTTCCAGCAGCAGGTCAATACATATTTGAAGCATAAGGGGATACATACCCTAAGTTCCAGGCCACTTGACGTCATCGAAAGAAACAACAAAGCGTATTTGATAATCTTAACCTTCACCACAACTAATAACAAATACCAGCTACGGCATGTTGCGTTACACAGTTTACTTGCAGCTTCGGTGAAAGGAGCTGGTTATGAACGGGGTCTGATCAAGTTGCCCGGATAGTGAATCTCATGACTGAGGTCTCTGCTTTCGACTAAGAGAAGGAGACTTCAGATCTTCTGAGTGCTTTCAGTTTGGCTGATTTACTCCTTTTGAGGGCTTTGACAAGTCTGCTGGTTTCACCGAGGCACATCTCGAAATACGAACTAGTCGTTTACATTCCTTTCACTTCGATATATGAGTATAGAAATTGCAGTCATTCTCCAAATCAGTGTTAGGCGATCTATTCTACCCGACTACTTATCGCTTCAAATCAACATGATACCATGAAAGGGGCGATCCGCAGGAGTTCTTTCTGTCTAAGCAGCTTCCTTTACCTTTTGTTTCGTTTTGAGTCTAAGCGGGACATTGATGGACTTGCCAAACTTCCCCATAAAGACATCGTATATGATGCTTAATTCGTCTATAACATGGAAGTAGATACTTTTTAGCTTGTTACCTCCTTAGAGTACCAGTTGGATTGCGATAATTCGCTTACTTGATGTCTTAATTTCGTAGCGAATTTCGGGCAAAAGCTAATTTTGCAAGCAACCAGGTCACATGATAGTGTGAAATATAGAAGATATTGCCTCTCACATTGCAGTTGCTACTGCCGCAAAAAGAATTCTGAGCAAAATCATTCCAATACAGGGTTACATTTTTTACTTAGCCCTTTACATTTTATCTAGACCAAGTGCTCTGGCATCCGTAATAGCTTAGCCTCTGAACAAAAATTCGGCCTTCCAAGAAGGCTTAAGGCAACCATGCAACGCATAATTTTGCCCCCATTAATCCTCTGTAAGTGCCCAGCACTCGGCGTCATCGGTGTACAGTTTTCATATCATCAATCCTTTGCTAAATTTTCACTGAAGTATCTATCGTAGATACACTTCGTTCTGTACACATCAATGCTTCTTTTTCGACGACATATTTCCTTAATGAAACAGAGAGCATGTCTTCCATCACATTACAGAATGGCAGAGCTGAATAAGGTTTCCCTGGGACCGTGACGGTCCTATTGCCGAAATCTGAAAATCAACTCAGGCTTTACCTAAGTTTTGGGTCAGAAACCGCGATGAAAGACGCCAATTACTGTCTTATAGGACAGTCCATCATTCTTCAAAATTAATTTCGTTCGTTTCCAGGGCTATAAAAGCAGCTCAGTTGCTCACTGTAGCTAGATCATCTAATGTTGCCATGTAGAAGACCAACGAAACTTAGGAATTTGTATAGTATACTCGTACGTACACGTTGTTTAATCTGCTACTGCTCTCAAAAGAATTGCGCCATCACTTACCACTAAGGAAGCGGATTTACTCTTTATTTTCCCAGTCATTTTCCTGATTATTGTGCGTCTACCAGAGTCGATAACCGCCTTTTTTGAGGCTTTACCTGAAGGCAGATCGAGGAAATCCTGCGGTTCATTTTTAACTCAAGTCCACGTCCAGTGCCTTTGACATGCTCGTAATGTCACTACTCTCTTACATATCCATCCATTTTAATTGGGCAAAAATAAGGAAATCGAAAAAATACGTGTGATTTTTCCGTGTGGCCCGAAAATCGTCCTGGAATTCACAGGAAATTCTATGCAAAGGACATTCCTACCCAGCTCAGGTTCCTCTTTGCCCATGAATTTAATTCTAGGTGAGATTTATCCAAAAGGACGTGATATTTTCCAATGAATCTGAGATTTTAATTCGTGCAGCATTCATTGATAATTCCGAATAAGGACTACCACAAAGCGGACTTTATACTCTACTCATTCACAAAAGCAATGGTAGTATGCCCAAAGGAAATCTTTCCAATCAAATCCTGTTTCTTCTTCTCCCCTTCACTCTCTCTCTGCATTCCTCATAAAAGGATAATTCCGATTTCTCGGAGATCCTTTTTTTGGTGAATTTTCTGAATTATAAAGCCGCACAAACAGAATGAAGTAAAAGAAAACGGACATATTCGTTCGTTTGATTGAATAGCGATTGGAAAGGTGGAAAGGCGAATGAAAAGACAAAAGAGAGAAAATTTACTATGCTGCACCCTAGGGAGTCTTGTTGCGTCCATAAAGATTCCGATGAATATAGGTAGAGAGTGTGTACCTGTACAGATACTCCGTTGTTTGGATTCGTCTTGTCAAAGATGTTCGGATTAAAATTTCCTTACGTGCTTCGGGGACATCACGTTGAGTCATGACATAAGAAACAACTCAAACAGCTCAAACAACTTCCGACAGTTTGTCGTTTTCGGTTTTTCACTTCTTTTAAAAAAAAAAAAATAGAAAAAAAAAGTCGGAAAATCCACTTGTCGTTTTGGAGGAAAACTGTCTATCCGTCTTGTCCTAGTAGGAATGCCGTCAACTAATTGCTAGGGAATTGTCATCATGGTTCACGTCCCAGTTGGTCAATCCAATGTTTGGAACAGTGATAAGATATCGGAGAGATGCGTGGAATTATTATTGGTGATGGGTTTGGGACTTCTTTTGTTCGGATTCGATGGAGAGGGTGAATTCGAGAGGAAATGGTTGGATACGTCATGAATGTGCAATGAGCTTGCCAATGGTAATGTCTGAGATCAGCATCAGAAATGAGGAGTTAGAGATATCGACCTGTAATAAATGAGTCAGAAGAAAACATTTGTAAAATATTCAGATAGTTTGTGGAGATGGGGATACTAAGAAGTGCTTGGACGTCATTCTGAATAGTAATGTGCTAAGGTTATTGAGTTGGAGAATGCCTGAACACTATTAACATCACACCACTCTTTATACCTGGTGTACGTCGTCTGCGACGTTTGAATTTGTTTACATAGTTCTGAAAATGGCTAGTAGTCAAGTATCTTTTCACCGCCATATAGGGATTGTTTGGGCACTGGACACACCAATCCTTTCATGGGGTCGAACTGTGGTAGGCAGCCCATTTCATTGGGGTTCGTGGACTCCGGCTTCCCTAAGGGTGCTAAAGCGCTCTATTTTATAACGTTTTTTCAGGATTTGTGATAGATTTCTATTCAACTATGTGAGTTGATGTTTTCGAATTCAAGTTGGCGGCATATGTAGGTTACTGAAACTACAAAAATTTAAAGTAAGGCATGTTGCTTTCATGTTGCTTAAGATGAAAGGCAAGTGCGTAACTAGCAGCATTTGGCATTCAATCGCTTGAAATATATAGAAAGCTATTGGTTAGGACTCAAGTTCATCCTATTTGAACTATTGCGTTTTTTTTTTCAAAATTTGAACGTTTATTTAAGAAAAACATGTACAATAGTATTATTCAAAGTATTGCCCATCTGAAGCTATGACTTTTTCCCATCTTTCTGGCAATTTGTGGATCCCATCCCAAAAGAACTGCGCCGGCTTGGCAGCCAAGAATGAATCAAGGCAATTTTTAATATTCTGCTCTGATGTGAACCGTATTTCAGTAAGGGCGTTCTGCATCGACCGGAACAAGTGGTAGTCAGAAGGGGCAAGGTCTATAAGGCGGGTGGGGTAAGACTTCCCATCCACAGTTTTCCAAATAGTTCTTAGCCGGAATAGCAACGTGGGGCCGAACGTTGTCGTGATGGAAAATGATTGCCTCGTGTCTGGTCGCATATTCCGGGCGTTTTTCGGTCACTGCTCTCTTCAAACGGATTAATTGTGTTCGGTAGCGTTGTCCATTGATGGTTTCACCCGGTTTTAGCAGCTCATAATACAGCACACCCATCTGATCCCACCAAATACAGAGCATTACTTTCGAGCCATGGATATTCGGCTTTGCCGTTGATTTGGCTGGATGGCCGGGTTTCACAATTGACTTTTTGCGCTTGGGGTTGTCGTAATGGATCCATTTTTCACCACCAGTAACAATCCGATGCAAAAATGACTTCCTTTTGTGGCGTTCCAGCAGCATTTCGGACATGCAAAACCGCCTTTCGACGTCTCTGGGCTTGAGTTCATGTGGAACCCAATTTCCTTGCTTTTGAATATATCCAGCTGCTTTTAAACGTTTTGAAATGGCTGCTTGAGTGACACCCAAAGATTCTGCGAGCTCTTCTTGTGTTTGGCAACAATCTTCATAGAGTAATGCTTCCAGTTCTTCATCTTCAAACTTTTTTGGCTGCCCAGGACGTTCATCGTCTTCCAAGCCAAAATCACCACTTTTAAATCATGCAGACCACTTTTAGAATATTCGCTCAGCTAGCGCATGTTCACCATAAACTTCCACCAAAATACGATGACTTTCGGCAGCAGTTTTCTTCATATTAAAGTAATGAAGAAGAACTCCCCGCAAAAACACTTTTTCAGGCACAAAGTTCGACATATTTGAGTGAAAAAAATTATTGATGTTTACGCTTCAAATGAATGACATATACTGAAATGACGTACAATGACAGTAGCTTTCCAACGCATGTTCCAATGGAATAATAAAAATGGAATAATTCAAGTTACGCCATCTCTTAGCAAACCGCACGAAGGTATAGACCCAATATATCCTGGAATAGTACATGACACTTATTCTCTAGTGCTGTGCACTAAGCAAGATTGTCGTACATGAGTATGGCTCTGACAGTAAACTAGTCTTGACTGAAAGCCTTATCTCTACTCCGCAACAGGGATTACTCCAATTCTTATCATTTTTTATGGGTCGTGTTCCTAATCAAGCTGTTCGGCTTGGTTTGATCTTGTTTTTAGTTTTTGTCTCGGTCTTGGGTGTAATGATCGGCAATCCCTAGCTAACGTGTTTATTACGCCCATACGAAGGACAAGTCCCAAAAAAGATCGCCCATAGAGCCAAAACCATGTCCGGATGGGGCAAATTTTTGGTAGGTCTTCTGACAGAATAAAGAATTGCCTCGTTATTCAAAATCTTAGTCTCTTTCTAGACCGAAGAAAGAACTTAATAATGGTGACACTATTCAACACCTATATCTATCATATATCTTCGTGTACCAACAAGTGATAAGGCCAATAACACTAAAGACGAATTCCGTGACCTACTAGATCGAACATACCACCTTGATCAGAAAATTAAAAATACAAGTTTATTCATCTAAATCTATATTGTCCCCTTTAAAGTAATCCCCATCGACTGCAACACACTTATGCGAGCGCTTGATCCAATCCTCGAAACAATTTTTATATTCGGTTTTCGGTATGTCCATCACTGCTTCCTGCGATTTTTCCATTACTTCTTCTCGGCTGCTGAAACGCATTCCCCGTGGTTTCCCTCAATTGAACAGAAATAAGTCACAGGGAGCCAAATCAGGTGAATTCGATGGCTGTTGGATGGTATTTGATGCATTTGCGACGGTGCTTTATCATGGTGCAAAATCCATGAGTTTATTGCCCACAATTCTGGCCTCTTTCGGCGAATTGCGAATTTGTTTACTGTCTGGCCTTCTGGCACTACACCGTTGTAATCCATGAACATCCTTTTTTGACTGAAAACGACGTGGTTTTTTTGATCTCGGCTCATTTGGTGAACGGCATTCACTTGCCTGATGTCTGGATTGCATGTCGTACCTATAAATCTACATCTCGTCTCCAGTAATGATCCTTTTGATGAATGTGGGATCGAATTCAACCTCGCAAATCGTCTCTTTTGCGACGTCAACACGGTCTCTGTTTTGCATGAAATTGAGGTCTTTTGGCACCAACTTTGCTGCTACACGACGGAAACCCAAATGATTAACCAAAATGTCTTGGGCGGATCCATAGGCAATGTTCAAGCTCTCCGCTATCTCTCTGATGGTTAATTTGCGGTTATTGACCAACATTTCTTATACTTCTACTTCATCAATGTTTTCGTCGGTTTTCAATGTCGATGGTTTGCCACTGCGTTCATCATCTTCGATTGACTCACGACCACTTTTGAACCGCTAGTGCCACTGGTAAATGACCGTTTTCTTTAGAGGATCGTTGCCGGAACACTTTTCCAACATTTCCAACGTTCGCGCACCATTAAATCCGTTTTTTACGCAAAATTTAATACGAGTACATGTTCGTTGTTGCAAATTTAAATCCATTTCTAAAATTGTAAGAAATCGCCAACACGCACATGGATAGATGTACTCTTTGCAAATGTCAAGCTATCACGCTAAGATTTAGAGGAAATGTCAACAACAGATTTACCAACTTAACAAAAAACAGAACAATGGGAGCGACACATGGTAGTGTGGTGCGGGAACTTTTTGATCAAGGTGGTATATTCAGTTCCCCAGGTATGATACGGAAATTCTGCTACGAGACCTTAACGCAAGCTAAGACAGGAAAATCATCTTCGAGCAGATAATCTGAAAACACAGCCTTCGTACGACTACATCCGACAATGGATACAAGCTTTAGGAGGTTTAACCATTCAGCAGTCAGCACGCTGTTCCAACACCTCAAAATCCATAAAGTGATTTGGCTAGCCCGTTTCCCCTTCAACGTTTAGGCTGTCCGAAATTTTCGGAGAAGCTTATCTCGACTCGGATCGTTACCTTTTTGTAGTCGGGGTACGAGCAGTGGTATCACATGCTCAACACAGCAAAGAAGGACTACCAAAGTTACGTTTAAAAGCAGCAATCGCGAGAGACCACTAGAGTTTTTGCGGATCGCGATTCCATCAAGCTCTTTTAAAATCCTAGCACGCATATTCAAACCGTAGAACACTAATTGGATTGTTGTCAACGATCCATCAAAGAAGCTGATTCTGATATAATTGGCGTACTGAGCTAATTTAAGCATAAAAAAGGAGACCCTTTTGACTGCGAATAACAACTCAGTCCCTAAATATCGCCTATAATATCGTTCCCGGACTATTATGGGTACGTCTGAAAGCATTCATGAATTTAATTTTAATTTTGGTGTGGACAAAGGCCCCAATTTATTCGGCTTAATACAAGCTATAACTTAAAATTAAACTTAAACTTAAGACTAGGGTTGGTTGGAGTGGTGAAGGAGAACGGATTTGAGGTAGGGAGTGGTGCAGTGGAAGTCAAAGACGGTAGGGTTTGAATTGATTTTTCGTAGCATACGGGAAGATAGTGGGTTGGTTGATAATAGTGACGAGGGGTACGTAGATTTCGAGGGTTAGTGTTGAAGAAAATAGAGTTGCGAAGGGTAGCGCCTTCAACGTGAACTAAAAAGGAGTCCATGAATGAATAGAAAGTCGTCTGCATCTCTGCGTTCCTCGAGGGTGCTTGTGGTGGTGGAGAGGTGGAGACAGTTTTGATAGGGGGACAGAATAAGAGAATCGTTCCAGGGCATACCTCGAACAGCAAATCGAAGAAAACGGAGCTGGATGCCTTTGATTCTCGAGATTTATTTTATTTTATTTTGACGCCGGGGTACTATGCACATGTGGCGTTTTGTCAACAGCATGCGAAGTACCGAATTCCCATGTGGTCACCCATCTACGTACTTACCGCGCCCAACACTGCTGATTCTCGAGATATAAACAGACCTGGTCACGGATGGATTGGTGAATTGTTTGGACCACCGTTTTCCAAAACCTAGTGCTGAGTTGGCTTTAAGGACTATCTCATCCATAAGTGAATGGAAGTTGAGTTCCCTATCACACAAAATGCCGAGGTCGCGAAGAGATTGAACGGAAAAGATAGGTCCGTTGTAGAGAAAGTGAAGTCGGGGAGGAAGTTGGTGCCGCTTATGTGAAAAGGTGATGAATTGTCATTTGGGTATATTAAGTTCAAAACAATTTTTGATGCACTAGATCGGGAAAGTATCAAGGTCTTGTGGAAGGAGGAAGGAGTTATTGCAGGGAGACAGACAAGTATTTGATGATGCTATTGAGATCATTTATGGTTAATATAAAAAGAAAGGGACCGAGACGACTGCCTTGTAGAACTCCAGAGGTGACCAAAGATGGAGCCGAGTACGCTGACCTAAAACGAACACTGTAAAAACGGTTTTCGAGGTAAGAGGATACCCATTTTAACAGTATGGGTTCAAAGCGGAAAGCAGACAATTTAAAGAGTATTAATCGATGAGAGATTTTATCGGATGCCTAACTAAAATCTGTTGCAACTACATCGACTTCGTTGCCATTCTCTAGGGCAGAGAGGGCAAAAGATACGAATTCAACGAGATTTGTGGTGGTTGACCTACCCTTCAGGAAGCCGTGTTGCCTAGGGGAAATAAGTGATTTGCATTGGAAGCTTAGAGCCTCATACAAAATACTTTCGAAGAATATGGGTATATGGGAGTGTTTAGCATTTGGGCGATAGTTTTTTATTTCGTGTTTTGATCCTTTTTGTGGATCGGGGTTATGAAGGAGATTTTCCAAGCCAGAGGAAATTCTCCCTGTGAAAGGGATAGACGAAAGAGATTAGAGTAGGCAAGGGAAAAGAGGAAGAACATTTTTTAAGGAATATGGCAGTGAGGCCATCTGGGCTGGGTGTGAATTCGTCACTAAGTTGGTAAAACTTCGACATAAGAGGCCAGAGTGTGAGAGAGTAGTGGGCCATTGGAGAAGCTCATTATGTAATGAAAATAGGATGGATCTGGTACATATGAGTCTTTGGTGAAGGATTGCTTGAAGAAGGTGGCAAATAGGTTGGCAATGGTGAGTGGATTGGTTGATGACTTGTTGTCGAAAGAGAGTGAAGGAGGGTAACCATCGGACTTTCTGTTTTAATTAATAAATTGGAAAAAGGACTTAGGTTGACTTGCGCATTGGTAAATGGAATCTAAAATTCGGTCAAATGAAGATTAGCGCCAAGATAGTTGGAATAGTCAGAAAGTGATATGGTGCGAAGGAAAACAGCCCATAGCTTGTTTCTCTTATTTCGTAAGGAACCATCTGATTTGGCCATAACAGTGCGGTTGCAGATCCACGATGGATGTTATGAAAGACCCCCGAATTTTAAATATACACTTACCATCTAATTGTCGGCTTCAAAGTTACAGGACAGCGTGCATTGAGACGATCTATACAACGTCATGTGTAGTTTTGCCTTATTTAGGCGGCGCAACAGTCCGGGGTGGACCTGGGCCTCAACCAATAAGCCTCTCCAATTAGCGCGGTCTTTGGCTAACTGGCTCTAATTTTGCACTCCAAATTGGGTGAGGACCCCTTTCACTTGCGCGCGCTACCTAAGGCGAGGCCTCCCTTTACTGCGTTGTCCCTCCGGATTAGAATCGAAGATTCTGCAAGCTGGAGCGTTGGTGTTCATTTGCTCTACATGTCCTAGCCATTTCAAGCGCCCAATGCGCAGTTTTTTGACCAGGTCGTTATCGCTGTACAGCTCGTAGAGTTCATTGTTGAATCGTCTGCTCCAGAACTCGTTGACGCGTATGGGACTAAATAACGTACGAAGAATTTTTCTCTCAACACGACCAAGGATATCTCAATCCATTTTAGAAAGGTCCATGCTTCGGAACCATAGAATTTCCTTGGTTGTTCGGGAGAGGGCCCAAAGAAACAGCGATTGGCAAGCGTCATTCTTCATCTGATTTCTGAAGAGATGTCGTTTTCGGATGTGATAGCAGAGCCGAGGCAGACAAGGTCTCTTACTACCTCAAAGTTATTGCTGTCGATTGTGACATTCTGGCCAATTCGTCGATGTTGGGTGTCCCTTCTTGTTTGTTTTACCCTCCTACCGCTAGACCCATTGTTCCTATACTCGCAAACCTACCAGTGACAGTCTCTGAGTTCCTGCCAGAATCTTCAGCTTGTGCAGGATGCTATGAAAAATTCTCGTTGCTCCATCAAGGTCGGTAGTGGATTAGCCGGTACCTTCAATGTCAAGAAAGCTGTTAGACATTGCGACGGGCTATCATGTGACTTATTTATGGTGTAAAATTCACTGACCAGCAAAATAGGTTGCGGTAGGTTGCGCCTTCTGACCACCTGTACGAGTATTTGGCCTCATCTATAGCATTCAGTTTTAGCTTAAATTTACGTACAACTTGCGAGTGATATTTTTTATACATTTGCAGACTGAACGGATGATTTGGATTGTGTCACTTTTGGCAGGTTATATGGTTTAAGTTCCCCAAATATCTCGATGTTCAGCAAATGCTGTTAAAGAAGTATTCCGATATCTCATTGAGAGATAGGTGATTGTTGTTAACTTTATGCATTTGAAGTTGTCATAGCCAAGTTCAGGGACTGAATAGCTAATTGATATCAGTGCAAATACTTATATCCCTAGTAAAGGATGTCCACAACATCGTACGGTCCTAACTACTAGATGACCACGGCCAAACATAGGATATCAAACTATAGAATATGCAGATGACATCTCGGTGCGGTAGTGTGGTAGGGCAAGACAAAACTAAATAAAACAATAATGAGACTATGCAGGGTTTGACGGCTTACGTGTCTGTGTGTTACTGGAACTATGAGAACGACTCCAACTGCGGGCATGGAAGTGTTGTTGAACCTACCTCCGCTTCATATAGTAGTTCAAGATGAAGAAGCTATACAGGCATTCAAACTACATCGTGCCCATTTGCCCATTCCCTTGATAGGAAACAAATAAGAGTACTGTGCTAACAAACGGGGCACTTTCCTTGTAATAAACATGTTTACAGATTGGCAAGCATCTCCACTAGCACATGTGGATTTTGCTGTGAAACTGAGGAGTCTATGGAACACCTAATTTCCAACTGTGCGGCATTGGCACCTAGACGAGCAACATTTCTAAACAAATACATACATTCTCCATGAAGAGGATCTAAAGGCGATGTCGCATAATATTAAGGTGAGCGAGGAACCTCTTGCCAATCAGTTGTTTTCCAATAATGGGCAAATTTTATAATTTTGAATTTCAAGATTGGCTATGATCGTTGTGTCCTTAAGTGAGAGTCCACACTTGTTTTAACTTTGTTGACTAAAAGTCAGTGACTGTGGAGAAGGCAGAATGAGGAACCGAACTTATTAACCTCCGCTAGAGACATGTGGGTTATCAAGGATGATTTAAAGGATTTTGGAATGATATTCATCAGATCACCATGTCATGAAACATGGCACAATGACGGAGAATGGTATTGCAAGGAAAATTTCCTACCGCAGTTGCTTTTCTCTAGTCAAGGGTGATCAAAATAAAGTTAAGAGCTCTACAGCAAATTGCCCAGAGAACTAGATCAAACAATCTAAAAGCCAGATATTGGTTCACCTTACTGTTAATGGCCAGGTAATCTTGGAGGTCAGTGGTAGCCCCCCACTGCAGACAACGATAAATAATATTTGAATAGGGCTAGATCAACAACTATCCGAACACCATATAGTTAGATGCAAGTTCCGGTAATATTATGTTTCTTTTCATTAAGACAGAAGTATTGAAGTAACGTCCGAAAGGTATATATGTCCAAGATATTGGGAAGCTCATTTCCATACAATTGAATCTTTGCACCTTCATCTACTTAAATATTGTGTCTCGGATGAAAAAGATCGCCTTGAAACTTCTCATATGCACTTTCATTTCTTTTCGTGCGTTTTGCTCTGAAGGTGAACTGATCGTAAATAAGTTGCCAGCAAATTACCTTAGATGACGCAAATAACACAAGCCATGTGAAGACTGCTGACCCAAAACAGTGTAGTGTCGAAAAACCGCTAGGTTCACAAAATTCTGTCTCGAAAAAGCTTTTTTTTAGAAATATTTTCATTCCATAAAGTATCTTTGCCATCCTGCTGTGAAGCTAAAGGTATTAAAGATTAACCCGCTCAAAGCAAGACCCACATCCCCCCGACCGAAAGCGCTTAGCATGGCTTTTCCAGACCCTCACCACCAGAAAGCTCATCTCCAAGGTGGGGGCACGAAATTACAACATCTTCTACTTGACAAGAAAAGAAAGTACATCCGAAGCTTGTCTTTTTGCCAAATCAGGACTAAATCCATCCTTTTTCCCTCAATACAGCACAGTCAAATTCCAAGTAGAACTGCTTCCTTCGAAAGACGGCCAAAGGGCATGATTTACATCCGAGTACCTGCCCTATGATGTCCATAAACATGCAACATCCAAAAATTTCAGGAAGCTGGTTGATGAGGTTGTTTGCAATTAAGAGGAAATCATGATGGGTTGTGACGTAAATGCGTACATCACGACTTCTGAGATAGTTCGTGTACTAATCTTGAAGGTGAGTCCATCTTGGGATACCTAGTGCATGCTAATATTATAGTTGGTAACATTGCTAATAGTACTACTTTTTTGGCTTAACTCTAGCCTCAAATTCGATACTTCGATACGGGAAGGTGTCAGATGAGCCATCATATTCTGACCACTGAAACTTTCGGTTCAGCAGATCGTACAAGCAATTGTATCCAGCTATCATCTCATCTACTCAAGTCGTGAGAAGATGACATGGAGGAACCACAATACGATCGCTCATGCCGAACTGGCTGGATGCGGATGTGACTTCCTCTCTGAAACTTTCCTTTACCTCATCCTGTCCTACAGTATACGAGAAGGATAGAGGATAGGCGTCTGCTGTAGTGAACCAGGGATTTCAAATTAACCGTGCTGCATGACTAGGAAGAATTTCAACCGCGCCAAACTATCTAAGTCAGAATGTGACTTTGGAGTCTACAAGGGCGGGAGTAGGTTCTGGTGTAACTTTTGCGAAAGGATCCCCAGAACAAATGAATCCTTGGGACTACATCAATTTCTATCCGAAACACCTCGAATTTCCAGTATATTTGAGACCGGGACATTACCAGGATTGACTCCGAAGAAGAATCCCTGGAGCTATTTATGAACACTCACTTACCTGGTAGCACATCAGCAACTCATCCAGTAGGATCGAGGTGAGGTCTGAAACACGCGACGTTTGTGAGAACAATTCGCCGTTTGCTAGCCTGGAAAGACATCACTCTGTTAGAAAAAAACCCAACAAACTCCCTGCAAAAGCCTCACTGCGGCATTAAGAACTTCTCCAACGGCAGCCATCCAAACATTAATCAATTTGCTACCTATAGACCTGTTCGATATGTACATTGTAATTAACATTGCTTTCAGGCTGAGAGACAATGGAATGAGCTAAATGTACGACATGCCACTCTACTCAACGTACATCGTCGCTTAATCTTTCTAACCGACCTTCATTTACCTGAAAATGATTTCAACGCTGACTTCAATCCGTGATTCCTGAACGAAGCGAATGTTGACTACGCGAAATTTTACTTAAGTCGTTTACCATCTGCATAAGACTTTTCTATGAGGACTTTTGCACACACGCAAATCCTTCAGTATACCCACATATTATACCGCCTTCCAAGCCGAAGTTTCAGCTATTCATCAGGTTGCTTCTTCGCTCAGACTATATGCCATACAACAAATATTGATAACAACCTGACTCAATCATGACGAAATGTTTGTTAAAATTGGTTCACCAGTGCTCAAGTCCTTTTCCACAAACCCATTGGGAAATTTTCAATTTAAAACCCTGTGAACACTACTACAGTCTGCGATTCATTCAGATCCATCAAATGTACACAAATATCTTTTCGAAAGCTAACCCCGGTTACACTGGACCATAGATTTGGATAGCCTTCTCCTCGTTTGGTGTCCTTTGTGCTTTGGGTTTGATTAGAAGTTAATGACATGTGATGACTTTAAAGAGGATTTAAGTGGGTACATGCGAGGGCATCCTCGACCCACCCATTCACAACCCAAATCGAATACACAGTTCATTGAATTCTCTCTCTCTCTCTTTTTATTGTGTTTCTGTCCCAGTGGTAAAGCGGCGGCGTGAAAAGGATATAAAATTAAATCTTTTCGCCCTTGATGAATGCAGCCATCCCCTACAGTTGGCAATGGGATGAAGGCATGTGGGTGGACATAGATGGTGTAATAGAATTTCAATTTGAACGAGTTGGAATGGATGTTGTGGGAATCCTCTCACACGATTATGAGCGTGAAAAGGGGTTCTGAAAGGGGAACTCGAAAGATGGAAGTAGCAGAGGAGGAAAGAAAAAAAGGTTTTCACCTTTTATTTTGATGCTTAATTGTCCTTAAGGGCTACTTAATGGATACAGGACTTACAAGCTTAACGTGATGGAGATCTGTTTATGTTTGAATCTGACTTAGGAGGTGTAATCAGAGTGAAAGGATTTTGTTGTAATAAATGGCAGAGCATAATGATATGAGTCCAGCTGGGGGTGTCAAAACGTAATTAGCCAGAGCCTAGACTTGGCCGAAAATTAAGTTAATTTTTGGTGTTGCGTTAAAAAAAGGGGACTGGTGGTACACATATGATAAAAATGTCCTTTGGATTTCACATTGTTTTAAAATGGCAATTTTTTGTGACTGTTCTTTTTGAGGAATTACTCTAAAATGATGCTCTGAAAGTATTGCTTGAAGAGCAGAAATGGACAACGGGTTGTAAACCACCTGCCAAGAATCCAAGGTGCTGGATTGAGTTAGAAAGAATGGTACCCTATTTATTTAAAATAAACCTAAAGATCTGTGTACTGGTTAACAAAATGTTCAGTCGATCCTAAGATAATTGACAACTTCCCCGTCATATTCTCACCTATTCGCTCATCGACAAGTATTTTATTGTTTGACTTTCGGGCAAAGTACAGCGTAGAGTTCCTTCTGATTTTGGCAACACTTTTGCTGGTTTGTTTGAAATGCTTTATGCCAGAAGCTAACGGAATACCAAGTCTTTTACAATGGCCTTCATACATCATTCTCTGCGATGAGCACATCAATTTTCATATCATTGAAGTTACTCATCTATGAAGCCTCACGTCAATGATTAGACACACTTTAGACGTCTTTCACGTCTATATGCCTCCTCAATAACAAAAGTTTCTAGCCAGGTACGACCATTTTCCAGAGACAGAAAATCCAGCACATGGAGACCGTTAACGGAAGCATTCATTTCAGGCGACGGCTCATTTATTTTCTAAGGCAAATCCCGGTAACATGAAAACCCTGGAGTTTTCCAAAAAATCTAAATTTTTTAACTCTTTGCTACAATCATTCAGAGAGTGCTCGTACATTACCAGGGTTCAACCTTAGAAACTTCATTTATGTACTGACTTCATCCCTTCAGGAATTTTGGAAAAATAAATCTGCAGTTGGGAACAGACCAACATTTTTAGAAGATCGGTATACTTTACTTGATAAGATGGCGCTACAGTACAGAGTGAACCTGTGCCCTAACCGATAAGGCTCCCCCAGCTAGTGCGATCTCTCTCCAGTTAGCCCCATTGCCACAATCTGGGTTGGTTGAGTTCCCATTCCACTTGCATGCGCCAACTAAGATACGGTCGTCATCGTCTACGACGTCTCTCGGGCTTAGAATTGAAGACACTCTGAGCCAGAGCTGTAGTGTCCATTCGCTCAACATCAGCCAGCCATCTCAGATGTTAGATCCGTAGACGCCTGGCTAGACCGATGTCGCTGTATAGCCCGTACAGTTGGGGTTGAAAGTGCTTCGAAAATCACGTGAAACAGGCAAGACTGTCGACAAGATAAAAGCATCTGCAGTATAGAGTAGAACCGAGAAGACTAGAGTCTGACGTGAGAGAGTTTTATTACTCAATTAAACCCAAAGAAACAGCGATTGGCAAGAGGAACTCTGCGTCTGATCCCGATGTTGTTGCTGCTTATAACTGCGGAGCTAGAGTAAATGAAGAAGTTACTACTGCCACTACTACGGCGACGTACGGGCCAAACCATCGGAGGTGTGCGTCTTTTTCTCATGACAGCGTGCACTCTGTTTTGCCCTCGTTTACTGGCAGACGTATTTCGGCAGCATTCGCTTCAAAACTCACAAAAGCTTCATTGATGGCTCGCTGTATTCGTCCAATAAAATCAATGGCTTCTGCGTGCACAAGGAATTGTGCGGATTCAAGAAATATCGTCTCTCTATCATATGACAACTCGTCGCAATGTCTAAGGCTTTTCTCAACATTGAAAGTCTCCTTCATCTCTCGATGGAGCAGCGAGAATCCTTCATAGTCGTCCTGCACTACCTGAAGATCCTGTCAGGGATGTCATAACTAGACATGACGTTGTATAGGCCATCTTTATGGATACAGTCATGCGACTTTGAAGTCACGAAATAGGTAGTAAGTGTCGCTCTGAAATTCCCGGATCTTTCCCAAGATCTCCCGTAGTGTGAATATTTAATTTGTAGTGGACTTCCACTGATACGGACCAACCAGTTGGTTCCCAAATAATATAGCAGAAAGGGTGATGTTTAGGAGGCTTATTCCTTTATAGTTAGCACAGTCGAAAGGATTTCCTTTCGGATCAGCAGACCACTCAGATCTCAACATACTCGTAGTCCGTCTTAAACAACGGCTTTGCGAAAGTTAAGCTCCATTACAACCCCTACTTCGCCTAGGTCAAATATGGACGGAATGCCCTTTCTTCTTCGTTCAGGTTGATTATTGTTTGCAGAAGTACCAAGTCTTAGAATTTTCTTATCACCGACTGCGACTCACCTAGTAGCTTAACATGTCCAGCTTTGCAGGCTTCAATTCTATCAGCTCTCGCTCTTCGATACAGCAGCAACCAGAGGTATCTTCGAATGCTTAAAACGACTTTTAGCCGAAGTTAAATCGCTGATAGTAATAGTTGTCCTATTTATTCTGATCTGACCACACAATTGCTGGATAAACATCTGAGTTATCCTTACCAAAGAAGGAATCCCCAACTAACGCATTCACCTCTGAAAAAGAACGAATTTTTGCCCAATCTGACAACACTGGCCGTCCTGGTAGTTAAGATGTCAGGATATTTGTTTTCTCTGATACCCCCTTCCCTGAATAGCAATAATTCCACAATCTGAATTAACAAAAAAAAAAAAAAAAAAAGAGGAAAAATAATATTTAATAATAAAAAATTGTATCCTAAGGTTAAGGTCATATGTGGGATGTATGCCAAAGGGCGATGTGTTCCTTACAGAAGGATTGTCGAACAATATACCCTTTGACATGATGTGAACGTCAACGTCGATGTCTGCGACGATTTCAATCGATCGATTGGTAGTAGATTTATTTTATTTATATTTTCCTGTAGGAGGAAAAGCAATTTAAGGATAATAGCTCCGAAGAAGAAAGCGCAGACAGAATAGCAGGCACATAGAAGGGTTTGTTGTACAGATAGATTGCGGCGCAAAGACCATAGGTATGAGGTATTCATCTTCTTTGAATTGTTATTTTCCATTTAATTTCTCTTTGGGATTGGTATTTGCGCTCAAGGATCTGTTTGCTGCTTTGCCAAGGAATAAACGACGGTAGTGCAGCAGAAGCAGATACTTCTTATTCGATTTTGTACATATTTTGTTCCTTCAGACCGTTATTCTTTTCTTTCAATTCTTATTCCTCCTGTATAGCACACTCAATTCCCTAAATTGGAATGAAAATTGTTTCGATTTTTTATTTTTGTCCTTTTTGTCTGCCAGCATTCATGGGTAGTGCCAAAGCGATAATACCTTGATGAGCAACATGCTAGCAAACGATAGGATTTCTTTCCTGGCCCGAGGAGCATTCTTTTTCTTTCTGGATTTTTCTCAGTTTTATTTCCGTCCAACTGAATAAGGAAAAAAGAAATAGAAACAGTCCAAAAAGTGGGAGGCTAGATCCTGGAATTGATTCAAATCGGTCCGAGGAGAGATCATCAAGTCGAATGGTTACGAGGACGAGTGTACAAGTCGATGTCGAGTTTTGTTATGGGCGTCTGGGGTGATGAAAGGAGGTGAAGAGAATGAAAAGGAACTACTCCTTTAGTATTGGGAAATACTCTTAGAAAATGAAAAAAGCGAAAAAATAAAAATAAAAACGAGAAAAGATTGTTTCAATGAATACCTGGGAGCATAAATCTTTAAGGAAAATTCTTTCACAGATGTGTAGGGAATTGTTGTAGTAGAAAAAGATGCCGCAGGTGTTGGCGTTGGAACTATTATCCAACAAGGAGAGGAGTAAAAATAGAAATTGTGGATTATTTCGTTGGATATGCAGAAAAAGAGAGGTAGAATGTGAATTTATGAAACTTTGAAGGCTTGAGTACCGATGTAACTGAATCACTACATACTGCTACAGTTCTGGGTCAGCGCTTTGAATATATGTATTAGTCAGATGATGATATTCTTTATGCAATACCTATTAGATGGACAGTATCTCATAGCGGCGTTACTATGTTTTGTATGTCATTGGTCCGACAGCTGGTGCATTTCACTGAGGGTCCTCAGAGCAGAATAAGTTATTTTTCTTGGCACTGTGCCTATTCTTAAGTGGTAGAGACTTAGAGGTCTACACGGAATTGCATATTTGTATGATGCTACTTGGTAGAATAGTGATGACCTTACTTGCGCATCCAGCAGAAGGGATAAGACAGAGGCACACACCATCACTCAAAAGTAACGTCTTGAGCAAAGTAATGAAATACAAAATCGAAGGGGTTTGACTATGAACTCAGACATAGGTCCCCATGCCCTTGGTACATATGTACGAGTATGTGCATTCATAGGCATGTATGTTAGTTACAGCGCTGGTATAGGACCATTTTGAAAGAGGTGCCGTCTTGCATTGGTTTTGAATGTTAGACGGTTATGTTGCGCAGGAAATAAAAATCTTGGTTAGGTATGTACACATAGACATTTTGGGCGACTTATGTGAGAATTCTCCCAATTTGGGTTTACAAATTTGGATACGCATGGATCAGAAACTAAAGCATTTATTCGATTTGCGGGGCAAAAGATAAATTCGTAAATTTTTGAAACCAAGTGAAATGGCGAATATGAGTTCCAGTAAGAAAATGTGTTGTATCAAAAGTAACATGCAAGTGTTTATTGAATAGAGTATCTGGCATAGAACGTAGTCCTGGAAGATACTAAAAATCGTTTTCATATTTCAAATTAAAAACCATTAGCTGAACTTAACGCAGAACGATACATATTTTTCGCACGCATCTGCTTTACTAGTGCACAGCTTTGGGTTGGCTATTTTGCGAATTTGAGTAACATTCCATAAATCGTTCTATTTTGGATCCCCTCATTTTTGCCTTTTCTTCGAATTCTGGCAAGAATTTGAGCTTCTATTGCTTTTTGGGCTAGTTTTTCTGACTGATTGATTGCCGCTAATATTTTCATCGCCTCCGCTGTCATTTTGTAAGTCGTCCAACACAGCAAAGAGTATATTCGAACCAGATGCACGACTGTCAGAACAAAAAAAATACAAACTACAACAAGTTAAAGCGGGATCTTTCAGTCCGAGAATACGGCGAGCCTTCGCACCATTTAAGCCATCCTACGTTAACTCTATGTTCAAGACGAACTATGATGGTCTACTTAATCTACACTTGGCTTTTGGCCATTATTGCCATTCTCTATCATTGTTTCGGACCCTTGTTTTTAACTTAAGGCCTCTAAACATAGAGCCGACTTCTTACACTCTTGCTGCATTGGTTTTATAGTTTTTATAACTGAGATTTTGGAACCATTCCAGCATATTTATCGTTCAGCCATGGTAGAAGATAATACGTCTCATATTCTCCTGAAGGAACTCAAAAAGATTAGTCGGTGATCCTTCATCTTAAAAACAAGCGAAAGAACTTTCAACTACCACTCCATCACAAAAAGTTATCCATCTCTCAACACGCGTTCAAAATCTGTTGACACCACAGTCACTCCCCCTAAGATCTTTTTTGAGCTGCTGAATGGGTTGCCCTCATGGCTTTCGAAACATGGTACTATAGTACAGCCTTGTTCGGTTACTGACTTACTTAAGGTGGCCCTATAGATCGGGGTGGACTTGGGTCTCAAACAAACAAGGGTCCCCAGCCAGCTCGATTCTTAGCTAGCTGCCTCGAGTTTCGCACGGTAAGTAGGTCGAAGTCCTTTTCTACTTGCGTGCGTCACCTAAGTCATGGTCTTTCTCTACTATTCTGTCCCTCGGGGATTGGAATATTTTTCTCACCGTAGCATTGGTGTATATCCGTTCTACATGACCCAGCCACCTCAGTAGTTGGACCTACAAACTTCTGGCTAAGTCGATGTAGCTGTATAACCCGTGCAGTTCTTCGGTGTATCCCCTCCTGCACTCACAGTCTATGCAGACCGGACCGGAAATCACACGAAATCTCATCCATTCTTTATTTGGGATTATTATTATTATATATAGGGTCGCTTTAGTTGTTCGAAAGAGGGTTTAGACTAAAGGAACAACGATTGGCAAGAGTTAATCTTCTCTTGGTCTCAGCGCTACTGTCGTTGTTAGAATTGATAGCGGAGCCTAGCTAGACAAAGTCCTTAACTATGTCAAAGTTAAATCCACCAACGGTAACATTCTGTCCGAGACATTGGTGTTGGGTGTCCTTTCTAGTTGACAGCCTATACTTGGCCTTGCTCTCGTTGATCGTTAAACCCATCTTCGTCGCTTCCATCCCAATACTCGCGAAAGCTCCACTGTCATCACGCTGCTTTCTTCCGATTATGTCAATATAATCGGCGTATGTGAGTAATTGGACGAACTTTTGAAGATTGTGCCTTTTGTGTTGGCGCATGACAGCGCATCGCCTTGTTTATATCCTTTCCTAACATCAAAAGTCTCGTACATTCTCCATCATCATTCTGTACAAATGGACGAGTTTGGCAGGGAGGCCAAAGCTAAACATTGCTCTGTATAGTTCGTCTCTATAGATGCTGTCATACGCTACCTTAAAATCGATGAATAGGTAGAGTGTATCGATTTGGAGCTCATGGATTTTTGCTAAGATCTGTCGTTGTGGGAATACTTTATTGGTGGTGGACTTTCCTGGCCTGAAGTCACACTGATATGGACCAATTAGGTACACGGCGGAGAAGATCATTTAGGCGATGCCTCTGTAGTAAAAGGTCTCCTTTCTTGAGGATTGGACCAACAATGCTGAGGTTCAATTTAGCGAGCATACTTTCATCCGACCATATTATTTGATGTATGCTCCTTAAAAAGTCATCGCCTGGGGCTTAAAAGAGCAGTCAGGAAGTCCGCTCCAGAAGCTTTATCGGATTTAAGTTGAAATATAGATCGGGTGGACGGAATTGTTGGTCTACACCGTCTAGATTTATAGATTTGGTTCCTCATCACCGTTATACGAGTACAGTCTACAGAAATACTCTTTCCAAATTCGCACCATCGAATGTGACTCTACTAGTATGATGCATTGTTCGTCTCTACAGGCTTCGGTCCGCGATTTGTATCCGTGCCATGTCTTTTTTTATCTTTTGGTAAAATGTCGGAATCTAATTCCTGGAGTACCATCTCTTAATTTCCTCGACCTCGTGCTTCTCATACTTCTCCTTTTTCCATTTGAGCAAGCGGTCTTCGTCTCTCCTCTTCTGATCGTAGAGATCATGAGCAGCTCTAGTCTTTCTATGTAGCCCGGCTTTGTATGCCTCTTGCTTAGCTGCATGTGCTTGCCGCCACTCGTCTTTAAACTAGGGTTCTCGTTGTGGTGGCCGAGTTAAAACCAGCACATCAGAGGCGGCATCTCTGATGGCTTTTTGGCGATGTTCCCACTGGTCTTCAATACTTGATGCTGGTGGCATAGGACCTCTTAAGAGATTAATGGACGCTCGATCGGAAAAGGATATGATTGTAGCCGTCCGACATCACATTATTAGCTTGCCTTTGCAATGTTCGAGATATCTGCAACCGTACTTTGGACCTCTATATTACTAGAAGAGTGCATTGGGTCGATCGCAATGTAGTCCATCTCGTTAACCCAGGTTAATCAGGAGATCTCCAAGTCCCCTTATGAATATCGATATGCGGAAACCGCTCCTCCTCAAAATCGTTAAGCCTGAGGAGCCTTCTCTAGTTGTTCAGGTGCACGTAGTCTGTTTGTTTGCTAGGAATGGAGGTAATTAAATGTAAAGCATGGTTGTATTCCCGAGCTTCAATCAACCGACAGTCTATTATCAGAAACTGAATTCATTACAGGCTTCAACCACCTAATTCCAGAAAGATACGATAGAGACAAGGCAACGAATATTGTCTGTAGCTAGCGGTCATTAAGGTAAGGCGTGTAAAAATCTAATCCAAAAACAATATCGGCTTCTCAGACCTAACATCAAGCATAGAAAACTTAAATCTCCATGTCTAGCCCATTACAGTCTTGGTATGTTCCTTTTACTAGAATTTTTCAGTCTTTCATAGAAAGATAACCACCCATCTCCCTGAGCGTAAGCCGCCCACAGGCATTTTTTTTTTCACGGTGCCGTCATTACTCTCACAGCAGGCATCAAAGGATGTCGTGTTGCCTAGCCTAGTCTTTAAAATGTAATTCCCCGTTATAATGTCAGCAAGCAGTCTTCAGTCTTTCCCACTTAGGGACAAGAGGAAAGTCTCTGAACCCTTAGAGACTTCGGAAGTATACATTTGATCTGCTGGCATCATGGAGCGTCATGCTATCTGCATGCAACGTAACCCAACTGTCAATGGAAGCCCTAAACGAAGACGCAGACAGTCCTAGCACAGACTCGGGCCCGGAGCAACTCTTACCAACAAGTCCATCGGCAATCTAAGAGAGGTTATAGCAAGGGGTTAAGCACTGCTTGGTTTTCACTGCCGACGCAGATATATACTACGTTTCCTCTACCGAGTATTCACAGAATTATCGGAATTGCGTTTATCTCCGCTTGAAGGTGAAAGGCAAGTTTTGCTAACCAGGAGTGACGTCGAATGTTATCATCCTTTAGAAAAACAGCAGCGCTGAATCGGTAACCGGTTTTGGAGGCACCCCTGAAGACTTGACTATTTTCTTATCTTAGATAATGCCCTAAACCATTACTCGGCAACAAGAAATCTGGTGTCCTTGCATCAGACCATAACACCAGAGTCGGCGCGCAAGGGCATCGAAACTCATAAAGGAGGAGGAGATTCGTCAGTGTGTCTAGAGCAAAGCCAATCGTGCTGGGGAAAGGGCCCATGCAGCCGAGACAGACAGAAAGTTTTTAGAGTCTGATAAAAGCATCATTGACATATTTGCGTTAATTCTTAATCCACCAGACCATTGAGGCATAGGATATAATTGGCCTTAACATAGCCGTGTATATCCGGAAGATTCTTTTCGTTGAGAAGCCCCATGAGTTGCCGAAAGCTCCTTCATACTGCCAGAAGGCCGCGATCGTCTTAGAGGCCATTGACATAACATGTTCAGTCCAAAGAAGTTTGTTTGCCAGGATGACCCCCAAAAGGTGATGTCATTAAAAACTAGAAGAGTCAGACTGGACAGCTCCTTCTCCTTGTCGTAGCACATTATGTGCTGGTTGCGCTTCAGCTTCAGAATCTGGTTACATGATCCAACAGACAGTTTAGCTACATTATCTGCATATGGCTGAGCATAGAAATCAGAACTATTGAGAGCGGTGAGCAGTGAGCCGACCAACATGCACAATAAGAGTGAAAGCAAGGAGCCACCTCGAAGGCACGTCATTACATATTGGCCGCTGTCAGCATCCGCAATCAGCGTCCTATTCACCAGCATTTCTTTTATCCACCAAACTAGTGATTCATCTGCGCTGTTTTGGCAAGCCAAGCTACACATGCCTTCAAAAGTTGAATAGTCGAAAGCACCTTCAATGTGGATGGAAACGCCCAGCACGTGTTCCTTCTTGTCAACTGTGCCTACTTTCAATGTTGCCTACGAGATAGACTAATAGGTCTAAAGCTCCTGGCGAACGTGTTGTCATCTTTTCTGATTTTCGGTATACAAGCTACTCCCACTGTTTGCCAGTGTTTCGAGATGTATTTCAATGCCAGGCTTGCAATGAAGATTCTTTTCAGAGTGGGCTGCAGCTGATGTATACCTTTTTTATAGCATAACTGGGTATGCCTTCATCCATTATTTGAACAGATGACATGTACGACCTACGACGTGTTCCTCAGTTCACTTGTAACTTTGTTGAATGTGAGCGGATTCCGATTAGGTTATTTCGAAAGTGAGTCTCAAGTAAAAGGGAGAACGTCTCTGTTTGCGGCTCAGTGTAGGTGCCAATAGGTTTTCTGAGTGATTTCAGTCTGACTAATTTTGCCTTTTTGAGATGTTTGACTAGCCTGCTAGCTTCACAACCGTTTCGATCTTTTGGTAAAGATCTTTATAAGAGGCATTCTCGAGTCTTTTTTCCAAATTAATTTTTTGTGGCTTGTTTGGTAGTTTTCTTGTTTCCTAACGTGGCCGCTGCTAGTCTTCATTCCACTTTGTTTCCTTGCCAGACATGTTAGCTCAAGACGCTTGATGAGGGTACTGTTCAGGTTGTGAATAGTTCCCTCTACCTTTTGTTGGTTTCTGGGTTTAATGCTCCCCTTAGCAGACTTGCCGATCTGCTCCATAAAACGGATTCCTCCTCTTTAATAATCTAGACCGCGTTTCGGATTCTGACTATGACGTCTGACGTGGAATCCATCACCACCAAGAAGTATTCTGAGCATCGCATGATATACTAAGATCGTTCTTCCTGAAATCGCCGTATTCAATAAGTTCAGCCACTGCATTTAGTTGCGGGGATTGTACAAAATCATTGGGAAAACAAGCTGATTCAACGATGAATATCTGCCATTGTGGGTTATCTTCGTAGTTTATGACCAATCTTAGATGATGAGACTAAATTTGTCACAAAAGGACAAGTTGTTGATCTTTCCGATAGCTCTCCATATGGTGATTTGTAACCCCTTAAACATCCGAAATCTCATGGTTCCTAAACGTGAAGTGAACCGAGGTCTCAACTTACAAGCCTCTTCAGCTAGCTCAGTTCATATCTAACTGCTTCTGTTTATATAATCGGATGTGGTCAAGTCTCTTCCTATTTGTGCACGCAACCTGTAGTACAATCTTACAAGGCCGAGTATACTGCGTCGATGATCAGCTTGAAATATTTATATGACTTGGGGATATTGGATGTCGAATGCGCTTACGTGTGCGTATGATCCACGTCACTAAACAGCTCATTTAGATCCTTTTTGAATCTTGTTTTCCGAAACCCATTGAAGCAAGAGGGTCAAATATGCTCTATTAAATCTTTTTCTAGATGCGACCGAGGACGAATCATCTAAGTTGCATTGGTCTAGATCAGCCGATACGCAGAAGGTCGGTTACGGACTTACCACTTGGCCGTTATGCTTCTTGGCCTTTGAAAGAACTCGCTGAAAGTCTAAATGTTAATATGCGATCGATGCACATTTTTATCGTCTTTGGGTCTAATTTAAGGACCTCTCCCGCCCTCGACAAACTTTACTTCGAATTCCGGTCTAGAGTTGCGTAGGAAGATAGGATATTTATTACCTAGAGTTCAACGTTCGATGAACGCATAAATTCCTCTTTTTACGAAGCATCCGTTGCCAGGGTAATAAACAAAATTCTGCACACGCCGACACAACACTAAAAATTTTAGTATTGGCTTATTCGTCTTATCATAGAAATACCTTCATTTCCTTCGAATCCCCTCCCAAATCTATAAAATATTTTCACCTAGTAAAACAAGGACTCTCCCCGTAATTATTAGGAGTATAACATTCCGCAGTCCCGTACCTATACCAATTCCCATATCGGTGATCCAAACATCCACTTAACAAGCGATAAATAGCACAAAGTCGCTTAATGGATTGGATTGTTACTTCAGTTAATTACGTTCCACATTCCTCGGAGTTTTTCCTTTAATTCTTCTTTATCTGGTCGTATCTTTGTCTCAATGGCTGTCCCCTGTGACATCGAAGATGTCCGTCGTAAAAAGGAGATTGGTTTACCTATTACCATTCCCCCTTTGAAAGGATAACACCGTGAATCAGCATTACAATTTGCTCTATAAAGCAGAGAATGTGTGTCGTGTCGGTATGTCTGATGGTCAATGGTTCTGCCGTTACTGTTTTGTGTGTGTGTAGTAGACCAGTGGTGGCATTTTTACGATCTGGGTTTGGAGACTTATTCTCATTTATCCTTTAATTCTTTCATTCTCCACTTACTCGTACTTTGTCGGTCATTCGTTTTTATTATGATTTTTCATATAAAAAACGGAAAACAGAAATCCCCTAATGAGAAAATACAGAGGAGAGGTGGTCATCCTCATGTGTCCTTGGACATGCATGTTGACAGCCGAGTTGTCGCAGTGTCAATTTATCGAAAATGTTGAATTTTTGATTGTTAGCCCAATGTCCCTGTTGTAGCCCTAGGGCACTTTGAGTGGCTTTCTTAATATCAAAATGAAGCGACAGGACAAGTGACATTTATGCTACATGCGAACGTATTTTAACTGAATCCTTTGTTACTACGAGTATATTTTCACCCAAATTGTTTAAATAAATATTTGTGTTTCTTTTTTTCTCATTTCAGGTAAGTGGCAGTATGCTGGATAATAACGAGGTGTTGGTAAATATTTTGATTTTTTACTATTACTGTTATATGGGGACCTTTCCAGACCTATCTTTTATACTTACTTGAAGAATGAGCTCCTGACCTGAGAAGGTATTGTGTTTAGGCAGCACAACTTTACACCCTCATTATGTGCATGTTGCTGCCAATTTAAATTTAGATGCTGCTCCTGGTAACGAAGGTTAGAACTACAATAGATAAAGTCAGGTCAATTCGCAGTCTGGTTTAAACAGGCCTACTTTGGCCACAGATGGCCCTTTACAATCTCAATGTCATTAAACGTGAATAATAGCAGGCTACGAAGATCGAGGGTGCCTTTAGCTCTTAGGGGTCTTGACTGCTGAGCGCTATTTCGGACAGATTTCCAACATTTTCAAAGAAAAATCACTCAGATGAGATTTTCATCTGATTGAGAGCCGGACAGTAGCACACCAGATACAGGGTGGTTCCTCCGTCCTTTTTATCTTGAGAGATCCTGAAAAATTGTTTTTGATAGTTAGGAAGCAGCCTGTGATGATGCCTACTAGGATGCTAAAATTAACTCTTTGTGGGTTGTGCTTTCTATCCACTTGTAATTGGTCTCGTCTATCGCATCCAGTTTGAGTATGAATTTGCTTGTACCAAGTGTTGGAAGAAGACCATATCTCCTACAAATTCTCCAAATAAGCGGCCAACGAAGATCCTGAACTCGCCAATGGAAGTTTTTTCGGGAATTATTTTAAGACGTCTAACACAATGTGAACAGACGATTTCCAAGCTGGGTTCAGGAAAACTTATTCCATGGTAGCCAATATTTTTAACAAATATTGCTAGGACTTAACAGAACAAGGGCAAGAAACTGTGTGCGACGTGTCATTCTGTTGAGATAGGTGCGCTCTTTTACGGGCTAAGAAATCTGGCAGTCTCAACAAAAGAACAGAGTACTAAGACAAAGAACTATGTAGTCCATTGTATTCTTTGTAAGTTCCTTTCAATGAAATCTTTCAGTCTTACGAAAAAAGATAAGTAAACGCTTCAGTGATAAGGTGCTTACAGTACAAGCACCCATCATATCAGCGCCGAATACCTGCAGCCTGATGCGAGCGTAAGCCGTGGATTTTCACAGAGATAGTGCTTTGCGGTGTTATCATCCCTTGTGTCCCTTATGCCCAGCACATGTGAGTGCTTAGCACAAGTGTAATGCCCTGTCACGACGCCAGTAAGCAACCAGCAGTCGTTCCTGCTGATGGACACCTCAGCATTCGCTTGGTCTGCCTGCAACCTGGGGGTTATGCCATCTGTAATTGTACTCATGTGAGACCCAACTGTCAATGGAAGCCTTAACCGAGGATGCAGGCAGACCCAACGTAGGTTCCGGTCCTGAAAAACTCTCTTGTGAACCTTGCCTGGCTCATCGGCGATTTCATTTCCATTGTGACCTGCGACCCAGACAGGGGTCAGTAAATTTAGCCTTCCAACTGCGTTCAGTGATCGCTTGTATTCTTGAACTAGCTTGGAAGCCGTAAGAGGGTTTAGCAAGGTTCTAAGCGCAGGTTGGCTGTCGCTACATAGGATATAATTGACCTTATCGTAGTCGTGTGGATCCAAAGGACCCATCTGCACTGCCAGAAGGCCGACAGCGCCTTAAAGGCTGTCGACGTACGAGTAACATGTTTAGTCCAGAGAACTTTGTTATCCAGGATGACACCCAAATACTTTGGAAAATTGGATGGTGATGCCTCTAAGCACCAAATGAGTCAGACCAGCCAGCTTTCTCCTTCTCGTAAAGAGTACAATCTCAGTTTTGAGAGGATTGACTAGTTAGGCCCATTACTAGTAGGCCAGTCGTCGATTACGTCTAGGCTTGTGCTTTAGAGCAGACAATCGCTAGACACGATCCAATAGACAGTAGAGCTACATCATCCGAGTATGCTTGTGCATAGACGTTAGAACTATTGATCGCGTTTAGCAGTGAGTCGACCAACATGCACCATACCACCAAAGTACCCTCAACGACGATGAAAATGCCCGACGCGTATTCCTTTTTGTCGAGTGCGCCTTCAATTCTGCCTACCAGATTCTGAAGCGCACTCAATGCAGGATCTTCCGCGTTGGTAGGCGTGTTGCAACGCCGATAAAGGATGCATTCGCCAGGCGGTTTTGCACACACAGATCTAGATTACTCTCTCGATGTTTTTTAGCATGAAGGAAGTAAGACTTACAGGTCTGAAACTCTCGGCGAGCGAGTAGTCCTCCTTTCCGATTTTTGGTATAAAAGCCACTCTGTGTTCGTCAGGGTTCCGGTATGTATGCCAGCGCCAGACTCTTCTCTTCAGGGGTGCCAACAGCTGGAATCAGATGATTTGAAGCAATCAAAGGCAGAAACAGAATTTTTAATGGCCTCATCCGTCACCACAACCGCTGAGATATACCAGCTACAACGTGTTGTGTTGTTTAGTTCTCTACCAGCTTCGTTGATAGGAACTAGTTGTGGGCTTATTCCGATTAGGTTACCTGGGAAGTGAGACTCAAGCATGAGACGGGGAGTCTCTGCTTTTGATTCAGTATAGGTACCGTCAGATTTTCAGAGTGGTTCCAGCCTGGTTGATCTTCCCCTTTTGAGGACTTTTACCAGCCTACTGGTCAATCTTCACAAAGAACTTATTCGAAATCCGATTAAGCCTATAAAATTATTTTTGCTTCGATCTATAAGGATTCCAATCTTCCTCCAAATTAGTCTTAAGTGACCCGTTCAGATGTTCTCTGGATTCTTTACGAAAATGCTGCAGGTCTGTGTTCCACCAAAGAACGAGAGATTTGCAGGATTGCGTACAAGCTGGACATGTATTTCGAAACAATGTAAGGTTACCGCTCAGGTTCTGAATAGCTTCCTCTAGCTGTTATGCAACCTTTTCGAGAATAATACGGCTGCGGAATGGCATGCAGTTGACATGTCAGGCACGTTTGAGTCAAAAATGGGTGTCAAGCAAGGTTGTATCATTAGTCCTCTTCTACATTGTGTTTTGGAAGCATTAAATTCCACTCGGTTGATAATACCCCAATTGGTTATGCTGTTAATATCGGAATTTAATGAGCTTAATATACGCTGCCGTTCCCGTTCTACAGCCGTAGAGCAGGGGCGTGAGTCAAGGAACGAACATAATACTTAAGCAAAGAGTACCGTCTACAAGGGAATATATTGGATTAGAAGTAGTAGACAAGAGATCATTGATGAAAATTAAAAAGAATGTCGGAGACAGAACGGAGCCCTGGGGCACACCAACATTTATTTTATGAATATCAGACTTGAAACCATCCAGGTCAACTTGAATTGAACGTTCCGAAAGGCAATTTCTAATCCATTGAAGATGAAAGTCATCGATCCCAAATGCAAGCAATTTCGACAAAAGAGCCTGATGCCGAATTTAGCCAGATTGATGTACGCTTTGGTTCCGCTTTTCGGAGAGACATGGCATCGGATCACCAGTGAGCCTGTTGCTACGAAAACCGTACTGCCGGTCATTGAGAAATTTTCGTATTTCGAGATATTTCATGAGCTGACGATTTATCAGCGTTTCCATGATCTTGGAGAGAAGGGACGTAAGTGCAATGGATCTGTAGGAGGAAAGAGAATAAGACTCTCCATTTTTAGGGATGGGCTGGACAAATGCTGTTTTCCATCTGCTCGGAAGGAATTCTAAAGAGTAGGGTTGATCAAAAAGCTTACGCAGTGGTTTTGCCAGCATGGAAGAACATCTCTTCAGAAGAAGGGGAGATGTACCTTCTGGGTTAGCGGATTTATGTTTGTTGAGATCTTTCAGTACTTTTGCTACTACACGAGTGCGAAAGCGGATTCGTCCCATTGAAGATTCGACGCACTCAAGTGTAGGCGGGGACTAAGCACAATCTGGGAGTGTTGAGCTAGCTGCAAAGTGTGCAGCAAGCAGATAGTCCTTGTCCAAAGAGCTGACAGCTGGAATGTCATTATAAATGAGTGTTGGGACTTAGTTTTTCTACGAAAACGTCTATCCTGACTTGCGAGAGGATACGATTCTTTTATAATTTATTCGATCTCAGCAACACTCATAACATGTTGCCATTTTTCATCAATCTTCATTTTACATAGAGCGGCATTGTTATCGTTCCACATCAGCTTGGGGAACACCGTCATTGTGCCTAATTTGCTTATTTTCAGGTGTTGAGTGAGCGATCGTGACAATGGTAGGTAAGAGGTCGGAGCATGTGGCTTGTTTAACCTCAAAATCAATGACATGGTGGTTCCATTCCGAATTTACCAAACAGTAGTCAATAACTGATCTCCCCTTTCCCCCAACAAAGGTCGTTCTGCGCCAGCTTTGAAATTTTCCACCCCACAGGACTCACCTAAGTACTCGCAAATTCAGATCACCGATTACAATTACGTTCTGCTGATCACAGCAAATGATTGTCTCTTGCAGTTTCTCCAAATCTCTTTCCTAGTGGTTACTGTTTAGATACTTATCCCATCGTAGGCTCACATACGTAAGCTGTTCAATCGTCCTGAACTTAAACCTTTTCTGAAACCAAAATAACATCCACCGTTAGCTTTCCCTCTCGCATACATTTTTGCGGATATCCGCTAAAATTCCTAGTTTAGGAACGTTTTTTCAAAAAGCTTGTAATTTTTCTCCGTTACAAATGTTTCTAATGAAATTATAAATTCAAATTTATTTACAAAATTATAAAATTCAGCAAATAAGGACTTATTACTTAAACCTGCTACTTTGTAAGATAATAAAGATAATATTCCAAATTCATTATACTCATTAAATTGTTTACTACTTTTGTTTACGTTTATATTGCTTTTAAAAAGGCAGATGGCATTATAATTAAAAACGTTTTCACTGGTTTGAGAAGCACTGTTGGGATTTGCGCTTGTGCTTGCACCATAAGTATTTTGTTCTCCAGCTCTTGTCACTGACGCTTTCGACCTGTCATTGTTCAGCTTCTGTAATGTTGCTCTTCCATTCTCACTGTCACTTTGAATTTTGTTGAATTTATCGAAATAAGAAACATCGTGCCCTGGTTTTAGTGTTTTTCCACGTAGTTCAATTTTTAAATTATTGTCTCCATCTTTCTCTTGATGCCGCTGTGTAGTTTTTGTGCATAGAAACACCAGTGTGTCGTAATTGAGTTGCTGATTTCAAAAAACGTCCCCAAAAGGTGCCCTGTTATCTAGTCATTCGGGAAAAAACAGGCAAGGCAATAAGTGGGGAGACTAGGTCCTGGCTGATACCACCATACGAGGGTAGTCCCAGAAATACCCGACCTTACAAAAAAACCTCAAAAAACTTGGGAGAAAAATATAATCTAGGTAGCAATATCTTGCTTTAGTCGACCTTTAAGAGCTACTCTCCACTATTCTGCATGCACGATGTATGGTATACAAGGGAACGGCCGAAGATATCAAGCTTGTCATCCAAGGCCAATGGCTAGATGGATTTGCTGAAGTCCATCAAATTTGGTGGGCGCCAGCGCTCCCAATTTATTTCGCTTAATACAGGCTTAGACTAACTTAAAAACTAAAACCAGTTAAAGGTTAGGAGGTAATGTAGTGGTGGAGGAGATTAATCTTAAGACGAGAAGTGCTCAAGTTAAAATCAAAAAGGGGGAGATTTGAGTTGATCTTAAGTAGCATGGGCGAGATTGGTTCGTTGGAACCATAAGAGGTGCGGTGGGTTAAAATATAGAATAGACGAGGGCAGCGTAAATTACGACGGTTTGTGTTGAAGGAAATGGAATTGTAAAGGCCAGCGCAATCCACGCAACCAGAGGGCAGTCGATAAATGAAGAGAATGTCTGTTACGTCTCTACGTTTTCCGAGGGTATTCAGGTCAAGGAGCTTGAGGCGGTCACGGTAGGGAGGTAAGCTAATAGGATCATGCCAGTGTAGTCCACGAAGGGCAAATCGAAGAAAACGACGCTGAATGTTCTCGATTCGGGATATATAAACTCGCTGAAAAGGGGACCAAACTTGGCTGTCATACTCGAGAAGGGGCCGGACAAAGGTAATGTAAAGTGATCTTGTCGCATAAGGGTTGCAAAATTCCTTAGACCATCGTTTGATGAAACCGAGCGATGTGTTGACTGTAAGGATATCTCGTCTATATGCGAACGGAAGTTTAACTCTCTATCGTATAATATTCCAAGGTAACTAAGGGTTTGAACCTGGGGTACAGGTTGGTCTTGCAGAAAATAAAGTCGAAGAAAACATTGATTGGACTTACGAGACAAAGGCTCAGATTGACATTTGGAGACATTAAGTTCAAAGCAATTTTTTATACACCGAGTGGAAAACCTATCGAGGAGAACTTAGTGTCTCGGCGTAAATGGATAGGGAGCAGTGTTTAAAAATCCTATCAGGATCGTTTATAGTTAAAATGAATAATAGGGGACCTAGATGGCTTCCTTGTGGGGCACCAGAAGTGGTTAAAAACGGGGTTGAGAAAACTGATTTAAAGCGAAAGCTATAATAACGGTTCTCCAGATATGAAAATATCCATTTTAACAATATGGGGTCAAAACCGAGGGAAGACAATTTGAAAAGGATCAATTGATGTGATATTTTATTTCATCGAAGGCCTTAGCGAAATCTGTAGCAATAACAACGATTTCGTTGCCATATTCTAGGGCTGAAAGCGCAAAGGATACGAATTCAACTAAATTTGTAGTAGTTGATCTACCTTTCCGAAATCCATGCTGACTGGGTGATATAAGTGACCTGCACTGAAAGCTTAGGACTTCATATAAAAATTTTTCGAACATTCTAGGTATGTGAGAAAGCTTAACAATGGAACTTGGGTTACTTCATTCTTTGATCCCTTTTTGCGAACCGGGGTTATGAAAGAGGTCTTCCAAATTTGGGGGGAATTCCCCTTGTGTGAGGGACACATGAAATGGGGAGGAAAGTGGGTGCGAAAGATTGGAGTCACACTTTTTGAGGAATATTGCTGGGAGCCCGTATGGCCTGAGTAAAAATGCATCATTGAGATTTTGTAGCTTTTCTTAGATAAGGGTAGGATCAAAAAATTGAGAGAGAGAGGGGCCAGAGAGACTTGAAATATGTGTGGTCGGTTACAAAGAAATTGTCAGCGAATGATTGTTTGCAAAAGTTTGCAAAATAGTTGGCAATAGTATGTGGGTCGATCGACGATATATTATGGAACGAGAGAGAGGGGGGATAACCGTCTAATTTTCTTTTGTAGTTGACGAATTGATAAAATGTCTTAGGAGATCGTTGATAAGCTTGGTCTGCGCTGTGTCAAGAAAGTGCTGACAGACTCAGTTACAGAGCTGGGTAAATTGGAGGTAGGTTGCAAGGTAGTTAGAGTCGTCGGAATAAGAATTGATGCGTAAAAAGCGAAGCCTCTGTTATACCAGGGAGGGGATGTCGATGACGTTTTATGCCCAGAAAAGGGGTCGTAAAGAGAAATGGAATTAAATATTTCACTGTAAAGAATGGAGACAGCATCAGATAAGCATTGCTTGATAAAATCAAAAGAAGATTTGCTAAGACAGATATTGATTTTGCGAAAATTAGCTTTATGGAAGTTGTAAAAAGAGATAGTAGGACAAGGAATGGGCTGGGGTGGAGAGTTATGGAAAAATGAGAGAAGGAGAGGGGGTTGAAAGTTGTCGACAGTTAACAGGGTTAAGGGACAAAACGTTACCGTAGAGTTAATGGGATCGTTAGTGAAAATAAGCTTTAGTTGCCTGCCGATGGAATTAGGGACGCCACTTGTTTGGCATTGGCTCGAGTCGGTTATGCTGTCATGACATTCCTTGGATGAACTAGCGTTTGACACGGTAAAAAATAAGTAATCATCCGATGACATCCACTTCAGCATGGGCAGAATAAAGTCACCAAAGATAAGGATATTGTCGATAGAATCACTTAGGGCAATTAGTTGGTCAATTGCTTTAATAGCAAAAATATAGAATTCGATAGGTTGAGCTGTGAGAATGTAGCAACTCATAACGTACAGGGAGAAGAGTTGAGGTTATTGTGCGTGGCAAGTAGGACACCTCGGCATGGATAATTCACTTTATTGAGGGCAGGATCATTAACCATAGGGTCAGAGTGATCGTCATCTCGGAAAACATTATAAGAGGAGGAAAGTAGTTCCTGGCTCTTTATGTCGGGGATCAGATTGGTTTCTGTACGAGCATAGACGTCGAAAGAGAAGTCATGAGATTTAGACAAAACAACACGAGTTTTAGAGCGCAAGCCTCTTACGTTTTGATAGTAAAATGTAAGGGGTAGTTCGCTACGTGGAGGGGTAGGAGAGTTTAGAAGAGATGCAGGCAATGAAGTCAAGTTAGGAATAAAAAAATTTGGCATGGTCAGCTCGGCTACGCTAAAGGTGACAAACTCTTTTAGAGTGTACATAGCTGCGGAAGGCAGATTTCATGGTACCTGTTGTAAAGTTTCCTGAGACTGGTTATAGCAGTAGGAAGGCCTTCCTGTTGGATGGAGACCATGACACTTGTTTTCGTTTTTCCCTCAAAGCAAACAGAGTCGGATTTATCGCAAAGATATGCTAGAAAGGGACGTATATTTTTGGATATCTTTTCATCCCTTAACCTTGAGAGCGCGTAACGCCATTCCGTGGTGTCTATATTCTTTTGGAAATGGCATCTATGATTTTCTGTAGATCTGTCCTAATCCAGTTACCAGCAGTTGCGCTTATTTATACTATGAGACTTCTGAATTGCAGCTTATTGCTGGCAGGAGTCTTCGATTTTCTTGAGCCTTTACCCTTTCCTTTTTTTTTTTTGTTTGGTTTAACTCTATTTTCTTTTGCAGATTCGGAACTTGTTCCTTGTTGCTGTAGGTTTTCATTGCCCAGAATTGGAATTGTATGGGGTGCTTTCAATTTCTAGATTTCGTTGTCTGCTAAAATCCTGCAAAGTAAACGCAGTATAGTCTGATTGATTCCTGAGAGCATCATCGTTACAATTCTTTTACTCTAACTGCCATAGATCTAATCTTAAAAGTCATTCCCCAATTCCCATACTTAAAAAAAGTCAGACTGGAATTTGTAACACACATGTCTTCGAGATATATAAATTCAATTTGTGTGCCATCATTAGGCTGTTCCTACTGGTTGCTTCAAATCGTCAAGCCATCAACAAGCGTCACTTAAGACAAGTACAAATTACCATGAACCTGCGTGATACATCCGAGTTGGTATGTAATTATTTAATGAATAATAACAGCCGTCATCATCGATCCCAATATGAAACAAATTCTCATTCGTTAAAGGTGAATGTGTACCTCACCAACATCAATCTAATCATCTCTTCGATGGCACATCCAGAAAATCCCACCCAACGAGCAAAATTTATGTAACAAGTCACTCACAATGAATGCAAAATTAATCAAGAACAACCGAAAATCCATTACCAACCTATACACCGCAGGTAGAGATTGGAATCTCAAAATATGTTAGTTTCAGTAATCAGTAATTAGCAATCAACAACCATATCTCATTCCCGCATCACATACTCACATTCATCTCAACTTCCGGATACAAAAGATCTTAATCATCAGACCAGGTTTATCGTCTTTTCCTACCTCAGAAAATTGTACACGTAAACAGGCAAAATTACACATATGTACCTATCTACACGTCAACCCATCTACATGCGAGTACATCCATCCCCTCATACAAACCTATTAATCAATTTCCAATCAGTGCGCTAATTAAATGGGAAAAAGTCCTTTCTTTTCGTTTGCATGAGTCTTCCCTTCTGACTTTCCATGTACGAGTATCTGTCGGAGAATATATGGGTACCAGGGGTACGAGTATTCGAGTATTAGTTGAATCCGAGTTCCGAAAAAAAGATTGCCCATCATTTGGAAATCAATTACCTGTGCCTGAAGAAAATCTAGGCCAACTCCATTCACAGATACACATCAGAATAAACAAATCCCAACAAAGCACTTTTGCAATGAAATCCAATTTAACACGCCATCACCCTCCATCTTTGGCCAGGACATCGTTTAGACCATAATACACGTTGTAACGTTCCTTCTCTGGACGTATGAGATACTCGCAGTGGTATTCACAGTCACACTCGCACTCGCACTCATTCTGTTACATAGTTACAGTAGTTTATCCTTCCAAAAATGGCCCCATAAATCCTTTTGCAATTCTACTTTATGTTGTTTGTCCAAGTATAGGGAATCATTTTGCTTGACTTTGTCTCTATGAGTATCCTTCGGAGTCTGGATCTGTATCTGCTCGTATGTGAATGTTCATGTTTGTTTGACTATTAATTTACAAACAGCAAGGACATCTAGAGCTTTGTGTAACAGGATACTGTTGACTGTGCATAAACCTTAGGGGAGACACAAGCATACGTACATACTACACGTATCTATGTGTGTGTATAAGGTCCTACAGTTGGGTTGTATGCATTTTTCCTAAAACCTTTAATTATCATGAAAATGTCATTGTTTATTTGCAATAGTATCTATCCGATTACTTGAAAGAAAATTGAAAGGAATACCTGCACGAGTGGGCTTAAAAAGTGTGGTGCTCTTATTTGTTAGATCAGACACATAAGATTGCGATGTTTTCCTGTTCAGGATCAGGGAATATTTTTAGGATTTAACATAAATTGATTGAGCATTCTAAGTTGTAAGCCGAGCACAGGCGGTTTGACGATTTTGATGGGCTACTTCTGTCAATGATTCTCGTAGCTTGGGCCATCCCCTATAAAAATCCTACCTTTCACCATGATCACTTTGTTATCTATTGCACACGCTCCTTCTTGGTTGTCTGGACATCAGTACCAAGCTTGGCCGTGATTTTCAGCGCTATTGCGGGATTGCGAGATTCGTTCGATAATAGGTTAAGCCCTGAACAAGTGTTTGAAAATTTTAAATATTTTGTGTGGTACACAGGTACACCTCGGAAAATACCGCCTTTGATCCATTGGTGATTCGAGTAGCTTACCAGAACCATGGCCAGAAACTGTGTACATTAATGAGACATTTCGTAGATAAAATTGAGAATGGCATCAACAGATTTTATAAGGACGATCCGCTTAATGAACCCCTTATTAGAGCTCATCGAACGTGTTCTCAACCATAACCTGTAGTGTCCATTTGTCCTAGAGATAACAAATCGATAATACGGATGGAACTATAATGTAACTGCTCGTGCATGGAGACAACAACATTGTTCTCCAAGAAATCTATGAAACCAATGAATACGACGAAGCTGATAACAAAATCTAACATGACAATGGTCTGAGAGTATGCTCCTGACAAGTTCCAATCGTACGCCATTGAAGAACTATTGCAGAACAAGAGTCTGTATAAGCAGGTTCTATTGAAATCCAAGAAATGGGGTTGAAAGGATCGTGAATGATGAAAAGATTTTATGGTGTTGCGCAGGAGCTAACTATGTATACCAAGACGTTCAATGCTCCATCTGAACGTCTAGCCAAAGTTGGATCAGAATCGCCATAAGAGTCTGATCCTTCTAAATAGGAAACATCTCAGCGCTTTCATAGGTGTCATCATTTGACGCTGCCTAATAGGCAACCATGCAAGAAGACTTATCGACTTTACAAACGATGTCTGTAGAAGCTGCGTGGACAAAGAGGAGGAAGGGACAATCCTATACCTACTCTGTACACGCCCAGCTTTCTCTCAACGAAGAAAACTCCACGTACGCGCTTTCTCCTGCAATGACCTAAACGATCTAAAGAATATAGACGTTAACAGTCTCCTACGCTTCATCATAAGCTCAAATTGTTTTCACGTGTGGGAGGATCACAGATCCACGTAGAATCACAATGGACCAATAGGCCTAAGTAAGCTGGTCTTTCCAACAGCCACTTTAAGCTAACCTAACCTTCAGTACTCGCTTAATTGTAATCCACATCAAGGTCACAAAAATTCGATAAACAGGGTTCTGTAGGGCTCAGCGTTGACCGAAATGGCGTTTCCAGCAGCATTTTCGAAATAAAATGGGCGAATGATGTCACCACTCCAAAATCCGCAACTGTCGCTCTCTTCGTATGCATTAGCTTTTCGACAATTACGAGCCGGTTTTCCGATTCCCAGATACACCAATTTTGATTGTTAATATAGCGCCGAGATGACGATGCGCCTCGCCAGATAAAATGATTTTTCGGCCAAATTCGGCGTCCAATTTGAGCTTCTGTAAGGCGCAAACTGAGAACCGATAACAAAGCGGATGGTCACTTGCCTTCAATTGCTGAGTCAATTGGTTATTGTAAAGGACTTTCGAGTTCCTGAGATGGATTGAGTCCAACACTTTCGGACACAGCAACCACATTCTCGCCGGTACGTACCGTGAGTATTGTCCAAGCTAGTCTCATGAACTTTATGCACAAAGTTGCATATAGCAGGCGCAGTAGGTCTTCATTTCAGCCAAAACTTCTTTTAAATAAACACATTGTTTGGGCAGCACAGCACTCACTTTTGAAATAAGTTTTGCAATATTTCAAACCATTCAAGCGTAAAGCGATGCATTTCATTTTGACTGGCAGTCAAAATTTGAAGCAGAAAGCAGAGCTCTCAGTCTCAAAACAAAATATGATTCAAAAAGAAACTTGTATTTGGAAGACCCATTTTTATATAAATCTGCTGCTCCAGATGATGCAAATCCGCTTCCACTTCATTATGTTCTTGACCGTCCCATCGCATTTTTTGGATGGCGATAATATCAGCTTTGTAGCAATTCAAGGCCTCAGCTAGTTATTCGCTGTACGTGGCCTATTAAGGGACCGTTGTTCTTGTTTCGTTTGCGAGGGTTGTCCACATTAGATCCGTCCATTTCAGAGGCTTGATGTTGCTTCGGAACTTATTTTCTTTTTCATGGCCGGGCAGTTACCTCACCGATAGAACTCCTAGGACTAGGGGTCGGTTAAACCGAAGACAGTAACCTGCAGTTGGTTCATTAAATGCTCATCCGCCACCATTTCTTTTCCAAGACCCTAACTTAGTCACGAAAATCCTTTCCAGCCTGAGCTCAAAATACCATATGTCGGAGTAGCCCAGATAAGGTCTTATTTGTTTTTTCCAGGATTTTACTTTACTTCAGTTTGGCAAGTCGAGCCTGGATAGACATCGACCAATACCTGATGTTTACCGCTTGAAGGTAAAATAAGCACAATTGATGCGTAGAAACTGACACTAGGTATCGGCAAGTTACACCCGTCAGTGTCTACTTTATTTCTACAGCACCCAACCATATTTATTGGGCAATGGTAGCCATAATCAAATTTGACCGTGCTCAGGAATGGATCTGGCCAAGTCTGAGTTGAGATAGTCACGCAATCCACTGGAAAGCAGTGGAGCGTACTTGAAATGTTCTTCTTCTTCACACTAAAGGTTGAGAAGTTGTAAACACAGCAGCTTAATGAGATCGAGTCATCTACCGATCCGGAGCAGCTCTTTACACTGATCAAGCTAACTTTCATCACGGCTAAAGCTAAAAGGGAGAAACGCAATATTCTCTCAATGAAGGGAGTACAAAAGTCCTGGACTACCACTGGGAAAAGTCAAAGAGGAGCTAAACCATTTCAGAATATGATTGATGCCAAAGGTTCGGGTTCGCCCCTTCAATTTGCGAAAAGCATCATCGAGGCGCAAAGTGTAGAGCGACGACGTGTTAGAGAAATGGGCTCTAGAGAGAGATCGTGCTTCGGACAAAAGCCAATTTTCGTGCGCCTAATGGTAGGAGCACTGGACACAAGCACTGGATATAAGTTCCACTAAATGAGGAAAATATAATAAGTCTGACTCGACGGCAAAACCTGCAGATTGAACTTCCAGATGTGGATATTCAAACATCAGCCATGGCTTCCCCAATTATGTACCTACGCCCAAATAACCAAAAACGGTTACATTTAGTGGAAGCACGGCACAACAAACAAAAGTAATTTCCCAGGGACCAGCACCTAGATCACCCGATGCTTCATTTGATATGCTGGCTGATTTGTTCTCTATCCAACGGCGGAAATAAGAGCAGCCTGCGCGGTGGACCGCAGCTAGGTGCTACGGCCGGCTCTAACGTAGCGCTTTTTTAATTCTGGTGAGCCTAGATAGTTCATCGTAAAGATTGACCATGTGACTTTCGGAGTAGTCGACATTGAAAACTGCCTGCACCAATGTGCGGTTAACTCGCTGATCCTTTCATACAATCTTGTCAGATCATTACACAATACCACGGGACTACAGTCCGGATTGAATCTGGGCTTCTACCAACAGTTAGCATAGTCACTTCCTAGCTACTTGCAGTGAGCTAGTTGAGATTACGTTTCACTTGGGCACCCCATCTTAGGTGCGGCCGTCCTCTATCGGGTCGTGCTTGGGAATTAGGCTCGAAAGCTCTTTAGGCTGGAGCTGTGGCGTCCATTCGCTCAACAAGGCATCCCAGATTTTGTGTCCCTAGAGGCCTGACTAAACCGATGTCCCTGTACAACCCGTACAGGGTTCTTGGTTGAATCTCCTCCTCCATTCCCCATCAATAGAAACCGGCCGAAACTCACGCGCAGTGTCTTTAACTCGAAACTGCTAAGTACTTCTTTATCCGGTCCTCTAGAACAGAACAAGGTTGATAAAGGTCTTGTATGAAGCCAGTTTGGCCTTACAAAAAATAGCTCTGTTACTCAATTAATTGGTAAGAGTGATTCTGCGCCCGTAGACAAAGTCCTTAATTTCCTCGAAGTTATAACTGCAAATTTTAGGTGCTGAGCATCCACTTTTGATGACAACATGTTTTCTCCTCGTTTACCATCAGAAGCATTTTGCGGCATCCTTTTCAATACTCATGAAAGCTCGGTGCGTTCGTTAAATCACATCAATGTCATCTGCGGACCTGAGTATGATAGTGTTTCTTTCCACAACGATGTTAAAAGAGTCCGGGCCTGTAGCCACACTGACATGGGCCAACTAGGTTGTTCATGAATAGTTTCAGACGCACACATAATACAATACGTCAGAAAGGATCGATGTTTATGGGCTCATGTCTCTATAGTTGGCGCAGTCAAAAGGGTATCTTTCTTGCGCATCAGACAAACGATGCTGGAATTCCATTCACAGATGAGCTGGTGCATGTTCCCAACCAAGTTATCTCCAGCTGGTTTAAAGAACTTAGAAGACAGCCCATCTGGGTCAGCAGCTTTATTAAGCTTCGATATGGCTAGCTTATCATCGTCTAAGTCGGGAGACAGAATTTGCCATCATAGGTATTAACCAGACCGCAGAAGTAGTCTCTTCATATTCGCAGCACGGACAGCGACTTTGCTAGCAGTTGTGCATATTCATCCTTGCAGGCTTCTATTCTGGTTTGGTAGCCCTGGCATTCGATTAAATTCCTCATAAAATGTTAGTTCGGCAGTAACATCTCTCCATTTCCTCGATTGCGCACTTCGAGAAGCTTGGGTCTTTCCTTATTTACTCTTCGCAGAGCTCTCGTTCTTCGATGCTGCGCAGCTTTAGATGCTTCTCATATGGGTGCATGTACCTGCCTACATTCACGTCAAACGAGTGGTTTGGCGGCGCTTTGAACCCAATTTTATCAGAAGCAGCTCCTCTGGTATAACGTGGACAGCATTCCCATTGGTGATCCGCGCTTGTATGTTTTGAGAGAACTTAAGGGAAACAAAATCGTCGAAAATTCTAGCGTTCTCTTGCGATTGCAGCTTTTCAGCGCCGAAATTTTGTGGTCTTACGTAACTCCGAGTCACGGTGTTGGCCCCTCGGAAAGTTCAGGCATATAGAATGCTGGAGGAGTCTCTGGCGTTTATGGTTGATTGGTCAGAGGTTAGCCAAGTCCCTTAATGTTTCTTGAGATATGGGAACCGCCTGCGGGCTACTAATAAGTTAAGCCCACTTACAAATGCTAAAAACCTGGACTGCTGTCCAACATGCAGACTGTATTTTCCGATGACGTGCTGAAAGAAAACTGCGTTACGAAGCCCTGCATCAAGATCTGCTAGCATCATTTTGCTGTCATAGTTTGGGCGCTGAGCATTTGTTTGACCTAAGAGGTCATAAAATTCGTCGCTGATGGTATCATTCTTAATATCGCCCGGCCTGTCCCATTCCACGATTGCCATAATATCTGCCTTTTAGCAAACTAAGGCCTCTGAGAGACGTTCTGCAGCACGTGCTCTTTTAAGGGTCCTAATATTTCATGTACAAAGCTGAAATTCGTTGTACTTTAAACGTTTGTTATAGTCGTCAACATTATATCCCTCCACATCCCAGGCAATTGGTTGTCTCTGAACTGGAATTCTTTTTAAAATCATTGGGAAGTATCCCCAAACGCAAAATCCAAGCTCGTGGGCAAAGGGTCTGGCGATACGGGCCGGTGCCAGTACTCCCGCCAGGTTATAGATGCTGCCACTGGGCTATTCAAGTTTCTTACGCCTGTATCTTTACTCCATTGTCCCGAATCTGATCCGTATATGAAATTCTTCGGCCGCCGCCTTGATAAAGGAGATGTGCCCTATAGCAAACAATTTTCCTGCTCTCTCGTCCCAGGGGGTTGAACACCCAGCCATCAACCAAAATAACTAGGCTCTCAGGCTTCACCACGTGGAGATGAGCATGGAAGAGGCTTAAGTGCCGACCTTAGTTATTGAGACCAGTACGAAGCTAATAAGAGCGAATAATCCTCATCATCGTCAACAATCCCATTCAACAATTAAAAGCATCCTTCCTCGCAGAAGTATTCCCCTATTTTTATAATAAGGGACAAACTAGAGGCGCCGCTCTTGTTCCCTATTGCTCGAACAACTGCGGACAGGCGACTCATCTACGACTGAAAGAAGAGTCCTTGCAAACATCGTCGTCGCTGAGTATGCTGCTCAGTTTTACTATGCAAATTTATTTTATGAAAACGCCAACATTCTCAGTGAAACGCAAATTCTTCTTAAAATAAAAATCAACAATTCGGCTTATTTTTCCACACGTGTTCCTTCGATCCTTTTGCGGAGCTCATAATAAATTAATTTATTTCCTCCTGTCTGCAGAAATCTTTGAACACGTTCCATCTACACTCCAGTGGCTGTAAATTCAAGAATATCCTGGCACATGGCAAGTACCCATTACAATCCAATCCATTTTCTGTGTCAACAAAAGAGCTCACGTCTTCATTTGCATACTCCGAAATGCAAAAGAATGCAAGTTAAGCTCCATTAAACCTTGCTTATGGGACACCCAGTACCTCCGACTTCTTTCGGACTCTATCAAGCGTGATAAAGAACTCGGACATTACCAATTCTCCTTGAAGAAGAACAAAAAAAAAAAACAAAAAAAAACACATTACAACAGACATAAACCGATAAAAAAAGGGAAACAGTTCATAAAAAGAAAACAATAGCAAAGGTCCTTACAGCACACACCCTATAAAAGGATATAATAAAAACGTGCACCAAACGCCAGTACAAGTAATACTGCAATGCAATTACAACAAAAGGACAATATTCCATATCTGCGTTGGACTCAGTACATTCTCAGGATTCAGGATTCACGATTCTGAATTCCGAACCAACATTCCGTTGTCCACTTTGTCCATGATAAAGATTTCTTTCGCGCGCACAGAAACATCATGTCCGTATCCTCCCGTTGTTGGCCGAATGGCATCCCCTGCAAATCCATTTTACATTCCCCAGCGCAGTGTTTAATCCATAAAAGTTTATTGCATCCTTGTGACGTAGGTACATACAGACATACTCGTAGAAGAATACACACATACAGCATGAGCAAAATGCACTCGAATAAAAATGAGGAAATGGATGGTGGTGTACGGTAAGCCAGATATCCTTGATATTATCCAGATTCCTTTTTTTCTTCATCTCATCTCATTGTTGTTGGCTGCTCCTGTTTATGCCCCAAGAAACAGGATGGCAAACATTATAAGATCAATAAAAATGGAGGAACCTATCCGAAGAACAACAAAAAAAAAAAAACCATACAGCTGGCAGCAGCGAATAATGTTTCACGTTTAACGGTATTGGGGGTAAGGATGTATCAAAATTTTATTGAGGTCAACCTTCATTCATCCTGTGAACTGTGAATTCATCCGTCGTATTCCGAAATCCTTTCTCCCAACCGAATACTGAGTTGTTTTGCTGTTGTTGTTTTTCTGTTTTTAATTTCGTCCTTTTATAGGTTAGCAAAGCGATTGTTAGGTATAGCATGTGGTCAAGTATTTATCTGCAACGTCTGTATATCCTTTTGGATTCCACAAAAATGTGTTGGCATCGGATAGGGGCTAGGTAGTTCTGCACTAAGTTGAGCAGAGAAAAACCAACAAAACCCTTACCCCAAACAACAAATATTTTTGTCCTGGTTTTTGTATACCCGGTGGCAGTGGCACACTTCTATTTTTCTTTTTCAACACAAGTGTTTGGGGCGCACACAAAAGCCAAGGATATCAGTGTCAACGATGTCGTCTGTATTATTAGAAATGTGTTTGTATCTGGTCATTGCAAAAGTAAATCGCTACCGTTGAACGTTCTTGACCGTACTCACCCTGTTTACTTTGAAACTTCCAAACTAAGGTGATCCGAAACTCCGAAGTGCACCTTCTCAAAATCAAGCACAGTTTTCTGAATTTAGCTCAATATTGAGTTAACTGCTTCCTGTTACGCACGGTTGGACTAATACACCACTTAAACCCACCACCTAAAGCAAGGTCTCCTTTTACAACATTGTCCATCAAGGATGTACGGGTATATTATTGTAAGATTATTTCGCTCAATATCCCGTAAACGTTGTTATCTAAGCGAATTAATTACGCATTGAAGGATGGGAATGGGCTAAGCTTACCATATTAAGGATATAACTTTGGGATTCAAACAAGATCCAGTCCCTAACTTTTGCCACTCGCAATCTCTAGAAGAAGTGCTGTAGCTGACAGAGGTGATAACATCAAACAGAACCGGTGATTTGGCTATCAGTAATCTGGATTGCGCTCATTCTCCGGATGAAGAACGAGCGAATGGAAGGTAGATATTACGAAGAAAATGGATACATATGTCGCAAGCTAAAAAGCGAGGAAAGCCGCCTTCCTATAAGCCTTCCCGAAATGGAAACGCTAACAATGATAGCGAAGCAAAGTAAAAAACACCTGGATAAGCAGACAATGGCGTTTATAACAAAGTGTTCCTCTCTTCCCATCCAGCGTGATGTTGCTGAAATTTTACTTTAGAAGATTTTAAAAAGTCACCGCTGACGCGAGTTATCAACTGTATCTGTGGGAGGCAGAAATCCTCGAAAAACTGGCAAAGAAAGCGGATAGAATGATTTAGGTGAACAAGAGCTTGACAATTGCATCTGTAGCGCCGAACAGTGTGTCGTCCACGTTTGTCGTTCTGGCAGAAGCAGCAGTAACCAATGCTCACGAAGTCATGGGAGAAAGAAAAATGTTTTGTGATTCTATCACAAAGGATTGGGGCTCAGGCGAGAAACTGTCAGCGGCGCTGTCGTCAGTTCCTTCGGTTGGCAGCAGCAATCCGCTATCAACAACCACCTTCAACAAAAGTCGTCTTCATCTCCTAGACAGAAAACATTCGGTTTCGCAGCCACTCTGAATCTGTGGTGTCAGCTTGTCAAACATGAACTTCAGATCAGGAGCCTTCACCTGTACGCGGCTAATCGCGGCCTATAGGAAAATTCGGCTAGCATATCGTCCTATTAGACATTGGTTTATGCAAAAATTTTAGGTAGTCCTTCTTAATTGCAGATGTTAAAATCCCAATCATAGGCGCTGACTTTTTGGCACATTTCAACTTGTTAGTCGACCTAAAGGGAGAGCTGTTACAGGCGAAGTGCCATGGTATCGCTACCCTTTAGGCTTACCAAAATCAGTGAAATCCCACGGATTTTTGCAAACTGCTATCGGAATTCGTGAATATAGCCTTACCACACGGTAATCGAGATCAGCACAACGTTCATATCGGTCAACCTGTGGCAGAGCGACCTTGAAGACACTCTGGTGACAGACTCGCCTGCAAAATCTGGAGTTTAGTATCTCCTCCAAGTTAGTTTGTCGTCCTTCAAAAGGCAACTGGGCAAGTCTATTACGTATGGTTGCAGAAAAGACAGGACCGTAAATTAAACGCCCAAACTGTTCGGATTACATATATCTAGGACTTCGCGAATAGATCGTATGGAAAATCTGTGTCCACCACCATTCACCTTACAAAAGCTTAATCATCATATTCCGATGGCAGATGAAGAAATAAAAAAGACAGCCGTTTACACACTGTTCGGACTCATAGAATACCTATACATGCCTTTCGGACTACGGAATGCATCGCAGACATTTCAAGGCTTCATGGATTCCTTATTCAGGGAACTCGATTTTGTCTTTTGTTATGTTGTAGAGATTGTCATCATGTCTGACAATATGGAATCGTATCTGCGGCACGTGCGCACAGTGTTTCAAAAACTCAAACAAAATTCCCTGACCATCAATCTGGACAAATGTACTTTTGGAAGAAATGAAATCGAATTCCTAGGATACACCATCACACCATCAGTCTTGTCTCAGAGCAAATTTTAAACTAAAAAAAACTCGTGACAATCTGCTAACTTCGTCGATTTATTGGAGTTTCTAAATGCTTCCGGCGTTGTTTTTTTACTTAGAGTTCATCATTAGGCGCCATTAAACGATAATGAGAAAAGAAAAGTGCCGTGAATGCCTGAAACGAAAGCAGCTCCCAAGGCCTTTAAAAAATCATCGGTCGCACAGCACTGTCAGCCCTTGTCACTGACGCTCCAGATATAGCCGTATCTACCGTTTTGGTGCAGGAACCGTCTGGGAACCACTTGGATTTTTTTCCCGAGGGCTATCACAGACTGAGCGTAGCTATACTACGAGGGCGGGTCTGACTTTTTGAATTTCTGACCTCTTTACTGAAACAGCAACACTGCTCCTGTCAACAGGCATCTGTCAGTTGACTCCTGTCAAAATTTAAACTTGCTGCGTCAGTTAGTTTGTGTTTGACAGCTATTTTTATCAGACTACTCACTAATTTGAGGAGAAAATGGAAAAAAGTGAATTTCGTGTGCTTATTAAGCATTATTTCTTGCGAAAAAAAACCATTACCGAGACCAAGGCTAAGCTTGATAAATACTATGGGGACTCTGCACCATCGATTTCAATGGTAAAAAAGTGGTTTACTGAATTTCGTTGTGGCCGTACAAGCACTGAAGATGCCGAACGTCCTGGACGCCCAGTTGAGGTCTCTACACCCGAAACAATCGAAAAAATTCACGATATGGTGTTGGCCGACCGAAGATTGAAAGTGCGAGAGATTGTGGAAGCCGTAGGGATCTCGCATGGCTCAGTGGTTTCAATTTTGAATGATCACTTGGGCATGAGAAAGCTTTCCGCAAGATGGGTGCCGCGTTTGCTCACAGTCGACCACAAACGCAATCGTGTAACAAGGTTTGGCGTTGTTTAATCGCAATATGGAGGAGTTTTTGCGCCGTTTTGTAACCGTGGACGAAACATGGATCCATCACAACACACCAGAGAACAAACAACAGTCAAAACAGTGGGTTTCTAAGGGTGAATCGGCGCCAAAGAAGGCCAAGGTGGGTTTGTCAGCCAATAAAGTTATGGCGACTGTTTTTTGGGATGCACGCGGGATAATCCACATTGACTACCTTCAAAAGGGAAGAACAATCAATGGGGAATATTATGCCAACTTATTGGACCGATTCAATGGCGATTTGAAAAAAAAACGACCTCATTTGGCCAAGAAAAAAGTTCTTTTCCACCAAGACAATGCAAGGGTGCATGTGCAGTTGCCATGGCAAAAATCCATGAATTGGGCTATGAATTGCTCCCTCATCCACCCTATTCTCCAGATTTGGCTCCGAGCGACTACTTCTTGTTCCCAAACCTGAAGAAATGGCTTGGTGGAAAAAGATTTGACTCCAATGATGAAGTCATCTCGCAAACAAAGGCCTATTTTGAGGACCTCGACAAATCATTTTTTTTGGAAGGGATAAAAAAATTGGAGAAGCGTTGGACAAAGTGTATAGAGCTCAAGGGAGACTACGTTGAAAAATACAATTATTTTTTTATCAAAAAATCTGTGTTTTAATCCAAAAGTCACGGACTTATTGACCCGCACTCGTACATTGGGTCTATAACTTCGTGCGGTTTGCTAAGAGATGGCGTAACTTGTATTATTCCATTTTTATTATTCCATTGGAACATGCGTTGCAAAGCGACTGTCATTGTACGTCATTTCAGTATATGTCATTCATTTGAAGCGTAAACAACAATAATTTTTTTTCACTCAAATATGTCGAACTTTGTGCCTGAAAAAGTGTTTTTGCGGGGAGATCTTCTTCATTACTTTAATATGAAGAAAACTGCTGCCGAAAGTCATCGTATTTTGGTGGAAGTTTATGGTGAACATGCGCTAGCTGAGCGAATATTCTAAAAGTGGTTTGCACGATTTAAAAGTGGTGATTTTGGCTTGGAGGACGATGAACGTCCTGGGCAGCCAAAAAAGTTTGAAGATGAAGAACTGGAAGCATTACTCTATGAAGATTGTTGCCAAACACAAGAAGAGCTAGCAGAATCTTTGGGTGTCACTCAACCAGCCATTTCAAAACGTTTAAAAGCAGCTGGATATATTCAAAAGCAAGGAAATTGGGTTCCACATGAACTCAAGCCGAGAGACGTCGAAAGGCGGTTTTGCATGTCCGAAATGCTGCTGGAACGCCACAAAAGGAAGTCAGTTTTGCATCGGGTTGTTACTGGTGGTGAAAAATGGATCCATTACGACAACCCCAAGCGCAAAAAATCATATGTGAAACCCGGCCAACTAGCCAAATCAACGGCAAAGCCGAATATCCATGACACGAAGGTAATGCTCTGTATTTGGTGGGATCAGATGGGTGTGCTGTATTATGAGCTGCTAAAACCGGGTGAAACCATCAATGGACAACACTGGAAGTCTTACGCCACCCGCCTTATAGCCCAGAGCTTGCCCCTTCTGACTACCATTTGTTCCGGTCGATGCAGAACGCCCTCACTGAAATACAGTTCACATCAGAACAGAATATCAAAAATTGCCTTGATTCATTCTTGGCTGCCAAGCCGGCGCAGTTCTTTTGGGATGGGATCTACAAATTGCCAGAAAGATGGAAAAAAGTCATAGCTTCAGATGGGCAATACTTTGAATAATACTATTGTACATGTTTTTCTTAAATAAACGTTCAAATTTCAATTAACCCCCTCGTATATCGTCGTAATATCTCTTGCCTCACCCAGTGCTATAGCTATTTTCACATTTTCTGACCAGTGCTCCGTCGAATTTGCCAGTAGCATTCTGCCGCTTCAAACTCGCTATGGAAGCACATCAGTATACGCTTAAGCCCACTTTCGGACGTACTCTGAAATATCGTGATGCTTTCCTAAGCCGTACTAGTAACTTATGAAATGCCCTATCGTGCTCTTTATTTCCTAGTCATTCTAACTTGCAAACATTTAAAACCAACGCACATCGGTACCTCTCTTTTTTTCCTCCGTTTCCTTCGCCCGCACTGTGTGCAAACATTTTAGGAATACTAATAACCCCTTAAGTGCGCGCTAGTTTGAAAAACAATAAGAAATTTTGTGATTCTTGACGTAAGAGTGATTGCAGACTGCCAACGCTCGGAGCAGGTGATGGTTCTGTAGGCACATAATCACTAAAGCGCTTACTCATCATTTTCAGACTAAGAAATTCCAATAAAGGAACACTACAATGGCCTAGTTCTTTGCCTGTCTGCTCTTTTCCGACAAAGAAAAAACGCTTGCGATGTGCTGCGAAAGGGCACTTGACAGGGTCTATTGCTGGGGCTCTTTATTCCTTCCATACAATTTATGGTTTTTCACTCGAAACAGTAGTAAATTTCGATGAAGAAGATCAGTTTCTTTTTGTGGCCGTTAAAAAACGAGAGTTTTGCCATTAATTCCTAGAGAATTTAGTAGAACGGGAAATCCCATTTTAACATACTGATTTAGTATGGTGTTCAACGCTTAGCGATGTCATCGCTCAGTTCTTTGAACCAATCTACGTTGCTGCTGAAACCTCTGTATACTCCACGGACTTGCTAGAGCTGATCTAGCTCCCCGAATATCCCGTTTTCCATATTTTGATACGATATCCTGAGCTTTGCTGCGTCTACGTTGGTGCAAATTGACATTTGTATCTATCATAGTAGATTTGATTTCCAATATCCAAAATCCAACTAAAATGTCATCCCGCGCTCAAAACCTTCAACTAAATTGAATTAAAAGTGGCTCATGTCCTTCCCTGCATCGAAGCTTACCAGACTACGAAATTACTCTCAAAACTATTCAACCGTATAGGTGTAGATGAAAGACAAACACACAAACTCAGGACTTTCCATTTCCAACACGTCTGCACTAGGCTTTCTCCAATTGGTATAAAATCGGCAACGCTGCACGTCCTGCAAAAGGACAAGAAATCAGGACCTGAAACTTGGGAGTTAAAAGTCGGCGAGTCATTGTGTCGTGGTGGCTCTACTACTCAGCGGCTCCGTGGCTTAGTTTCCTCCCCGTCAAGTTGGGTTCCAAACAGAAAAGGTGAACTCTCCCTATTTCTTTGTCATTCGACCTTAGAGACAGATTGGTGATGTTGGTTGTTGACTACCTACCGCACAAGGGCAAAGTTGTGCAGAAATACAATCAGAAGAAAAAAAAATAAAAATTCAAAATAAAAACTAAGCACAAGGATATTTGTATTATTTTAATGCAGTGCTATTATACCAGGTCACCAATACAAATTCTGGAGAAAACGTGTGCAACAAACGGCCTAAAGGATTTATTTTCCTCGCACACAATCTGGCGCACACATTTCAATAAACCATGAATGTTTGTATTCGACCAGGAAAGGAAAGGATAACGCGCCCAGTGCAAGGTCTCTACACTGTTACTCTGTTATAGATACTAGTCCTGTATCTATGTCCTAAAGCTGTGTTGTATCTTGAAAGGATATATTCGTAATTTTCATTAATTTAATTATGTATGTATGTATGTATGTACGAGGAAAGAACCGGCTGCTGCTGGTAAAAAAGAAAAATGCGAAATGAGAGCGAGATAGAGTTAAACTAGTCGCAGGACTTCTCATTATAAATTTTGTGTTCATTTGTTGGGTGTGTTCGTTTGTTTCGTCCAAATATGTATATAGCATTTCGTGTCTGTGTGTTTGATAGAAAGGATAAATAGTTGTGAATGGAAATTGGGTTAAATTCTATTTGGAAAGTTTCGCTGTTTGTTTTGTTACGGTTTTTGTGTGTTTTCTTTTTCGATTGCTTTTTTTTTTTCTTCTTCTTTTCCTATTTTCTAGTTTTTTGTTTCTAGTTTTTTGGGGGCCGCTATGTTTTTTTTTTTTTTGCTGTTTGTTTGCTGCTGAAGGAGGTCAGATTAATGAATTTTACGGAGCAGGACTTTATCTTCGTTGGAGCCTTTTGAAGTAGCAGATTTTTTTTTTCTCTCTTGTTGGTGGTGGTTGGGGTGTTTTTTTTCTATGTCCTGATTCGTGGATGAAAGGATTTTATACGGATAAGAAATCACAGTGCACTTTGTCAGAGTTAAAAGGAAGAAGTATCTCTTTGCTTATGCGTCACTTAAAGGATTTCGGTGTATTTAATTACGAAAAGCGGAATTAAGGAGAAGAAACTTAATGGGATGAAGTGGGTGGAACCGATTTGTCAGAAACTTTGAACTGTTGCGGAAGATGATCTAAAGAAGACGTGTATGTAAGAGTCTGGGGAAGAAAGACCTTGTGGAAGGATTTTGTTTTTGAACGATTCTTTTTTGAATGCAATCTGTGGAGATTGAGATTTTATTTAAAATTAAGAAGAGGGCAGCTTCAAATTAAATTGTTTAATTTATTTTGAATATATTTTCCTTTGCCAAATTAAATTACCTATAAGCTAGATTTCGGCAGTGAACCCAAGACATGGTTAGCCTTGGGAAGACAAGGATGCTTCCTTGTCAATCCGCCAACCTGAACTTTTCACTTTGTTTCGGAGCAGAGCGCTTAGACAAAAGACGTCTCATTGAATCGTAGAAAGATGAGTAAACGTTTCAGGGATAAAGTGTCTACAGTACCAGAATCCACCACATAGGCGCCGAATGCCTACAGCCTGATGCTAGTGTTATCCGCACACTTTAGTGTAGTGTTCCACGGCGTTGTCGTCACTTTTCCCCCAAGTGTCGCAGTAACGCGAGTCGGCAGCCTTCCTACTAGAATTAGGAAAAGTTGCTGATCTCTTAGAGAGGTCGGAAAGAATGCGTTTGGTTTGCCAGCATCCTGAATGGTCATAGCAACTGCAGTTTTGGTACATAGACTCAACTGTCAATGGGAGGCTTAAAGGAGGACACAGGGGCCCCTAAAGTGGGTTTGGGTCCTGAAAAATTCTTCTCTGAACCCAGTCTAGCAAGTGAAAATTCTTCTCCTTCTCCGCCAATTCCGCACAATATATGCAGCTCACTGTCAACAGAATTGCGTATGTATCCACTTGGAAGACAGAGGCACTGAAAATCAATGAATTTCAATGAAAATGAAATTAAACGTTATCGCCCTCCGAAAATGATTCCTGATCACAGGGAAGGTCATCGTGTCTTTGCAGCTACTGGAGTTCTGGTATCATTGCTTCATAATCAAAAGACAGACGGCGCAAGACCATCTCTATTTAAACGGAAGATGGCTTTGAGTGTGCAGCCCACGATGTGAATAGCCTCAATGATCAGCCCTATGTCTTACCGAAAGAGTCGTTATCCAGCTAGAAAGCCGGCAGATATTGGAGGTTTTCTTCGTGACATTTTAAGCCCAGAGACTGTTCTTCTCCACGAATGCCCAGAGCGAGTGGCTTGTTGCTGCCTGGAGATCTATTTAGAAATGTTTACCACGAGAAAGAGTGTCAGTCACTTTGCCTACTACACCCTGGCACAGCAGTCCTCATGCTGAAAACATTGCTTCATATCTCTGACAGTTTATCTGTGACAACAGTTGCTTTGCGAATTCTGATTCGTTACCACCATTGTCTAGGACCACACTTGCCAGACAGAAAAAGCTGTCCACTCTCTGGGTGTCCAAGAACGATGAGTTAAACGTAAGGGTTGTAGGTTTTTTTTTAGCAGCAGTGGTATTTGATGGTCTACTTTGCTTGCCTCTGCTTCAAATGCCACCACTGCGTGTAAGTTCAGTATCTTGCATGAATGCAAAAACATTGTTTGAGCCCCTCGTTCTGCTCAGATATTCCCATCCGAAGCTTAACGAACGCAATACCGAAGGCACACATCTCGGTCGAACACCTCTGCAAAATTTTAATTCCTCCGACACATAATCGTTGTGAAGGAAAGGGACTTGGGTGGCGATTGATTGAATAACTGCGGCTGTCCTATAATTTTGATTGGGCCAGCAGCGCCCAGTGATGGTCCTCGGTAACTAAAATGTCAAGTGCATGCTCGGCCAGGGCTTATAACCCTGTGCGGAAAAGATTAAAGAGATGTGACGAACTAACTACTTAATGACCTCGGAGGGAAATGGATTCACCCTTGATGACCCTTGCAAACGTATAACGGATCCGCACATTAAATGTTCGGACTCTTAACTAACTTAACTAAAGAATCTTTCTAAATGCTCCTGAGCAAGACATGTGGTATGAGGAATGTCCGAATTATGACGTTAAAATCGTACTAGCCGACAGGAAAGGATGGCATCTTTGGGACACTCGGTACGCATAGCCTGTATGACACCGCATCTGGGAGCCGACTTAGGCTTATTGACTTATCACTACAGCAACCGCACGGTTTCCTCATCTCAATATACACAACGGGACATGGCGGGTAAGTTCCGGGCAACCAACATTGACTCGGAGCACCACCCCAACAAAGAAAAACTGCTATGAGAAAATGTAACATAGAAAACCTACAATGGCAAAGGACAGCCAGAATCTTCGCCGATTGCGCATCCCGAAACTGCTGCCAACGCGCCATCAGAGACGCCGCAACTGATGTGCTGGGTTTAACCCGACCACCACCAAAAAATCCCTCAATGATGAAGAAGAAGCATATGCAGCTAAACAAGAAGCGTACAAAGCGGTGCTGCAACGAAGGACGGGAACCGCTCGTGAGCTTTACGAGCAGAATAGACGGGAGGAACATCAGCTTCTCCAGAAGAAGAAAAAAGAGCTCGAAAAACGCGCGATCGAAGATCTTGAGAGGTTGTACTCCAGGAATAATGTACGGAAGATTTACCAATGGGTAAAAAGAACGTGCCATGCAAGAAGACCCATATAGAGGCCTGTAAAGATGAAGGAGGAAACCTCGCATTGGAGTCGAAACCGGTGATGAGTATATGGAAAAACTTTGTCTGCAGACTGTTTAACGGCAATGAAACACAACATCCTGCCGTCAGGCAGAATAGACCATTCAACTTAGCCAAAACTTCCGTCCCCCTGACCAAAATGAAGAATTTACAGCTGCTGGAAGTGGCTTGTGGAGAGCATACACCAACTCATTTCTGAAATCTGGTCAGAAGAGTGTATGCCTGATGGATGGAATCTCAGTATCGTTTGCTCGATCCACAAGAAAGGAGACCCCCTCAACTTTGCCAATTATAGCGGCATGAGTCTTCTCAACATCCCATATAAAATCTTATCTGCCGCATTGTGGAAACCTCTGAAACCCTTCGTCAGTAAGCTGATTGGCCCCTGTCAGTGTAGTTTCAGACCAGGAAAGACCACGATCAACCTAATCTTCACACTCCGGCAGATCCTGGAAAAAGTCAAGAAACCCAAATCGGTATCCACCATCTTTTCATCGATTTTAAGCCCGCAAGACGAGTTATTTGGAGCCATGTCTAGTTTTGGCATCCATGCCAAGCGGGTACGTCTGTACAGAATAACGATTGAGAACGCTCGGTGTTCCGTCAAGGTCAGTAACGACTTAACTGGGACTTTTGATGTCAAAAAAAGTTTTGGAGAAGGTGACGCGCTGTCGTCTGACTTTTTTAACAACTTCCTTCAAAGAATTGCGTGGAACTCATATGCGCACACTGGAGGCACAATCTTTTTAAGGTCTGTACAACTACTACCGTGCTGCCATGATATCGGGCACCGGACAGTGTGCGCTACTATTGAAACAGGAGCGGTCAAAATGGGTTTAGTGAAAAATGAAGGCGAAACCGAGTACATATCTCCTGTTCACATAAAGGGACACCCAACATCGACGAATTGGACAAAACGTCACAGTCAGCTGCTACAATTTCGAGGGAATAAGAGACTTGACTTTGCCTCCGCTACAAATTCTCCCAACAATACCACAGGAGAAATAAAACGAAGAGTCGCCCTTGCCAATCGCTGTTTCTTCGATCTGAGAAGGCAAGCGAAAAATATTCGGCCCCGTTTGCAATGATGGGCCTTGGATAGCTTCAGCTACGAATGTACAGCGACATCGATGTAGTCAGAAAACTTCGCATTAATCGCCTGAGACGGCTAGGACATGTACATAGAAGGAATGGACCTTAATGCTCTGGCTCGCCCTGAGGGATATCGCAGTAGAGGAAGCCCTCACCTTAGTTGGCGCGCAACAAATAGAAGGGGACTTTAACTGACTTGGAGTCCATTAGCTAAAGACCGGTCGCTATATAAACTATAGGTGCTTCGTCTCCGCTTCAATGATCTGAACTCGACAAATTGTTTAGTTACGAGTTGTAAGCTGATCAATGCTGGAGGATCTAGCTTGGAAGTTGATGTCAAGCATTGAATCAGCATGCTCTGTGAGTCTGTTTGACTCTAACTTCGTCAGGTTACCCTCATCTGTTCTGTGAGAAGTATCACAGTTTTCTCAGCGATTCTCTGCGATCCGCATAGTCCTTGTCACGGCTCGTTAGGATGCCATCTATGGCATACTATATGTACCTCGTTTTTCTTTAAGATACTAACGGCTGCTGTGCTGGAATTTCAGCATAACTGCGTGTACCTCATTGAATTTTAGTGATTGTTGCTAAGGAAATCTTGTCTAACTCTGGGATCACAACACCGCTGTCTGAACGATTTAACAAATGTGAAATGCACTCTCTATTTGGCGAGCTGCTCCTCATCCGCTGTCGTTTAGTGCGAATATCATGCCATCAAAGTTCTGCGACGTTATAAACAGTCCTACTCTCGTAAACTAGCTTGCCGGGAACTGCAGGTTCCCGGTCGTGGAGAGGCAGGTACTCATATGCTAATCGTGTTCTTTTGGCGTTCTCGGAGCTGAGCAGCACTGTAGCAAAGTCGTGTGTTCTGTATGGAAGGAGGAAAGAAGTGCTAAGTTCCGATCTGGGAAGAACACCAATTATTGGTATACCTTTCTTCCTTGTGAAGTAAAAGACGTTGTTACAAGGACAAGTGATACCTCCTGCTCGCTGACCTCAGTGAGGTGGACGATGAAATTTGTAGCGACGTGTTTGGCCTTCTAAAATGGTTGTTCGGCGCTTGCTATTGCGCACTCGTAGGTTTTTCACATTCTGAGTAGATTTTCTAGGACAGATCAAGAGATAAGTAACTACAATTTTAGGGTAGATACAACAAATCCGCTCCTTGGTGCTCCTCGGAACAATTGGCCTCTTAGACCTGCCGAATGGTTACTTAAAAACTTGAAAGTCATCAGCAGAATGAGCAATCTTTCGGCTTTCAAGAGTTTCTCTCATCAAGCTTTATCTCTCATTAACTGCATCCTTTGCTCATATAACCTATTCCGCGCTGCAAACGAAAAAAAAACTGCTAAAACCATTTAAATGAAAGGGTCCCTAAGTCCCCTCCAAAAAAAAAAGTAACGAACATCTCACACAAAAAAAAAAGGAAAAACCTGAAAACATCCGGACTCACAACGGACTGAAGGACATGGGACAAAAGCAACTGGCGATATGGACAAAGTTTTTCATATTCGCTTTAGCAATTTTTGCTTTTTTTTATTTTCCTGTTGACCCCAAAGTTTACAAACCTACACACACATTTGTGTGTGTACTCTCCACTTCATCTCGTTGAAATGGAAAAACTTGTACGTCCTTCGATAGGATACATAGGAAAAAAAATTTCCAAAAAAAAAATCGTATGAGTCATCATGATCCCATGGTACTCGACGAACTGAGGGATTGTTTCCCCCTTCGGCAAAAAAGAAAAAAAAAAAATTCCAATTTTTTGACGACGCAGGAGAACTAGAGAAACTAGAAGAACTAGAAGGGCTATCAGGACTAGCACCTCATCCCTTCTCAAATTGGAGTAATGAAAAAACTACCCTACGTCATCATTAATTCTCCATTTTCCAGGATCACTAAGCGTACAACGAAGGATGGTTAGGTTACGAGTAGCAGCCACCATCACCCTCTAGCATGTGTAACAGTCACTGTAAGAGGTTTTCCGTTTTGCATATGCAATTTGGCTTTTTACCTCCCGTTGGCCCGGGCAGAACTAACTGAATTTGGTGCGGGAATGGATGCAGGTTACAATGGCGATGTGTATTGCTTTATTGCGAGTCCTGCCAATAAATTGGTCAGTCGATTACGTCGTTTTCAGTTTTTTTTTTTTTTTTGTTTTTCGTGCTGGTCCTCCGAAGTCTTTTTCCGTTGGTCAACTCCCTTTAGGGTTTGTAAGCTGCTGCATTAGGAAAAACTCTGCGTATTTCAGGACGAAGGAGGAGAAATAGGAAAGAAAAAAATCATTCGTCCTTGCCGCCAGGGTAACCTTCCCATGAGAGATTATAACATCACAAGTAGCAGCAGTAGAGTTAAAACATCGTGCAAAGAACAGCGAACGAAGGAAGAATGGTAGGAAGGATTTTCTCTATTCCTTGGTAAGAGGGGAAAATTGTGTCAAAGTGTAATGTACGTCTGTTGTTGTCAATGTTGTTGTTAGTGCCGTGTCGTGGGTTTGTTGGATGTGGTGCGTGATGTTTTCCAAAAGAGGGCGGACTACATCCTTCTGGTCTCGATTTCGAATCCTTTGTGGCAACAAATTGGGTTTTCATTCTGCTGCCTCACTCGCTTCTCTATGTTCTTTTTTTTTTTCTTCTTGTTGTCATTCGTTCGTTTGTTTTTCTTTTGTCTCTTGCTTTTGTCTTTTGTTTTTGCGTTAAGTCATGTGTTTTTCGAATCTGTTGGGGTTTTTTTTTTTTTTTTTTGTACTTGGGAGGGAGGAGAGCTTGGAGTAGGCTGTTGATGGCTGTCAGGACGATAATGTCTGATGGATTTAAGATTATTAAAGGATGTCAGTGGTGGGTGTAGGAGTAGGAGTTCTGAGTGTTTATTTATGGAACTCAGCAGATTTGCAATAATTCCTTATAATGTCACATCCTCATTCATATGTACATAGATGTGTGTGGAGACCCATTGTGCTGAAAAGAAAAGTAAATAATCTGGGATGAAAATGGAAATAATTTTGCAACACGAAAAGAGAATGAAAGATGCCGGAGTGCTGGCTTTTTGGCTTGTTGTGCCTTGAAGGATAGTGAAGTCGAATTTGGGACTAATTCACGTTGCCAAGCAAACGAGAGTTTCTTTCTAATTTATTTTGTAATAAAGCTTCGTTTTAAGACGGATCCCAGAAAGGTTGTATCAGAATATGCATACTCGTGTGTATATTGAATCCACAAAATTCTTTCTGGTTGCCTTTACGTCAATTCACACTATGTACGTCGTGACTAGTATGCAGAACGTAAATGGATTATCGATGCCGAAACACAACCCCCAAACATTTCAGTCACTCTCCCTAGGGCATTGCCGTTCCGGACCGGTTAGCAATCCAGACTACCTTCTATATTTCCAATGTACTTCCAATGACGAGAGTATTCCTTTTTCGCATGATTCTTAAGGACGTTTGTAATCAATATGCCTACATGGTTTCATTTCTCCTCACGCTGTAGCATGAATTTGACTTCTTACTACGGATCCGGAAAGAGAAGTATCGGAGACAATGAACATCACGTGGTTGGTATCTTAACAGACGAAGCATACTCAGCAATCAGCCTCCAAGAAGAGTACACTAAGGCACTAAGCGGCGCAAATCCAGCCATCCCTAAAGCCACAGATATCACTACATATCATTTGTTGTTATTTGACCACTTTAGGGTAGCCTAAAGTCGTCTCGTCCGGCCAGGCGTGACTTACCAAACTAATAAGCGCAAGTGTTGGGTTGAAGAAAAAAGTGACACTAGGATGTCCTGTCAAAAATGATTACAAGACGTATGCTACAATATATTTTAAAGTTAAGGTTAGTAAGGATGTCTTAGCTCTGATCAGGGTCCTGAGGCGAGTTACTGATTCCAAAATTTGCGTATCGCCTTCATCGACTGGAAATGCTTTCGACAGATTTGTTTAGCTTCCGATGCTGTTGTTGAACTTTGTTTGGGTATAAATCTTCTTTTCGGCTTTCCTCTAAGTTGTTTCTGTTTAAGAAGCTTCTTGGCCAAACGTTCTTTCTTCCGCTGTAATAGAGTTTCCTGTTCCAGTTGTTTTTTCCGCTCTTTGCTCAAAAAAAATTTCCTCCAAACTTGTGAGGATATAGCACTTGAAGATCTTGTAGAGTCTTTGAATGTCGTCTTGCTTTCAAAGCCTTAGGCTTTGGATAAAATAGGTGAATCGCTATTGCATGTGATACATCTGAAGGTGCGCTTGGTGATGAAGTTACAGTGACATCTTAAGTTGAACAGGACTTTATTTTGTTTATTTCCAAATCTTCTTTTCGATTTGTTGACGTTTCAGCTATGTGTAATACTCCTTCGTCGTCTATATCAAAGATGCCAGATGGTATTTCAATAGCGAGAGTGTTGGTATGGCATTTTCCTCTTCTTCACTGTCTGGTCCTCCTTGTATATGTTGTTCTGAGGTGTGGGTTAACTCCTTCGGATCGCCTATTGGTTCTGCTGCCAAATGAGGTTGAACTTCTGGAACATTAGATGAACCTTCCGGGTTGCGGGCCAAATCTTGTGTCAATGTTTCTTCTCGAAAGCCTTCTAGATCTCCCGGCAAATGAGCTTGCTCTCCTAAAATATTGGATGCCTCCTCCAGGATACGGGCCAATTTCGTCAGCTATGTTTTTTGGGGAGCAAGATGATACAACTACTAAAGAACCTCAGCAGCAATTTCATTTCATCATCAGACAAACACATTTCAGACTGAATGCTACTACAAACGTTGATTGCACTCGTCTTTATATACCTGGTATAATCCACAGCATTCGGACCTAACGGGCATATGCCACACTTACGGAATCCGTTTTTAATTGTCTCATTTATATTTTTATTACCGAGAAGCGCTTTTTGCAACAGAGGACCAAAAATATTTCTTGGAAAGAATGACACCAGGATTCTCTTTTTGCCAGGAATGCACTGTTTGTTTCCAATTAGACTTTAAAGTCTTGAAGAGGCTAACATCGGGAAGTTGCATAATGTGAGTGGTATTAGGTGGCAAAGCAAAGAGTATGATTTTTTCTCACTGCAAATTTGGCTTAACTCGCTTGTAAAATGGGACTTATGCCCATCTACGAATAATATAAGTGACCTTTTGACATTTTCCTGTTCAAGCCACTTATCGATACAATTAGCCACGTATTCAAAAAAGGTCTCACTCTTTATCCACCCACTTTCGGTTTGACCCAAAAACCAGTGCTCTAGCATGCTATTGACAATATCTTTTGGTGGTCTAAGATATGGACAAAATTTCGCTACAAGGCCAGACCTAGACGGAATATGTGCCGAAATTCATGACCTGAGGCAAAACAACGCAGCTCTTCAAGAAATGCTTTGACCTCGAACGGCAGGTGAACTGGTTAGCTAAGAAAGCAATCGAAAAAAACATTATCTTGCACCTCCCTGTGGTAACAGGCGAAATAGCGACAAAAAAAGCAAAAAGTATCTGCCTGAATTTGCTGAAGTCGAGTGATTCAACTGCAATCACAGAAATCCGCTTTTTACGGTCAAATAACCCTGAAGTAAATAACGTTATTGTGGAACTGAAAAGGAAAGACTACCTGGACACCATCACAGGAGGTGGAGACGAAATCCTGTTAAGCAAACATGTTTTTTATCTGGATACCAAGAACAACCTCACATGTGAAGACGATGACGGAATGACATTTTTTCGACATTTAATTCCTGGCAGCTCAACTTTGACTGCAGGAACCAGAGGCTCTCATACAGTGGGCAGCGTTCAAAAGCGCAGTTATTAGCAATAACATCAATTCATGAAAGGGCTAGCGGATGATGCCTTTACGGATTAAAAAATCCTTTCACTGTTGTTTCGTTAGGGCTCCCGCCCAATTATCAAGGCTTCGCCCACCAATGACAAGTTGCCGGTCATAGGTCTTGTTGGTGGGAAGACCACCGGTAGTCCCTATCGGGACTTAAATCACGGTACCATGAGAGTCAGGAGCATCCCGGATTTCGGTCCGGGCCTGACTTGTTGAGGTAGGCCCCCTTGTGGGAGCGTCACCGTGTGACCCAAATCGCGGATAGGGTCTTCCTGTTGTTTTGACCCATTGCACAGCGGTTCAGGTTTCAGAGAAGGGCGTTCATAGGGTTTTTTGGGCAGATTTACAATGAAATCATATCATTTTGGCCTGGAAAATGGTTGTTATGATTACTAAAGGATTATAACAAGACAAAAAAAAATATTTTTTTTTAACAGAGTATATTCATGCATAAAATATTCATCATTTATAAAAAACATAATCTCACAAAAAAAATCGGATTATAATAACAATAAAATTAGTCTTGCTTATCTTATCAAAGCGTAGTATTTCATGTAAAATTTATGCTATTTACATAGTATTAAAAATGTCAAGTTATGTAACATAATAAATTTACAATAAAGCTCAAAAACTTAATAAATCCAACACTTCTTTTACTAACACAGATTTTTTTTATACTGCAACTTTCTTAAACTCGAAATAAATGGATCTGAATTAAGAAGGAGCCTGTACAAGAGATCCATGTTAGTAACATCTCGGGAATATTTCCTAGTATTATCGCGTTTCACTAATTTATTACAAGACTCAGCGGCCTCCTCAGATAATTCACCAATAGGTAATCAAGAATTATCTATCACTTCTGCTCCGTGAATCAATACTTTATGTATTGATTAAGGTAAGTTATACCAAGGGTATTCCTCCACAAGCATCTTAGCAGTATCAAAAGCATAACTCTTAAATTTTTCTGAATTTATTTTATAAACAGAAAAAAGGCTCTGCAGAAGGTGACTACATCCGTCAATAATATCTTTTCTAATATCTGTTATTTCAGATGAAATATCAGAGTTATGGAAAAATGTACGTTCTGTGTTTCCATCATTGGATGTGCCACTTCCTCCATTTCGAGGTTTGTCTACAATTAAACCTAATTTTTCCCTAAACTGCCGTTGAACTAGCTCTTTTCTCTGACCAAGACTAGCTTTATCTTCTGCAGAACGCGCTTGCCAATTTTTAATATTAATTCGATAAGAAACGTGAATGAAATACTCGAAAAATCTAAAGTATGAATGGAGAGGAGATAAGCTAGACTCAAATTTACTAGTATCAGGGACCTCCTTTAAGCATATATTTGAATCGTTCATCTCTTTTGGTGTTGCACCACAAATGTAACACCTACTTGTAGATAAGTCGCTAAGTGCAAAACAAACTTTACCTTCTACCATCGTCAATTGTAAGGAATGGGTGATTTTAATTTCATGGCCATTAATAAGCACTGAAGTAGGGACTAACTGGTTAGTTTGGCTTTCGAAATAAACTTCTTCTTGCAAGGTGATTTCCTTTGTTTCTTTTGTAAATTGAAAACGAATTGATCTGCACAACCTAATAGAGGGAGGGCGTGGGTTTTTCCAAATGATTGATTGATTGATTGACAGGTATTTGGTTTATAAACAAGTTGAAGAGGTACATAAGATGTGACAAATAAACTCGAATCTTCGATAGTTGAATCTGAAAATTTCTGCTATGGCCTGTGCTGCCATCAAAACCCCATTTACCAATTAAAACTAAGTCATCCTTAGGTTCGTGAAGACTTTCAAACACAGCTTTTTGAGATTCAACAATGCGACTTGATGTACTATATGCTCTAACCAGATTTCAGCAAAAGATTCCGTCACGCGAATATCAGTTGGATGGCAAAGTTTTTTGGCTTCCAGCACTTTATGATAGGACGGAAAAACATTTGGTATTTTAGAATGAATCACTTCTCTTAATAATAAATATTGGTTTTTAGTAAGCTTAGCTTCATTAATAAATGAAACAACTTCATCCGTGTTAAATTCAAAGAACTTTCTGATTGATTTGAACTGCTAAGTAAAGTAGTTACAGCGGAGTCGTCCATCTGTGATAAAAATGCTAATCTGCGACGTTTGGACCTCCAAACTCCTTCCTGTATCGCGTTCCACTTGTATATTGAAGAGATTCCTTTCGCTCGTCGTTGTAGTTTCCACATAATTCTCCATCAGATACTTTAAATATGAAAACTTCGGTCTGATTTAACCAGCTTTTATATTTGGCCACTAGCTTAGCATTTGATCTCCTAAATTGCTTCCAAACCGTTTACAGAGATTCAAAAGGAGATTCCTCAAGCAATCAGTCTGGATATTTTCAGCATCCGGTAAAGAATTCGCAAGGGATCCAAACACTTCCCGAAATCTTTCTGCTTCATTTTCTTGATTTTTGAAGCTATCCACGAATTTAAAACAAGCATTCGGGTAAAAGAACATGTAATGGTTGCACTCGTACCAGCAAAAGAAAAACACAAAAAATTAGAAAAAAATTATTCTAGTACTGGACCTAGTCTCCTCAATGACCTGTAACAACCCTCAGAGCACCTAGGAGAACCGAGACTTTACAGTTATTAAAACTAGGAAAATAAGAGATTATACTGATATATGACTCATTTATGGCGATTCGTGCCTTCATAAGTAAAAGCTTAGTTGAATATGGAAAATGGTTAAAAACAAAAAAAGTGGAAGGTGTGCTTTGACGGAGCTAGTTATGATAAGTCGCATTGTTAAGAAAAATATAATTACTTTAAAAATATCGTACATACCTTCAATTTGAATATCCATTGCACAATTATATAACAAGCAATAAATTTCTCGGAAAAACCACACTTTAAAAACGACACCAATATATGTGAACAAATAAACTAATGAGCACTAATCCATCTGACCATTTCCGGTGCACAAAATTAACTGTGCCGTGTTTTTTATACCTGTTTTTTATGTTTCCTCTAACGGTAAAATAACATCATATTTGCAACATCGCTATTAACCCTAAGAGCAGGAAGAGGTTTTAGATCGGCCTCGACCCATACCAAGGGTGGAACTTGTGCCTCCAACACAAGTTCTGCTTTGGTATTATACTATGTATACTACCTACATTAGTAAGCGATGGCAAGGCGTATTCTTGCTCCCATGGATGTATGGGCATCCCGTAAACATAAGTCTACACGACAGGTGGTTTACGTTAAAAACCAGAGACTATGTTGCTTCGTTTATGAATTACACAGAACCTTCGTAAAAATCATAAATAATAGAAAAACGCTCTTCTTCATTCCAGTTTACATTAATTGGAGCTTTTGGCAGCAAGACTTTACTCCCTGTACAACTTCTTCTTGGAATTTAAGCAACAAAATGTGATGTTAATTTTAGATTGCAAAGGTAGGGTCGGTGACACACAACTGTGGCTATTTCATCCTGATTGAAATATGTGAATCGATCAGCCTGTTACTTCTGAATGATCACACAAAAAGCCATGAAGATGGCTGTCTTACTTTTTTCAGAGGCAAAGCTTCTTCAACGATAGACAAACGAAATCTTGAGGTAGGCGAATTCTTGTTCTTCGATCATCTTCCGCTATTGGTCAGTGCTAAACTTTCCACTCAAGGAATGAAAATTTTGCACAGCGCTACCAAACAGAACTAGATCGAGTCCTAGACACAATTGATTTCTCCGAACCACAAACCATTCAAGGAATAGACACTTTGACGTCTTGCATAGCTATTGTGGCGAAACCTTTTCAAACGCAGATTGCCTTAGTGCAATCTGGCAAAAAAAACACCAACCTTTGCTGCCAAACTAGCTTACCAAATAGCAAATAGCGAGTATAAAAGTATCTGCAAAGAAAAACAAAAACAGTACTGGAAAAATCTTACACAGGAGTTAAATGAAGTTAGAGACAGTCTTGACTTTTGGAAACTGGCTAGAAGATTGAATAACAAAGAAGTCAGTAATCGCTCTCAAATCCAAGTAAAAGCAGAGGTCTTAGCACTGTATTTTGAAAATTTCTTAAACCCCCAACTAGACCAAATCATCATTTGTTTGCTTTACCTTGCATAGAAAATGTGGAACTACTAGATGGAGTGAAAAGTGACCTCCTTGGGAATTTAAATTTTTTTTTTTTTAAATGTTTTTTTTTATATTATTCAATATAGTCCCTTTTTAGTTTGATACACTTATTCCAGCGATTTTCCAACTTCTTGATCCCGTCCGAAAAGTAATTTTCCGGAAGGTCTGCAAAATACTCCTCCGTGGCGTCGATGATTTCCTCGCGTGAGCTGAATTTTTTATTGATGAGCCATCTTTTGAAGCTTGGGAAGAGATAATAGTCCGAGGGATCGAAATTCAGTTACCAATCGACTCCAAAAGTCCGCCCGATTCCGCACCAGCAAGTCCAAACACTCTTTCGAAGTGCTCTCGCCTTCGTGTTTTTGGTCATTCGCGGCACCCAGCGGCAGGATAACTTTTCCATATGCAGAATATTGCCCAAAATATGGCGTGTGCGCTCAGTACTAATCTTTGTGGTATCTGCTAGCTCGCGCACCTTCACTTTCCGGTAACCGCATCGGAGGGCCTGCAGCTGCGGACTTAATCGGTAATGGAGTTGTGACCACCACGAAACTCTCGAAACCAATATTTGACGGTATAATCTGACGGAGAATTAGCCCCGTCCAACTCAAAAAATAATGTTTTATGAGAGAACGAAAATCGTTTTTGTCCATACTCAACATGATGCCAAACACGTCAAACACAATCAGCTGTCAAAACAAAACTAAAGACAGTATCGCACTGAAATTTGGCATGTCTGCCTAAATATGAATAGACTTCAAGGCACCATAACCTTTTTTTCAGTAGCAGCGCATTCTGGTGGTCAAGGATGTCACTTGTCACTCCATCTAGTAGATGCGGCGATCACACTCCTAGAGGTAAAAAATGTAACTTAAGCTTGCAAGCTGAATAAGGCACCAGGAATAGACCGTAGGTAGGTAGGTAGGTAAGAGTGGCTGTTGGAAATACCAACCCACTTAGGCCTATTGGCCCATTGTGATGCCACGTGGATCTATGATCCTCTTACTGATGGAACCAGTTTGAGCTTATGATAAAGCGTAGTAAACTGTTAACGTCTATATACTTTCGATCGTTTAGGTCATTGCAGGAGAAAGCGCGTACGTGGAGTTTTCTTCTTTGGGAGTGAGCTGGATATGTACAGAGTAGGTGAAGGATTGTCTCCTCTTCCTCCTCGTCCACGCAGCTTCAACATAAATCATTTGTAAAGGCACCAAGCCTTCTTGCATGCTTGCCTATAAGGCAGTGTCCAATGATGACAAATATGATAACGTTGAGATGTTTTCTATTTGAAGGATCAGACTCTTTAATATTGATTTGCACGTATCGATTGGTATACCTATGCTACCCTTTTCCGGTAGAATAGGTAGAGTGGTTCCAATTTTGGCGAGTTCATCGGCTCTACAGTTCCCTGGAATGTCTCCGTGGCCCGGCACCCAACAAAGGTGAAGGTTGATCTCCAAAAGAGGTAATCGGCATTCAAGGGCGGTTTCAGAATTTAATGAGACCGAGTCCAGGGACTTGATAGCAGCCTGACTGTCCGAAAAAATGCGGGTATCCTTTGCAGATATCACGTTTTTCTTCAGCCAGGACAGAGCTTCTTTAATCGCCAAAATTTCCGCCTGGAACACGCTACAGTGATTTGGAAGACATAAAGAGAGGCTTAGATTTAGCTTATCTGAGAAAAAACCGCCACCAACTCCGCTATCGATTTTAGATCCATCTGTGCAGAGATAGACTGATTTGTCCTCCATGAAAGCATCTTCCTTCCAGAAGGATCTAGAGGGGAAGCTTACATGGAAGTTTTTGTCAAACCAAAGTTCAGGTGTGGTGTAATCGATGGTCTCTGTGAGGATTCCTAATGTATTAAGAATGCTGGCGTGGCCAAATGGATTATTTTTTATTTGCTTTAAAGCGAATAGCTACAGTCGCAGCTATTTACTTACTTACTCACTTACTTACTTACTTACCGGGCTCCCGACCCGTCGAGAGTCTCTGCCTGAGACGCTTCAGCCTACGATCCCGGGCACGCTGCTTCCAGTTATCCAGACCAAGCGCTCTGGCATCCGCGATAGCTTGGTCTTTGAAACGTAGGTTCGGTCTTTCTTGTCATCTCGAACCTGAGGGCTGAGACTCGAAGATTCTCTTTGCTGGAGCATTGTTGTCCATTCACTCGATGTGGCCGAGCCAATGTAGTCGACGTATTTTGGCTTTTTGGGCTACATCCACATCTTGGTATAGGTCATAGAGTTCACGGTTGTATCTTCTCCTCCAATCACCTTCCTCGCACACAGGACCAAATATCCGTCGAAGAATTTTTCTTTCGAAGGAGCCCAGAATTAGCTCTCCCTTCCTGCTTATCGTCCAGCACTCGGCGCCATACAGTAGAACTGGCAGGATAAGGGTTTTGTAAAGGGTTTTGCAAAAGAAGTTTTGAACCCAATTGCTTTGCCAAACCGAAGCAACAGCGGTTTCCTATGGTAATTCTTCGTCGGATCTCCACTAGGATGTCATTCGTGGAGTTCATGTTTACTCCGAGGTAGATGAACTCCTTAACTACCTCGAAATTGTTGCTATAAATAGTGACGTTTTGTCCTAGGCGGTGGACAGATGATTCTTTGTTTGTTGATAGCATGTACTTGGTCTTGTCCTCGTTTACTTCCAGGCCAACGAATTTCACCTGTTCTTCAATCGCCGTGAAAGCCTCTATCACGGGACGCTGCGAGCGCCAGATGATATCAATATCGTCCGCATATCCCAGGAGCTGGACGGACTTGTTGAAGATAGTGCCTTCCGTGTTGACACCTGCCCTGCAAACTATCTGCTCTAGGACGAGATTGAAGAAATCACATGATAGCGCATCGCCTTGCCGAAATCCGGTGTATGTTTGAAATCGTTCGGAGGAGCTACTTCCAAACTGCACGTTGCACGTTTTCCAGTGTCACGCGACACAACTGGATCAGTTTTGCCGGGATCCCGAATTCGGCCATCGCCATATAAAGTTCCTGACGATTAATACTATCATATGCGGCCTTGAAGTCGATGAAAAGGTGGTGAGTCTCAACTTGCAATTCGTTGGTCTTTTCCAGGATTTGTCTCAGTGTGAAAATTTGGTCTATAGTCGATCTGCCGGGCCGGAAGCCACACTGGTACGTGCCGATTAGTGTGTTGGAAAACGGTTTGAGACGTTCACCCAATACGTTGGATAGGATGCTATATGCGACATTAAGTAGGGATATGCCACGCCTCTTTTGTAGATGGGGCATATGGAGCTGATAGTCCAGTCGTCGGGCATGCTTTCTTCCACCCATACTTGGATGCGCCATGTATGTATATGGTAAACCATCAGAGCCTGCAGCCTTGTTGTTCTTAAGCTTTTTTATAGCTAAGCCAACTTCTTCTATACTGGGTGGTGGAACTGGTTCTTCATTGACTGGACGTGGGTTCACTCTCTCTACATGATGCCCATTTAGCAGCTGCTGGAAATGCTGCTTAAACACATCTACTATTCCCTGTGCTTCGGTGACTAGGTTTCCTTCAGTGTTTCGAAGTGCCAGTTGCTTGGCTTTCTTATAAAACCTCCGGGTGTTTTTTCAATCACGAGACTCTTCGATTTAAGTTTAAGGTTAGTGATGCGATTACATGAGAGCAAAGCGTTCTCACTTTAGGCTCTCACTACCAACTCCTACTCTCACCTTTATGTTGGTGACTGGTGGGTGCCTAGTACCTCAACCTCTCACTAGGGCACTTGCTCTTGTCCCAGGCGGTAGCGGAAGAATTTCCTAGATGGAAGCAACGTCTACAGTTCCAGTCAATCGCAGCTATTTGCCTGCTGAAAATATCGAGGGGTGTCAAATGAAACAGAATGTCTAATGCCGCAGAGGTGGTAGACCGCAATGCTCCGCTTATGCATAGACATACTGTTCTTTGGACTCTGCTAAGTTTAATGCAGTTAACTGCAATTTCTAAGGCCGTCCACCAGACTACGACCCCGTAAGTGAATATTGGTCTTATGACCAAGATGTATGGTATATCCGAGGTTGAAAGACCCATTTATTCACAATGGCTTTTTTGCAAGAGAATAAAGCTATTGTAGCTTTTTTGACTCTTTCTTGAAGTTTAGTTTAGTTTCCTGTCAATAATGAGACACAGATATTTTGCTGTACCGGGAAACACTAAACTGGTACCGAAACTGGTATTGAAAGAGGGTCTATAGTTGGATTTTTGTATTTCCTGGAAAAGAGGACAAGATCAGTTTTATGGGGGTTTATCCCCAATCGACAGCGGTCTGCCCAATGGGCTAATCTATTGAGATTTACTTGAAGATGTTCTTTAATGGTATTAAGATGCTTACCTGAGACGGCTATAGCAACGTCATCCGCATAGGCAATCACCCTGCTGCCACTCGCTTCCAAGTATATCAGCAGTTCATTTACTACTAAGTTCCAGAGAAAGGGAGAAAGGACACCGCCTTGCGGCGTAGAATAACTGCTGAAGAACTGTCCAATTCTCCAATAACCTCACAACGCAGGAGTGGAGTACAAGCCACCTTGTCTTAGATGGTCTTAATATTTTTCTTTTTTCAGCGTTGAAATAATCTTGGAACTCCTCCAGTATAGCACAGCTTTTTGGACTCTCCGACATATACGTAGCTACACTGTGTTGTGGAAGTCCTGCACATCCGTTGCTAGCTACAAGCGCAGAAGAGTGCCATATGCATCTAAAAAAGATACACCTGGTACGTCAGCTTGAAGTCTCGAAAAAAGGAATTGTTCTTTCCCACCATAACTGAAGCGTTATCCCATGCTAACCCAATAACATTTGTTGCAGGAATTTCGTTTTTTCGGAGACATTTTTTAAAGGCTTTATTTAACGCTTCAGCTGAACAATCAGTGGCATTTAATTTAATTTGTTCCAGCAATTCAGTGTGAATGTATAATATTGTAGGGTCTGTGTATCGCGCCAGGCAACACAACCTTTTTGATTTGAAATGTCGGTACCTTCGTCAATTAATATTGGGAAAGGCATTCTTCGCAAAATTTCTACTAAGCGCTTAACCTCAACTTTATGTAGAATATTCTCAATAATTTTAGAACATTTTGTTCTTCCTAAAGTCATGTCGAAAATAAGCTTATTATATTTTTCAAGCCATAATATTCTATGCAGCACCTGTATGTTGAAGTTGCAAATATCTGAGAACAAGGTTTCAAAAATGATCTTGAAACTAAAACGTCTTTCTTAAGCGTGTAAAATTTCAATACGACCAAACACTGAGGCGAAAAATAGTACAATGTCCCAAAGGCAGTAACGATTTTTGGCGGTTAGTCAAAAATATCAAAAATTCTGCCTCATCCTCCATTACAATGCTTATTTACAATGATATTCCAGCTGTCAGCTCTTTAACAAAGAAAATCTGTTTGCTGTCCACTTTGCGGCCAGTTCAACACTTCCAGATTGTGCTTTGACCCCGCCTTCCTCAATGGAACGAATCTACTTTTGCACTCGTGTAGTAGCAAGAGTCCTTGAAGATCTTAACATTCATAAATCCGCTGGTCCAGATGGTATATTTCTACTGTTTCTGAAGAAGTGTTCTTTCACACTGGCGAAATCATTGCGTAAGCTTTTTCACCAATCCTACATTTGTCATTTGTCCAGCCCATCCCTTAAAGAGGCGAATCTTCCTCTCTCTCCTCCTATAGACCCATTGCACTTACGTCCCTTCTGTCCAAGGTCATGGAAATGCTGATAAACCGTCAGCTCATGAAATATCTCGAAACATGAAAACTTCATACTTAATGACCCGCAGAATGATTTTCGTAGCAACAGGTCCACTGATGACCTGATGGCATTTCTAACAGAGAATTGGAACCAAAGCGTATATCAAACTAGCGAAAGCAAGATAGTTGCACTTGATATTTCTACGGCATTTGACGGAGTTTAGGATCAGGCTCTTATGTCGAAAGTGCGTGCTTTTGGGATCGACGACTACCTTCTTCAATGGATTAGAAATTACCCTTCGGAACGTTCTATTCAATTTATTTTTGATAGTTTCAAGTCTGCTATTCACAAAATAAATGCCGGTGTGCCCCAGGGCTCCACTCTGTCGCCGAAACTCTTTTTAATTAATAATCTCTTCTCTGCTACATCAAAGCCGATATACCAGGTGGCGCAAATGTTGTCAACCGATGTTCTTTGGCTAAAATTTTTTTAAGAATGAAAAAAATTGGTTCTGCCTTTGGATTATTTTTATTTGATGTCTTAAATTGTTTTCTATTAAATCAAGAAAATTATATCGGCTAAGTGGCCGCCGCCAAAATTTTTGACTGAAAAAAAAAAGAAACTTCCGGCGATAGGTACTCGCATTCTTGACGGAGATTCTCATTGAGGGCTTTAAAAGTCTGAGGCTCATTAACATAGACTCGTGACTTCACTATTACGAGAGTGCAATTCACTATAACGAGAGATTAAGTGAGCCGGAAATACGAGTACAACTGTCAGAATTTCGATTGTGTCTCGTGCAGTATCCGTTGTCCCATTCTGTTTGAACCACACGTCCTCCAGTCCCAATTCATCCAACTGAGGAAGGAAAAAGTCATTGCGCATGGCTCTGTAGCACTCGCCGTTCACATTAGTCGTTTGGCCCGCGGCGTGTTTGAAAAAATATGGCCCCATGACGAATCCAGCGTAAAGAGCACACCATGCAGTAACTTCGAGCGGGTGTAATGGCTCTTCGTGGGTTATACGCGGATTTTCGATGCCCCGGAAGCGATAATTTTGCTTATTCACATTTCCCCAGAGATGGAAATGGGCCTCGTCGTTCATGATGATTTTCGATGAAAGGTTGTCTCCGTCGTGGTCGAGATTCAGGATGGTTTGAGCGTATGTTACACATGCCGGGCGTTCAACAGCTAGTAGTTGATGCACTGCCTGCTCTTTGTAAGGGGACATCTTACAATCTTTCACCAAAATTCACTGTAAAGACCGCCGACTGATGCGCAATTGCATGGCACGTCGTATGGTCGATACATCGGTGTTCTCTCTGACATCTTCAACTACAGCTGCGATATTATCAGCTGAACGGCTTCTCCAGGGCCGGCTAGACCTGGCAGCATCTGGTGTTATTCCATACTCTTCTTTTAGGGAGCTGCTAAACGTCCTGTTGTTTACCCAGTTGGTGTCGGACGACCGGGAAATCAGTACCGACATTCACACTGCTCCATCACCATCCACGAATTATTCCGCAAAATTGTGTGTGTACTTTGTATTTGTCTACTTCACAAATGTCAAAGTAGATCTGATATTTGCAGCCATTTGCAAAAATTATAGCATCTCCGATAGAGTGATTTTGCGCTGGCGACAGTAATCACTTCTTTTCATATTCCTTCCCCGACTCAGGTTCCTGTTCTTCGGTTACAGAACGGGAACGGCAGCGTGGTTCTAGTGGTAGTGTAGTGGCTTCCCTATCGGACGGTTCGGGGTTCCATACCCGAAAAACATTCTTTTTTTCAGGCAACTAAAATCTCATGAGATGAATGGTTACCTAAAATACAACAAGTTAATTTGCACAATAATTTAGTCTCCACATTAAATGTATGCACCCATGGAGCGGAATAACCGCTTTCACTCCTTCTATCCAATTTTCTAAAAAGCTTAACACGTTCTCCGGCACTTTAAGAATAGTAATACTCTCTTGAGTGTTAAGTTCTTTAAAAAAAATACAAAAAAAATTAAATTCCAATTGAGGAACTATTAACGGAGTGGAATTTAATGCTTCCGTAAGCTTTAAATTGCGCATTTGGAAAAAGGACTCCAAAAAACTCACGAAGGCTTGCTAAGAATCGAGTCTATCCACCCCGGACTGTAATGCAAAAGTAATTGCTAAGGTGCTGCCGGAGTTGTCCACCTCTACTTACATTTTCTAAATTTTCTGCTACTTCAATCTCTCACCAAATGCATGGCTTGCACGGTAGCAATTTTACACCAAGCCGTGACAACCCTGTAGGATAAACCTGACGTGGATGGCTGTTCCTTCAGGCATCGTCATTCTCTATATCTTGTAGTTACTTCAATCCGTGGTAGATCTGTGTATAAAACTGAAACTGTGCGTGTGCAAATGAAAGACTAGCTGGTTAAGGAGTCACTTTTTATGCTTCAAGCTGGTTGTTTGGGCCTTACTTCTTTTTTTTTTTTGAATTGAACTCTTGGTTACATATGGAACTGAGAGTGATTTAGATTTGTTTGCTGAAGATGTTCCTTACTCACACCGATCTCCTCTTTTCGTGGTTCACTGTGATATTTCACGCTGCACTTTCCTACGCGCCAGAACCAGGTTGCGCCCTTCACTGTCCTGGTTTCTCGTTCCTTCTTATTCAATAGTGTTCGTGATCTTCACGCCAATAAGACGTCGATAGACCTTAGCGTAATTTTCATATATTTTCTGCAGTCTTTCGTTCTTTGTCCTTTCAGTATCGGCCTTGCCTGGAACGTTGTTTTGGTCGTCATAAGTTTTGACTCAACTCTCTTCATCACTGAAAGTAGTGGCCGAAGTATACTCCCGTTGTCAGGTTGTGTAAGGTGAATTTTCACTTATTTTATTCTTACTTCCTGTTTACCACAAGTAAGGCGACTGCACCTGTCGTTGTCCAAGGATAACTGTTATGCTGCACAATCTTTGCGATGCACATTTTTTATTTCCCTTTAGCAGTAACCCTTGGCTTCCCCATATAATTAGTCACCTTTTACGACAAGCAGAGGGTAGTGTGGGATTAGCCTTTGCCAAATGGCATATGTCAGTCTGTTCCTATTCCTAATGTCTTATGACAGCTGCTTCACTGGAAATTGAAGAATTCACCTTGACCCACTTTTTTCCAACCCAAACAGATATAAAATGTATCTTGCTCCTACTTTTCCACTCTGTGTCACAAAGTAAATTCAATTTAGACTCCTTTTACTATTTTGACGCAACTGCAATGGTCTACAGCAGTAAATGACACAAACATCTAGGACCCACAACACTAACCAACTCTAAGTAACTTTTCCGTTTTACATCCCCAAAAGTTGTAAGATTACTCCAACCATGTCAGCTGTGAATCTCTTCCTCTATCCTTGGATCTAAGTCCTTAATTAAATTAAATAAAATATCGACCACTGCAGAGAAGTTTGTACGACAGTCCTCACATTCCAAACAACCGCATAGGCATAGACCGACATAAACCACACAAAGAACATAAATCACAAAACCAAGAAAACAAGAAACAATCGTACGAATGGATTTAATCAAATTTAAATGTCAACCTCATATCCAATGTCATTCGTTATCCACCCAAAAAAAAAAGAAGAAAAGAATGAGAATGCGCCTACACATAGCGAAAGACACCCCCCCTATCCGTAGTTAGGTAGATAGATACACCCTTGAATTCTCGATAATCACCAGTCCCGATTTGTGTCATCCGTTGGCTTGTAAGTCAATTTGTTACCTCGAAAATCTGAAATCTCCTCCTCGAATCCTTGTAGAAGATAGAAAAACTGAAAATACGTATACGCCATCGGTCATACATCTTCTCCATGATTTACGAGTATATTCCTACGTTCAGCCAAAGGAGGTGGAAGTACTCATAACAAGGTATGCGCTTCAAATGGCGTCCAAATTGCAAAACGCTCTCAATAGACGTAGAAACGAAACTAGAAACGAGTATATCGTTCGAATATCTTAGCTTTACCTCCGTTCTATTCACTTTCAGATTTCGATTTGGTTGCGGAACATTTCGACACACGATTAATGAGCCGAAGAATTATCGCTGTCGTAATGTGAGTCAACGACTAGGTATGCCACCATTCTCACAAGGTAGGCACCGGAAATACTCGATTCAATCGATTTCTTTTCCTTTCCAGCAACGACGAGGACGGCGATGACGACGTCGATGACGACGGGTGACAACCCTAAAAGATACGACGTATTCGTTCAGATGTACTTGTGTGAGTAATGGTGAGTGGATACATGGGCCGATGGGCCGATGGGCCGATGGGGTTGCCTACTCATGTGAGACTACTGCTAAATGAACCAATTTCGGCATATCGATCGATTGACTACGATGTGCACCAAAGGGGCGAGTATATTCGTTGTCAAATGGCAAACAGGAAGTCGTACATGCTAACACACCCTTTCTCCCTACTTACCAAAAATGGTTATCTGTAGTCGTTGTCGATGTCGTTGCCGTTGCCATTGCCATTGCCATTGCCGTTGCCGTTGTCGTAGTCGTTGTCGATGTCGATGTCGATGTCTCCTAAAGCGTATCTTTGGTAATTTGCTTGGGAGAAATTGTATTTTGCAATATTAGCAGCAATAATCTGAAGTGGAGCGTGTAACCGAAGCGATTAGTGAATTGTCATTTCTCTTTCTCCCTCTCTCTCTCCCTGTCTCTCTCTTTCTCTTTCTCCCTCGATCACTACTCGTATCTATATGAATTGAAAGTTTGTTGTTCATTTGGTACGTCGGTCGGTCGTCGTGGGGTTGGGTGGTGTATCCATCCACTCCCTAGCACACTCCCGAGTTCATTGCCTAAGACTCTTCTCGAAGTTGCCTAAATATCTTTCCACAGGGAGTGGAGAATTTTATGATTTGGCTTTAATGACCAAAAGTGCTTGGTCGATCCTCGTATCCAGTTTACGTTTACAACAGGAAGCCAACCATTAAGAACGCACGGCTTCAAGTCCATTATTGAAAGTTTATTACTCTCACGAGTATCTTTGTGTGGTGGTCTGCCCTGTAGTATTCGTAGATACAACATTCGAGAAAAGTTACTTTAAATAGCCAACTGGGTAGTGATTAACCTATATCTTGGCATTTACGAGTAAGTCTACACCCTCCCCCATTGTACGGGACACTTTCAGTGGTCTCACAATGGAGATTTTCTTTTCGTTCTACCATCCCATACCCCAGAAGACTCTATAACTACCACAACGACGACTATGAAGGAGTAGAGTTATACGTATATTGGTCTCTAAGTACCCATCGGAGCAAAGGGCAATTAATCCGACGAATATAAAATGTAAAAGCAAAATCTAACACCCGCATATGTCGGACATGAGTTACGATGCTTACGATACTTACGATACTTACGTTGGTTACAATGGTTACAATGGTTACAATGGTTACGATGGTTACTATGGTTACGAGTGGTTTTTCAAGAGAGCGTTTGGCCGACTACTACTGGGGCCTGGACGACTAATTGTGGTTACTTGTTGCGCCGGTCAACAGTGGAACTTTCATGGGGGGAAAGTGAAATCTAATTTCAAATCCTGTTACTACTCTTCTGGGGTTTTTGTTGGATATTTTTACATTTTTTATGCATATTTTCCATGCTCTTGTGTTTTGTGTTTTGTGGTTTTCTGTTTGCCGTTTTCTGATTTTCCTTCTTTTTTTTTTCTCCGATTGGAATGGTGCGGTTGTACGAGTATCTAACGAATACTGCTGGATGGATGGAAAATATCAGACCGTGAAGATGATAGAGCGTGAAGTAACAGTGATGAGTTTCGTGCTACTTATTTTCGCTGATTGTTTCAAAAATTGTTTTAACAATTGCAATTGGGTGTGTTTCCTTGCTGAATTAATGGAGTTTACTGGTTGGGACAACAAATTGTTGAAAGAACGATGACTTCAAATGGAGTTTTGTAATAGTAAAGATCTAATGAAAGGGAGTTTGGGTTGTGCATAATCAAATGGCGATGCTTAGTTGCGAATTGCATTACCTGGAAATGAATTGTGTAGATTGCAAAAATGAGGAAGATGAGGAAATCTTCGAAATGGGTGGCCCAACATAATTTCCTAATTATGATTGAATGACATCCGCAATAGAACACAGAAGAAGTAAGATCCAATGAAAGAAATCAGTTTCTCATTGTGATATCTTAAAAATTGCACGAGTTCTCATTCCCTTGATTTTATGAGAATCAACAAGAAGGATCCTGACTCCCTGGGCATGCGTTGTGTAGTTCTTGGCAAATATCTAGAGAGTTCAATTTGTGAATGATTTTCTATCACAGTAGGTCCCAATTCAATCTAACGTCGAAGAAACAGGGTTGCGTCTACGGAGAGTGGCATTAAATATACTAGTGTAAGCAGAAGACTTTCAAGACTCTAAGGCCTTCTTGTTAATAACCAGAACCAATTTCTAAACGAATTAAACAACCAGAAAGAGATTGCGAATTTCATCAACCGTGATAACGCGAACGTTTGAAGTCATTTGACTCTAAGGGACTACTTCCAGATATGCTGAAAAATGTGGTACACCAAAGCTGCTGGTTTTGGGTCTTTGGCCAGCTTGCCACTATCTTACATACCAACTCCCTGACATACGGTTATATCGACCTGATACCAAATTTTGTTGGTATTCACGTATATCCTGCTCGCCTGTATCTAAAGAATGACCTAAATATTCTTTGGCAGAAGGAGGAAGCTGATCAGTTGAGTACAAAACCCATCTGTGGTTTTGGACGTTTGGAGGCTATCACGAAGACTGGTAACGAGCGATCTAAGAAAAGCTATAGAGTTTGTTTTATTTCAACGAATGCAATCTCAGCGCCTAAGATGAGCAAATTCTGCAACCAAGATTCAGTTGCTGCAATAATAAGCTATGAAACGAACGGAGAATGGTATAGTTTGATGCATCAGCTTATTTTTCTGTGATGCTGCACCACCACCACTGTGATTCTAGGAAGATCGAACTTATCATATGCTACGAGTACGAGGCTAATGCTCAGAATACTTTTTCTGGCAGTAACAAACGTAATGCTAAAAGTGAGTTCTTTCGGAATATGATTGCAATTTTTACAGATCAAAGCAAAAAGAATGTGAGAGGCTAGTTGAGATTTTTAAGAGGGCCTTCCATTGAGGCTTTTGCGAAACACTCTGTGAAATCGGCAGAATGGTCAAAATCGTCAAAAGGAACAAATGAGGACGGCCTAAAACATTCCGAAAATCTGAGCTTGAACTTAAAATCATTCACGTCTAAAACATGACATGGGGATCGTCATCATGAAGGTTCCCTTTCCTTTAAACGTCTATGATAAGACCAATTCCCGCATGTGTGCCAGCTGTTTACTGGAACAAGCTCTCATGCAAACACGTCGCTGCTTCTTTCACTTGACTCCAAACGACGGTTTGTCTGAGCTGTTTAGGAGCTTTTTTTATAGCTTCTTTGTGGATGGCGTAACCTTTGCCAATGAACCTGATACACACTGCTCAAGGCAGGACTACTAAATATCTGGAGATTACAGGCAAACCACCTTGCGAAGCATGCTCTGAGAGTTATGTTGAGTGCCTGTGAGTTCCGGACTTATGCCCTCATCAGACTGCATGTTCTCACCGTTGATATTTAGTTGTTTTACTGTAGGTACTATGTCCCTGAAACGTTTACTCATCTTCCTACGAAATACTAAGAAAAAGTAACAATAAAAGATTGTAACATATTTTATTGAGACATATTCACTTACTTAAGGTGGCGCTACAGTCCGGGGTGCACCTGGGCCTCAACCAATAAGCGTCTCCAACCAACTCGATCTTTAGCTAGATGCCTTTAGTTTCGTACGCTAAGTTTGTTGAAGTTCCGTCCACTTGGTTGCCCCACCTGAGTCGCGGTCCACCTCAACTGCGCTGTCCCACGACGGCAGATTCGAACATTTTTCGGACCTGAGCATTGGCGTTCATCCGCTCTACATGACCTAGCTACCTCTGTCACTGGGCCTTCACACTTCTGACTAAGTCGTCGTCGTTGTATCTCCTCCTCCACTCATCTTCTATGCAGACGGGATCGAAAATCACCCGAAGAATTTTTCTCTCAAATCAGCCAAGAAAGAGCACACTTCTCCATTTTTGATAAAGTCCATGCCTCTGCGCCATAGAGCGGGACTGGGATTACTAAGGTCTTATATATGTTAAGATCACTTTTGTTGTTCTAGAGAGGGCTAGTCGATTTCCTTCCTAGCCCAAAGAAGCAGCGATTGGCAAGAGTTATCCTTGGTTTGATCTCAGCGCTAGTATCGTTATTTGAATTTAAAGTGGAGCCTACTCGTAAGTAGACAAGGTCCTTAACTACCTCAAAGTTATGTCTGTCGAGGGTCTCGTTCTACATATGCTTGGTCTTGACCGTTAATGTTCGCGAAAGCATCACTGACATCACGCATCACATAGGCGTATGTGAGTTGGCCTCTTGTGTTAGCGCGTGATTTTTGTACTATTCTTTCAAGAATGACGTTAAGAAAATCGCCTGGTCTAAATCGTTTTTTTTACATCAAAGATCACGGAGAGGTTCTGCACCGATTTAAATGGAGCAGCGTGCATTCTCCATCGTCATCCTGCACAAACGGACGAGTTTGGCAGGGATACCAAAACTAGATATTGTCCTGTATAGTTTATCTAGTTTATCTACACTGTCATACGCGTCCTTAAAATCGCTGAATAGGTGGTGAGTAACAACTTGGTGCTCATGGGTTTGTTTTCCAAAATTAGCCGTAGAGTGAATATTTGGTCGATGCTGAACTTTCCTGGCCTAAAGCCGCACTGACATGGACCAATCAGGGTGTTGACGAACGTCTTCAGTCGTTCACGCAATACAGCAGAGAGGATCTTGTAGGCGATGTTAATGATGCCTTTCCTGAGGATCGGACAAACAGTGCTCTGGTTCCATTCATCAGGCTTACTTTTGCCCGCCCATATTTTACAGATGAGTTGGTTTATGCTCTTTACAAAGTCAATGCTGGCCGCTTTGAAGAGCTTCGCAGTAAGGCCGTCCGCTCCAGCAGCTTTGTTGGGTTTAAGCTTAGATATGGCTATCTCCACTTCATCCAGCTCGGGTTGATGGAATTTTTGATCTACATCGTCCAGGTTGAAAGGTTCATTCTGCCTGACAGCGGTATTTGGTTCACTAACGCAGTCTTATATTCTAGAGAAATGCTCTTTTCAAATTCTCAGTATCGAATATGACTTCACTACTATGCTGCCTTGTTCGTTACTCCAGGCTTTGGTCCGGGGTTTGTGTCCGTGGCATGTATTTTTTACCTTTTGGTAGAACTTCGCAATCTAATTCCTGGAGTATCATCTCTCAATTTCCTCTACCCCGCGCTTCTCGTGCTTCTGCCTTTCCTTCTGAGCAGCCGATATTGGTCTCTAATCTTCTGCTTATAGAGATCATGAGCAGCTCTAGTCCTTCTATGCAGAGTCGCTTTGTATGTCTCTTTCTTACCTGCAACCCCAGCACACCAGAGGCGCCATCTCTGCTGGCTTTTTGGCAATGTTCCCACTTGTCTTCAATACTTGATGCTGGTGGCATATGACCTTTTAACAGATTGAGGGAGGCTCGATCAGAAAAGGATTTGATTGTAACCGTCCGACATCAAATCTCCTCACAGTATTAGCTTGCCTTTTCGATGTTTGGGATATCCGCAACCGTACCATGGATACAACAAAGTAATGGTCTGAGTCGATGTTGGCCCTTCGTAACGTTTGGACTTCAATAATACTAGAGGAGAGCCTTAGTTCGATACAATGTGATCCATCTGGTTAATTGATCAGGAGATCTCCAAGTCCTCTTATGAATATCGAGATTCGGGAGCCGCATGCTATCTTCAACAATGTTTTGGCCCACTGCAAAGACGACTAGCCTGTATCCGTTATCGGAGGTAGTGTTATGCGGGCTATACCATCCGACAGTACTATCAAATTGGCTATCTCTTTCTAGTTTGCATGAACGTCAGAGAGGACAATTTTAATTACATAGCTCGCACATTGCTCGTGGGTCTTGTCCAGGAGCTCGTAGAAACCGTTCTTGTTGTCACAGTCTTTCTCCTCTGCAGGGGCGTACCCGCATATAAGGCTAGTGTTGGAAAGTATAGACCTAATACGAGGCACTCATTCACATACCGGAAACTCAAGACTTTATGCCTATGTCTGCCTCTAACAACGAATCCGCTTCCGAACAAGCTCTGTTTTTGCCGTCAATATCAATCGCCGTAGTAGATATCGCAGTTTTCCATCCTCTTTTTGTCCAAGCCATCTCATCCCACTTCTTGTATGGCGGTAATATTTGCTTTGCAGCAGTCCAGGGCCTCCGCTATATGTTCGGCTGCAGCGAAGGGCTATTAAGGGATCTAACATTCCACGTGCAGATCCGAAGTTCGTTGGTTTTATTTCAAAGTGGCCCTAGATGAGACCTTAATAATCCAAGTTTTATTCTATGGGGCAGAGGCATGAACTATATCAAAAATGGATGAGAGTGCCCTTGGATGTTTTGAGAGGAAAATTCGGGTGATCTTCGGTCCCGTCTGCATAGACAGTGAGTGGAGCAGGAGATATGAGATTGAACTGTATGAGCTGTACAGCAACATCGACTTATCCAGAAGGGTAAAGGTCCAACAACTAAAGTGGCGGATGAGCACCACCGCTCCCGTCCGAAAAATCTTCAAATCCGCTCGCAAAGGACAGCGCAGCAGAGGAAGGCCGTGACTCAGGTGGCGCACGTAAGTGGAAGGGGACCTCAACAATCTTAGCGTGCGAAACTGGAGGCGGCTGGCTAAAAATCGAGCCGGCTTGAGACGTTTATTGGTTAAAACTCAGGTCTAACTCGGACTGTAGCGCCATATTAAGTAAGTATAGCATCACTTTTGTTGCTTGAAGGAGGTCTTACTTAATCAATTTCCTTCTTAGCCCAAAGAAGCAGCGATTGCATCAGTGTCGTTGTCTGAATTGATAGCGAAGTCTAGGTAGACATAGTCATTAACTACCCCGAAGCTATATCTGTCGAGGGCGACAATCTGTCCTAGACGTCGGTGTTGGGTGTCTTTTCTTGTTGACAGCATATACTTGATCTTGCCCGCATTAACCGCTAAACACATCTCTGCCCTTTCCGTCTTAATACTCGCGAAACCGCCACGAACATCAAGCTGTTCCTTCCGCTTATGCCAGTATCATCGGTGTACGCGAGTAATTGGACGGACTTTTGAAAGATTGTGCATCCTGTGTTGGCGCATAAGTTTTGCACTATTCTTTCTGGAAGGATGTTAAGGAAATCAAATGACGCCGCATCGCAGCAGAGAGCATTCTCCATCGTCATCCTACACAAATGGATGAGTTTAGCAGTAGTAAGAAAACTAGACATTGCCCTGTATAGTTGATATCTATAGATGCTGTCATAGGCGGCCTTGAAATCGAAAATTAGGTGGTGTGTATCGATTTGGTGTTCGTGGGTTTTTTTCTGGAGGTCTTTCCTAGCCTGGTACGGATCAACCCGTATGGTTTCAAACGCTCACATAATACGGCAGAAATAATCTTCTAGGCGGCGTTCGGGTCTCCTTCGTGGATCAGACAAACAATTCTGAGATTTCTTAGTTAGGGCATACCATTAACTCTGACTATATCTTACATAATATGAGCCGGTGAATGTTCCCAACCAGATCATCTAGATAGCTCAACAGGCAGTCCGTCTGCGCCAGGGAGTTTGTTCATCTTTAGCTCTGATATTGCTACTTTAGCTTCGTCCAGGTCAGGGAGATGGAATTCCCTGTTATCTTTGTCTAGAGATAATGGTCCACTCTGCCCAGTAATCTGATTTCGACTACATTTGTCAACGATTCACTGGTTTTCTTAGGTCTGTGCTTTGAAACCAATCACATCAGAAGCAGCTTCTCAGATGGATCTTAGACAACATTTTCCTTGATAATCTGCCCTTTGTGTACGCAGAGTTTAAAACGGTCTCTTGCGATTGCAGCTTTTCAACGTCGAACTATGGTCGTACCCCGTCATCCAGAATGCTGAAATACTGAAAGAGTACCTCACGTCTCAAATCCCTAAGTTGAGCATATGTTCAGTCTAAGAAGTCATAGAATCCATATATGATACTGTCATCACTGTCCTGTGTAGGGGCCTGTACGCAAATTAGGCTTATATAGGGCGACCGGATAGCAATGATTGTTTTTCCCAAAGGATGATGCACCGCCAGGGAGTCAACCCGACTTATTTTGCGGTTGGACTTGGGCCTACATCCGTATAAGATTATGCTGGCGCAAGAAAAGGTGCCAGGTGACCATAGACAACGCCGTGAGTTCGCTAATTGGGTGCTGGGAATGTTGGTCGGAGATCCGGATTTTGGCCAAAGAGCCATCTTCTCGGATGATGCCCATTTTTAGCTCAGTGGCTATTTCAACAAGCAAAATTACCGTTATTGGAGCGAACACAATCCACAAGTGATCGACTAAGTATCAATGCATCGACAAAGATTGACTGTTTGGTGCGGTTTATGACATGGCGGCATCATCGGACCTTATTTCTTTCGAAATGAGCAAGGAGGCACCGTTACCGTCAATGGTCTCAGGTATAGAGCAATGTTAGCCGACTTTCTCTGATCAGAGCTCAACAACATCGATATATCCGAGTTGTGGTTCTAATAAGATGGCACTACTTCCATACAAGCGTCGCAACGCTCCAAGTTGCTTCTCTCCAATTTTAAAAGTATTAGCCATCTTAAGACTGTCCTTATCCTCAGTTAATACTGAAACTAAACATATCAGGGTATCACTACACCAGACAAATCAGCAGATATGTCTCAGTTTTTGTTTTCTTTTCTTAAAAGATCCTTGACCCCATCTCCATTGAAATTTGAAAGGTCCTTCACTTTGCATTTACCTGCAGCACCCTCATCAAGGCAAGTGTCTTTGAAATTTCTTATCTCAATGACTGTCTGTTGTTTCCTTCCTGTCTCTCAGCACCAAGTCGAACATTTCACAATGATTACACTCGAACAAAAGGAAATTTATATCGTAATCACGATAATAACGATGACCACAAACGCAAATGTTCAATCGCCCAAAGGAGAAAGGAGCTCCACCCAGCACCATCATCCCTTAGTAGTTTCTCCAAAGAAATCATTTCAAATACGATTCACAAATGTGCCATTAAGAATATTTCATTTTCCGCGAAAGAAAGTAGATTCTGGCACTGGATTGCATCCTGAGAATCCTTCCCATAGTCTAAGAAATGCATCAAAGAAATTAAAATAAATGTTTCATCTTGCAGAGAACAGGAGGCGAACATTCGTAAGTCTTGTCCTACTGTAACACCCTTCTATCCTCTTCCTTAAGACACTTTATTCTTGTTCTATGGCATTTCTCCCCATCAACGGATCGACTGAAGGACGATCTGAAGAAGAAGCAAAATATCCAAAGAAAATCTCAGTTATCATCTTCTACCCCCACGGATAGAGTTGCACGACTACCACTTACTTACAACCCTCTGGTGGTCCATCGTCATCATAACAATTGCATCGATGCTAAATGAGCCAGAGAGTATATGTAAGTTGGAGCAGGACATGGACTTGAAGCGGCAGAGACACAATTTTTGGCATTCAAAGTGAAAAAGAAAATTTTCTCACTCCTTGATTACTTCTGATTGTGGAAATTGTATTGTGGTGGTCCTGCAGCTCCAAAAGCTTCTCCTCCTGACAATGTCTTGCTTCCTAGAAAGGACGCACACAAAAGGAATCGTAATCACTTTTATTCCGTCTTATTAAGTCGGTCGTTGGGGGTAGTTTTTTTTTCGTGTATTGTCAGTATCACCACCACCTTTTAGCCCCCGCCATTACCCGGGGGGTAATTTTCTTTTTTTTCAGTTCTGTTTGGTCCGACAACAGAACGGTTCATTAAGCCGTTAGCAGAGAAACGAAATGAAGAAGAGAAGCCCCATCCTTTGAAACGAGATGATTATGAAATGAATAGGTCCTGTGTGTGCTTGGAATTGTAAGTGGATGCAATGTGTTGTTCCAATGGTTTGGCAGGAGGTCTCTACCCTATTGACGATATCATGGCCAAAAGGGCTTGGTGAGCACATCATTTGGCATTATGGCAATTTTTTTTTGTTTTTTTTTGTTTTGGGAAAAATATTTTTGCCAAATAGTATCGCTAGAGTGGACCCAATTACCAAGAAATTGGATTATTAGTTGAGTAGCAAGATGGTTCCTGCGGATGTGGAATACAAAATAGATATTTTGTGGATCGTTGTGGTGTGGTTTTATCTATAAAGTGGAGTTCTTATCAATGCTAACATGAGGAAGGTTCTAGATTATCGGGCAACATCAGATGAAAGAAGGTAAGTGATAAATGAAGGATGTAAACCACAGATCACATTGCTGCATGTGATGTAGTACGTGTGCATGAAATACAAATTGAATCGAGTACAACTGGGAACGTAATATCTCAGACCACAAAATAGCGGGTATACATGGGCTTCCTCAAGGAAGTTTGCAACTCAGCTGAGAGTAGAAAGGTCATGTAATTTTTTTATCCAGTTTCAAATCAGTTTCGGTTACATCATTCACCTACAAAAAGTAATGCGTCACGACAAACTGTAACAGTTATCGATCGCTGAAGCTGGTATCGGTGTATCGAGAACTTCCTTATTTGCCAATGAAAAGCCAAACCAGTCACGAGAATCTATAGCTATTACTGTTGGTAAAACCTTGACCGCGTACAATAATAATACATATAATGAATGCTAGTCGGTCATAACTAGGCCTGAAACTGGATATACCCCCTTGATCAAAAAGTTCCCGTACCACACCACCGTGTGGCGCTTCCATTGTTCCGGTTTGAGTTCTGTTTTTTTATTAAGTTGGCAAATCTGTTGTTGACATTCCTTCTAAATTTTAGCGTCATAGCTTGACATTTACAAAAGTTACGTAGCCAAGAGTACATCTATTTCTGTGTGTGTTGGCGATTTTTTACAATTTTAGAAATGGATTTAAATTTGCAACAACGACCTTTGGCATTAAATTTTGCGTATAAAACAGAATTAATGGTGCGCGAACGTTGGAAATATTGGAAAAGTGTTTCGGCAACGATTCTCTAAAGAAAATGGTCGTTTACCAGTGGCACGAGCGGTTCAAAAGTGGTCGTGAGTCAATCGAAGATGATGAACGCAGTGGCAGACCATCGACATCGAAAACCGGCGAAAACATTGATGAAGTAAAGGAAATGTTGGTCAATAACCGCAAATTAACCATCAGAGAGATAGCGGAGGACTTGAACATTGCCTATGGATCCGTCCAAGATATTTTGGTTAATGATTTGGGTTTCCGTCGTGTAGCAGCAAAGTTGGTGCCAAAAGACCTCAATTTCATGCAAAAAAGAGACCGTGTTGATGTCGCAAAAGAGATGATTTTCGAGACTGAATCCGATCCGACATTCATCAAAAGGATCATTACTGGAGACGAGACGTGGGTTTATGAGTACGACACGCAATCCAGACATCAGGCAAGTGAATGGCGTTCACCAAATGAGCCGACACCAAAAAAACCACGTCGTTTTCAGCCAAAAAAGAAGACAATGCTCACGGTTTTCATGGATTACAACGGTGTAGTGCATCATGAATTTTTGGCAGAGGGCCAGACAGTATTATTTGGTCGTTATGAGACATTTGCGTGAAGCAATTCGCCGAAAGAGACCAGAATTGTGGGTAGAAAACTCGTGGATTTTGCACCATGATAACGCACCGTCGCACAGTGCCATCATTATTCGTAATTTTTTGACGAAAAATGCAACAAATACGAGTACTATCCAACAGCCACCGAATTCACCTGATTTGGCTCCCTGTGACTTCTTTCTGTTCAATCGAGTTAAAAAACCACAACGAGGAACGCGTTTCAGCAGCCGAGAAGGAGTAATGGAAAAATCGCAGGAAGCACTGATGGATATACCGAAAACCGAATAAAAAAAATGTTTCGAGGATTGGATCAAGCGCTGGCATAAGTGTGTTGCAGTCGATGGGTAATTGGTGGATGGTGTATTTTAAATTTTCTGAACTTTTGATCAAGGCGGTACATCGTACATTTCATCATCAATCTAAAAAGAGCGAAGGCCTATCGGATAAAGGGGACGGTTATCTCCGCAAAAGAATTAAAGAGAGCCAATATAATCATAGCCAAATACATTCAGGAAGCCACATTCTCAGAGGATACTAAAGTACTCAAAAAATTTGGACAAGTACCTGAGAAAAGCCGGTTAAGTCCATTGTCTCCATTTATCGACAGTAGAGGTGTTGTACGTGGTGGTCGATTGGAGGCTTCTAAATTGCCATATGATGCAAAACACCAGATCATCTTGCCCAGCTCACATTTATTTACGAAGTTATTGATGACACATCTGCACTATACAAACCTCCACGCGGCGCCACAAGCATTGCTAGCTTTCGCAAGGCAAGACTATGGATAGTGAGAGGAAAACAACTTGCTCAAACAATCGTACACAACACATATGGTTTACGATGTTTTCAGGAGTTGGTATCTCTCCAATTTTCTCCCCTAGTTCTCTGCGCTCTGTTCTGAAGTGTGGGCACTGGAAAAATACGTGCTCTGCATGTTCCCTGACCGCTCCGCAGTTTAAGCAGAAGGGAGATTCCTTCAGACCAAACCTGTATAGATCTACGAGTAGTTGAAAGCAGCCATGTCCAGTTAGGAGTTGACTTAAGTAAAAATCTACTTCTCCGTAATTACGTTCTACCCATTTACGAATATTGGGTATAAGTCGGTAGGTCTATCTCCCCTTTTTAGACTGGTTCCATCTCTCTTAACACGCACTTGAACTGCGCTGCTTTACTTCCAGCTTGATAGCTTTGACTGAAACTCGGGGTTCCCGAACTTTGGCATCGTAGGTCCTTTATAGCTCAGTAGCCAGTATATCTGCTGATAGCATTCCCGCAATGACATATATATCATCATCTGACACTGTTCGATATGCACAGCAAACTCTCAGAGCACATAGTCTGTTGACAAAGTTAGTCTTTCTTGGGTATGACTTCATTTTCAATGCTTTCGCCCTTATTGGTGCCGCGTACATTGTGATTGACTGCACCACCCTTGACAGAACTAGCCTCATTTGTTGTATGGGTCCTACTATGTTCGTCATTATTCTGGATAAGGCAGCGCTCACCTTTGCGGCTTTGTCGCACGTTCTTTCCAGGTGCTCCTTGTAAGTGAGCCTAGCATCGATCATCATACCTAGGTATCTGATAGCCGATTTTTATGTTATATCGTGATCACCCTCCCTGATGGTGATTGTTTCCCTTTCCTTGCGACTGATTACCAGAACTGCTTCCGTTTTATGTTCTTCCAGCTCTAACCCAACTATTCCTATCCACCGTCTAACTTTTCGAATGCATTCATTGCCAATGTCTTCTATTTGTTCCAGGTGTTTCGCCCCCACAACGATTGCAATATCATCTGCAAAGCCTATGATTTTAGCTTCAATAGAGAGCCTCATAAGAGAGGTCCTAGTACCGATCCTTGTGGAACTCCGCCAGTTATGTGGTACTGCCTTACTCCATCGTCGGTATCGTAGAGTAGGAACCGATTATCGAAGTAACTGAGCATAATTTCTATTAAAAACCATGGCACCATCATTGACCTAAGAGAGTGTACTATAAGCCCCCCAGTTTGCAGAGTTGAACGCATTTTTGACGTCCAACGTTAATACGGCGCCGTATTTTTTGGTACCTCCTCTTCATCTTATGCCAGGAATGGCTTCTTCTAGGGTCGTAGTTACCTTCCGAATAGCATCTAATGCAGAGCGAGCCTTTCTAAATCCATACTGCTGGTTTGAGAGTCCTCCGGCTCCAGTCGGTTGCATATTATTCGCTCCAGTATTTTACCCATCGTGTCTAGTAAGCATATGGGACGGTATGACGAGTGCTCATTTGGTGGTTTATTCCTTTGGGGGGCAGCACAAGACGTTGCTTTTTCCCTTGGTCTGGAAAAACCCCTTCTGTTAAACATTTGTTATACATTTCCACGAATGCTTATGTGTTTATTTTAAGGGCCACCTTAGGGACCTTATTTGGTATGCCATCCAATCCAGGTGATTTATTATTGCTAAATCGTTTGCATACATCCAGAAGTTCCACTTGCGTAACTAGTGGGATCTCACCTACTTCCTGCGGTGGTTCTATATGCTCTGTTGGTGCTTGCGGTGGAAATAATCCCGACACTATTTTTTTGCATCAGCAAAGAGCATGACGGTGGGGGTGCCCTAGAGCCCTTTAGTTTTGCCATGACTGTCCTGTAGGCAGTACCCCAGGGATTGCCGTTAGTAAAGCTGGAATGTCGGCAGAGTAGATAAAAAGATTCTGACTGTATGAAGGATAAAATGTCAAATGAGAGTAAGAAAAGCTAATATTCTAGTTGCAGAAAAAGTCAAATGGTCAGAAATATAGTCCAGATAGTGCCTCCGAAAAAATAAAAACCTCAAGTAAGCTGGGAGTTGAACGATTTGGAAGGCACTAGAGACATTTTTGACATAGCGTAAAAAATTCATGAGGAGCACTAAAAAGAGTAGGAGATGAGCAACTTATAATGGGATTATAAGCGCAGGATACTAAATATTTAGAGGAGCCATCATGAATATCTACAATCAGATACTCAATACCTTTAGAATCAGATGCATAACGAACGTCGCAGTGTAGAATTGACATATCGTGTTCGTTATTCTGTCATTTCTAAATAGATTGCAATTAGGTAAGGAGCAAAAAATAGTAGCGATATCCCGTCTAAACCCAGTTTCACTAACACATATAACGTTGAAAGAACTCACCCACCCTCTCTGGAAAATATTTAAAATATCGTATAATTCTCAAGCAGTCAAAACACTTCATTCTATCCCAACCCCAACTCTCAGTTGTTCAACTTCATTCCGCAACCGCCTTCCACCCCTTCGTCAATGATCAGTTTTCGGCATTTATTCGTGCTCAAACTTTTTCACCCCGTAAATCTCTTAAATCTAGCTCTCGAGGTATTCGTAACATTTTCAAAACAAAACAAAAATCAAAAAAACGACCCCAAGTCCAAGACCAATCCCCAAGTTGAAGTGGTCAAACAATTTTTGCACTTCCACGGCAGGAATTCCGACAAAAATTGTTTAAAATTCTTGGCTTCCATTCATGGGTTAAGCTGCTCTTTCTCTGTTTTTCATGTTACTAATATTCGTATCCCACCCCCGTATTTCATCGAAAAAGTTAATGTTGAAAATAGGGATTTACGAGATTCGAATGTTGGCCAGCCGGTTGTTAATAAACTTTTCAAAACCACCCGCCGGCGAATCAACCCACATTTTCATTTGGCACCCTTTGCCCATAGAGTCGAAGGCAATCGGTCTTGAGGATTGGGGGGAAAATAAGGAAAATAGGCGAAATCCTCAATATGGTGCAAATTATGCGAAAATCATCGATTTTCTATTATTTTGCCCAGAAAAGGAAACTTTCAAAACAAATACACCCACGCACCGACGTATTCACACGAGCGCACAGTTATGCGTTCGTTTTGGCAAAACCTTCATCCTTTGAAGGCCGGCATTTGGATGGCTGGTACCAGGATCGATGTTTTAAGTAAATAAGTAAACAGAGTGTCCTGAGTGTGTTCCATCCAACAGTGGCCGTAAAGGGGAGTGCGAGATTTGGAGCTCCTACCCGTCAGTGTTGTCATTTTTCAACTTTTAAGGATAAAATGTTTTTGAGTAGCATATTACGCTGGCTCTTTTGTGGATTGTAAGAAGTTTGCTCTTTGTTTAAGGTATCCTGTCGTTGTTATGTTAAGCAAAACAAACAAATGAAAGCCTATGACGGGGTTCAATACTTTTTTTTTTGTTTTGTTTTTATAATTTGCGCGCGCTCAAGCCATTTAAGTACCCTTAAAATGCTTGCACAGGGAGGAAAAAAAGAGAGGTACCGATGAACGTTGGTTTTAAATGTTTGAAGATTATAATGACTAGAACAGGGCGAAAATACTAATCGAGATTCAATCGTTTCGAGAAGACGGGGAGATATTTTCTTAAGGGATTTATCCATCACCCTTTTAAAGTCCGTTTTTATCCCAAGATACGAGTTTATGGGAAGTATTTCATTTAAGATACTCATGATAGCTCAATTTTCTCTTTCTTCTTCTTTCTCAAGAACTGATTGAAACGCATCTAGAATATGGAAATTCATACAGGTGGCCCATTTAACCTGGTAGATATTTTCGCACAAAGGCAAAGACAGCGATAATCTAACAAGTCAACCTGTGAAATCTATCACAGCTGCTTTGTGACAAAGTACGAATTCGGAGTAGTATTTGTGGTTAGCGGGAGATTGCACCAGCTTGTCTCCTGATTTATACAAATGAACGAAAGCCTAATCATACCTCGAATTCAGGTGAAGTTCTTTAACATAAGCCCTGAACATGTGTCTACGTGTACGCCCCTACGGATGAAAGGGATAATCAAGTCAAATAACGATTCTAATGCTTGGCGGCTTGAACGCCAGAGTTAGCAAGAAATTGGTCTTTAAGGCAACTGTCGATATATTCAGCCCCTGCAAACGGAAAATATCCGACTGTGAATTGATGCTAGGGCCCCCGCCCAATTATCAAGGCTTCGCCCATCAATGACGTTGGCTAATACCAAGCGAAGGCAGAGCATATCACTGGTCTTATCGTAAACATCTTCAGATGACGCCACCGAAGGTTGCTACTGAGCAGGAGCGGGAGAGGTGGGATACCCGCACTGTGTAATATGTTTTTTGTTCCTTCTGCATTGCATTAGTTTAGCCCGTCCACTTGGATAAATGTCAAGCTTTTTGGTTTGCTTCTCTAAGCTCTATAACCTGCACTTTGGGGGCTCTCTTGTCTGCCTACTTAGTGGATAAGATCGGCAGAAAGAAGACGCTTATTGCTGTGAATTCTGTGGCCATAACGTCATGGGCCCTTATGGCTTTGGCAATCCAAGATGACCCTCGAACTGTGTACATTCAGCTTATCCTGTCTAGATGTATCATTGGTGTAAGCCTTGGAATGGGTATTGCGCCATCTGGAGCTTATGGAGCAGAGATTAATCTCCCGAAAATTCGAGGAAGATTAATTCTGGGAGTTCCAATAGCCGCAGCGACGGGTAATCTTTTTGTTTATATCTTGGGATACTTCATAACAAACGAAGCCCTGATCATGCTTGGGTATCAGATAGCTTGTATTCTGTTTCTGAGTCCAGTACTAGAGTCCCCCAGTTGGCTTCTCTCAAAAGGACGTTCAATTGAAGCTAGGAAATCTTTGACGTACTTCAGAGAACTGAAAGCTGGTGAAGTTCACGTGGAAGTCGAAACTGAATTCTTCCTTCTTCAGAAATCAATTCAACTTGAAACTGGCGTAAAGAAACCTCCCTTCATAAAATCCCTACGATTGCCAGAATTTTATAAGCCTCTTCTTATCATGATCGGTCTGCTCTGCTGTCAGCAATTTTCTGGAATCTTTGTCGTCGTGGTTTTTGCTGCTCAGATTGGCACAGAAGCGGGGGTCAACATTGATCCGATTCTCTGCGCAGTGTTTATCGGGTTGGCTAGAGTCATTACCACTTGCATAACGGGTTGGCTTCTGGAAAATTATCAATTATCTGGTATGCTATCAGATTTTGACATGGCACTATGTATGTTCCTCCTAGCTGGTTCAGGATGGTTTACCTGGTTGAACATTCCCTACCTTTCGGCATTAACTATTATGGTATATAGTACATCATCGCAAGTACCGTGGGTCTCTATACACTGCCATTCTTTATGATCTCCGAAGTATTTCTGCAAAGTGTCCGTGGTGCGTGTGCTGGAATCACAGGCTGTTTCGGGCTGTTGATGTCCTTCTTTGCATATCCATCGATGGTCGACGAGATGGGAAATTCTAATGTTTTCGCATTCTATGGCGTCACGTTGCTGCTATCGATCTTGTTCGTGTTCTTCTTCCTTCCAGAGACCAAGGGCAAAACTCTGCTCGAGATTGAGGAGTACTTCCGCAGCGCTAAGCAAGGAAAGCCACAAAATGACATGGAACTCGAAATGAAAGAAGTTTTCGTCATTCAGAAAGCGTAAGTGTGACCATGTTCTCCTGTAAGACATTAAAAGATTGTGATAGACCTGTAGAGATAAAAGTAAATCCAATAAAATCAAAAATACGAATTACAGTTACAAGTTGCCGGTCATAGGTCTTTTGGTGGCAGGACCACCGGTAGTCCCTACCAGGACTTAAATCACGGCACCATGGGAGTCAGGAGCTCACCGGATTTCGGTCCGGGCCTGACTTGTTGAGGTAGGCCCCCTTGTGGCTGTGGTTTAAACCTAAATCGTGGGAAGGGTCTTCTTGTTGGTTTGACCCATTGTAGAGTAGCAAATAAGTACTGGGTGCTAAGACCCTAAGATCAGCAAGAGGTTTTAAATCAGGCTCGACTCATACCAAGGGTGGCACTTGTGACTCCAACACAGTTCCGAATTGGTACTCAGGAAGGCGGCAGGCGGTGGCAAGGCGTATCCTTGCTCTCACGGATGTATGGGCATCCTTTGAAATTAAATCTTCCCGACAGGTGTTCATACTAAACCGATGATCTTGTTGTGAATTGACGCTTATCTAGGTTGCAGCGAAAGGTAGCAAGGTAGTATGTAACTCCAGATTCCAGCTTCGATGTATTTACAAACCCACTTGTCGTGTCTTTGACCAATGAACGTGATCAATGGAAGGCATCCTTTTAGTGTACTGGATGTCCGCGCCATGCGAAGTGCTTTATTAAAACTGTAATTGGAATAGATGACTAGCGATTTGGTTAATCAATTTCCGCCCCAGCTTGCGCAGAGTACTCCTTATCTTAGCATTATATTTAGGTGCACAGTGGGATCATATATTTTACAAAGCATGCGTACTGCTCCCGTCATGTGGTTGGAAACAACCGAGAGGAGCGAAACGATGTGGTTTTGAAAGACCCATGCACAGCAACACTCCAGGTGGTGCCAAGGGGCGATGTCAAGGACTGATTCAATGAAAGCGTTTTTCAGACGAAAGAAAAATGAGCCAGAAAAACTTAAAGGCGAAGAGCTTGAGATGCTGTTTCAAAAATATTTTCCCCAAAAATTAAGCGCCTGAACAATGGTTACAAGACCATTTCCTGTAACGAAGGATTCTGGTGCCAGATGACTGAAGCACGCTTCGATTATTAAGCAACTAGTTCCCCAAAATGCAACCATCCTGTCAAAAATGTACCGAGTTGCCAATTGTTGACGATGGGATTGACGCTCCATTACTCATATGAGAACGTACGAAAATCCAAGCAACATGTGTCAAAAGTGGCATTTGGCTGAACTATTCAAAACCGGAAGCGAAGAGCTGGAATATTCCATGTACTGCGACTGGAGCCTATGCCTGTTTGGCTGAGTTTAGATTACGGCTGATCCTGCGATCTGCGCCAACTGCATCGAAATCAGGCATAAAGATATCATATATGAGGCCGCAGCGAGTGCACTGTTTGAAAACCTAGATCCCATTGATGACAAACTGATTGGACCTTATCAGCGAGCCGTTTAGCTTAGGGCGCCAAAGAACAGTCCCTGAGTTAGATCTTTTGGCCGATTTCAAGGCATTTTCGACAGCGCGTTTAGGAATTGGCAATATGTCAATGTGTCTGCATTTAGTGTCCCAGTAGCTACTTAGTGGCCTTTGATACTAAACGATGTTTCAGTTAAGGTGGCTCTTTAAATTTCCACCACTCTGGCACACTTTCTACAAAAGTGTCAAACTGTCATTTGTATATGCAAATGACGTTTATATCTGACTTTACGCCGAGCATATGGCGGCGTTTTCAAGTTTAGGAAACTAGGTGAAGCGAAATGGTCTTATACAAAGGAAAGCACCTTACTTTTACTGTCTACAAGCGAAGTAGTGGATAACTTTGTCTCTATCTCTGCAAGTACCACCTTGATCAAAGTTCCCGGAATTTATTCAGAAAATTAAAAACACAAGTTTATTCATCTAAATTTATATTGTAATCTATATTGCAACACACTTATGCAAGCGCTTGACCCAATCCTCGAAACATTTTTTATATTCGGTTTTCGGTATGTCCATCAGTGCTTCCTGCGATTTTTCCATTACTTCCTCTCGGCTGCTGAAACGCGTTCCCGGTGGTGGTGGTTTTTTTTAACTCGATTGAACAGAAAGAAGTCACAGGGAGACATATCACGTGAATTCAGTGGCTGTTGGATAGTACTCGAATTTGTTGCATTTTCCATCAAAAAATTATGAATAATGATGGCACCGTGCGACGGTGCGTTATCATGGTGCAAAATCCACAAGTTTTCTGCCCACAATTCTGGTCTCTTTCGGCGAATTGCTTCACGCAAACGTCTCATAACGACCAAATAATACTGTCTGGCCCTCTGCCAAAAATTCATGATGCACACCATGAAGACCGTGAGCATTGCCTTCTTTTTTGGCTGAAAACGACGTGGTTTTTTTGGTGTCGGCTCATTTGGTGAACGCCATTCACTTGGATGATGTCTGGATTGCATGTCGTACCCATAAACCTACATCTCGTCTCCAGTAATGATCCTTTTGATAAATGTGGGATCGGATTCAGCCTCGCAAATCATCTCTTTTGCGACGTCAACACGGTCTTTTTTTTGCATGAAATTGAGGTCTTTTGGCACCAACTTTGCTGTTACACGACGGAAACTCAAATCGTCTTGGACGGATCCATAGGCAATGTTCAAGTCCTCCGCTATCTCTCTGATGGTTAATTTGCGGTTATTGACCAACATTTCCTTTACTTCATCAATGTTTTCGCCGGTTTTCGATGTCGATGGTCTGCCACTGCGTTCATCATCTTCGATTGACTCACGACCACTTTTGAACCGCTCGTGTCACTGGTAAACTACCATTTTCTTTAGAGAATCGTTGCCAAAACACTTTTCCAATATTTCCAACGTTCGCGCACCATTAATTCTGTTTTATAAAATTTAATACCAAAGGTCGTTGTTTCAAATTTAAATCCATTTCTAAAATTGTAAAAAATCGCCAACACACACAGAGATAGATGTACTCTTGGCTAGGTAACTTTTGCAAATGTCAAATCTTAATGTCATTTAGAGGGAATGTCAATAACAGATTTGCCAACCTCACAGAAAAAACATAATTCAAATCGGAAGAATGGGAGCGCCATACGGTGGTGTGGTGCGGGTACATTTTGGACTGAGTTGATAATTGAAATGAACAATATTCTTTCGGCAAACGAAGCTGAGTCTCTACGAGATGCTTATCGATGTCAGATGCCGATATTTTGAGTGGAAAGTGCTCCGAATGATCTGTGGCCAGATTCATGTAATAATGATGTACGGCACAGCGACACTGAATAATTACTGAACGTTAATCACATGACAAAATAGGATGCTCCAGCATAGCAAGTTTTACAGATGTCACCGACTTGTGGACGTTAAGGACTAAATGATGCAGAACCTATCGGCAGTTGAATTTTCACAGTCGCTGTAGAGGCAACGCAAAAAATAAATCATATTTATAATGTGCTAACACACGGCAGATAGAAGTATCTGCCTCTTAGCCTATATCATGTCTATTGTCATAACTATGCTCTTCCTTCCTCTGGAACTCCAAAGTAACAGTCAAGTGACATTCATGTCTAATACGTGCTTAAAACTTAGTAACTTAACTGTTATTGTGGTCAACAACGAATATGTCCACCACTAAGTGTTCTTAAACAGCTCTCAGAAGACAGCCTTCAGTCTACCTGTAAAAACAGTAGAATTAATTATGCTTTCTATATCCTTTGGCCAATTTCTTTGAACCCACTCATTTCAAACCCAACTGTACTCCTTCCTTATTTGATGTATTTTTGATAAGTTGCGAAAGTATCGTGAAATGTTTTAGTCAATTACCAGTCCCTATATTTTGAAATCAGGATCTCACACATTCATACACTATAACAAATGGTACTCAGAGTCAATATCGTGTTCTCCGTCGCGTGTCCCTTGTGTAATTGGCGTAAAATCTGACGTTTTGAATTCTAGGCTTACAAATTTTAATGCACTTTCATTACGTGTTTATTGTTTAAACATTTCTTCTTAACAAATTAAATAAGATATTGAATAATGTTTCCGTTTTATCTTTTCTTTCCAGGTAAGTGCCAAGATTTTGGGTGACAATAGTGTGAAGGTAAAAAAATTTTCTTTATTAATTTTGCGAACGAATCTTAGATAAGTATTCGCGATATGCTGCTTGTGCAGTAACTACACTGCTGGGCCTTTAGACTTGCAAATATTAAGTTGAAATGGATTTTATGTGCAACATTTGACAGGGATATGCATGTTCTTGCCAGACCCAGACACATCTATTGGGATTTCTTGTAGGTGGGACACATGATATTTTTGTTTTCCTCGACTGTCCTCCTCCATGTCTGCTTAGGGTGGCGTGTATTTCTTCCTGATTTTACGTTGAAAAGTTTGCAGCTTTCGAGTAACAGTTGTAGTCAATTTGTAAACGCTACAGCCGTATGAAAGTCTCTATTCGACATAGGATCGTAACAGCCAAAGCCAAGTCCTCATGCCGAAAACATTTCTTCATATCTCCAACAGTTTACCGGTGTCAGTCTTTGCTTGGCGAATTCTATTTTTCACATCTGATTCGGTACCACAATCAATCAGGATCATACTTCACAGACATAGAAAACCGTCCACTCTACCACCTGACTATGCTACAATGTTAAGTTAAACGTTGGTGTTAAAAGAGCTTTTGGTTTAACCGTATTAATCATTATCGCCTATACCATGGATCCAGTATCCTGTTTGAATGCAAGAAAACATTGTCAGCGTAGATAGTCTAAATGTTTTAGGAAAGCTATCATGGTCCATCTGAGTCCCACCTTTCTTCCAGTCTAGAACTGTTCGCCTTTGGTGGTCGCTGAACTTCCGTCAAATTGTTTGTCAGTGGCTTGAAATATTGTCCTTAAACTGCCGTTTATGCCAGCTCTCTGCTGCTCTATGAGTATACTGAAGTTTACTATGCTATATTTTCAGCATAACTGGGTTGGCCTCTTCAAATTTTAGTGAGTTGTCAGCAGGTTTCCGATATGTCCTTTTATTGGTTTAAGTTGTGGAACTTGGTATCAAAGTTTTGGGATACTTTAAACAGTCCTACTCTCTGTTTGCTGCATTTGCAGCTCCGATGGAAAGGGTGTCGACACGGTATCTGGTGCAGCTTTTCGGTCTTTTGCTGACAATAATATCCGCCCCAGGTCATGCAACATTTTTCACCACATTTCACTATTCGCAGGAATATTCCTGCCTGCTATTACGCCAAGCATGTCCTGAAGGCTGCCGATGTTATTCCTGTCTGTCTTTACTAAGCTTTGTGGTTATTATTGAAGGATTTTAATTTTTTATTTTTTTTATGGAGGGAGGGGAAATCCTGTTTGCGGACACCATAAGGAGTTATGGTATTGTGAGACTAGTGTAATGACTGGGTTAGAATCAACCTGATACTCACTAAAAATCCCCTTATGACCACCCTGGAACCGCGTTAGCATTACTTCACGATGGAGCCGTTCGAGTTCTTAAACTCCGCAAAAGTAACAGGGAAGATCGTCTCTCGGTCAAAAATACACTGACCGCAGGTACCCCGAAGGGTACTGTGGTATCTTTTTGGTGACCTCTCATAGTAACTGTTCCTTTTGCCCTGCTGGCAGCTCGGATGAGTCAGAGATATGCACAGCCAGCGCAGCTTGGGTCCCTGTCAAAATGCTCCTCCCTTCCCTTTCCAATTATTACCCACTGGGCGTTGACCCCACGGTCCTCCATGCGTCCTCACAACACAACATCGCGGAAACAATATTTTAATGGGTGATTATCAGGCTCATCCAGTCCACTAACAGCTGTTGTTACTGATGCCACCTTGTGCAAACAAAGAACGTGCACTTGACAATATCATCCACCGCAGGGCAATAGTCGCATCTGGATGATGTTTTCGTTGCTATGCGGTATAGATATGCAGTATCCCGAGAGAAACTGGGTAAGATAGTAATCCACCTCACCATGACTTCACTCCAGCCACGTGCTCAGCACCAGTATGTGTCACTGTGTCCGCTTACCCACGACCTCGTCATCCAATTTCTATTCTATTTCTCCTGTCGCAGACAGAAATTTATTATCTCTGAACTCTCGAGGTCACCTGGCATGGCGTGGAGACCGTGTTGTAAGCGCACACGATCCGAAGGTACCCCACGCGTCGATACATAGTCGCTATCGGAGACCTCGTCTCGTGAGTGCATCCATCCACAACTCGGCGCCGTATAACAACATAAAATTGGCGACCGATATTTGTAACCTCCTCTTGGCCTCTGTCCGATCCCTAATATTGGACATAACAGCCTAAACAGTGCCGACACAACCTTGGTGGCTTTATCAGCAGCTCTACCTATGTGCTCCCCAAATGTAAGTAATGAGTCGACCCACATTCCGAGCTAGCAAAGTACCGGTCTCCCGCTGACTACTGGTAAGTAGTAACCATCTCCGTTTTTTGGGCCGCAGTCTATCCAGCACGACCGCCCACCATGTCTTACGTTCGGCTTCCTCCCGGTATCTCAGCATCATGACCAGTGCGATATTGTTCGCAAAGCCGATTAGCCTGGCCCCCAGAGGGATTTCTAGGCGCAACAGCCCGTAGTACTTGTGGTTCCCGATGTCACCCGCTTCACTCTTCGTCCCTCAGTCGTATCGTACCGAAGTATTCCCGGTATACTTTGCGGCTTCAAGTCCTCTTGGATGTCGGTCTAACTTGCCGAGTTAAATGACGTCGAGCGTGACAAAGATGCCGGTACTCCTCGTCTCGTTGGAGGCTTACCAAGCTTGCTTTACGATCCCTAGAATTTTCACAATCGCCATACACGGGGAGCGCCCCTCGTGGAATACATACTGATTATCGGAGAGACTGCAGCACCCTCTCATCCCCGCTCGTAGCATCTTCACCAAGATGTTCTCGGAATAACGACAGTGTCAAGAAAGGTTGTTTGGCCTTATGCGAAAAAGAGCTGGATTTTCCAGCGCCTACTGAATAGTCTGGCACGACAACATTGAAGATGTCTAAGAGCACATGCGGTTTCTTCGCAGCCAGAATCCTGAGGACTTCGCTCGGTACCCCGGAGGCTAACGGCCGGCAAGCCCGTTGTATCAAAGGGGTGATCTTGTACGTTACAGCGTGATGTGGCAACAATTTTGAGACCACTTGTTGACCGTCACAGTACGAACTAAAATGATAGCTACCACAGGGTGATGGTCATCTTCTATGCTCCACTTTGATTGTGTACGTCAAGGATGATATTCTGTAGCGTCTACTGATACCGCTATGTAAATATAAACGATCTGGTTTGGTGTTCTTTACCGATTAAGTAAGACCTACATAATCTTCTGCCAGGCTTCATGCTCAAATAGTGTGTCTCCAATGACTAGCCGGTTGACACTACAAAAGTAAATATTTTTTTTAATATTTTGCGCGCACTCAAGAGATTTAAGAACCCTTAAAATGCACACAGCGCGGGCGAAAAAAAATTAAAGGAGGAAAGAAAGAGAGGTACCGATAAACGTTGGTTTTAAATGTTTGAAGGTTATAATGACTAGGAAATAAAGAGCTATCGCGCTCATTGTTGGAATTACTTTATTTTCGCCGATGTTCCTGAGGCTATTGTACCCCTGACTGGCTCTTTGCTTATGCACGTAACTTGGTATGCCATTGAATATGGCATGACTCTGCCACGTACCTTTCTGGTCTTGAGGGCGTAAATTATCGCATTACACCATGGGTAGATCCGAATATGATATTTCGTTTGCTGCTAAATTATTCAAATAGTTTCGCACTAATTGCCGCTAGCGTTCTGGGAATATGGCGTTACTTTCAACGAAGACCTTAACGCTGCATTCGTTGCGTAGAGTCCATGGACGGCAATAAGTTAGCCGTCTATATCCGCGGTGTATTTTGCCATTTTGTATCATCACCGTGATAGTTCGTTAGAGCAGGCGGCATTTTTATGTGTGGTCTTTGCCACTATTTGTTGATGATCGTCAGCATATTACAGAGATCCTGTGCTCATGCACTCCCTGGAGTCTTTAGCTACTCCGGGCGTGTTGAAGTTTATTACGCTCTCCAAATATTAGATATTAGAGAGCCAATTCCCTGGTGGATCCCTTGGATCCGTTGTTAGTTGTGGTGTGGAATAGGACGTGCGTCATACGAGTATTTTGGAAATATTCTATCAAATCATTCTAAGACGGAATAAAATTTTCTGGCTATGGTGTTGTGAGTAACTATGAAGCTTACGTCGGACAATCGAAGGTAGTTATCTAAAGACAGGATTAACTTGAGAGGCTTATAAGTTGAGGCCCACATACACCTCGAACTGTAGCGCCACCTAAGTAAGTAAGTCAAAAGTACATCGGATAAAGTGGTTTCGACGCTGATCACTATCATTTTACGCTGCAGCAATATGATGGTAAAGGACGTTTGCCCACTTTTTTGTACCTCTTTACGCATATGCGATCTTATTTCATTATTAGAAGAATCCATAAGAGCCGGCTTTAGATGACCGAATAGAGGATATAGACCTTGCCGCTGACCGCTTAAAAGTTCATCTACCACCATTTCTTACCCAAAATTCTGGCGACGATATAAATGTTCCAATTATGCCAGCGCATCCCTACATGTTCTTTGTATGGTCACATTCTATAAGAATAATTCTTGCGCTGAACTTGCAACGAAACAGTGGCATCACTGTTTGTGTCTTTGGGGTACACATACATAAGAATGAACCAGAAAACCGTAGCAACATAGATGATTTAGAATGCCTGCTCTCATCCTTAAGTACGTGACGCTTCCATATCATACGAGTCCTCGCATCTGCAAGATAAAAAGGGTTTCGTCGAGTTCGAAAAATTTCAGTCGAAATTTGAGTTCGTGTATCCCGTTGTTACCCCCTGTAAGGTCTTAAAGCTCTGCCACCGCCTTGCTTATAAACTTCAATTCCATCGCCAAATATTTGCTTTAATTTACCACTTGACTCCATGAATGTGAAAGGAATCTGAGTGAATACCCTTGAAAATTATTGAACTGACCTGAAAGTGGGAATAGGCTGATTGAAGCTGTGGCATCCCACAGCACCCTTCAGTTCCCCGTTCCCCCACTCTCTTTTGCTAAATGGAGGACATTAATAGAATTGAATTGACGACAAGAGCTGATGGTTTTCTGCCCTCGGTAGATATGGCTCCCATGGAAACATATAATTTCAGGGATCGGATTTGTGTCCTTTTACAATCAGGCAAAGTGATGAATATTTGGTTTACAGTTGAATGATTCTAAATAAATTATTTAATATGGAAGCATTTACACTTGAAGTAAAGGGCAGCTCACCGGAGCTCACAGAAGGACTGCCCGGCTATACGAACAGCAGTGGTATCGTATTTCGGACAGAAATTGACCTGACGCCTCCACAGATGGGTAAACGAGTGAATAAATTGGGAATTTGAAATGTTCGGCCCGAAAATGTTTACCTCTGGCAAATGGAACGTTTGGTGATTTGCATTTTTCATCTCGTTTTCAGTTGGTAGGTAATTTGACTTTGTAAAGCGAACAGATAGAAAGGATATGAGAAGGATATGACCCAGATTCTTAATTTTCTTTTCTATTATTTATTGAAAAAGGTAAATATTTTCGGAAAATGGAGAACCATCGGATCAATTGTCTGGTGATGGTTTATGTATGATACTTTGGGGAATGTTGAGCAAATGTCATATTATTGATCTGGTCGTGCTGATGGTTCTAACGACAATGCACAAATATTTAAACAACCTCAACTTGGGCTTAGAATGGTCAGCAGGAAAATCTCGCGGTAGAGTTGGGTCCATGAACATCCATTCTTCGCAGGTAAAGCCTTGAGTTGCATCGACTTTTTGGAGTAAGATTTGTCCATTAACAGAAATGCCTACGAGTTGGTTCAACATTCAGACTAAAGTCCGTTCAAGGAAGTAAATTGGTAGGTGGTGGGATAAAGTGAAGGGAAATAGGTCGGACATGTCCCGGTATTTGCGAATGCTCCACATCTTGATTTTGATTTGATTGGAGGCCCGGGTCCCATTTCCTGAAGCCAATTGCAAGGATGCATAAGTTCTACTTAAAACTGACAAAACTAACTTAAAGCTATACTACACCCTGAATGACTCGAACTGCAACCAATTTCAGACTGCTATAATTTCTAAACCGTTCATGGTAGTCAGCTCAAATTTTGACACATGACAGATAATTTTATTATTTACAAGCCCTTTCAACGATTTGCGTCTCATTTGCGTTGAAAAATTTTTATCCGCCATGGAACTCAAACGTGATAGTGTGACTGCTTTATATTTGGCTGGAAAATCACAAGTAGCTATGGTTAGAGCCCTCCAGCTCCTCAACGTGAATAAATTATTTGTGTCTCGAACCATAGCTCGGTACCGTGATACTGGCAGCATTGCAAAACGCCATGGAGGTGGTCATAAAAAAACAGCAACATCGGCAGAAATGGTTCAGAAAGTGAAGGCTCGAATTGAGCGGAATCCGCGTCGAAGTGGAAGAAAAATGGCTCGTGAGCTCAACATATCGTTGGAACGGATACAACACATACTGAAAAATAAGCTTGGGCTCAAGCCATTGAAGTTCCAAAAAGCACACGATCTTACACCGCAACAGAAAAAAGTTAGAGTCGAAAGAGCGAAGGAGCTGCTACGCTTGCACGAAAGTGGTGAGTTGCCGAATTTGGTTTTTTCCGATGAGTCGCCATTTGTTATCGAGCAATATGTCAACAAACAAAATGACCGAGTTTACTTGCCAGAGAGGTCCTTCGAAAATTTACACTTTCGGACGGCCACCAGAAAGCAGGCAGCACCGATGGTGATGGTTTGGGCCGCCATAACCGCCGATGGTCGCTCTCCGCTTTTTTGAACCGTGGCGTCAAAATTAATGCGGTCGTATACCATGAAATTATCTTAGAGGCAGTGTTGAAGCCTTGGGCAAACAATCATTTTGGTCGGAGGCCGTGGATATTTCAACAAGACTAGGCATCGTCTCACGAAGCGCGCGTCAACCAAGATTGGTTAAAAAACAATGTTCCACACTTCATTTCTTCGACACAATGGATTGCAAATCCTCCGGATGCAAATCCGTTGGATTTCTCTGTCTAGGGTATTTTGAAGGCGAAGGTTGGAACTAAAAAATACCAAAGTTTGGACCACCTCAAACAAGCACTTCGCCGGGAGTGGGCCAAAACACCGGAGAGCCACTTGCGTGCAGCGTGCGATGCTTTCTTCGGCAGTCTCGAGGCCATTATTCGCGCCAAAAGTGGACATATTGAAAACTACTGATACAATTTGAAAATTGATTTATTTTCCAACATTTTTTGCTTTGGCACAATAAAATTTATCAAAAAATAAAAAAAATTATAGCATTTTAAAAAGTTGGAGTTCGAATAAGTCACCTTGTATAACTAAAGTGTGTTTCAACAAGAGGTGTAGGATTAGTTTTTTGAATAAAATGAACAACTGTAGAGGTATCCCTGAAATCTTTATCGCCTTATAAAGCAGACAAATGGGGATTATTTACGGAACACAATATGTGTCCCCTTTTCTCGAAATTTTCAATCATACAATTGGGGCCCTATCTCGACGATGACGGCTTCAAAGTTCGCTTTCAGTGTTGAAATTGTTTCCGGATGGTTGGCGTAGACCTTACTTCTAACATAGCCCCAAAAGGAATAAGTCTAACTCTGCTAAATCGCATGATCTTGGCGGCCAATGGGTGTCTCCGAAACGCGAAATTACGCGTAGCTCCGGCTACGAAAAATAGTTTATCATATCCCGGTAACGTGCTCCAATGACCGTAATGGTTTTTCAGGCCACATTTTCGAAAAAGTACGTCATAAACCGGAGATTGGCATTTCCTGAATCATTCATGGATTTTAGGTGCTCCAGGTGCGCCAATTTTGTTGCCTAACGTAGCCGCCAATGTGGAAATGGGCCTCATCCAAAAACACAATTTTCTTGCAAAAATCAATGTGAGCATGCATGCTTTTCAGGACCCAATTCGAGAATGTACGGCGCTGCTGATGGTCGGCCGGGGTCAATTCTTGCATTAATTGGACCTTCTACGTAGGTAGGTAGGGAAGTAAAAGTGGCTATTGGAAAGACCAACCCACTTAGGCATATTGGCTCGCTGTGATGCAACGTGGATCTGTGATGCTCCCACTCATGGAATCAATTGAACTGGACAAGTACAGAATAGGTGGAGTATTGTCTACTCTTCCTCCTTGTCCATGCAGTTTCTACAGAAATCGTTTGTAAAAACGTCAACCCTTCGTGCATGCGTGTCTATAAGGCAGTGTCCAGTAATGATACCTATGATGGCGCTGAGATGTTTCCTATTTAGAAGGATCAGACTCTTAGAGCGATTCAGATCCAGTTATGGCCAGATCTGTTTGGTAACTAGACGTGTTGGTCCAATAGTCCATCTAAGGTCTGTTCTTTTATTAGCATCCTGCTTTAATATTGATTTACACGTAGCGATAGGTATGCTACCCTTTTCCGGTAAAATAAGTAGAGTGGTCCCAATTTTGGCGAGTTCAGCAGCCCTACAATTTCCTGAAATGTCCTTGTGGCCCGGTATCCAACGAAGGTGAAGATTGAACTGCTCTGCCATCTCCGTAAGAGATGATCGGCATCCAAGAGCGGTTTTAGAATTTAATGAGACTGTGTCCAGGGACTTGAAAGCGGCCCGACTATCCGAAAATATGCGGAAATCAGGTTTTTCTTCAACCATGACAGACCTTCTTCAACCGCCAAAATTTCCGGCTGGAACACGCTACAGTGATTTGAAAGACGGAAGGAGAGGTTTAGATAACACCTGAGAGAACACCGCCACCAAACCTGCTATCGGTTTTAGATCCATCTGTGCAAAAGAGGATTGACGTATGAAGAGCTAAATCTTTCATCAAAATTCGGTGCAGTGTGGCTGTGGGGAAGTCAAGCTCCTCAAAACGGTGACGAATGGAGGAGGTGTTTGGGTTGTTTTCGACAATTATTCTCCATTGAACGCCCGGAGTGAACACATTTCATCGTCTTCACATCTTGTATACATCTTGTCTCTTATCTCTTGGAATTTGTTGATTATGATGCGAAACAAACACTTCGAAAGGTACATTTTCATATAATCGCAAAATTGGCATGAATTTTTCACATCCTTGCGGCGATTGAACGTAATAAAATTCCATGATTCGGATTTCTCCATTCACTGTGTGATTTTCCAAATTTGTGGGTGACATGTGTCACCATATGCCAATCCTGCGTGCATCAGCTGGAAATAATAGGGCTTTCAAGTCCTACACCTCTTGTTGAGACACCAGCTATAACTAAAACCAATAGGTGTGAAGGGAAGGCCGGGAGGCGTAAATTGAGTAAAAAATATTTTTTAGGAACAGCTTGCTGCTGTGATGGAAGTCGAAGAGGGAATGGATATCGTTGACTTGCCGTAGCATTCTAGACGTTGGTTCAAGGGATGGGCAATTTGTTTGTTGAGGATTGAATCAAAAGAGTAGCACAGGGCTAAGATAAAGTGAGCTAGTGGTGAATGAGATAAGTTGTAGTAAAGGGTGGCTATCACGCAGTAAAAATCTGATGGACAAAGATTATATGGGCAACTTTTCAGCGTATAGAGAGAGGACGTATGTCTATGAGTTTAAGTCGATCAATGCAAGATGGTTAGTTCATGTTATCAGTCCAAGAAGTAAGGCGAATTCGAGAAACCTGCGTTGTACTGGTTCTTCGCGGAGAATGTGTGTGGTGTAATTAGGTTTTTACCAAGCTTGGCTATAGTATTCATAAAGAGTGCGGAGAAATGTTATGTAAAGGGTTGAAGAATTCCCTAGCCCAGGTTGATGAGATTATACCTAAAACAGGCAATTCAGTTCGAAAGGTTAATTTGAATAAGCTTGGATGCGGAACAGTTACAATGTAGATGTCATGACGTCAACCACGTCAACACTTAAGCCCCTGCCCTCTCTCACCTTCTAGTATCCAGAGGCTCATGCCTTGGATTGAAGGTAGGATACTTTCATTAAAATGACGGCAGAAATCTGCTATGTACGGACCAACGGAGGCGTCTACGGCGCTAATCAGTTTGATCTACTTAGCGCACACTTTCGATTAGAGCTATTATAGCTTAGGTCTAAAGGGAGCTCCATATTTGATTCGTGGCCTTGGAGTAGAGACGGTGGTGGAGCAAGAAACCAGAATAAGCCAGCTTATTCCAGGGAGGTTGGAAAGTGAGGTACGCTCAGAGCGTTGGTTTTAAATGTTTGAAGGTTATAATGACTCCGAAATAAAGAGCTAGGCAGGGCATTCCATAAGCAAGTTGTGCGGCTTAGGAACGAATCGTGATATTTTAGAGTACGTCCGAAAGTGGGCTTGAGGGTATACTGAAGAGCATTCAAACCGGGACGGGTGTTACGGTTGAAAGTTTGAATGGGGGAATGCTACTGGCGATTTCAATGGAGCACTGGTGGTGAAAATAGCGATAAAACAAAGTGAGACAGGAGACATTAAGTCGGTGTTCGAGGGTGTCAATTGATTGACTGAGATTAGTATCACCAATGAGTTTTATCGCACTGTTTTGAATCCCATCGAGCAGGTGCAGAGGTGTTTTAGGAGCACCTTGGATAATGGCTGGGTATTTGAATTTCGCTTTAATGACAGCAGACAGCATTGAGTTTTGGAAGCATTAAATTCCACTCGGTTGATAGTTCCCCAATTGGTTATGCTGTTAATGTCGGAATTTAATGAGCTTAACAAACGTTGCCGTTCCCGTTTTACAGCCGAAGAGCAGGGACGTGAGTCCGGGAACGAATATGAGAAGTATTTCTTACGTTGCTTGAGAAAACCTAGACATTTCGCAGCATTTTTGATAACACCGCATATGTGGTCATTCCAACGTAAGTTGTCATTGACACACATACCGAGAATGGAAAGATTATCGGTTTCGACGATGCAAGTGCCATCCATGGATAGTGGCTGGGTGTTTAAATTTCGCTTTAACGACAGCAGACAGCTTTAAGTTTTGCTGCATTAAATTCCACTCTGTTCATAGTTCCCCAGTTGGCTATGCTGTTAATATCGAAATTTAATGAGCTTAACAAACGCTGCCGTTCCCGTTCTATAGCCGAGGAGGAGGGACGTAAGTCCGGGAACCAATATGAAAAGTAGAGAGTACCCTCGTCAGCAAAGGAATTTATTGTTCTAATCCAATAGCAGACCATTGATAAAAGTTAAAAGGAGTGTCGGCGACAGAACGGAGCCCTGGGGCACACCAGCATTTGTTTTGTGAATATCAGACTTGAAACCAAGACAACTTGAATTGAACGTTCCGAAAGGTAGTTTCTAATCCTTTGAAGAAGAGAGTCGTCGATCGCATTTTCGACACATATAGCTTCATGCCAAACTCTGTCAAGTCTTGCTTTCGACAGATTGATATACGCTGTGGTTCCACTTTTTGGTGAGACATGCCATCAGATCACCAGTCGACTGATTAAGAAATTTTAGTGTTTCGAGATACTTCATAAGCTGAAGGTTTATCAGCGTTTCGATGATCTTCGAAGGGACGTAAGTGCAATGGGTCTGTAGAGTGAGAGGGAAGAAGATTTTCCTGTTTTAAGGACGGGCTGGACAAATGCTGTTTTCCATCTGCTCGGAAAGAGTCCTAAAGAGTGGGATTGATGGAAAAGCCTACGCAGTGGTTTTGCCAGCGTGGAAGAACACCTCTTCAGAAGGACGGGAGATATGCCATCTGGACCAGCGGATTTCTGCATGTTGAGATCTTTAAGTACTCTTGCTACTACACGAGTGCGAAAGTGGATTCGTTCCATTGTAGATTCGATGCACTCAAATGTAGCCGGGGACAAAGCACAATCTGGGAGTATTCAGCTATCCGCAAAGTGTGCAGCAAGCAGATTGGCCTTGTCTAAAGAGCTGACAGCTGGAATTTCGTTGTAAATGAGCATTGGGATGGAGGAAGAGGCATAATGTCTAATGTTTTTGACGAACGACCAAAAATGTTTATTGCCTTTGGGACATTGTAGTATTTTTTGCCTCAGTTTTTGGTCGTATTGGAATTTCACAGGTTGGAATTTGCAGTCATTTCTGGCTCTTTTAAACTTTTTTCGGTTTTCCTCTGTCGAGTTGGTCTTGTTGCACCAAAAAAACATTTCTCTAAGCCTGACAGCCTCTTTACAGCTCGAGTCGTACCATGCCTTTTCTTTTAGTCTGATACTCTTAATCCGATAAGGGATAAAGGATCTCATTCCGAAGAGAATAGTGTCTGTGATCATATCAGCACCGGTATGAGGAAATATAACGAAAAGTTAAAATCCCTAAAGAAGTTGTTAAGTCCGCTCCAATTGGCTTTCTCATATTGCCATACGGTTCTTTCAAGAATCTTTTCTCTAACTCTGTGGTCAGTGTATTAGCTGATATGACACAATGGTCAAAAGAGCCAGGGAGGCAGAGCATATCAACGATGTACTTATCAGGGTGAGGGGTTAAAAACAAGTTCAGGCTGTTGGCGGTATGACTATCAACGTCTGGTATTCGCGTGGGCTCATTTACAACCTGCGTTAGGTTATTTTCCGCAGCAAATATCTCAACACACCGTCCTTCGGGTGTTGTCTCTCCAGAATGTCGAAGGCACCCAGAATTGTGTACATTGAAATCTCCCGTAATCACAGAGATACAATTCTTTGCATAGAGTCAGACAGCGCTTCAAACTCGCTAAAGGTCGAACTGCTTTCCAGTTTGGGGCTTCTGTAAATAAAGCAGTAGTGGATAATTTGATCACGGAGATGGAATTTTAACAACATGAATTGGAGTTCCGGATCGGAACATAATGGTGGAGTTTGGTAAGCTACATCACTACGCACGTAAATGGCGAGACCGCGGTGAGAGAAGGATAGTGACGCCAGTTCGTAGCCAGGTAGCTTCAGATCAGAGCGATCTGAGAGGGGTGGGTGGGGATCTACCTGTGTTTCACTAAGTGCCAAAATAGCTGGCTTTATTGACGGAAGTAGACGTACGCTGAGATGTGATTACTTCTTATGTCCACCTATGTCCACCTTAATTCCCTTGCTATTATAAAAAAAAGGGCAGACACCAACGATGAACACAATTTGACGTCGACAGACGTTCATTGCATCGAATTTTGGTGAAAGATCTGAAGATGTTTCCTTATAAAACGCAAACCGTTCACCAATTGCTGCCTGCTGACCGTCAAGTAAGGTTAACTCACTCCCATGCTCTATCAAAACTGGTGCAAGAATTGGATGATTTCGTATCCAAATTCATAATGAGTTCGACACTCACTTTTCCACTTAAGTGGTTATGCGAATAAACAAAATTTGCATTTCTGGGGCACGGAGAATCCACGTGGAATGCACGAAGAGCCATTACATCCCCTCAAAGTGACTGTTTGGTCCCGATTTTTGATGACGCCGACGGCAGCACAGTAACCACAATTGGTGAGCCCTACAGACAGATGTTAAACAAGTTTTTTTGCCGCCAAATTGCTGATTTGGATCTCGAACATTGTCGGTACTAGTAGGATGGAGCAACCGCTCACACAGCTCGGGCAATGATGGAGATTTTGGATCATCAATTTTCAGGCCGTGTGATCTCCCGTTTTGGCGATTTGAACTAGCCGGCCAGATCGCCAGATCTGACGGCGCCAGACTTCTTCCTTTGAGCCTTGAAATCTCACGTTTACCACAACGAACCACAAACCTTACAAGACTTGAAAGCCAACATTGAAGAAGACATCATCAATTTTTTTTGCCATTTCCCTAAAAGATGTATCGGCAACGAATTTTGAATGAGTGAAACAAAATTTGGTATTGTAATTTCGACGTTTTCCTCTCGAAATTTTTCCATTGGCTTACAGCTGGTGGAATTGTGAGATTAATTAAGACGACAGTACATTTTTTATGCCAAATTCAAATTCAAAAAGACTTCTGATATGTACGTCTTGCTCAACTAATCAAAAACATATGCAGACTATGATAAATATATTTCAAGAAAATCGAGGCTTCTAAAAATAGAAGCAAAGAGAGTATCAAAAAATTTTGCTTCAAAAATTGATACATGAGAAATTGCTTCCGAAAATGATCAGATGTTTTGTGAGCAACAGTTTGAAAAATTCCGTAAAACGAGCACAAATGTTGGACAACTCAGAAGGGGGTCATTTAGGTGATATCATCTTTTCAACTTAATGTCATCAATTTTACATCTTTAGATGAATTTGTCGTGAAAACAGATCAACATTTTTTCATGCCTAACAACTTGGCAGCCAATTCGTATTATGACATTACTTTTGCCCACCTTGTATAAAGAAAATTGCTCGAATGTTTCTCCGGGTAGTTGATGGAGACTTTCTTTAGTAGGAGTACCTATTACTCCTGTATGAGCTTTTGATCTCAGTCTGTTGTTAAGCTTTGATGCGAATTGTTACAAGGTATGTAGATAGCACAACAAATCCGTAGCCAAATATCCGACAAATATATTAATAAAGTATTAGGGGATCCCAAACTGTATAGCTGTTGTGCATGTATTTCAATTGCTCCGGGTTTAGGATGAAGACGAAAAATGGTATGGGTAGCATACTCTTTTCTGTTGTTGACACGGGAAACTGTAGGACGAATTAAAATCTTACAAAATGACAAAGCAAATAACATGTTAAAGGATAAAGCCTTGGTCCACACCGAACTATTAAAGCCATTTATTAAAGATTTAGGTGACCGCAGACGGTTTTTCTACTTGAGTCTGCATTGCTGCAGATCTTGTCCTTAAAGAAAGTTCCTCTAGAAACTCGTTAAAGTGTTCACTGTTGATATCACTACGTTGCGTGATAATAGTCTTAGAATAAGTGCTACGTCGGAATCTCGCATGCGACCTATCGACGGTAGTTCACCATTTTCCAACTACTTTACCTCACATTCAAGTGTCTTTCACTTCATCTGAAGTATCAAGATCTCCAAGAACCAGAGCTCGTGGTTCCTTTACTGGACTCCTTGGGGTAGTGCACAATACAACAGAGTTTCCATTAGTTGCACCACAATTTGTTCTTCAAGTTAAAAGACGTGTGTTGAAAGTAACGACAAAGTTTTGATTTTGATTTGAAGTATAATTGACACCATAGGTTATGAAATACGACATCATTCAAACGTACTACAAAGAACTGCTTACATGAATGTATGCTCAGTACACAATTTTGAATAACTTATTCGGTCGATATTGGAACAATTTTACGTCAAATATGTGCCTACAACTACTCGTCTCCTCCTAGAGTACGCCAGTCTGGTGTGGTCCCCATATCACCGTGTTCATATCTGGAGAATCGAAAGCGTCCAGAGCTGTTTTATTCGATTTACTTTCGTGGTATGCCCTTGCACAATCCTTTTATTCTACCCCCCTGTTAAAGTCTTAACCTTATTAACTTAAACACCCTTGGGGATGCAGCCGACTTTCTCATCATTCATCGACTCCTTTCAGGTCATGTTGAATGCGCGTCTCTTCACAATTTTATTTTTCTTAACACTAACCCTCCACACCACACCTCCTATGGCGCGAATGTACCAATCTTCTGTACGCTACAAAAGATCAATTCAAACCTTACCGTCTTTGACTTTACCCGCACTCCCTGCCTCAAATCCCATCTCCTTCAGCACTCCAACCAGCCTTAGTTTTAAGTTTAAATTTAAGTTTAAGTTTAATTTAAGTTAGTTTAGGATTGTATAGCTTCTATTAAGCCGATTAAATGGGCGCCTTCGCCTCCACCAAAACAACAACCTACAAAACGCCTAAAGTTTCTGGCTTATTAGTACGGGCCAGATTCTTGCTGAAGCCCCAAATAAAATTGTCTAAATATATTAAGTCGCACAGGCGAGGCAGCCACTTGAGAGGGCAAGTTCTGGCTACTATAATACCATCACCGAACTTCGTCTTCAATGTGTCGATTGTGGCACGCACTGTGTGGCCTGTTCAAACCAAAAATAACTGGTGAATATAGATTAATAGCGGTCTTTATTGATTCCAACTAACTCACCGGCATAATCTCCCAAGAAATACGCCCCAATGACTCCAACAAGAAAACCACGGCAAAGAGTTAATTTTATTGAATACAATGGCTGCTTTTGGAACACATCAGGTTGTTCGGTGGACTAAATGTGGCAATTAAGCCATTCACCCAAAAATGTGCCTCGCCACTGAGTATGATTTTTCGCTGAACTTTTTTCATCTTCGACGTATTCGTTTGGCTTTAGCTCTTGGGCCAATACGATCTGATACAGGCGCTTGGCAGCCAAGTCTTTTCGCAAAATATGCCACAGGGACGTTTGAGAGATGCCCTGGTCTCAAAAACGGTGCGGAATCGACTTGTTACGTAGAGCCGATTCATTTCTGTTAATTTATTGTCTCACTGGGATAACAGTATTGCGGTACGAAATTGCAAATCTTGCACTGTAATACAAAATAGAGAAAATAATGGTCTTCAGCACTTGATGTTGGCTGCAAAGAAATTCTCGAGACGTTGAGGGATGTGCGATGGGCAAAGGTTCTGGCGGCTTGTTGTGATTGTAACCGTTCAACGTTAAATCTCCTCATAGTATTTCCCCGTTGTTGTGGCGTCTGAGATATCCGTAGACGTATCTTGGCTGCAACTAGGTAGTGGTTCGAGTCTATGTTGGCCGCTCGGAATGTTTGGACATCTAAAATACTTGAGGCGTGCATTACGTCGATCGCAATATGTTCAATCTGGTTGACAGGGTGCTGATCTAGTTTCTGCCATGTTCGCTTGTGAATATTGAGGTGAGGAAATCGTGTGCTTGCTATAGTAACGTTACGTCCCGTAGCGAAATCGATTAACCTAAGTACGTTGTCAGACATGGGGTCATGTAGGCTATGTCTTGTGCTACCAAAAATGTCCTCGTTTCCAAAGTCGTCTAGGACGATTTTAACGTCATACATCGGACATTGCTCGTGACAAAAGCCCGTCGAAACTTTTTTTGGTAGCATCGTCCTTTTCCTCTGTTGGGGCGTGAGTGTATATAGGGCTAACGTTAGCGAATTAACCTTTGATAAGGATTATTATAAGGTGTTCACTCACGTGTCGAAAGCTCAAGACTTCTTGCATAAGTCTGCCGCTTGCAAGAAACCCGCATCCAAATAGACGCTGCTTACGTTCCCTATAGTAATCACCGCAGTAAACACCACAGTTTTTCATCTCTTTTTTGTCCGGCCCATCCCACCGCACTTCCTGGAGGGCGGTTATATCTGCTTTATCGCAGTCTAGGGCCTTCGCTAATTGTTCAGCTGCACGCGGCCTGTTCAAGGTCTGAACATTCCACGCTGAAATTCGTTGTAATTGGTTCGTTTTGCATGGTCGTCAACAGTGAATCTGTCCTTAGCCGGGTCGAATCTGTCCTATTGGTCGCTTCGTAACAATTACATTTTTACGTGGTTGGGCAGTTAACCCCACGCACAACCCCCATCCTGGAGGGCCAGACCCATTTTGGGACACCTAGGATAAAGGGAACCGGACCAAATTCCGGAGCCATTAACCCGCTTTGGGGGGTGTAAGTGCTGCCGTTGGCCCGTATTAAGGGGCCATCCGCAACTAACTCTTTTCCAACACCCTGACTTAGTGTTGGACATCCCTACAGACCTGGTATTCAAGTATGTTGAAGCAGGTCATATAGAGATAGCACTAGTTCGATCCAACTGGACCTGTGGACGCCACCGTTGATTTCATCACTTGAATTCGTCTCCTGCAGCCCGGAAACAAGTGAAAGTGCCTTAGTTTTTCTCATCAGTTATCAGAAACGACCTTCCACTACCCCATCTCCAGCCGAGGTACTAGGCACCCAGCAGTCACCACGTGGAGGTGAGTAGTAGGAGTTGGTGGTGTGAGGCTAGAATAAGTTACACGTCAAAAATATTTCACAGGCTTCTAATATTTTGGTGCACAATGAACAGTTTTTTTCTCATTTGAATTTGAATAGAAAATACTATTGTAGATACTTCCTATGGTTTTGATGGTAATGTCGTCGTTTATAAGACCAAGACTGTTATCAGTCACCGCCGATGACCTTTGAATATGCATGGAACTACCATTTCCCTCAAAAAGGAGTCTTTAATTCTACTTTGGCCATCTAGTACCATTCATCAGCCTTAAAGGTGCACTAGGAGTTCCTGATGACTTTTTGCATGCTCCCGATGGTGTTTGAAACTTAGAGAAACTTTTATGGCCTCCGACTCCAAACGGAATCGTTTCTCGAACTATTCTTCCCGAATTCCTCATAAGAGGCACTTTCAACTTATTATTGAATCGAAATTACAGTGTGACCAAGAAATCTTATAAGTGTACTCGTCTTCTATCTGTAGAAGCAACATTTTTTCATGGATATCGTTCTACAGAAGAAGGCTTACAAAAGAACCTTGTGGTACACTTCTTATGACGTGGATTCCTCGTGAGAACAACGGAAATGAGACTCAAGTTAGTCTCAAGTTCTAAGTTGGTCGTTCGGTTTTTCAGGACGATAAAGAAAGCTCATACGAGTAATATGTCCCGTGGTATATTGACGCTGTATTTGTTGGTGCCTTCTACTGCAGCGGCTTCAATTCACTTCCAATACGCCTTCTGTTCCTTCCATTGAAGACCAAAGAACTATCTGCTTCAATAGCACCATAGGACGAAAGTTTGGTTGGATTCCCCTTTGAAGGTTCAATGGAATTTGACTACTCTGCCAATGAACTCGCCTTGGGGCACTACTCTCTAAGAAAAGATGAGGACATATAACACAGTCTCCAACTCGCGCTGCTTTAAGAACAACAGCACTGAATTCTTGGTGTAACTCTGAAAGAGTACATCTAAGTGGTCTGAACCTGATTGGAACTTCTTTTTATCGGAAGGAGCCAAAGATGATTATGGGGCAACTTCTAAAAAATTAATAAAGAATTGTCCCTGTTTGTCTGATCTTTCTGTTAGCTGACGCATGAGTCAAAATTCATCCCATGATTCCATATATCTCCGTCTCGTACCCCCGGATTACTCCAGCCCATATTATTTATTCCAAAAGTCAGAAAAAGAAACTAATTGACAGTATAAAACCATTTAACAGAAGATTCTACACGTCTTCCGACTAAGCTTTCCAGTAGCTTAACACACATGAAAGGCCATTGTTCCCATTTCCTAAATGTAAACTCATGCATAGCAATTGTCTCCCAAGGCAATTGACTTCTTCTTTTTTATCACCAAATTGAAACATCACATCATAGATACGAACACGAATACGACTCTGAATACTTTTTCCCTTCCTACGAAAGTTTCGGGAGCAGTAGCCCCTCCACCAGTTCTATGTGACTTATGAACCCATTACTCCAATTAAAGAAGAACATAGAAAAACTTTCTCAAGCCATCATCTCATCAAGCTAAAGCCTTTAATCATCTTAAAATGCAAACTGTAGTTACACTCTTCTTCCATGCACCCTCTTCAAATAGAATCATCATAGTCACCAGTTGCCACCAACATCCACTACCGTCGCCGCTGGCAGTAGAAGAGCATTCAAACCGAAAGAAAGAAAACGTCAGAACGCATGACAAACAAAGGCAATCGTCTGTTTATCTAAACATTAAATACGAATACGAGTACTCGTACGTAACGTGTTCATGAATAATGTGTCTTCCTCGGCCGAAGGGGCCCCTATGGGCACATCCATAATAACTTCTACCTCAATTTCAACTGCTCGCTTTCCCGGACCATCACTTGACATTGTTAAGAACAAAGTCCCAGACAATGGCAATTCTTCATAGCGATGACGGAAAATTAATAAGCTTCCACCGCCGCTGCCGGTCTAGTGTGCCGCCCGGAACAATGTGCAACAACCGAAGAAGCCCAAGAACATGACTCTCGATCCGGTTTCCAAGTGAAGTACGAACACTCTGAAGTACAGTGTACTCATACTCATACTCATACTCATGGCTGTATCTTTTTGTACAGTGTCGCCCTTGTATCTACGAGTATCTACATATCTGTCGTCGTGTACCCGTTTAATTAATTAGATACTTTTGCGATGTTCAAAACATTTTTTTGGCGAAATTACTTTATTTACAATTGTTTCGTTGGCCCTAAACCCCACCACCAGTCTGTGTCTAGAAACGCAAAAGTTAGATTCGAAACGTGTACGTAAAAGCCATTATTTCCGATTCGGTGAAGAACGTTTCATTTTCAAGTTAAGGTTCTGGTTTTGAGCACACGACACAGGAATCACGCCAAAACGGTCGAATCGCTCAACGGACCATGAAGTTGATTGGTTGAGCCATGTGGTAGGGTTGTGTGGTATAGAGGTTATGCCTATAAGAGCCTACACCAGAGAACGGGGACTTGTATCTGGTAGAACAAAAAACAACCTCAGAAACAAACACAGACGGTATTCGTTGAATAGGGAAATTGGAAATCCCATCGAACAATTAGGTTTTGAATTGGTTTTTACATTCGGTCCGTTTGCTTTTTTTTTTTGAGAAATAAAAATTGAAACTGAGGCACGAGTATCTACGCAATCTATTGACTGTTATGGACAACATTTTTATGTACAGATGTTCATTTGTAAGTGCCACTGGTCAGGCGTGAGGTATTGGATTTTTTTTTCATTTTATATTCCAACCGAACCACGTGTTGAAAATACAGAAAATTGGCTTTTGGAGCCGACCACTTACATAATATTTGAAAGGTTTGAGGCCCACCCTGCATTCTTTTTCCCTAAAAAAAAACATCTGCTTGGGGTCAGGTCTTGTTGACCCTCTAAGTAGACGAACAATCGTATAATTAAATGTCAAGTACTACATAATTATGTTTGTACTGCATGCAGATAGTAATTGTCGATTGAGAACTTTCTGAAGAAAAGACAAACTGTCACACGTGACAGTATTCAGATAGAAATTGTTTTTTTTTTTTTTTTGTGGGAAATTCTTGATTCAAAAATACTCAATAAGTGGGAAGTAAATCATAGGCATATGGTACCCAAGGCAATGAGAATCACAAAGAAGGAACATTTATCTTGCAGCAACAAGAGAGTTCTACAGCCTAGGGACTAGCTCTTAGATAATTGCCTTCAGTTGGGAACCCGCAGTTTCTTGAAACCTTTTCCTGAATATGACCCAAATGGTCAGGCTTGGAGTCGGAGATTGCCAACATTATTTGCAGATTTGCCAAACTCTTAAGCGCGAATGCTGACCAAGGTAGAGAGTGCTTTTTTTGATAGGAGGTATAGAATTTTAAAATGATATAAGTCGCCGTTGTGGCCATGGTATTGCCCTTATTGGGAAGATAATTCAATGCACTAGGAATGAAATACTATTCCGGGCAATTGAGAGTCGAATCAAGCTATAAGGAGGCCCAACTTTCGTCCAATATTTCCAACAGCTAGGGCCGTATATCGGTAACAACGCAATGTTGGCTAAGTAGTGGCTAAGTAGTGCTGTAGGAAAAAGTACTCACTTGTTACAAAGTAGCGAATACATGAGAGCAATCAAGTATCTGATTACTTATCCGAGTATTCACTCACTCAGTGAGTACTTTTCGTATTCAGTACGATTCTTCTGCTTCTCGAACCAAAAACACAAAGTAACGCACATATTGTATTTATAAAAACTAAATTTTACTAAGAAAGCAAATTTATATATTGGGTCTATAACTAAGAGATAGACCCAATGAGAGATGGCGTAACTTGTACTATTCCATTGGAACATGCATTGGAAAGCTACTGTCATTGTACGTCATTTCAGTATATGTCATTCATTTGAAGCGTAAACAACAATAATTTTTTTTCACTCAAATATGTCGAACTTTGTGCCTGAAAAAGTGTTTTTGCGGGGAGTTCTTCTTCATTACTTTAATATGAAGAAAACTGCTGCCGAAAGTCATCGTATTTTGGTGAAAGTTTATGGTGAACATGCGCTAGCTGAGCAAATATTCCAAAAGTGGTTTGCACCATTCAAAAGTGGTGATTTTGGCTTGGAAGACAAAGAACGTCCTGGGCAGCCAAAAAAGTTTGAAGATGAAGAACTGGAAGCATTACTCTATGAAGATTGTTGCCAAACACAAAAGAGCTCGCAGAATCTTTGGGTGTCACTCAAGCAGCCATTTCAAAACGTTTAAAAGCAAGGAAATTGGGTTCCACATGAACTCAAGCCGAGAGACGTCGAAAAGCGGTTTTGCATGTCCGAAATGCTCCTGGAACGGCACAAAAGGAAGTCATTTTTGCATCGGATGGTGATGGTGAGGAAAAATGGATCCATTACGACAAACCCAAGCGCAAAAAGTCATATGTGAAACCCGGCCAACCAGCCAAATCAACGGCAAAGCCGAATATCCATGGCGAGAAGGTAATGCTCTGTATTTGGTGTGATCAGATGGGTGTGCTGTATTATGAGCTGCTAAAACCGAGTGAAACCATCAATGGACAACGCTACCGAACACAATTAATCCGTTTGAAGAGAGCAGTGACCGAAAAACGCCCGGAATATGCGACCAGACACAAGGCAATAATTTTCCATCATGACAACGCTCGGCCCCACGTTGCTATTCCGGTTAAGAACTATTTGGAAAACAGTGGATGGGAAGTCTTACCCCACCCGCCTTATAGCCCAGACCTTGCCATTTGTTTCGGTCGATGCAGAACGCCCTCACTGAAATACGGTTCACATCAGAGCAGAATATCAAATATTGGCTTGATTCATTCTTGGCAGCCAAGCCGGCGCAGTTCTTTTGGGATGGGATCCACAAATTGCCAGAAAGATGGGAAAAAGTCATAGTTTCAGATGGGCAATACTTTGAATAATATTGGGTCCACAAGTAAGTTTCCAGCGTTTGTCAGAGTTGGCGCCACCAGTGGATTCCGGGCAGAAATGTCAGACCCCATGTGTTTTATTTGTAGGTTTTGTATCTGTCAACAACTTTGCAGCGTTATATTTGAGCAGTTCTATCGGTGTCGTACATTTTATCGAGCAAAATCATGGCAAGTTTCCAGCCAAATAAACGTCATTTGCGGAAAGCGCTGCTTTTATTCTTTAATATGAAGAAAAGTGCGGCTAAGGCCTATCGTTTGCTTTCGGAAACTTATGGGGCGGAATGTATTGGTGAATCGACGTGCCGCGAGTGGAAACTTACTTGTAAACCCAATACTATTGTGCATGTTTTTCTTAAATAAATTTTGAAATTCAAGTTTTGAAAAAAACCGCACGAATTAAGTTATAAACCCAATACATATTTAGATATACCGTACTCTGGCAAGAGTCTACTTCGTCTCTTGCTTATTATTTGTCCCGCTTTTGAAAAAACTCGCTCACTCGGGACTGACGACGACATTTTGCGCAGATATTTTTCGGCGAGTTTCGAAAGTCCAGGATAAATAATTTCACCAGATTTCCACTATTCAACAGGATCTGTATTGCTGTATTGCCTAAATTCTACTATAGCATTTCAAGTTGAAATCGCCTTCGTCTGTGTGATACTGCTATCGTAGAAATCCCACAAAAGATTCTCTTCTCTTTGATTCGTATTCTCTTGTTCCGGGGCATGAGATATTTCTACCTGTCAATACGATCTCAATTGATTAATAATCGCGTCTTTGGCATGTTTTTGTAAATCCTCATTTAAAACTCTCGTTTTAAAGCACGGGTCTAAAATTGTAGCATAATGGACAACGGAATTCGCATAGATCTTTTGAAACCTGTTACGAGCCAACTGGATAAATTTGTACCGAATTCATTTGTTGAATTCGATTTTAATAAGTTTTTTAAGGCCATTTGAACGCCTTCCAACAACACTATCACTTTGGATGTTGACACAAATCTGTCGATGCTGAATTCTTTGGTCAGAAGTTCAAATGGTCTTAGAATACTAATCGCTTGCTCGAGATTTAACCATTCCTCGCCCGTTAGGTTCCGAAAAGGATTATGTAAAGCTCCTAGCGTTGCACAGATAGTATCCTTCAACTTAAGACAGCGCTCAAACATATATGTAAAATGTGGAATTCCACTTGGTTATAAAATCCATTGTCAACTTTAAAGGCGGTTTCAAGATGATCCCGGCCCGTCAATTTGATTGCTAACTACCTTTTCTACCAAACCCCATTCCGTTAGCAACTCAATCAACTTTGCTCGCAGATTTTCAGCTGTATGCGCTTCTTTCATACGACAGCAGTCCGACAACCCACTTTTCAAGTCCCAGTTCTTGCTGATAAAATGGCATGTAACCGAAATATAGAACTGCGTGGAGTTGGAAGTGCAGGCGTCTGTAGTTAATGCGACAAAATCTATATTTTCTAATTGGACTTTTAGTGACGAGCATGCATCTTCATATGCTTGTGAGTCAACCGAAACCGCGATATTATAGGTAATTTGGTTCTACGAGGGTTGTCTGAAAAGTTTCCGACCGCAACGTAAAGATAGCCGCACATATCAATAAAAGCTGATGAATGCTAGTTGTACATCTTTTGACAGGTACTAACCGAAGTTTCAGTCATTTTGGACGCGCAGTTTTTAGTTGACAGTCATTTGAGTGAGTCGATGTGAGTGTTTTTTGTGAAAATGGAAAATATTGAGTATCGAGCTGTTTTAGAAAGGCAATACGCCTACGCAAATCAAAAATGAGTTGGACTCTGTATATGGAGACTCTGCACCATCACTTATCACAGTGAAATTTTGGGCAGCTGAATTTAAACGTGGCTGTAAGGGCGTGGGAGGTGATGAACGTTCGGAACGTCCAAAAACTGCAACCACTGACGATAACTTGCTAAAGTTCACCAAATGGTGTTAGACGACCGCCGAATTAAAGTGAGAGAGATAGTAGAGGTTATGAAAATGTCCAAAGAACGTGTTTGTTACATATTAAATCAAGATTTACGCATGAGAAAACTGTCCGCTCGTTGGGTGCCGCATTTGTTTACGTTAGACCAAAAACGTGTTCGAATGAACATTTCCAACGCTCTGTTGGCGCAGTTTAGGCGCAATAAATCCGAGTTTTGGCGCCGATTAATTACTGTAGATGAAACTTGGATACACCATTATACGCCCGAAACAAAAATTCTGTCAAAACAGTGGACTATTTGGACGGGTTAGAGAGATGGGAGCATCGCTGGGAGAAGTGTATAGATTTACAAGGAGACTATGTAGAAAAATAAAAAAAAATTTGGGAAACTTTTCGACAAGCCTCGTATGTATCTAAAATAAATTAGTTTTCGAATACTATAAGCAATATAACTGCACAAGAAATACCTTAGAAGAGCATTAAACCCCACATTGTTCACAATTGAGAATGGCTGGTAGTCCTTTACAATCATTCCCAGTATTAGCCCGTTTATTGCTTTTTGCCGCGCAACGCTTATGGGCTTTTTAATAAAGCTGTGAGAAGATGTCTGCGTAGTTTTCTGTCCTGGATTGGCATCTTCTACTCCAATCAGAGTGGCTTGTTCTGGCGCTTTCGAGGTGAAAGCATATTTTTCTCTAGGTAACGAAGAAGTAGCCGCTTTCTGTCTTGAGCTTACTGATGTGGATGGTTCCAGGCTAAGCAAATGTTTCCCCCTCAAGTGCTTCATTGAGTTTGGCGTGGACCCTTAAAAGTGATCTTCTTGACCAATTTGTTGTTATACGTGTTGAGCTTGTGTTAGGAGGATTTTGTACCTCCTTCGGCATTTTTTGTTAGTTAGTGTGAATGAAATGAATCTACTGGACTAACATTTGTTTTCCCGATCCCGACGTTTCGACAGGGGTTACTGACTTCCTTAGGGGATCTACATTCACAATGTACCCAGCCTTTGGTGTATAAGCAAGTCACAACCCAACACAACACAACACGAAAATAAATAATAACCGTTGCGTTGGATTTGTGCGATGTCAGCTGATTGTATGTCACCTCACACTTCATTCATACTATTCGGTATACAGTACCCAGTATCCACAAGGGATTCATTCAGGTAATCATGAGTAGAAAGTATTCGTTGCTTTTGGGTAATTACTTAAGAAAAAGTACGGAGTAGATATGAAAACCCGAAAGTAACGAGTATTTACACTCCTACTTACAAGTCGTCCATCGTCTCGGATTTATCAGTGTACACTCGCCACTTCACATACCCCTTCAGAAAATAATCCAAAAGCGTTAAATTACATGAAGTAGGAGGTCAATTATGCGATCATCGAATATTTTCCACAATACGAGTAAATTGACTGTGACGGGCTCTATATGGCATGTTGTGCCATCTTGTTGAACGCACAGCTCTTCCACATTAATAGCAATGCGCTCTCCATTGACTGTAACATTGTGGCTGGCATCGTTTATGAAAATTATGGGCCCATGATTCCAACGGACATAATGCACAGCAAACAGTAATTATCTTGTGGATGCAGAGGTGTTTCAATAATGGCTTGTGGATTTCTTCACCGTAAATGCTGCAATTTTGCTTATTGATGTAGCCATTCAAACAAAAGCGAGCTTTATCGCCGACCAAAATTTGTGAGGAAAGGGTGAACAAGGGCAAACTCGTTTTCGGCTCAAAGAACTCACGTCATTCTATCGGCTTCAATTCTTGCAAAAGCTGAATCTAGCGAGGACATAAACCAAGATCTTCATGCAAAAGCCTTGACTAAAGGAGATGGACACAGCTCCGATTGCTGGGATCTCCTCAATAATATGCCCCATATCAGAAATACTATCTTCCTGTGTGCTGTACGAAAACGACCCATGGTTATTCGAATTACATGTTCAGATGGCACTCGTCTTACTTAGTTAGTTAGGTGGTGCTACTCTCAAGCCTCTCCAGTTAGCCCGGTCTATAACTACCTGCCTCCAGTTGCGCACTCCAAGTCGGTTGAGGTCCCCTTTTACTTGTGCGCTTCACCGTGGTCCCTCCGGGTTAGATTCGAGAACTCTACTGCCCGGGGCATTGGTGTTCATTCGCTCTACATGTCCTAGCCATCTCAGGCGACCAACGCCTGCGATGTCGCTGAACAGCTCGTATAGTTCGTTGCTAAATCTTCTCCTCCAAGGCCCAAGGTCTGAGCAAACGAAGTCGAGTATTTTGCGAAGAATTTTTCTCTCTAAATGACCGAGGATAGCTTCATCTACTTTCAATAGTGACCATGCTTCCGGGCCATAAAGTAAGACTGGGATAATCAAGATCTTACTACAATCTCAGCCCAAAGAAACAGCGATTGGCAAGTGCGATTCTTCGTTTTATTTCTGCTGAGGTGTTGTTGGCAGAATTTATAGCTAGGCCAATGAAGACAAATTGCCTTACTAACTTGAAATAATATCTGTCGTTCTGTCCACTTTGATATTGAGTGTCCTTTCTTGTTGTGGGCATACCATATATTATATGTGGTTTTGCCATCATGGGGTAAACACATTTTGGTAGTTTTCGTTTCCATACTAACGAACGCACTGGTGACAGCCCTTGACTTCTCCAAATTATGTCGATATCATCGGCGCAAGCCAGTGGTTGTACAGACTTTTGAAAAACAGCGCCTAGCTTGGGAGTGACACACAATTCTTTCAAGTATAATGTTAAAGAAGTCACATGACAGCGCGTCACCTTGCCTAAAACCTTTTTTGATATCAGAGGTCTCACTTAAGTCGTTACCGACCTTAAAGTAGCACCAAGCGCTCTCAATCGTCATTTTGCACAGACGGACGAGCTTGCTAAAACTAGACATGGCTCCATATAGCTCATCTCTACAAATGCTGTCATATGCGGCCTTAAAATCGGTTAAAAGATCGTGGGTATCGATTTGAACTTCTTGACTTTTTGCCAGGATCTGCCGGAGTGTCTGCAATGCGCTGATAGGGGCCAATCAGGTTATTGACTAAGTGTTTCAGAAGTTCGCACAATGTAGCAGATAAGATCTTAGATCGCATGTTGAGGAGACTCATTCCTGTATAGTTGACGAAGTTGAGGGGGCCTCCTTGTGGATCGAGCAAACGATACCGAGATTCCATCCATCAGGCATACACTCTTCTGACCAGCTCTAAGAAATGGTGTAGGCTCCCCACAAAGTCTTTTCCAGCAGCTTTGAATACCTCGAATACCGCCAGGTCAGTTGCTTTGTTGAATTTCAGCTTAGATGCTAACATCCTTACTGGTTGAATGGTCTATTCTTCCTGACAGCATGATGTTGGGTTTCTTCGCTGTTACACAGTCTGCAGAAAAAGTTTCTCCATATTCTCAGCACCGACTGTAACTCTACTACAAGGTTTCCTTCTTCATCTCTACAAGCCTCTATTCAGGTCTTCTTGCCTTGGCACGTTCTTTTTACCAGTTGGTAAAACTTCTCTACGTTATTCAACCTCTCAATATCTTCGATCACGCGGTTCTCGTTCTCTTTTTTTCTTTTTCTGGAGAATCGGATGTTCTTCCCGTTTCTTCTGCTCGTAGAGCTCACGTCCTTCGTTGCAGCGCTCCTTGGTGATGGTGGGATAAAATCCAGCACAACAGTTCCGGGGTCTCTGATGGCACGCTGGCAGTGTCGGCACTGGTTGTTGAGATATTTCGGGATATGCGTTCGTTGAAGATTCTGGCGACTCCAACCTTTCTATCTGCTACAATATATCTTCTCACAGTAGTTCTTTTTTGTTGTGGACGTTCAGAATACTGGAGGCATGCCTTATTTTCCCTTGTGTATATCGCGATGATAGCGCAAAAACTGTGTGCTATTCTTTGTCCTGCCGGAAAATCAATAAGACTAAGTCCGTTACCAGACGTGGTGTCGTGTAGGCTATGCTTGCCAACTATCCTGCTAAATTTGTCCTCCTTTCCTATCCTGACATTAAAATCGCTTAGTCCGATTTTAACATGATATTCTGGGCACTGCTCATATGTCTTGACGATGAGCTCGCAGAAACATTCGTTGGTGGCAGTGTCCTTATCTTCCTTATGTTAGCGAATTTAGTCTTGATGCGGATAGCCATAAGACGTTCGCTCATATGTCGGAAGCTCAATACTTCTTGCCTAAGTCTGCCGCATATGGCAAATCCGCATCCAAGTAAGCGCTAGTTCTTCTTCCTGTAGCATTCACCATAGTAAATATATATCACAGATGTTCATCCCGGCAATGCCATCGCACTTCCTGGATGGCAGTGATATTGTACTTGCTAATTATTCGACTGCACGTGACGTGTTAAGAGTCCGAATATACCACGTGCAGATCCGAGCATCGTGGTTTTTTAAACGTTTGTTAGGGCCGTCAACAGCGAGTCCCATTTTGTATCCGAGGTAATTAGTTCCATTTTTATTTTAATCTCTTTCGTATAGGGCTGTGTGCCGTCCTATGACGGTGTAGGAGTAAAGGCTTACTCATGAACTTACCGTGGACTACGATTTTTAAAATAAATTTGAAGAATATGGAAGCGTTGCTCTGGCTTATGTCTATTCTTGGTGAAATGGCAAATCAATGTGAGCACATATCCATTGTCAACTGTCAAATTGGCCATCGCTGTAAGAAACTGTGTCGACTTTTACATCGGGCCGTTACGAAAAAAAGCTGCACTATAAACACGGAGCAGTGTAATCAATATTGAGGTCACACTTTCGATAATGAATAAACGTCCCAACCTGGACTTAGTCAGGGCCTTTGAAAAGATGGTGGCGTGTGGGCCATTTCTAGGCAAACGGCAGCGATCATATCCCCGGAGAGGGTTATATACATCGGTTTCAATCGAACCTTTAACTCAGGGCTTTTCTAGATAGAAGGGTGGTCGTCCATGTAAGGATTGGTATCGTTTGACTAATTCCCCTACTACGTTAAAAAAGCAGAGCTTCAGAAGGAAATTGAGCACCTCTTACATGATCACGTCCCAAAACGTACGGGGACTACCAGTATGATCTGCATATACTTACGAGTATGTAGCCAGGATAAACTCCGTGGATCGCTGATTTGTTGCGACTGTAAAGAAACCCAAACACTTATAAATAAGTCACTTAGGACTTAGGAATACACATATGAAGCTTTTGTAGTTTGGACTTCGAGGAGTGCCAGTTACGAAGGCTTTTGAGAAAAGGACTAAGCACTCGGTGAAACCTCCAAACTAGTCAAACTCCTCAAAAGGTGGCAATCACTCTGATTGGAACCACTTTAGAGACCTGAAGACACCAACACTGAGTCGAAAGCAGACACTCTCTGTCTCGTAATTGAGATTTGCTTTCCAAGTAAGAACTAGCTCGCTATCAGCTTCGATCAAAGAAGCTGAAAGTAAACTGAGCACGCCTAAGCTGGTGTCCGTCATCGCTGTTGGTTCCTTTGATGACAGTTGCTGTGAAGAGGATCTTTACTGCTAATCTGATACTGGCATGCATAACTAACCCCTGACGAATACTAAGAGTAACCTTTATATCGAAAATCGGACAAGGTGCCTATGCCCTCACCAAAACCTTCTGAACAAGAAGACTGACTTCCTTCATGTTGAAGAGTATATAAAGAATATGGTAGTCAAGCTTCATGTGCGGGAAATTGCCCTGTAAATGAATCCTCTGTCTAAGATCCAGCATGCAAAAGGTCCTAGGGGACTGCGTTTCAAAATCTGGTGGGCGGAATTGAAGGCTCACTCCACAAGAAAGAGATTTCCAAAGCAAACTTTCATCAACACAACTTTCACGGTATACGTAACTCGGCCAGACAACAAGTCGTAGATGAGCTACTAGTCCTATGGATAAGAGGAATGATGATGGATAGGATCCTGATTGCGGATGCTGGCTACGGTCTGTATGTAATGGAGGTCTAAACAGAGAGTTGAGCGCAAGGCCGACGAGCTTAACACGCTCAATAGTTCTGAGGTCTATGGTCAAGCATATGCAGATGATGAAGCAGAATTGTATGTTGAATCATGCCTAGCGACTGTCTGCTCTAAACCGCAGATGGCCCTAGACGCGATCGACGATTGGTACAGTAAAACTGAGATTGTTCTCCTTGCGAGAAGGAGGAAGCTGACTGATCCGGTTCATCTAGGACTTCAAGGCATCATCATCCGTTTCTCCAATCAAGCTAAGTATTTCTAAGTGTCATCCTCGACAGAAAACTTCTTTGAATTAAATACGTCACGTCGTAAACCTCCAAGCCGCTGTTGGCCTTCTACCAGTGTAATTAAGTTTTCAGTTCGACGTGGGGCTTATCACCGGGGAGGTTCCTCTGTTTGCAAGGTTATGATGTGACTAATTATATTCTACACTTTGGTTGTCTTTTGGAAAAGCTTTCTCGAATAACGTCATTTGCTACTTTTAGAAGGCTCCAAAGAACGGTAGGTCCCGTCATAATGAAGGCCTTTCTTGAGCACGTCTGGCTCTGAGCTCACGAAAGAGTTGAGGGAGCTTCTTACATCACGTGTATTGTACTACACACTGGAGTTTGATGACCTTAAGTGTGGACAGTCTTTAGGTCTTAAGGACATGCCAGGGTCCGGGAATGCTTTCCGCTAGAATATGAGGCAGGGAAGGAAAGCAGTCGGGTCTTCACGGCTGCCTCTTAAACATAACGTTGGACTTCACTTCTTGTTAGGAAAATTTACGTCTGCCTTCTGATGGCAATGAACTATTTGGTGAAAAATCAATGGAGGGGGAGATGTATCTGCGTCTGCAGCGATAACCACTGCTGAACCGAGATTGCAAGACTTCAGTGAACGTAGTCGGAAGGCTAAATTCACTGGCTCATGTGTGCGTCTTGGGTCAAAATGGGAACACGGGATATGGAATCGCCATTTAACTTACTAGGCAGGGGGAAGCGTAGGGTTACGCAGGACTCGAAACTGCGTCAGAACTATCTCGATCAGGATTTCTATGAACAATGTCATACGAGCATAACCGCAAAATTGGATGATTCTCCTAGATGCCGGCAAACCAAACGAATGCTTCCAAACGTCTCTTAGAGTATAGCAACTTTCCCGCCGTTCTCTAGTGGGAAGGACAGCAGACCAGTTATTGGCGTCGGTCGTAACGATACACCACGCTTTTGCTAAGCAACAAAGTGTGTTAGCTATAGGTGACACAACATTCTGCCGGCGAGAATGCGGAACATTGTTTCTGTCGGTGCAGGACCTACTCTCGATTCCATCTGCAGGTGCTTGGATCAATGAAGTCTTTCTACGAAAGACTGAGAAATGTTAGCAAAAGGAACATTCAAGAAGAACAATTGACTTTTTATTCGTCTGAGTGATGTATGCTGGTAGAAAAAATATACGTCGCTTGAGTGTAGCCAGAGACGTACAACAATTCTTAGTTTTTCTGAGATTTCACCTATGGTTTGGCCAGTTCCAATAAGATGCTTCACTTGATAGTGCTCCACAATGTCTTTGATGTAACGATCCATAGAGATGACTTCTGAACTGGTTACACAAGTAAGACAGATCTACAGAATGGTGGACACAACAAAAAATATTAGATATCCGTCTCTTGATTTGGTAGACAATTTTGCGGAATTTTTATGCCTCATTTTCCCTGTCTTGCCGTCCATAATGTCGCATAATATATTTCTACAAAGAATATGATCCCTCGGTCTCATTTAAATATTCGTAAACAAGAATGTATGAGTATCTCGATGACATTTAGAAGCCGATACCACATGCCACATGCCACTTGCCGATGCCAAGGCCTTTAGAACTTTGGCACATACAACATGTGTGTGTCACATTATGCAAAAGGACCACCCAAATGACAAACGCTTACACATAAATGTTTGCATATGATTTACCATAAAATCACCACTGCCAACAAATATCTCTGTGAACCGAAAAATATTTCCAAGAAAAAGAAAAATCCTTGCCAAAGGATGTATTTCCAATCTGTTTCCGTTTTTTTTGTTCCTGGTCTCCTCGTACTCGTATCTTTTGGCTTTTGAATTACTTCATTCGGTTTCTTTTGTCTTAATAAATTCAAAAGATTCTGGTACTTAGGAGTACAAGGCTTCCAAATCCAAATTCCAGACGTATCGTTACAATTCATTTTCAATCGGATGGACCTCTTTATGACAACACATACTGGTTAGAGTCATTTGGAGAGTGGTGTGTAATTTCAATACGTATGTACTGTCAAAAGTCGTCCTGTCAGCCTAATTTTGACAAATGAAAGATGCCAATGTGTGTCGTTGTTTCCGTTTCCTATTTTAGTGACGGTTCGTACTTGCAGGGCCAGAGTAATGCATTAGTTTTCATTTGAAATTGAAAATTTCATGGGAATTTACTTTCATGCCCGTCTCCGTTGAGCGGGGTTATTTACATAGATATATCTCGAGACAGGGTGGGTCTGTGTATATACCTACTCGTATTTGTTGAGAGGTTACATTTGATGGCATTAAGAAGGACGAACATGATTTGAATAATTCATTTGTTTATGCTGCAAGGGGGGTGAGATTGCTTTCATTTTATTATTTTCATTTTTTATACGGGCCGAGTTGGGGAAAAAAAAAAGGGATTCATGCTGCTTTTCATGTGGTGATGTTTGTTTTTGGCAAACATACGTGCTGTGTGACAATTTCGTTGAGATTTTTGGTAATCACATACAACATGCATACCAACACACTCGATGGGGTGTGGTGGCGGTAATGGTGGTACCGATGGGTGGTAAATGTTGACAAATGCTCCTTGACATGATTTGCTTCAAATTGGCACTTAAATTAGGCAAAATAAATTGAGCTGATGATGCAGTGGGGGGTTGTTTTTTATTTTTGTTTTCATCTTCCCTCGGAGGGTTTGTTTCTGGTTTAGAAGATAACAGTGAAGAAGAGTTCGATATCGTTTCATAAGAAATCGAGAGAACATTAGGGTTAGAAACTACATTCCAGTCGGACAAATCGGAGACGAAAATTTTTCTTGATTAATATGCCACAAATTCCAATCGTCTGTATGAATTGCTCCTTCATGTTGGGGTTCGTGTGTGGGGTAAACTACATGGCCGCGCAAATATCCTATTGTTGCGAAGTAATCAAGAGCCTAGCATTAAGGGCTAGGCGTCACTGTTGGCGACACAGCATGAAACGTTCAGACTTTCAAAACATCATGTGCAACCGAATAACTAGCGGGAGCCTTAGACTGCTATGGTAATGATTGCACCTCCATTCAGGACTTGCATTTGGGAAAGACTGGACTGAGAAAGAGTGAAAACATACTACGGTGGGTGCTGCAGTGAATGGAAGCATCGCCGGTTTGGGTTAATTAGTTTTCAGGATGCGAGCGAATGCATTATAATAATCTTCATCGCATCGCGGCTGTTTTTGTCAACATCAGCTCAATAGCCATTTTTTTTTTCTGTCGAAATATAGCACACAAGCAGTACGCCAGTACTCCTTGTATTCGTTTTTACCTGTATGAGTTAGTCTTTCATAGAAAAATGAATAAGTGCTTACAGTTCTGGGACCCACCATATCGGAGCCGCTGAAGTTCAATGAGAAATTGTTCCGCGGTGTCGACATCACTCTTATAGTTAGTACCGTAGGATGTTGTAGGTGCTTATCATAAACATGTTGCCTCCAAACGATGCCAAAAAGCAGTCTAGAGTTTGCTAATGAACAGTCAGGAAGGTGCCAAACTGCTATGTCGGAAAGTATTTCTTTGATCTGACGCAATCCTGAAGAGTTATGTCAACTTCACTTAAGAATGCTCGCATAAAATCCAACTGTCAATGGAAAACCTAATCGAGGACACAAGCAGCCGTTACGCGGTTATCGGCGAACTCATTTCCCGCGTTCCCAATTGTGACTTGGGAATTCAGCTTTCTGACTGCTGTTAGAGAGAAGCCTTCTTTACACAAACTAGTGAACATGTCGAAAATACTCTCGAGAAATAACAAGCTTGTTTTCGTCCTGCGTCTTGCGTTGACTAACGCCTTACGGACGATGTTCGAATAACTCGCAGAGTGTAGAGCTCTGTAGCTGGTTGTAGTTACAGACGCAGATATGTACTTCGGCTTCTGACAAGCATCATTATCACAGTTTGCCGCCATCCAGATTGCGTGTACCTCCGCTTGGAATACAGGTGTTTTTCCTTATGAGAAGTGAAATCTAAAGCTGTTGTACTCCACATTTTACCGAGCTGATTTTAGAGGTAGGCGTGAAGACTCGATTACATTCCTTTCCCAGCTCTGACTATTCCTGAGTCAGGGAAAATCGATTTCATACCTTGGCCCCAACAGGAATTCTGCTCAAAAAAAATTCAGAGTCAAAGGATAATAGACGCTTAAGGTCACAGAAACTTTCTTGGCGAAGGGTTTTTTATGTCACAGGCTAGCTGGGAAAATTCCGTTTAAAGACCGATGCTAAATACCAACTAAGTAACACAGCTAACCTAACCTTGCCTTACCATACCCCTGATGTTGACCAACCCCATAGTTTGACCACATGATTCGGTCATTTTGCGGAAGCCGAAGTCAGCTTCCTATATTATTTTTGCTTCTATCTGTAAAGATTCCAGTCTTTCTCCAAATTCATCTTAAGTGACTTGCTTAGAAGCTTCCTGGTTTCCTTACGAAGTCACTGCATAATCTCCGTTCGACCATGGAACGGCCGATCTGGAGGATTGTTTCTTAGCTGGACATGTCAAACCAAAACACTTGTTGAGGGCACCGTTCATGTTTCGAGCGGCTTCTTTGTCTTTTCTTTTGTTCTGAGTTTAGATGGAACAGACTTACCTCGATCAACTCCTTTATGCATGTCCACTTGGATTACACGGATTTCTACTCTTTAACAAGTTCGAGACTTTCGCATCTGATTCTAAATTTTGGTTTGACATGCAAACCTCCGACAGTACCTTCCAGCTGGCAATCTCCTAAGCATACCTTGGATAGCGTTTACTTGCTATCCTGCTTTCGTAACAAATTCTGACTGAGCATCAACACTGTTGACGTCCAGGTAAAAAAATAGTTGAAGTTCAGAAGATTATTACCTCTTACGTGACATTTGCTGCTATAAAAACCGTCTTTGGCCTCCTTTCCATGGGTTAATGGTCTCAACAGAAGCCTCGGCACAACAAGAAAATAGCCACCATGTCCTTGTCTTGAAGTTTCTTCCTTAATAAGAATAGATTTTCCCTTTTAAATGTCGAGTTCAGGCTTCCATATCGATGAGCTGCATTTGAATCGAGACTATGGCGAGCGTCAGATTCGGTGACTTAAAAACCCCAAAAGTCCTCTGATTTTCGGCACAGACTTGCTTAGTTATTCAACAGTTTGCTATGTAGGGTACTCCCCTTTTCCATATCGCAGTGCACTGCTTGAATCTATGCATTTGTTGCTTTAGCTAGCTGCCACAGTTAACCAACACAGTGTTTGCGCTCACTGTGCCTTCAGACTGTTATCACCGCCAACCCTCCCAATTTGAAGCGTCAGAGAGGCGAAAGCGATATACTCATATCAACACAATCTCCTCCGATTATTTTGTGTTTCGAAGTTTCCTTGAAGGTGAATTTTCCCACGACATTCAAATTTCGTCCATCAGAACTGGCACCGTTTGCTTATGACCTCAATCCCAGCCGCCACCTTCAGGGTTCTCAGAGTGGATTCGACTGCTTCAACCAACTTACGTTCACTTCGACCTTTGCTGGTTAAGACGTCGGTTTTATCCAGACATCGGGCCAACGACATTGGAACGGAAAAAGAGTACGCAGTTTCAGTTCCGAAATTTCGGTCGGTTTCATCAGTTGTCCCTCTCGCTGATCTATTTTTCTTCTCTGCCATCGCTGAAGGAGTGGTACTTTTAGCACTCCCGACCTTGACAGTACTTGCTATCAATCTCTGCGCCATGCATTTGCCTCATGTCTTCTTCTCCTCTACAACTGTCACTTAGATTGTAGTCTTTCAGAGTATGCCATTTGTGGAGCCTGTTCGACATTTCATTTTCAAGCTGTAATAACAGCACTCTGATCAACCACTTGTCTATTTTATGTAGTTTACCCATATCAGGCTAAACCGGAGAATACTCTGTCACACAAGTCACCGGAATCCACAGAATCTTCTGTCAGCATCTAAATCCTTAGGAAGTTGCTTTAGCATGATCTTGTCTGGGGCTCTTAGAATCTGGCCGAGAAGAGCACGGGAGAGAACCACCCAAAGTAAATTCTTTGTGGTTACTTTCATACTGTCTGACTATTTAGCTTGTAGTTGTGTGTCTTTGCCGCTCACCTCGACGTCTCACATGGGTGTTTCCCACGAGCTTAGGATCGTACATCCGCAGAGAAAATGAAGCGCGCTGATGTGAGTTGTTAAAAAGTTAAAGGAAAGACTAAGGATTTTTGCATCTGCTGATTCATCCTCAGTTCTACCCAGATTGCCACTACGACCAAACCGGTGGTCATTTAGGGCAGATTTCTGTGTAATAATAAGATAACACCGTCAGGATTGTATATTTGTTAAAGACTGGGTGGGAGGAGCAATTGGATTCATCCACTCCTTGACTTTCTGGTTTCTTGTTGTTAAGGGCTCTCTGCAATACATCACTTACCACAAATATAGTGGTGGTAACATGCAACGAATGCCGCTTCGTATCTCAAATTCTTCCGTCAACCTATCTCTAAGCAACGCTTTAGTGAAAATCACAAACTCATTTACAATACCTGTGGACTCTGTTCACACTCCCAAATGCCTTTTCGAAATCAGTAAATCTTGTAGCAGAGCTATATACTCTGCGAATCAATCAAACATGATCCGTAAGGCGTCAGTATGGTCAATGCGGGAGGTTCCTAAACCAAAACAAGCTCTTTCTTTCTCGAGAGTGTTTTCGACATGTGTTTTGATGTGATCGAGGATTATGCCGCCTGTTAGTCATGGAACAACATATGTAGATATCCTTCTCTCAAACTCTGTTCGTGTGCCTTACTATGGGAGCATTCATTTTCGCCGTTGCTCAGAAATGTTTCGTTGTTCCAGACCGTTGCCTCTAAATGTATCAGGTGGTCAGCAATAACGAACCAGGGGCGAAGAAGGCCTGTTGATGCTATTTTCCAAATGATGGAGTTCCGCCATCAATATCTGCCCAGGACAACTCGTTTTGGTTTTAGAACGAATTGTCGTCTTCAATTCTGTTAAAAACTGAACAAGTCTGCTGTGCTTTAACAGCAGGGACACATCCAAAATATTCATTAGATGTCGACGTAAGCTTTGCTTATCTGTGACTCCGCACGATTCTGATGTCACATCTACTTGCTGCTTCACTGACGTCTCTTTTGTTGCGATTTAAACTATGCTGGACCTCACTTGGTACAGTACATGGACTTGAGTTCACTTCTACCTCCTGCATGGGTGATTGCAACGCGAAGTTTGAGTTATATGCAATCTTGGGCCCGTCTGCAGGTATCCGTAGATAACACATTTATGTTCGACGCCCCGCCATGGGGCTGCAGAACAATATACTTTCTTAATTCTTGATGGGCTATAATTTGCTTACTCGGGGCATGCTGTCGGTGCATGTACGGACGCCTACAGTTTGAAGACGAATTCTCGCGTCACTCCAATGTTGGATCCATGTTTAGGATATTCAACTGAGAACTTCTAAAATTCCGGTTTATACCGATATAGTTAGACGTTCCTTGCTGATCGGCAGAAGCCCAATAATTTTATAGAAGCATTATTTTATTATATTACTAGACGATTGGTGTTACGAGAGTCGATTAGACATGATGTCATTGCGGACATCAAGGCCATGAATTCAATGATAAGTCGGATGTACCTCATCTAAACCAATCCTACTCAAAGCTCTTGAACACTACCGAAAGGTCTTCCCGAGTAGAGTAACGCAGTGTTACCCGTAGGGGACTAAAAATTGCATGCGTTGAACCACCTTAACTCGCTTGTTTACAGCATATCTAGCCTAAATTATGGTTACACGTTTTATAATAGTAGGGATCTGGCTTTGTAGGGACTTTTCTGCCCACAGTTTCAAAAAAAGTCTTCACATTTCAGAATCCAATCTTGAACCACTTACCTCAGTTCTTACCGGCGACATGGTATCCGTTGCAGAAGCACAATAGTTTCAGAAACACAGAATTTCAGACAGAACTGTCTAGTCCACTACTGAAACACTAAACCCCCAGTTTAAGGATTTATACATGTAGATACCAGCAACAAACTTTTTTTTTGTGCTACTGGCGCAAGCCGTATGCTCCAGAAGTTATCTTAAACTAATTTGGATTGTAATAGAATGCGGAATAGAATGTGCTATGGGGTTCGGAAGAATGATTAGATGCGGCCTTTATTCCTATTCATCGTCTCTCGTTGCCAGTTGAAAATTACCTGTGATCCACTGCCAGGAGAAGATGGCCTCTGTATATTCCAAATAGCGTTGATAGTCTTGCACTGCCTGTCAGGGGATTCTAACTTAATTTGGATCTCTTTAACTCCGGCCATAATTGTCTAACTAACATTTATCCTAATTTTAAGCCTCCTAGCCATACCCCAATTCGCTCTATTCCACCCCAAATCAAGCCCCAACGTTACCGTGTCTCAAACCTTAGAACTCAAACTTCCAGCACTCAACCCAAAACACACATGCCTTTCCCTAATTTCGACCTCAGAACTGGAGCTAAGTATCCTTACTTCATCAGTTCTCACATTTTAAACTCCGCTTCAGAAACCCCATCCTTTGTGACACCAAACTCCTCTTCCTTAACCACTCCCTCTTCTATTGACACCCTTTCGCCACTCACTGTTAAATTAACGCAGCAAACTAGCGATACCACCGCTATATGCTCTCTAGTCTTAGGGATAAAAAGATTATGTACCTCTATATCTCGCCTATCTGCCCGATAGATCCGGCTAGGTGTGCTACTAGGGCAAAACAAAAACAAGCGCCATAGTTGGCATCCAGCAGGAAGGCCTTCCTACCGATGTTACCAGTCTCAGGAAACTTTATACAAAGTATCACGAGATTTTCAATACGCCCCCCCAAAAAGTTGCAGACGATCTTGCCGCTCTTCATCACTATGTACACTCTATAAAAGTCTCACACCTCCAACGCAGTCGACTTGACCACGATACATTTCTTCGACCCTAAAAAGCCATGCAAAAACCTCCCTCGCTTCTCTTATTGCCAGAACGTAAGAGGACTGCGATCTAAAACGCACGCCGTTTTGCGCCAATCTCATGCTCTCCCATTTGATATCTACAGTCTGACCGAAACTAATTTTATCCCCAACATGAAAACCAGGAGTTATTCCCTCGTTCTTTTAATGTTTTTCGGGATAATGATCGCACACCCTTCTTGATTGAATCTCCTTGTCGAGGTGTCCTACTGGCTATTCACAACAGCTTGGACTCATCTCTCGTTGCAACTTCGTCTTCTCCTAACCTCGACTTTGTGTTAGTTAAAATAACACTTCCTCGTAGATGCTTGTATGGTTGCTTGTATCGAGTCCTACCAACTTGCTATTGCAGCAACTGGCAATTTGATCGACTTATCAGACTCGCTTGATGATACCATTATCTTCGGCGATTTTAATCTGCCTAATCTGAAGGGGACTCCATCTGAAGACCTATCTTTTTCATCGCTTCTAATCCCATTTCTACTAAGGAATGCCTATTCTTAGATCAGTTAACAGACTCTAGTCTATGCCAAATCAGAGGCTCTTCCAACTATATTTAAAGGCAATTAGACCTCATCTTCATAACTGATCCCATCAACTCCTCAGTATTGCGTTGTCCCCTATCTTTTTCAACTATTGATAACTTTCATCATCCACTTCTTCTATCATTTTTCCACAACTCTTCCCTTCAGTCGCCTCCCCCCGCAGTTCTATTTTCTTACAATTTTCACAAAGCTAATTTCCGTCAAATGAACGCGTATCTAAGCAGGGCTTCTTTCGAGTTTACCAATCTATCTCTGGTCGGTGCGCTCTCCATTTTTTACAGAGACATATTCAAATCCATCTCCCTTTATGTGCCATATTCCCGCCATAAAACTTCTTCTACATCCCCTCCTTGGTATAATCGTTGACTCCGCTCTCTACGAAACAAAAGAAACAAGTTATGGGCGATATTCCTTCGCACCCACTCATATCTTCATTTCATTGAACTCTGTAATTCTCTCTAACAACGCTAAGTGAATAGTGCGCAAACCAATCTTATAAACGACCCCGAGTCTTTTTTGCAATTTGTCAATTGCAAAAGTAAGACTAAAGACTAATGGTTATCGCTCTTCCCTCGTCTTCGAAACCAAATCATCAAGTGATCCTCCTACCATCACCAACTTGTTTGCTACATTTTTCAAACAATAATTTGCAGCAACTTCTTCGTACCAGATGCCTCTTACTTCGATGACCTACCAAATTTATCCCTTGGACCCTTCCTCACTCAAAATTTCGATCTTGCTGTTATTAAAGAAAAGTTACAAACACTTAAAATTGAATTTCTATACGGCCCAGATGGTTTCATCGTTCAATTCTTGTCCTGGCCTCATCTGAGGTTCCACAAGGCAGCCATCTCGGTCCCCGTCTATTCATTTTTATTATTAACGATTTCGAGAGGATCATTAAATACTCCTCCCTCTCCCCTTACTCTGACGATACAAAATTTTTTTAAATTATTTTTTCTCCACCCTTTTTCAAGGAGACTTCGATCGGTTTTCAGTCTGGTGCCTGAAAACGTGCTTACAACTTCTCTACCATAAATGCAATCCGTCTACTCTCCGACATTATTTTCTACATGGTCAAGCTATTCCCTTGGTTCAATCTTTTCAAGACCTTGGCATATTATTCGACTGTGAACTTAAGTTCCGTTCGCATATCGATAAGATGATCCTCAAAGCCAACTCATCACTTGGCTATATAAAACGGTGGTGCAAGGAATTTTCCAACCGGTATGTAACCAGATCTTTCTATGTTACCCCTATTCGCCCCCTACTTGACTATGACAGACAAGCTTGGTCCCCCTCGAATCAAGTTACAAGTTAACTTTATTGAGACAAATTTAATCAATACATTATAAAACAATCTTATTTTAAATATGACCGACTTAATGATTTGTCTGACTTAAACAAAAGTGAAAGTAAATATTCTAGATGAATATTAATTAGCTAATAATTACAAACAAATTGCGCTGGGCTTAAATTTGCGTACGCTTGCTCCCGGCGTACCTTCACTATTTTGCTCTTTTTGGCAGTCTTAACCTAGTATCTATAACTTAAAACTAAAACTAAAACCTAATCTAATTAAACCTAAAAAGATACATCTTCATCTTATTAGATAAATATGTACTGAATAGTGCAAAGGATCCTTAAACTTACGTTGGCTGCAAAAGCTTTGTTAATACTCAATTGTTCGTATACAACATATACAACATTAAGGAAATTCAATACGTTTGCATTAAAAACAAAGGTCTATGTTAGAACAAATATTGCAAAGTCATCCCCTATAGTTAAAAAAGGAGATGCTTTTTCATAGAACGGTGCTATCTTGTGTCGATCTGTATCAGGTCTTATCAGGGATACTGAGTCCTCATTTAAAAGATTAAAGGGTGACAGATAATAGTTGTCATTCAAACTGTCCATAACATTAGAGTCCATAAGAGATCTTATCAATGGGTTAGTGTGTGAAGGGATAAGTTCTAACTTTTTTTGAAGAAGCTTTATTTGGTAGTTCATGAGTAGTGTAACCTGAGTTGTTTCATATATAGTTTTGTTAGAGAACCATTTTTTATCGGGTTTTCTAAACATTCCACAGCAAAACCTCAGTATTTTTCTCTCGAAGACCTCCATTTCTTTGGCTACAGTGGGTGAGATGGTAAACCAAATAGGAAAACCGTATGTCAGAATTGGTCTTATAAGAGTTTTGTAAATCATAATCTTAGTTTTCCCTAACATGTATTTAGAATTAAGTAATGGTTTAAGTATTCCTGTGACCATTTTTCCTTTATTAACTACAGCCCTTCCATGCTTGTTAAAGAGAAATCTGTTGTGGAAATGTATTCCCAGATAATTTCTTTCAGAACGTAATGGAATTGGGAAATCATTTATTCTTATTGACAAATCCTTGCTTTCTTTAACCGCACGAGAATGTTCCTTTCCGCTGGCATTTCTAAAACACGTGAGGCCACATTTACCAATATTTACTTTTAATCTCCATCTTTTAAAGTAATTTTCTAGAAGTGGAAGTTTTGCTTTAATTTTGTTAAGAGCTAAGCTCGGTCGTAAGTCGCTGGCTAATATAGTGGTATCATCAGCGTAGTGAAGTGATCCAGGATTTTCCGTAATTGGGTCCGAAAGAGGGAAATCCTGAAGATAAATATTAAATAACGATGGTCCGAGTATGGATCCTTGAGGTATGCCTGATTTCACCGGGAGAGGTTCTGTGTGCTCGAATCCAATGTATATTGAGGTTGTTCTATTTGATAAAAAACTGTGTATCATTCTTATAAGCCAATTCGGGAAGCTTAGTCTTAGTAGCTTAAATAAGAGTCCCTGATGCCAGATCGAATCGAAAGCCTTTTCAAGGTCAATATCTAAGCTCACCGTACACATTTTATTTCTCAGGTTTTGGACAACTTTGTCCTGAAGAATGAGTAAGTCGTGCTCCGTGGAGTTTCCTTTCTTGAATCCGAATTGGTTGTTCACAGAAATTATTTAAGTGCTCGGCTAATACCCACTCGAATAATTTTCCAAAATTGGAGAGAATCGAGTTAGGGCGAAAGTTGTTTACTCCTTTCGCAGATTTCTTTTTAGCTATCGGAAAAAGCTTCGCTGTTTTCCAAATCTCTGGAAAATAGCCATTGTTAATACAGTGGTTAAATATTAAAATGAAATTCGAGATCTGATCAATACCCGTAGATTTTTTATTGTTAAGCGACGTTCTGAAAAGATTAACGCTATTAGGCGAAGTGAACGGAGATACCCCTGGATCACAGGCGCCGTTAGAAGACAAAAAACGGACAGCGTGTGCTCAAGATGTCTTTCCTCAGATTGGTTAATTGCATATAGAACTTCGGATTCTAAGTTTCGATTATCGGTGGATGCTCTTTCACCATAGTTTGCAGTGTACAGATTTTGAAATGCATGTAGTTTGGCTTGAATATCAGTCAGCTCTTGGCCATTATGGATGAGCGTATTTTTCGAAATATTTGTTCCAAAATATTTGTGCCCGATTATCCTATCTATTTCTTTAAAAGCATGCGGAGATGGTTTTATTTTTCCCAGTCTTGACTTAAAGGAATTATTGAGATCTAAGTTAATGTTTTTTTTAATAATTTTACTTAAGCACTGTATTCTAGAATGCATTTTTAGATATTCAGGACTAACTCTATTAAGGTGACGGTGATACATTCTTTTAAGTTGTTTGAGCCAAATTCTCCTTAATTCAATTAGTTTCTTAGTCAAATCCGAAATACAGTGATACTTATGGTCGGTAACATTGTGAATATTGGAGTGCGATTCTACCTTTGAAATAATTACTGCGTTTAGTTTGGCTATAAGCATATCTATTTCAGCATTAGATATATTTCTCTCCGTTGGTACACTGATTGAGGGTAAAAAGTTATGAAGACTAAGCCGAAAGGCTTCCCAGTTCGTATTTTTAAAACTTCTATATGTAGCAGGTGGATTCAAGATAGGGAAAAAATCTTTAATAATTACTTCTATAAGAATTCCAAAGTGATCGGAAAATGCTGAAAAGGTCTTACAGGTTAAGACATTTGATGGATTGTTCGAACTGTATGTGGGGTTAAGGGATGGAGAAATAAGGAAAAAGTCCAAAAAAAGGGGAGGATCTAGGAAATGTTGGGGTGCTAGCTGGTATTAAATCAAGATTTAAGTATTGGCCATTGTAGAACCAATTGTAAAACCGGTATCCGTTGTTATTATGGACGCTGTCTCCCCATGCTGGATGGCGGGCGTTGAAATCACCTCCGATTATAACGGCGTCAAAGTTATTAATGACAGCATAAAGTCTATCAAGCTCACTAATTAATCGCTGTCCAGCATTGGACGGAATGTAAATGCTTTCAATCAACAGGCGAAAGTTTGAACCTGAATAGCTTTGTGAAACAAAAGAAGATAGACACACAGAAAAGACATCGCTTTGGAAAGAGACTTCGTTAGGTTTGTACTTTTCGTCAAGTAAAATCGCTGTCCCTCTGCCGGTGTTATTTTTTATTATATTGTATCCGCTAAATGAGGGACTATATCTCCCGGATAGTCTGGTTTCAGAAAGGAAACAAATCTGAGGTTTTTTATTTTTTAAGGTATTCAATAGTGCTAGTCTTTTCTCATGTGAGATTAAAGAATTGATATTTATTGATATGATTTTTAATTTTGTAAATGGCATGATTACACAACAATGGAGGCAACGAACTCAAGGTAGGAAAACATTTTATCCTCCTTAGATTTCAATACTTGATACTTAGGCCAGAATTGCCTTATCTTTGTCAGCAGATCTATAAATGAAATCTTAAACAGATGCTTAGCTTCGTTAAGGAAGTCGTTGAGATTACCTTTTTGTGCGTTTGAGTTAAGCAAAGATATTGGAATGGGTTCTTCATCATTTTGAAGTCTAATCCTAGAGGCTGAGGGAACATTCGGTTGTTTAGCTGATGCTTTTACTTTTTCAGCGAAAGAAACGTTGGCATTTGTAAAATTGAGAATTGATTCTTGAACAAACGTTTTTGTTTTGCCTGCTGCTTGTCTAGCTATTTCAGAATAAGATGACTTTTTTTCTTTATATTTGAGATATGCTGGACAGCCCTGATAGCTAGCTGCATGGCCGATCTCATTACAGTTCACGCACTTAGGTATGGGAACCTCTTCATTTTTTTCTTTAAGAGTTTTATTTAAATTAATACACTCATTCGAATCGTGATCTTTGCCACAAAGAACGCATCTGCTCATATAGGAGCAACATTCACCTAAATGTCCAAATCGCTGACATCGATAGCAGCGCATAACAGCCCTATTGTGCTTCTTTTCCCAGTAAACACGTTGGCAGAGTAAATATCTTATACTCGTAATTTCTCTAATGGACTCTCCTATCTCTAGCTGTACTGCAAACATGTTTAATTTTATGTCTAACTCTTTAGATCTGGAGGTGGAAAAAGGTGTTATTTTACTAATCCTCAGATTGGGAACAAGTTTTCCCAGAGCTTTTTTAATTTCTTCGACTGGAGTATCCCCATCAAGACCTTTCAACAAAATTGACGCTTTTTTCGTGTCTTTGGGAGAAAATGAGAATGCCCCTACGCCCGTACCGCGAATTCGATCGATAACTATTTTATGAACGGCAGAATTATTAACATAAACCTTTGTTTTCCGGTAACCCATGTTAACAAACTTATATTCTAAATCAGATACCTTACTTTCTGTAGCTGTAAGTTTTATTAAGTCACTTAGAAGTGTACAATTAGCTCCAAAAATTAATATAGGAGGGCAAAAAGATACTTTATTTACACCTCGTTGTAACGATTTAGCATTCTCGTTCCTTGATGAATGATGATGATGAGGCTGCTCTTCTGTTTGTTGTTTGCGGAGTGCTGGGTCGGGGAAAATTTCAGAAACTGCATTGGTGTCCGATGAATTAGAGTTTGCCAATGGAAAGAATTGGTTGTTCGAAAGATTCGATTTACAAGATGTGTCAACTAAAATAATTTTTTTGGGCTTAGACTGATATCCGACGGCGGCTCGCTTTAGTTTATTTATGACAGTTGTCCACTCAGCTGTGTCTACTTCATCACAGTTGTTGACTTCCATGCCCTGACTAGCACTGTTATTCCTAGCAAACAATTTAATGGGATGAGAGTCTGAGTTTGGAGATATAATACTTTCGGGGTACTACGATTTAATAGAGCGCTACTAGCTGCCATATTATATACTGGGTGTGCATTGTCACTGGGTAATACGTGTTTGATTCGATTGTGGATGTCAAGGGGACCACGTGCACTGGTTAGCGTTTCGCACTGATCACTTTTTTTTGAATTCAGCATTAACGCTGTAATTGCCTTGTTGTTAGATTTTTCACTAATTTTAACTTTGATGAGTCACTGTCTCGGAGAAAAGTTATATGTGCGGCAAAAAACCGTCAGTTGAAGGATTTAAACTCAGAGCACTTTAGCACGATTTTTATAAGTCCGTTCGCCACGAAGGTTCGATCGCAACTCTCCCCCTCGAATCGAGGGTATTCAACATCGATTCCTCCGATATGCTCTCCGTGATCAACCACGGAACGACGCTTTACTCCTACCTCCCTATCAGATTCTGAGAAAAACGTAGAATCTTGCTGACTTTCTTTTCATTTTCAACTCCATTTCCTTCAATACCAACCCACGCAATCTACATTGTCTGCGTCTCTTCTATCTGCCGGTCCAACGCACCTCCTATGGCTCCAACGAACCAATCTCCCATATGCTCCGAAAGGTCGACTCAAACCTCTCCCTTTTTAATTCCCACCTGACCACTCCACGTCTCATACAAGATCTCCACCATTATCCACTTGATTCCTAGCTTTTAAGTTAGATTAAGCTTATATTAAGCCAATAAATGTGGGCCTCAGCCTCCACCAAAATTAAATTAAAAATTAAATTACACAGGTTGGAGACTTCTTTCATCTATCGTAAGCTTTGATTGGTACTATCTCAGGGTGCTGGAGGCTTAGCGCTTTTGTCCGCTAATTCTGACTCAGTGACAGATCTTTGCAAACTAACTCGTCTGCATATTCGTTGTATTCTACTCCTTTGTAGCAACCAGCGGAGCTCGACATGTGCCTAAGTTCTTCATAATAGGGCTTCTTAGGCTTTAATCTCTTTTAACGGTAGCGATGCTGTCAATGGCAGCCTGGCCCAACATTCCACTGAATGGAAAACATCTGAAAAGCGAGGAGAAGATCATAGATTTAGTTGAACAGAGAAGTCCCCAAGGCATGTCCCTATTTCCATCTATGATACACAGGTGACGATCCATACCAGCTCGTCTACCACTTGGTATCCCGTGGCTCTTTCTCTTGGGAGAATGGTATTTCCAAGTCATTAGGTAAAATATACAGTACATGACGTCAGAAACATTGAGACTTGACCCCTCCTGTTTGATTTCGACCCAGTCTTAAAGAGGCCTGCGGTTGCATATAAAGGAAACTTTTTCAAATGTAACCCCAGTCTTAGAATTTATTGCTCTAGAACTAGATTCAGTTCAAAACTGTCTACAGCTCATACCGAGGGGAGGTATCCTGTTTTACTCACAAGCCGAACCTAGAACTATCCCTTTCGTTGTTGGTTTTCATCTGGCAAATATATGTAGATACATAGATATCGAAGACTATGTAGCGCTGTTTCTAATTTGTATCTCCTCATCAATTCCATCCAATCTGTAATCATTCCGCAATGCCTCGTGGCACGATTGTTGCCTTTTTTCTGATTTTTTAATTAGCTTGCTTCGCTTTAGAACACGCAACGTCCCACTTTACTCTTGGTTTTGGAATCTTTCTACAACATCTGTATGGATTCCATAATTCCATAATCCCCATCAAACGCAGATAAAATTCATCTGGGAACAATTACACAAAACTACTTCATAACATCACAATACCATCAGCAACGACTCAGGCAAAATCGGCTGAAGTACAGCATTTAGCGTGGATTGCAAACTCATGCTGCATCTGCCGCAAGTCTCATTTCACAGTCACCGATTCACTTAATTCATTCCACAACACGACTGCACATTTCATTTGAAAAGCAAAAAAAAAAAATAGAAAAAAAAATCACTCCTAACCTCTCCTTGAAGAAAAAACGTGACAAACTGAAAATTAACGTCTTTAGACCGTGCAATCTGTCTCTGCATCGTTGAGCAGCAATATTCCAAGGGACGGTACGACTGAATAGCTCGCGCCGTAAGAGCGCATTAATTGATGAACCAAATCCAGTCCCAAGCATTCGAAAATCTTTTCAATTATTTCCCAAAATCCTTCAGAGACCCTTCTCTGGGACTCCTTCAAAACGATCGAACGTGCAAATTCCTACAGCAAATTCTCCAAAAAAAATTCCAATAACACCGAATTATCCGAGAGAAAAAAAAGGTTCCTACCCGACACTTTCCCACTCACATCCTTAAACACCAAGTATGTTAAGATTTTAATTAACTTTGCGAGAATCTTCACAAATCAAAAGATGAAGCATGCGATGGAGTAAATTCCTTCACTGGGGCGGTAGCAATACTAAGACATTCCGAACAGACACGAGAAGAAATTTCTCTACTTGCCACCCCCACCTGAGTTTCTCCTTTTTTTTATTTAAAATTCACTCAAGTCATTCCAAAAAAATAAAAAAAAATTCAAATACTCGTATACACACATTCGAACTGATTGACGACGAGTAATTACAGTCAAAACATCCCGCAAGTTTTGTGTAGCCTGAAACACGCTTATCTGAGGAAGTCCCCCCGGAAATTGTTTAGTTTGCCAATATGTACGTGTTTGCCGATTTTGGTATTCCAAGTGGAGCCTATCCTCTCCCTGGGGGTGGGTGAATGAAAATTGCCAAAGCTAGCGGCAAATTGATGATGAAGCGAATTTTCTCCAACCCACAAGGACACATCAAACGTTCAAGTTTTATACCCCCAATATCTACTCCATTCACCGATGTCTGGTAATGCCTCTCCCAACCTCCTGGTGCTACCTAAAACTTTAAAGTGGTTTCGGTACTATGAATATACGGATACGGATATACTGGGTCGATGCTCTTCCATCTAAATGGAACACATCACACTCTCCAAACCAGACCAGTCACTCTGGGTGTGATGGTGGGTGATCCCATGAGGCATTGCCAGGATAATAAGGAATAAATAATTTCATTTGTTTTGTCAGCCAGAGTTTGTGCTTCCCTGCCTGAACTGGGAACCACAGTAACCAACCCCTAGCGGTAGAGATATTACTCCCAGTGCCCTCTAAAACAAAACCACCGAGGATACTTTGCCTTGTGTCATCCTCCTAATTATTAACCATATGAGTAGTGATGTTCAATTATTTTGACATTCACGCGAAGGTTAACCTCAGAATTGGCAAGAAGGGTGCTTGCTATTGGTATTCACATAGGAAATGCCACCAGAAACTGATGTAAGGTTGTCAGAATGGGTAATGAAATCAATTTCGAACGTTAATTGGTATGCCACAGGGAAGTGCTTTTAGACCAGTTTAGCTTTCACATAATCCTACTTCATAGATTTGGTTAGCGTGTGCAAATACCGTGCATTCTCTACTTGTTCTCACTGGGGAAGAGTACTTCAGTTAACCGCTCTGTTTCTTCGCCAGAAGATTGCTGATGAAAAGAATTTGAAAATGATTGTAGAGCCTTTATTTTTGATTAACTTATATTCCCGACAATCTGTGTGTTCTACCTATATACAAAGTCCTTCACTTCCTATTCATGTTTCGTTCATCATCACCCATAAACAGTAGTCAAAAATGTCAAATTGGCTGTCATTGTGAATGCTCGAAGTGAATTGGTATCCCACAAGGGACTATTGTAAGACCACAAGTACTTTCGTATACTTTCAATTGCAATAGGTTTACAATGCAGCAAAACTTTGCTTATAGCTGAACTGAAACAAAATGGGAAGAGATGGATAGAAATCGAAGTAGAAGATGGAATCTGGATTGTGAGACAGAAGAAAGGGGACTTTCAGGACCTTTCTGAAAGTTAATAGAGTGACATGAAAGTCGAAGAAGATCTGATTCTTCTTAGCATCCGAGGATCTTTGTTTGTTATTAACAAAATTGATTTTGTGATGGTTAAGATGGAATAGGGATACAAATCTAAGGTTATAAGGACTGGTATCAAAGGAACTAACCGAAAAGTGTGTCAATCGATATTGTCTGGCAAATGTAGGCAATTTCACTATGGATTTTAAGCGGCTATAAGTTAGGTAGTTCAAGACAATATGAATAGGGTGATACGATGTTGGATAGACAGCGTAACAGGAAACGGAACTGCCTCAGATCGTTACAGCGTTACAGCGTAAAGAGCAATCTTTCTTAGCATATTTTGGAGCAGCTGAAGTTAAGAGCTTTAGTTACATAAGGGTTTGAGTAAGCTTCGTACTTGCGTTTGCAAGTCAACCAAGGTGACTTTAGAAATGCTGGATAACTCCTAGGTCGCGCAGTAAATGATGTTTGACGAAAGACTGGCAAGTCAGCAAGTCGTCGGCCCTACTGTTCTATAGAATATCTCTGTAGCGCGGCACCGAACATAGGTGGACGTTGAACTGCTCTCTCATCCCCTGCGAGATGATCGGCAAACAAGGGCGGTTTTAGAATTTCGTGAGGCTGAATTCTGGGACATGATAGCGGCCTGATTATTAGAAAAGATGCGGATATCTCTTGCAGATATCACGTTTTTCTTTAGCCAGGACAGGACTTAATCGCCAAAATATCCGCCTGGAACATGGTACAGAGATTTGGAGGACGGAAGGAGAGGCTTAGATTAAGCTTATCTGTGAAAATCACCTCTGCCACCGACCCCGCTATCAGCCTTGGTTATATCTGCATTGAAGTAGCTTATCTTGTCATCCATGAAAGCATCTTCCTCTTAGAAAGATCTAGAGGAGATGCCTATACAAAAGTCTCTAGGAGGATTCCACACAAACACATTAGCATGGCCAAGTAGTTTATTTGTCCACTGTGTAGCCGGTTTAAGGTAAACAGCTGCGTTATGAACTTTTTTTCTGCCGAAAATATCAAGCTGTATCAAGTGTTACAGAATATCCAGTGTCGCGGAGGGTCTTTGGACTCTGCTTAGTTTGCTTGCAGTTGACTGTATTGTCTAAGCCGTCCACCAGACAATCACCCCGTAGGTGAGTATCGGTCTTATAACCAAGACGTATAGTTAGTGAATAGTGCGTGGTTGAATTCCGCTTTTTCCTCAATGACCTTTTTGCAAGAGAATAGAGCTACTGTTGCTTTCCTTGCTCTTTCTTGAATAGTATGTCTCCAGTTTAGTTTCCTGTCAAAATTAAGACCCATAGATTTAACTGTATTGGAAAAGACTAAGCTAGTACCGTTGATCGAGGGAGGGTCTGTGATTGGATGTTTATATTTCCCGGAAAGAAGACAATGTCAGTTTTATGAGAGCTTACTCCCAATCGACACCGATGCGCCTAACAGGTTAATCTGTTAAGACTTCGCTGTGAGAGTTCTTTAATGGTGTAGAGATGCTCTCCTGAGACGGCTATTGCAGCGTCATCCGCATAGACAACAGTCTTTCTGCCACCCGCTTCTAGCTATATCAGCAGTTCCTAGACCACTAAGTTCCTGACAAGGGGTAAAAAGACACCGGCTTGCGGCGTACCTCTGCTGCCACATCTTTTAGCAAAAGTCCCATCCGTTTTAAAGTTGATAATCCTGCTGTTTCGCATAAGACTGATAAACTCTCCAAGTGATTTACATATCGTCAGATTTGACAGTGCAGTTGTGATTGCGCAGATGTGCTAGCATTATTACAGGCATCTTCTGTATCCAGAAACGAGACCATTGTGTACTTTATAATGTTGGGATAGCCAGTGAAATTAGCAGCGTTTCTACTAGCTTTCCATTACATTTGGCATGTTGAGTTGTAGAATAAATCGTGGATCAATCCTGGATCGTATGTGGATATCAGTCAGTCATTCTTGAGTTTCCAGAACGAAAGATGACAGACCTATAGATCAGAGGTCCTTTGGGACGATATGAGAATATTTTCCGGCTTTGGGAATGAAAACTTCATTACCTTTGCTTCATGGCAAGCAATATGAAACATTTCTACGCAGCTCCTCATGATATTCAATAGTGTTGGCAGCGACCTTTGTAGATCGGCAGATATTATACCTTCCGGCCCAGTAGACTTGTATGGTTTGGAGCTATGCAGAGCCCAGAGCAGCTTGCCTCTTGTAATCAGAAAGTGGATTTTAGTCGCCTCAGCAGTAGTCCTACTAGCGTTGGTACTGGCCATGAATAGGAATCTTTGCAGAAAGTTGAGTGATACATCGCTTGAGGTCGTCCAAGAGCCAAAGGCTTTTCTCCAAACAGCTAGGCATCGTAAGATTTTTAGAGAGAATTTTTCTTACCCGCAATGGCTCGGAGATTTCTGTTATTTTGCCACAGAATGAGCTCCAAGATTGTCGATTTACCTTCCTTATTCTGTTTTGTATATTTTGAGAGATTCCTTGTATGAATTCCAGTTTATCACCTTTCTGTGCGTTTTGCTTGGCTGAGAAGTTTCCTGCAGGGGTTTCTAAGCCGTCCCAATGCTGATGTCCACAAGTGTGGCCTTTTCTTGCATGTAGGTTGAATAACTAGGCAGGAAGCAGCCATTGTCTGATGAGAACCAGGATAAAATGTTTGACTTTCATGTCAAGCTCATTGGTATTACATGGGGTCTTAGAGTTTAGAGGAGACTAATTTTAAAAGTTTTCCAAAAGCTCGTCGTCCATTTCCGACAGGGTGTCAGATTGGAGTTGTCGCTATCCATTTCAGGAAAGTAGATTGGCTCTCCAAAATCTGAGGCTGTATTACCTGTTTTAAGGAGGAGGAGGTTTACTATTAGTATCCAGTTTATCCGTTTTGTAAACTCTTAGGCTTATAGATTCGAATCCGAACCGCATCAAGTGTTTAGTCTGCGCTAGAGGGTTAAGAAATTTTTTATTGATCGGAATTAACGCGCATCTATAAGGGCCTCTTAGTTCCTCCAGTTTCGCAACTTTCCAGCCATAAGTCAGGTTGCTGACTCCGGGGAGGAGGATTCAGCTGGGGTGAAGGTGCGGGTTGTAGGCCTACTAGGGATAACCTCCTTAGCCACAACCTTGAGCTTTCCCGCCGTCCACACCTCTTCTTATCCACCTGCGGCTTTTTTGTGAAGATCGAGAGATCTTTGAGCGGGATAAGCGATAGACTTGACTTGGCCTTGGTGCCAGTCAGCGTCGCTTGTGATGGAGGGTGGGCTGGGATATTCCCGCATGATGGCCAAGACGATGCTCGAGAGCTTTAAATGGACCAACTGCCACGGTTCAAATGTAATCTATCCATCGGTTTCGCTTTTGTTGATCACCGCGATCGTTATTGGACTTTTTAGGACTTCGCTAAAAGACCTCAGGCCCTAAGGAAGTTTTGACGCGGCATGATTTCCTCCAACGATTTTTTGCCTTTGGTGGAGTCTTTCAACGTTTTGGAAATGGTGGGTAATCCGTCTTTTAGGATATTGTTGGTCCACTTTAGTTTGTTCCTCATGTCCGTAGTTCTCTCGACCTCTCGAATGGATTTGAAGTTTTGATAATGCGTTCGGAATTTCGGCCTCTGATTTCTCTTTTGATGGAAGAGTTTTAGTAGCAGCCATGGCCATACCCTGACACTAACTTGTTGCTACTAGAGGCGGAGGAAGTGGTAGACCCATGGCTACCAGTTTTTCCGCTCCTTGTGAGTTTTATGGGGTTTGGGTCGTTGCGCTTCCCTTTAGAAAGTGTACTTTGTACTTGCCTTTGCTCGGCATTTGAGGAGCCTTTCCAGTAGTCGGTGTAGTCACTGTATTACCGTTCGGTATTGAAAGGGTACCGGTGTCGAATTTCTGATTCCATATGGGATCCCACGAGTTCCGGAGAAGGGGAGCGCTGCTGAAATATGACTTTTGAGATTAATGACACATCAATTCCTAAATGTTTGTCCGCCCAAGGGGGAAGATGCCGCGTACGATCGGATTGCGAGCTTACAGCGCCTTTTGATCGCGAATACTGGTGTGCACTATTCTATATGCCTATCCCGATATCGTCTAAATCAATAGAAGAGCAGGATTGGGAGCAAGCCTGACTTAAGATCCGGTAAAGGGTGTTTTTTTTTTTTTAAAGTGCAGACTTTTTGTTTACATAAAATACAAAGAAATTAAGTTGATGACTATTTATTAAATTCATTGGCTATTTCATGCCATTTCGTGGATATGTCCACCGCAGCTACCTTTTACAAAGCTCATTCTAGATGTCAAATTTTCGACCATTTTTTCAAGCAATTGGAGGCGTATATCGCGTGCTACTCGAACTATACTTTGTTCCAAAGCGTCAGTCGTTGCTGATTCATCGCCATAAACTAGTAAGTTGACGTAGCTTACAGAAAATAATCCAGTGGCGTCTAATCATACGATCTTGGTGACGGGTCCATTTCTGGAAATGATTCTATTACCAAATCGTGTTTTCCATAAAACGATGTATTCGTTGGTAGTACGGGGTGGAGACCATCTTGTTGAAATCACAGTTCTTTCACATTAATGTCATGCAAATTTGGGAACAAATAATCGTTGGTCAGTGCATTGTGCTGGTGTCAATTGACAGTGACTTATGACCCGGCCTCATTTTTGAAATAAGGACCTGTAGTGTGTGTGAAGATAAACACTGGCTTAACCTGGATGGACGTTCGTAAGTAAAGAGGATATTAAGCTCACTCTCCTGCTGTGTCTCGTGCACGTGTCTGAGTAATCAGACAGATGATTGACTCTCGGTAGATGACGGTGTGCGCTGACGAGCCAAGTATAGTACAGGATCGATGATCGGCGTACAATCCGCACCAACCGGTTAATTTTTCTGGATTATCCTCGCTCCAAATATGGCGATTCTGCTCGTTTACGCAGCAGTTTAACCAGAAATGAGCCAAATTACTGAACAAGATTTCACGGTAAAAAACTGTGTGTCAACTTTCAATTGATTTAAAGACCAATCACTGCACACGCGAAGAAATAAATGGTCACGCGGCTTTAGTTTTTGCATCAATGGGACTTCATTACCCTTGCGACTAAGATCTCTACGCAGATTATTCCAGATAGTGGATGGACATATTGCACATTTAGATGGCTAATGATGTCTGCCGTAAACTTCACGAAGTGCTCTATAAGTTTCGCGGACAGAGCTTCGATTTGGAAATAAATTTCAACAATTTGAAATCGTTGTTGTGGCGTCAATCTTTAAATGGTAAAATGGCAAACTATGCTAAAAATAAATGAAGTTTGGCAGCTCAATGTGTCAGCTGACTTGACCTTTAATCCATATTAAAAATTCGGCACGGCAAAAAACCGGCATTTACTCTCGATAAATTCATCATCCTCAAGCACGAAAGCGATGTCGCCGAAGGATTTAATTGACATTAGTTTTTTTCTTCTTATCCTCAGTTGGTGCGTATCACTATTATGCTGCAATGTCCTTGTCTGTCTACATCTGATTATTGCACGGTTGCTACGATTTCGTATTCCTTAGTGATGTCATTGTTCTCATTAGCAATACAGTTCCCATAGACTCCTCGCTGGCACGTAGTAGAGTAAGACAGTGTCTGCCGTTGAGTAAAGATACTTACCGGCATCACACATTCTTTGTTCACGCGGTCTCAGTATTGTTATCCACCTTGTACTACCTGAATTCTCCCGGAAATTGAAGAAACCTGACGTTCTTTTCGAAAATCTATAGTGGTCTGTACATATCCGTATTCTAGTACTAAAGGTCACAAATTATCAGCCCTTATCCGATAAGCTCCATTACGCAACAAGTTAGGTTTTCAAGATGCAGCTTGGCAGGGCTACAGCCAAATGGGCAGAGTGTCTTTCATTGTCTCTGCAATGATACCGAAGAAATTCATCAAGAGAAAAAATTTTCAGAAAGTGCGGGTAAATTAGATATGTCAAGTCTGAATAGCATTTCTGCATCATATTCGGCAGCACGGGCTCTTCCGCTTTACTTAACCTAATCCTGTACGAAGGTTCTACTAAAACCAGGCTTGGTTCTTGTTATCGCTATCCATTTAAATATCTAGTTGGGCTTAATTATCCAGCATGGTTATCGTATTTCACTCCCATTAAAAGGTAAGTTGTGGTGCAATGAACTGCTTTGTAACCTTAAGTACGAGGGTTATGGTTTTGTCTGAGACCTGGATTGACAGAGTCGTCAAACTAAGGTCTATCGTCCTAAATAGAGGACACTGGCAAGGTTCCGCTAACGCTTCATATTTCAAGCTTCTTTTCAGGAGATAGGAGCTAGAAAAATTTAGAGGCCTTATTCATATGACTGACACTCCTGCATGCTGGACTCCTGCGATGGAAAATATCGTATCATGAAAAATATTTTGTATGGAGACGTGAAGTATTTTAACCCCACAGAAGGTTTAGAGAAGGCAAAGCCCATGATCCTATAACTTTGATTAGTCCTCGTTAGCTCATGCATCCACTCTGATGTTGTCTATATGTCTGCCAAATCCCGGGTGACATGAGTTTTTCAAGACTTAGGTGTCTGCACTACAATACTCCTACTTGATCTGATTCTCACATATCGACGAGTTATGCAGTTCAGCATGATAAATAGCTTTGCTCTCAAAGCCTTGAGTGGAGTCTTGAAAAACACAGACAAAAAAATCAATAAATATTTTACCTCTTGAAGGAACTTTATTTCTCAATCCATATTTCGTACGACTTTTTCAATCGATCCGATGCACTCTTTGAAATACAGTTTAGATGCTATACAATCGACAGACTTGTCAGAAAAGGCAGATTCTGGGCATGTTTGCATTGCCTTTGTACGAACGCACATCATAATTCGTGCTGCCCGAGGATCACATGCTTCCGAGATGAAGTCTGTTTTGGGGAATTTTATATTCACCTCACCAGAGGAATCTGAAAAAAAAACAATAAAAGAGGTGTTGTCACTTTGACGTATCAAGGAACTGTCAAAACTCTCTAAACTGTCTGATTTTTCAGAACTGTCAGAGGTTTTATGTCAAAACACTCAGAACAGTCAGAGCTATCAAAAACTTACCAAACTTCAAACATTTGAGAAAGGCATCTAACATAAAGGTCGAATAGATTTCATTATTTTCATAGAGTTCCAAGTAATAATCTTCGATGACATCTGTGTCGAATTCGTTTCGATACTTTTCCTTGATGAAACCTTTCTCTAGAAGGCTGCACTCATGGGCGCACTGAAAGATGCCAGAAGCTTAAGAATTGTTTAAGGAGATTTGGAGAAACCTACAATGTTGATGGCGATGCGTTCTTTTGATACAAGCTTTTCGGCCGGTTTATTAGTCATTTCGGAGTACTTTAGATGGCATTCAGTGAATTCAGGATCATTTTTGGGAAATGTTAGGGAACAACAGCGGGTGGCGTAGTACTAAAATGAGAACAAATAAGTAGATCATTAGAAGCTACAGAGAGTTCACATATGTAATTATATTCAAAGCGGGTAATTCAGGTTTGTCAGGGATGTCGCTTTTCAACATAATTGGTTCTGGGACTGTCCAATTTTACGACTTGAACAGAATTTATCTCACCCACAGATGGCGTTACTATGAACGAGAGGAGAATCTTAACTACAGTTTGCCGATTCTAAATCCGCGGCAATGATTGTTACGCGACCATATACATAGAACGTCTCTAGTGTTTTACGTGTCAACCTGCTATGTTGGCTTAAGCCCACGGAGGACCTACGCTCATTGGGATTGAAGTATGTCAATCATCACCCTGATCTACAATGGGGATCACCATTCTAGATCATTTCATAGTCCTGAGGAACCCCATTCAGACCATTATCAATTCGAAGTCATCGTCTAGGCTAGACTTCCGCTTTGGTCGAGGGTGGGGCATACCTAAAAGCTCTGCCAGTCTTAGAGTCATGGCACCCGCTTGGCGTTCGAAACTTTCTCAGGTCAAATTCTATGTACGTCGGTTGCAACTCTGATGGTCTTTTGCATAAGACCAGCGTTGTTCTATTTCCGTTTACTATCGCAATACGCCATTTAAAAGACGTAGTCTGTGTAATTGAGAGGGGGCCCGATTAAGGTAGGCACTACGATTACACATTAATTGCCGTGACTTGACTTCCACGTGGAAACCGCGGCTAATGGTCCAACCAGTCTTGACTTCCAAAACTTAGAAGTGTAAATGTGGAGCCGGAGAAGTAATGCTTGGAATTCCTTGGATGGTGGACTTTTTATTATTTTTTTATTTCTCCACGCGATTGAATGAAGGGTAGCGTCAGCAGTTAGCATGGCAGATTCCTTTTATGAGCTATCCCAATCTATCAGAAGTTGAGGTCAATAAAGGCTTAATCAGGATTAATCAGGGAGCTGGAATAGAAATGGTGGTAGATGAGCCCTTTATCGGTCAATAGAAACTCTCATAACCCCGAAGCTCTGGAAAATCCACCCTTTCTTGCACAAGTGGCTTCAGAAAGACCTATCGCACCAGGTGTAGGGTTATGTGTGGGATTAACCGCGTGACTGCGTTAAAACGCTACTACTACAAAGCGCAACCAATAGCCTCGTGTAATGTCGAATTTACTGCTGACTACCCCGCAAAACGAACAATGATTCTCGGATTTGCACGTGGAATATTTGAACCTTAAAATGACCACGTGCATCCAATCAAGTATCAGAAGCTGTAGACGCTATAAAGCAAATATCACCCCCAATCAAGAAGTGCAGTGATATAGCTTGGACGAAGGTAGACTAATCAACCAAATTGATCATATTACGACCAACGCAATGCATTCTTCCTGTGGTTTCGCCCGAATCGTCCGAACGTTCCCTGCATCTAACGCCGACGCAGACTATTATCTTGTTGGAACCAAGATACTGATGAGGATATCCGTAATAACCCAAAACTAGGAAACAATTATGCGAAAATTCAACGTCGAACGGCTACAATTGCAAGACACCCCCAAGGCCTTTTCTGACCGAGGCTACCTTATCCCCTCGAGAAGTGCGATGCCACCAACATCAAATGCAGAAAATAAGTGGATCGCAGGCAAAGAGAAAACAGAGAGGCCACCTCTGATGTGCTGACATTCAACCCGTTCGTTGACAAACAAATCTGAAAAAGCATCGAATGCACAGAGCAGCTCTGCAGGAAAGAACGAGAGGTGCTTGCGAGCTCTACCAGTAAAAAAAAAGCAAGCAAATAGGCTCCTCAGAAAAAAATTAAAAGGTGAACGAGAAGCGCTCGATCGTGGCGTTAACGATGTGCTATCAGAAGAAGGGAACTCGGAGAGAAGAACATAGAAGAAAGCCCCGTAGTCGATCCTGAAAATCTGGAAAGATCATTACTACAGACTGTTAAACACCGACGATGAACAATATCCCATAATTAGTAAGAATGAACCACTCAACCTGGACGAAGAAGGTAATATTTCCGTCCACCCGACCAAGGCGAAGTTAGGACCACCATTTCCAACCAAGCCCAACAAAGCTGCTACTCCCGATGGCTTAGCTACCGAAGGAATAGGAACATGCACTAGGTCAATTCTAAAATTTGGGTTGACGAAAGTGTGCCCGAGAAATGTGACCTCAGCATTGTTTAGCCCATCCTAAAGAAGGGAGCTTCCCTGATCCACGTCAACTCCAGGGAAATAAGTCTCCTCAACATCGGATATGAAATCCTATCTGCCGTATGATATGAATGCCTAAGACCCTTCGTCAAGTGTCGGATTGCCAGATTGTCCCTATCAGTGTGGTTTTAGGCCAGGAAAATCCACCACAGATCAAATTTTCACATTACGGCAGATTTGAAAAAATCGCCCGAGTTCCACACACCACCTCTTCTGATTTCAAATCCGCATACGACCATGTCTTTAGAAACAAACTACACATAGCCATGTCTAGTTTTGGCATCGCTTCAAGGCTCATTCGACTGTGGAGGATGACTATGGAGGAAGTCTGCAGTAATTAAAAAACCGAGGCCTTCAAGGTCAGAAAAGGACTTAAGCAGGGCATTAAATTAACATGTGATTAATTCAACATCGTTCTTGAAAGAATTGTGCGTAACTTACAAGTCAACTCCGTCTTTCAAAAGTCTATTTAATAACGCGCCTATGCAGACATATGTACAACACAGTGTACAGAAGTAGCAAAGTTAGGTTTAGCAGTCAATGAGGGAAAAAGAACGTATATGGTGTCAACGAGGAGAGATACACATCATCTATGCTTAAGACAAACGTCACTCTCGTCAGCTACTGCTCTCAAAAAGAATGGGAATCTATGTATGTCGGCTCCGCTATCAACTCCGACAACGACACCATCCTCAAAATTATGCGAAAAATCACTCTTATTGATGTTGCCTTGCGATTAGAAGGCAGCCCTCTCCAGAGCAAACAGAAAGACTGTATACAGGACTCTGATCATCTCAGTCCTTCTTTATGGTGCCTATGCTTTAACACTGACAAAGGCGGATGAAAATTCTATCGGGCGAAGGGAAAGTTCTTCGTGTAATTTTCGATCCAGTAAGCATCAATGGAGAATGCAGGCGACATTTCAAGAGCGAACCGTACGCCCTGTACACCGACGCCGACCTCGTGAAAAAAGCTCTCTTAACCCAGTTTAATTGGTAAGGTTACTCTAACCCAGCTAGTTTTCGACTCCAACCCAGAGGAACAACGTGGTAGAGGACGTGTTCATCTCAAATGGAAGGGCACCTCATCCAACTTCGTGTGCGCAACTCGAAACTGCCAAAAGACCTGGCTAGCTGGAGATGCATGTTAGCTGAGGCCTTCGCCCACCCGCAAGACCTCCTGTAATATACATAGATATCTGAACACTTTAAGTGGCCAATAACGCCATCTACAGGTTTCTTAGAGGTCAAAACAAAGAAACACTGTGAGGTGATTAAATGTTGAACGGCTGCAACCGCAACATGATGGCCTGTTGGTCGAAAGTGGAAAGAATAAGAGAAGGATCTGAATGGATAGGTCCTACTCCAAGGCAAACTTTGAAAATTTTACCAACAACTAAAAAGAACGCGACAAGCCGAATTATATCTGTGGGGGTAAAAGTAGGGAAATCTAGTAGAACAGTCACGGTTGGGGTATGTAAAAATCACTTTGCAAGATGCTAAACTGAAGTATTGTAGTAGATCCAAATTCCACAAATAGTCTATCCTGAGCCAGAAAAGCTAAGATTCCTGTCCACCCGACCAAACTGTAGTAAAGATAGCAACATCTGAACTTGATAAAGAAGTACATTTCCCCGACCTTGTTGAAAGAAAGAATGACTGATGGATGAAATGTTAGCACCACATGCCCGATCTGCAGGAAAGCAACCCGTTAATTATGCCTCAAATCATTTGCCAACGATCTGATTGGTCTCTTTCAGAGCAGTTTAAACAGATCCTTTAGAAAACCCAAGTAGTCCAGATCTGTACTCACCACCTCTTTATTGATTTTAAGGCCGCACATGATGGCATCATAGGCATGGATTCAAACATAGGCCTTTGATGTCAAAGAAGGTGACACGACGATGTGTTATAATATGACCTCTTAGGAGCGCTATCGACGACAGTCGCTATTGACAGTTACGGCTTTGAGGTAACAACAGCCTCGGCTATCTTATTAACTCGGGTAACCCCATCAACTGAAGAGTTATACCTGCCAATCGCCGTTTCTTTGCCCTAATAAGGACATTGATCAATTGTTACGAAACATTTAAGACACTTTATATACCTTCATCACCCCGATCCTGCTATATGGCGTACAAGCATAGATCTTTACAAAGATGACGTATCCTTGGCCATTTTTGGACCCAAGATTCTTCGAGTCACATCTTGTTCCATTTCGTTTTCGATCGGCGCAGCGACAGAGTGCATATATCGCTTGAGCTGGCTAATACAATCGGCTCCTACCCATAGGGACAACACAGTACAGGAAGCGTTGAAGAGGACCTAAGCCAACTTGAGGATGGAGATGATGGGCTTATTGATTGCAGTAGTGCTATCTAAGTAATTAAAAAAGTGTGTAAGTAGGAATGAAACCACAAGTATTGGAGCCAAAGGGTTTAGCAGTTTTGGAGCAGTTTTGACCAATACTGTGAACTTGTTATCTTCTATCAGAACCCTTTCTGTAATTTGTAAAATGTCAGAGTGCAACAAAGTTCAATTCTTCCACTGAGTTTGTTGCCAGTGATCCGAAATAGTGTTATTCATGCTATCACTGATCGAGGAACAGCGATGGACTCTTGAGCAACTATTTTAAAGGTGTAGGAACCGTAATCCACCGAAGGTGCTCACGTTAATCAGCTACTGAAGGGAGTTAAGCATCAGAAGTAGTAGAGTTGAACTCGGGTCCCGGATTTTTACACTATAACTCCCAGGTGGTGATTGTCAAGACTGTCAAGTCAATATAAGTTTGCAAGCTCTGGTTTGCATGAAGTCAGAATCGGCTTAGGGTTAACATAGACAGTATGTTCTGAAATAATCGGTTGCGGCTGCTAGACTCTATTAAGTACGGTCAAACTTAAGTGGTGCAAGTAGGTAGAAACAGCGAAGTGCTGTTGCACAGTCAAAATCTGTCCAAGAAACGATCTTAATGTGCTCCATCACTATTCGAAAGCTCAAAGGGACTATTATGTAAGCAGAACACGCAGGAATCTGATGAAGGCGAAGAGAATTAGTCCTGCCACAGATGGTGACGTTCAAAATGATGATAGGCAGATGAGTGAAATCGATACTGCTGCACAAACCAAAAGATTTGATCGGTAAAGGATGCCCTATGCCAAGCATAATCTAAGTTATATTTGTGAAGGCATCGTCCACGGACGATGGTGATTCTGGGGCTGGATGAGACTTGGGCCAAAATACTGCTTAAAATACATTCTGTCTTATAATCTATGCCAAATCGATGAGTCTTGAAGTCACCGACTACTCTGGCAAGCCAAGAAATTTCGAACCTCTGGCACATTTTTCCATATCACTCACCACAGCATGTAGTCGACTCTCCGTACAATTGATATGATCTCCAGCTGTAACCTTTTATCAAAGAACTCCTTAGAGGTCAAATAATTTTTCAATATCAACTTCAATTGCAACTCCCTTACCAGTTGAAGTAAAAATGAAAATATATAAACGAACAAAAGTATCTGTATCTTCATTCTTTCACAATTCACAAGCTAATACTGACTGAGTAGGGAGCATTCCATGCATGTGTTCTACCAGGGCAATGCTGGAAGAGAGCTTAATGTCTCGTTTTGCAAGAGAAGCGTAACAAAAGCAATTTCCGTTTGGCAATTCAAAGGAAAATTGCCAGACATTAGATTTTAATGTTTCATTTGAAGTGATTTACGGATACGGATACTCTGCATTCGTTCACTGATTGTCATGGTGTGTGAGTAAAAAAAATTATTTTTTTTTTTCTTTTTATGTGTTGTAAGTTCTTTAGGAATTTAATGAGGTCGATTGACGTCAAGGACTTTTGTGAGGAAGTGAGTGGTAGAACTATTGTGTCTTTAATGGTCTGATGGAGAGGAGGTGATGGAATTCTAAGGTTGCTCTGAAGTCGTGTTTGAATGTTTGGCACTTGAATTAAACACAGCTCTGCTTAAGATGCCTGTCGTTGGCATTGGTAGAGTGGTAATATAGCTAAAACCCATAGACTTTGCCGATTAACTTCAGCTCTTTTCATACATTGGCATTGCGGTGCGTAAGGTACTTTGCTTAAACGAAACCTCTTTACTACTTTTCTTATTTCATCCTCCTTCTATGGATGTCAAGGTCAACTTGGTGTGTTGTTTTCTTTGATGGATATTTTAACGAGTACCAATTCTCGTTGACCGTATCCAATCATCCGGCTGCTGTGGCGCTTGATGCCACACAATTATATGGAATGAGCGGCAGGTTCAAGTACTTACTTACTTTCTAACTTAGGACCTCGGATTATGTCCGAGAGGTTCGCCTTGCGGGGCATATGGCTTCCACTTCTCCTACACTCCATCGTTTACGGTTTCTGCAGATAGACTCGTATCTCAGCTCTCACCAACTCTTCCCCAGCTGTGCTGATTCCTCTTCGACCGTCCTTCCCCAAGTAATTCTAGGTCGCCCCACTGCTCTGCCTCCTTGCGCGAGAGGGTTCCATGACATCGCTTGACTCGCAATACCCTCGTAATCTTTACGAAGCGTATCTCCAATCCACTGCCACTTAGGTCTTCGTATGATAGAGTCAATGGGTTCCTGATCTGTTCTCGCATGAGGTTCATTATTAGAGGTTGGGCCAGAAAATTTTCAAGATGTTTCGCACACATCTATTCACGAATGTTTGCAACTTTCTTGTGACAGCGGATATGACTTTCCAAGTTCTCCACCCATAAAGACATTCGAGCGGAACAGATTGGTCTTTAGGCTGATAGAGGTGTTTCTCTATATTTTGGATAGCATTCCGAACGCAGCCTTTGCTTTCCTGATTCGGCTGATTATATCTAGTTCGGTCCTGCGATGAGTAGAGGTAATGCTCCCAGGACATTGAAAATTTTCTACCATTTCTACTGGTTGTCCAGAAATCTCTACTTGGCTAGATGAGGAAGTTCCAAGGCTGATCCTTTTTCTATTGGCAGTATTGATCTTTTGTCCAACGATTTCAGCTTCTCTCTCCACCCTTGTTGTCATTTGATAGAGATCCTTGATCCTATGAGAGAGTCAGCATGGTCCAGATGTCCGCGTAGTCTAGATGTTTGAGGTGTGATTGCAGAGTCCACTGAATTCTTCCATTTCGACAAAGCTGGACGAAGTACATCATTTATCATCCAGAGGAACAATATTGGTGACACTACACAACCCTGCCTAGCACCACTTTGGATTTCAAACTCCTCTGACAGCCTTCCTTTATGCAGAACGTCACATTTGGATCCATCATATGTAGCCTTCATAATAGCAAAGCCAGCCAGATAAATTCTCTATTGACACTGCCGTACGCTTTTTCGAAGTCGATGAACAGCAGGTGAAGTGGTGATCGATATTCAACGCACTGTTCGATGATGATCCGCAAGGTGTTGATGTGGTCCACACAGGAAGGTTGAGAGCAAAATCCTGATCGTTCGGCGTCGAGTTTGTCTTCGAGGTGGTCTTTTATTTTCGCCAGGATGATTTTTGCTATTACCTTGACTATTGCAGGCAGCAAACAAATTCCTCTCCTATTTTCGCATTTATTTTTTCCACTCTTCAGGTAAACTCTCTTTCCTAAGCTCTCTGTATGAGTGGGTGCAGGAGCTCACTCGATGCTGTTGGCGCTATTAGGAAGAGCTCTGCGGGAATACCGTCAAGTCCAGCCACTTTGTTGTTCTTCAGAGGCTTGATTGCGGTAAAGATTTCTTCTCTACTGGTGGATACAGTGCGTATTCGGGAATTTGTTACTATGAATGGGTCATTGGGCGTTGGGTTCCCTTCACTGGCGAAAACGCGGTTTAAAACCGCAGAAAAATACTCCTTCAACCTTTTGAGCTGGTCCTCATCCGAAACTAGCAGATATCCGTCTGTGTCTTTTACCATCTGTTTAGAGTTTTGGACACCTGTAAGCTCTTTGGTAATTCTCTAGACGGTCTTACTGTCACACCTACTAGCGGCCTCTTCTGCTTCTGTAGCCAATGCTTTGGTATAGTTACGCTTATCACGTCGCACGCTACGGTGAACTTCTGTCATCTTCATGCTCGTTTCTCCCTGCTGCTGAAGTATCTGCGATGTGAGCTTTGAGGTGTTTTCTTTCTTCGATCCTAGCCCAAGTTTCTTCGAAAAGCCAAGAACAGTTTTTTCCTTGCGACCGACCGATTATACTTTCAGCACCGGATATGAAGACATTTTTCACAGCACACCAATGGTTTTGAAAGAAGGTGAGTTCCGCTATTAATCGTTCTCAATCCTTGTGGTGGTCCCATAGTTGTTGGCGGACTGTGGGATCCTTTAGTCCATCTGTGTTAAACTTAGGCATTCGGATGTTTTCTTAGGATCTCCAAACTTCAGCTGTACGCAGTTTTACGGTAGCAACCATCAGATGGTGGTCCAGGGCCATCCCATGTCTGCACCCTTTCTGTTATGAACGTCTTGGAGACTGCTTCTAAATCGCAGCGGTTGATCGCGATTAATTGATCGTGATTAATTTGGTTAGAAGTTGCTTATATGTCCGTCGATACCCAACTGAATTTGCGGGAGGTCTTGGTCCTTCTTATTACAAGGCGGTTGGCGTTGCAAAAACCGACAAAACGCTCGTCATTGTCATTGCGGTCTCCAACACCATGCTTTTCCATAACCATGCCTGAGTCCATCATTGTCATTGTCAACCTCGGCATTCAAGTCTCCCATTACCATGTCTCCGGGTGGTGTACTATCAAAAGCAGCACTCAGCGGGTTATAAAAGGCCTCCTTCTCCTCCACAGTAGAGAACTCCGTAGGCGTAGCACTGTATGATGGTGACGCGACGTACTCTAGTCCGAAACTTGGCTTTCAGGATCTTGTCGTCTAAAGGCTCCCTGAAAATTAAGCTTTTGAGAGCTGTTTTGGAAAGCAGCAATCCCAAGCCAGATTCCCGATAGCTTCCAGGTGGACACTTAAATTTCCTCGAGCATAACCATCTAACTTCACTAATCCCTAAGATATCCATCTTATACCGCATGAATTCCTTCTTTAATTGGAGGAATCTGGCATTTTGAGGACCTTCACCTCCGTTGTCGAGAAGCATCTTCACATTCCCGAAACCAATCCTTGTCCAGGTACAAAGCCAAATCTCGTGAACGTGTTCTTATCGAGACGTAGTATCGATTTCAGTAACGGCTTTGATTTCAGTTACGAAGAATGCTAACAATCGTAACCAATCCTAGGAAGCAGGGTCTATCGCACTTGTAATTTTAGCCTATCTACGTATATAGGGATACACAAATAGTTGCCAGGGGACCACCACGAGGAGGTGAAACAACCACTTCATCGTGACTGATGGTTGCGCTACTGGCCCAGACAAACAAAGTTCTGAGCAATCAATAGTTTCCCGATCAGTCACGATGCAGGTCAAGAAATAGAAATTTCCTATTTTATCTTTGTGCTTTGTCATCAGTGATAGTTGCCGCTGGCAGCTGGAAACACGTCGTTTATCATATACTAAAGTAGGGGTCCCAATACCAAACCTTATGGCACATCATGGTAGGAATCAAAGCAGTGAATCTCTGGCTCGAATAGATTGAAATGTTTTTTTAATTTAAAATATATCAATTCGCTATAAAAGGTGTGCCTGGTAGGGCCCTAACTAAAGGCTAAATCGCTCGTCATACCATTTATTTGTCATACTAATGCTAGCTTTAGTATTCCTTTGCAAATAACATAGCTATTGGTATGCCGATGCTATCCTTTTCAGGTCGCACTGGTAGAGTGGTTCCACTTTTGGCGAGCCTGACTATCCGAAATGATGCTCATATCCTTTGCAAATATCCAGTTTTTCTTTAGATTTTGATTGTTGTTGGAGGTGGTATAGAGAATTCCAAATCATTGCGGCTACCTATGGGCCTATTGTGATATCCTCCATTTAGAGCTCGTCCATGATGCCGCAATTCGTCTTGCGCTATGCCCATGGTGATCAGGTGTTTTTACACGGCAGTATCCTGTGAGAAAACCTGTGGTCACTCGAATCTGACTTCTAAGTTGTAGTAGTTGTTTTGCCTTTTCTTGTGGCAACAGCTTGGCATACAGTTTTTGGCATACAGTCTTTGGCTTGTCTGTTTCCTTCGGTTTTTCTCCAGGAATGGAGCTTCTTTTCCTCTAGCCAGGGTTTTAATATTTCCTTTTATGGTGTTTGTTGATTACGCACAGAATGGTCGTGGCATCATGAATTGAGATGCGAAACCTTTTCGGGCAAGTTCCCCTGCTTTCAATGTGTCCTGCCACCCAAATCAGATGAACTTTATTTGTGGTAGTTGTAGGAGTTGAAGGCATTCCCATACCAGTTTTGATTTTACTTCAAAGGCTCTATTGCAGCCTGAAATATGGAGCTGCTTGTATTCATACTGGCATGTATAGGTACGAGGGCGGGTCAATAAGTCCGTGACTTTTGGATTAAAACAGATTTTTTGATAAAAAAATAATTTTATTTTTCAACGTAGTCTCCCTTGAGCTCTATACACTTTGTCCAATGCTTCTCCAATTTTTTTATCCCTTCCAAAAAAAATGATTTGTCGAGGTCCTCAAAATAGGTCTTTTTTTGCGAGATGACTTCATCATTGGAGTCAAATCTTTTTCCACCAAGCCATTTCTTCAGGTTTGGGAACAAGAAGTAGTCGCTCGGAGCCAAATCTGGAGAATAGGGTGGATGAGGGAGCAATTCATAGCCCAATTCATGGATTTTTGCCATGGCAACTGCACATGTGTGCACCCTTGCATTGTCTTGGTGGAAAAGAACTTTTTTCTTGGCCAAATGAGGTCGTTTTTTTTTCAAATCGTCATTGAATCGGTCCAATAAGTTGGCATAATATTCCCCATTGATTGTTCTTCCCTTTTGAAGGTAGTCAATGTGGATTATCCCGCGTGCATCCCAAAAAACAGTCGCCATAACTTTATTGGCTGACAAACCCAACTTGGCCTTCTTTGGCGCCGATTCACCCTTAGAAACCCACTGTTTTGACTGTTGTTTGTTCTCTGGTGTGTTGTGATGGATCCATGTTTCGTCCACGGTTACAAAACGGCGCAAAAACTCCTCCATATTGCGATTAAACAACGCCAAACCTTCCTGTGAAGTTGTTACACGATTGCGTTTGTGGTCGACTGTGAGCAAACGCGGCACCCATCTTGCGGAAAGCTTTTTCATGCCCAAGTGATCATTCAAAATTGAAACCACTGAGCCACGCGAGATCCCTACGGCTTCCACAATCTCTCGCACTTTCAATCTTCGGTCGGCCAACACCATATCGTGAATTTTTTCGATTGTTTCGGGTGTAGAGACCTCAACTGGGCGTCCAGGAGGTTCGGCATCTTCAGTGCTTGTACGGCCACAACGAAATTCAGTAAACCACTTTTTTACCATTGAAATCGATGGTGCAGTATTTATCAAGCTTAGCCTTGGTCTCGGTAATGGTTTTTTTTCGCAAGAAATAATGCTTAATAAGCACACGAAATTCACTTTTTTCCATTTTCTCCTCAAATTAGTGAGTAGTCTGATAAAAATAGCTGTCAAACACAAATTAACTGACGCAGCAAGTTTAAATTTTGACAGGAGTCAACTGACAAATGCCTGTTGACAGGAGCAGTGTTGCTGTTTCAGTAAAGAGGTCAGAAATTCAAAAATGCACAGAATTATTGACCCGCCCTCGTAATTTAGTGCGAGAACCATATACTCCGTCTCCGGCTCCAACTCCTTCATTTGTTTTGGATCCATCTGTGTACCCTACATGTGAGTCCTTCGCAAATGTTGTTTTTTCCTGTTCCCAGCTAAGACGGTCTGGCAATGTAGCCGAAAGTTATATCGTGGTAGACATTTGTCTATTAAGTGCATTCCAAGTATTCTGTGATGAACATGTAGGCACTTACCATAACATGTAGGCACTTAGGATAACTTCGAGCGCAGTTGCACAGACACAGGCTATTCTCCGTAATTTGTTGAGTTTGGCTTGGGTAGACCTCTGTGTAGCTTCATGCCACTAAACGCCGGCTGCATACGTGATGATAGGTCTGGTTATTGCCGTGTACACCCATAGTGTCATTTTAGGATTACATAAGTTCCGAATTGTTTCCAGCTGGTCCATAGTGTGGCCCTGGTCTTCTCAATAGTCTTAGAAAGATGAGTATTCCACGTAAGTTTTTCATCCAGTGTGATACTTAGATATGTGAATTCCGTTGAGAAGTCTATTGGTTCTCCGAGGAGAGTGGCATTTCTGAGCTTTCCTCGCCTTCTTCTCTTAGTGAATCTCACTATGGTGCTTTTCTTTGGATTGGCTTTGCGGCCAACTTTGGTGCACCATTCAGCAACTATATTCAAGGCCCTCTGGAGGTGATCCAAAAATAGCAATGTCGTCTGCATATCCTTGAACATATAAGCCATCATTGCTGAGTATAATCAGTAGTTCATTAACTAGGATGGGCCATAGTAGAAGTGATAGTACTTCTCACTGAGGACATCCTTTCGTAGCTACCACACTGAGCTTATTGCTGCCTAATGAGGGTTTTATTGTTTTATCCTCTAGCCAGCATTTTATCCATTTCCATGTGGTGTCGTCAACTCACATATTTTGAATCCCTCTATATATCTGGGGGAATTCTATGTTGTCAAATGCTCCCTCTACTCGTACATCGAGGAAACAACCAGCTGCTGCCTCTTTATCTCTGAGAAATTTTTAAATCCTTGTGGTAAGATTTTATAGGGCGTATGTGGGTGATTTCTCAGGTTGATTGGCATATTGATAGTTGTGAAGGGGGTTCATTTGAAGTGCTCCGTCTCTGATATGCCGAGGACTTTTTCCATAATTTTGAGGAAAAAGGAAATTAGGCTGATTGGTCTATATGACTTTGGTAGTTCAGACAGCAACTTCCTTTCACTTTTTTTGTAAATATCCCCACGCGTAGCTAGTTCTCAGTAAGTTCGTTAGTACAGGTAGCAGTTGGGGGATACACTTTTCTAGTAAAGCTGGGAATATTCCATCCTCACCAGGGACTTTGAAGGGTTGAAAAAGTTGATTGCCTTAATTGTTTTGCCTTCATGAAAAATTTCATTTGCTATGCTCCAGTCCTCTTCGAGTGGTCTGTTGATCCTTCTCTTGGGAGGGTTTTCTTGGACTTTTCAAATTATCGTCGAGTCTAGGAAGTATATTTCGGCTAAGATCTGAAGAGTCTGTAGCCTGTTTTCGGCATAGGTGCCATCAGGTTTCTTCATTGAACCAATAGGATTAGTGTTCTGCTTAGAGAATAGAATGCGGGCATAGCTTCTGGTGCCATCGACTGTATAACAGAAGTTTCTCCACAATTTTCCTTGGCTTTTCTAATTTCTTCTAATTTCTTGGTTGTTCATGGTCAGTGTTTTTCTGTATATAGCGTGACTTACTCGAGCTCGAACTTTTTAAAATGCTATAACTTTTTTATTTTTTGATAAATTTTATTGTGCCAAAGCAAAAAATGTTGGAAAATACATCAATTTTCAAATTGTATCAGTAGTTTTCAATATGTCCACCTTTGGCGCGAATAATGGCCTTGAGACGGCCGAAGAAAGCATCGCACTCTGCACGCAAGTGGCTCTGCGGTATTTTGGCCCATTCCCGGCGAAGTGCTTGTTTGAGGTGGTCCAAACTTTGGTATTTTTTAGTGCCAACCTTCGCCTTCAAAATACTCCAACGGATTTGCATCCGGAGAATTTGCAATCCATTGTGTTGAAGAATTGAAGTGGGGAACATTGTTTTTTAACCAATCTTGGTTGACGCGCGCTTTGTGGTACGGTGCCGAGTCTTGTTGAAATGTCCACCGTCTCCGGCTGAAATGATTGTTTTCCCAAGGCTTCAATACTGCCTCTAAGACAGTTTCACGGTATACGATCGCATTAATTTTGACGCCACGGTCCAAAAATACGAGCGGAGAGCGACCATCGGCGGTTATGGCGGCCCAAACCATCACCATCGGTGCTGCCTGCATTCTAGTGGCCGTCCGAAGGTGTAAATTTTCGAAGGACCTCTCTGGCAAGTAAACTCGGTTATTTTGTTTGTTGACATATTGCTCGATAACAAATGGCGACTCATCGGAAAAAACCAAATTCGGAAAATCACCACTTTCGTGCAAGCGTAGCAACTCCTTCGCTCCTTCGACTCCAACTTTTTTCTGTTACGGTGTAAGATCGTGTGCTTTTTGGAACTTCAATGGCTTGAGCCCAAGCTTATTTTTCAGTATGTGTTGCATCCGTTCCAACGATATGTTGAGCTCACGAGTCATTTTTCTTCCATTTCGACGCGGATTTCGCGGGATTCAAGCCTTCACTTTCCGAACCATTTCTGCCGATGTGGCTGTTTTTTTATGACCACCACCATGGCGTTTTGCAACGCTGCCAGTATCACGGTAACGAGCTATGGTTCGAGACACAAATGATTTATTCACGTTGAGGTGCTGGAGGGCTCTAACGATAGCTACTTGTAGTTTTCCAGCCAAATATAAAGCAATCACACTATCACGTTTGAATGCCACCGCGGATAAAAAATTTTCAACACAACTGAGACGCAAATCGTTTAAAAGGCTTGTAAATAATAAAATTATCTGTCACGTGTCAAAATTTGAGCTCATTGTCATGAACGGTTTGGAAATTATAGCAGTCTGAAGTTGGTTGCAGTTCGAGTCATTTAGAGTGTATTTCCCATTCACAATTACGTTCAGCCTGTTGGAAGAGCTGTCTGGTCTCTGTCCTGGGTTTGGCCAGTTTTTTGTTCCACCAAGGGGTAAGTCGATTGCCTGTTTTTTTCTTTTTCTTGGCAAGATTAATGAAAGGCAGTAGTGATTGCCATACTGAGATTATCACAAGTTGGCTCAATATTGTCTATATCTCTGATGTTCTAGTACCTAGTTCAAGGTCAAAAAGGATGTGGCGATGGTCCGACATTGAGGTTTCGGAAGCGACACGCCAGTTCTTTATATAATTTTTTATAAAATTAGTGCATAGAGTGAGTTCTAGGACCTCTATCCTAATGCTGTTTATAAAAGTGGGGTTGTTTCCCCGGCTTAGAATTTGTAAATTGTTCGAATTAATAAATTCTAGTAGAGCCTAATTCCGTTTGTTTATGTTTGAGCTTCTCCAGACAGCTTGATGGGCTGTTGCTTCGCAGCCTACAACCTACAGGTTGTTCTTAGCACACTAGCCCACCAGATCCTTCAGTAGAAAGAAGTCCAAATCGCTGGAGTCAGCAGGCAAGTAAACTGAGCATATTACAGCTTCTGTCTTACTTGCATTGGTATGCAGCTTTTTGCAGCTACCAGATCATTTTTGGTGTGTTCTGGAATTGAAAAGAGTTTTGTATTAATGTTAGTTAATTTACATGCTCTGGAGTATCCAGGGTTAGTAGAATCATATAATAACTCCTCTGAGAGACCTTTAAACTGGTTTTTAAGGATGTATGGTTGCTTGATAAAGGCGACGTCTAGGTGATCCTTGTTATATCTATGGCTGAGGACTGCCAAGGCGATCTTAGCATGTTGTAGATTAACCTGCACCTTAGTAGCGTTTTAGTTATTGCTGGCTGGTGCTAGCAGAGTTGCCTGTATTTAGAGACAGCTCAGGTCTTGGGATAGCATCCAGCGGTCCGGGCATAGAGATAATGTCTTTTGATGTTCCGGCGTTAGAGCATCCATTGAGCTGTCTGTGGCACTTTTTGTTGTGGGCTAGCAATCTATTTGGGCTTTTTGTGCTCCAAATTCTGTCAATGACCTTGCATCAAGCAGTTTTGCTTTTGCACTGGTTCAAGATTGATGGGCTGTTGTCATTGGAATGGCAGTGTTTTTTTCTGCTTGTGTTAATCCTTTGATGCGGATCTGCGTTTGAAAGAAGGTAAGAAATGGCTTGTACTTGTGCACCATCAAGTATTTCTTGGACTTTTCGTCAGTAGAGAAAGTCACTGTCTCACCTCAGCTTCTTTAGTTTGAGGCCCTGAGAACACGCCAACCTGTTGAGGGAATTCCAGGTTTCTGCTTAGCGATCCTTGACAGGAAGACTTCCTTGAGCATTTTATCATCGTCTGGGAGGAAGGTAATACAGTTTGGGGATTTCACTTCCCTGAATTATACGGAGCTTGGCTTCTGGCCATGGCTTTATCCTCTTTACCGTTGACATGAGCCAGTCTTTTGTCTCTGTGTCGTAGCAAGTGATGGACAGCCAACCATTGCTTACAAATTTGAGGGACAGTTGTTATCGGCTTTGTCCACTTCGATCAGTAGCAAGCGGAAAACAAAATTCGTGGATCAATTCCAGATCGTATATGGATATCAATCAGTCTAGGCTAGGACCTTACCAGGAGGAGTTCTTCTGCATACCCTCTTCCTGTAGCACATGGTCTCCAACTTTTAGTTAATTCTACGCAATTTGAGGATTGTGCTCATCCAATTACAGAGACCAATGTCCAGGTGACCATTTTGATCAGAATCGAGTCTTTACTTTGATTAACGCTCCTTCGATGTCAAAATAACGCTCGAAGGTTAGTTTTTTTTAGGCGAAGCGGTCTTTCTATCGATGAAGGTTCCCTGTGGAATGGCGTATATACTAACGTATGGCTTGCCTTCGTTACTTTAGGAATGACAATGACATGCACTCACCAAGATTTAGGAATGAGTGTCCGAAGAATTGGGCATTGGAATAACTAATTCCGAATGTAATCCATTACTAGTGCCCTAGAAGGAGCAACGGATTTATTCATCAAGCTATCTCCTATTCATGTCCAACCCATGTCCACAATAATTGGGCTATCTTCGGAGATGGCCGTGTAGTCCGCAGGGAAAAACGTCCAAAAGGATGTCTAGTGTGTTTTCATGTGAATCATGATAGTGGATGCCGGCGTGGAGTCCTTGGTTGATTTTTCTTTCTTCGAGACTTTTTGCTAGTTGATTCGTTCCTTAAGGAATTTCTCTTGTCTCTCTGCTCAGTTGGCTACCTTATTCTTTCTGGTTGAACTATGGTCCCTTCTATAGCATGGCGCTCATAAGATTCGTAAAATCTTTCAGTTCTTGCATCGAAGCGGGGTGGTGACGTTTGTCCTGTTAAGTAACCGGTTAGATTTTGCCGAAGACATGAGGATGTTAGTACGTATATCGTCTTCGAGATAATTGAATTCGTCCTGAGTGGTTATCTGAAATCCACTTTTCTGCTTCTATTGAATTGGAATTTGAAGAAATCGTGTAGGGCCGGTAACCTGTCTTTTCCCAGGTCAATACGGCGAAGAAAAACACGTTTCCCAAAACTGATTAACCTCAGATACATAATTCTTATTCCGAACTCCCACTTTAACCAGTTGGAATGCGGTGCTATTCCAAATTGATTTATTACATCAGAAGGCGCGAAAAATAAGAATCGAAAACCATTTCACCCACGCCAAGAACAGGGCCACTGTTATCCTTGAATAATTTCATATTCATTTACAGTTATTAATTGTCTATTACAAACACTCGTAAAAGGTGTCCTGATCTCAACCTGACCCCTACGCATTAATCGATTACAGTTAATCATCCCCGCATTACAATACTATTACATTGCTTCGTGTAGTCCTTACCCGGCGTTACCCCTGTCAAAAAGGTTACAAATGTTTGTATGTATCCTTCCTGGATACAGAAAGGGTGGAGGCGCGACACTTAAAATTAATTGTTATTACAAGGAATTACTCAGTTCATTTGCCCACGTGAGCTATGTACAAGGATAGCCCCCCCCCCCCCCCTCCTCCCACGTCCCCACCATCCATTTGATTGAGGACTGGTTTTTTGTCCGCACGCAGAAATTCCAACCCAACCCATTCATTTGAGACGTGCGACGTGAGAGCGTGCCTTTTGACAATCCAATGGTATTGTCCTTGCTTTACACAACTCCCTGTCTCTCTCTCTCATTTAACCCTTAATTTTGGTCATCCCTTTTGAAGAGGTGGTTTCCTCCATCTACGGACAAGGACGAAAGAGAGTGGCTTAATAGAAAGTAGCAAAGTAGCGGTAATGAATTACCATGTTGTTGATTAAGCGCCGTTATATTTCATTTGGTACAAAGTAAGCACCCTATCCGACGTTCACTCCAAGTCGAAATGGGAAGCCGTAAGGTCCTCGATTTTAGAGAAGTCGGTCTGTTGCATACAATATATAGCTCAGGACAGTATAAAGAGGGAGGGCCCAGAAAAGGATGTCCTCTTCATTAGGGACGAAAATGGAAAATTATTTCGACTTGGACATTTATTTATGGCAATCGACCGGAGTTGATGTTTTTTTTTTTTTTGTTCTCTAAAGACATCCTCATAGTAAGGAAGGTTCTGGGGCAATCCTTTGTCAAATTTTATGTCGTGCGTAAGGGAAAAGTATTTACTGCGGTTTATGGTCAACATAGATTGGGTGTTGTCGGCTCATTTTTTTAAGGTCTCCTTTAAGAAACGAAGCGCGCTATAGGAAATCGATAATGTTAAGGATTCCACTACACAGTACCCATGCCTACCACTCCATCGTTGGTATAATTTGATAGAGGATTATAAAAACAACGGGAAATGGGCGTCATGAATACGCGTTTATGCGGAAATACCTTTGTTATAGAGATGGGGTTCCTGTTATTAAGTGATTGACAAGTGTATTAAAATATTTAGTAGCCCTTAAAAGGTGCAGAAGGTGCTGAATCATCTAATAGTTGGTGTTGGTTGGTTGTTGGTTTTTTTTTTTTTTTTTAAGAGATACAAGGATACGGGGTTGACTACTTATTTTAAGCGCAACACGCAAAATATCTAATCGTGTTCCATTTTGGGAATTTTATGACACACGTAATTGAAAGCCATTCGACACATGACATTGTGTCTGATGGAAGACGTGATGATATCCACGTCCTTGGTGTATTGAGCAAGACATTAAATATTGAAGGCCTCATGTCATGAGAGACGGTTGTGTTTTATTACAATAAACGAGAAGTGTATCTTGTAAATGATGGGGCTGTTGGTTATGTTTTGAAGTCATGATTTTGAAATTTCTGAAATATTTTATTTAATAGCTCCCAGCGGCTGGAGGAGAAAGACTGTAAAATAGAATTGGAGCTAAGTGGTTTGTGTGGCACGTCCGTTAAATAGAAGTGGAAGGAGGAGGACTATCAATTGTCAACGATATCTTGAGGTTTTGAACTTAAATATTTTCTCTGGTATTTGAGTTGTTGACAGTTCTAGGAAATACATTTAATTTCGTCAGGAACATTAACAAACTCGTGTTGTCAAGGAAATTAGAAGGGTAGTACGGGAATCTATTTGTCAGAAAGGATATTTCTACTTTTGACTGATTCAAAGGAAAGGCTTAGATCCTTACGTTATTGGAGGACCATTCTTATGGGAGGAGAAAGAAAGGGATTTATACGGGCAATGCTTGAACCATCGGACGTTGACAGAATCAACTTATTTTACTGGGTGTGAAGTAAATTCAGTGAGAAGATGCAGAACATACCGGTCCTCATGGCAGAAAAACCAGTAAGTATGTTGGTTAGCAAACGTCTGATGTAAAGGGTGTTTTCGTTACAGGTTCAGAACTTTAAAATGAAATAAATCGCAAAAGAATGCTGATAATTGCCTTCGTTTGCATATGCCACATGATTGCAGGCATACTGGTGTCGCTGATGCCTTCAATAAAGCACCATCTGGAAATTCAACTTTCAACCATTTTTTCGAGCAGCAGCAGCCGTATATCGGGAAAACTGGGCGGTTTCCAAGTCGTTCATAGGCTCTTTACTTTCCCCACAGAAAATTTTCCAAAAATGCTAAATCACACGATTTTGGAGGCCAATTCACAGGTCCATTTTTGGAAATTATGCCCCATTAAACGCGCTGTACATATTGCGGCGTCTTGGTGAATACACTGGTCTTCCACATTAATGTCAATGTGAGCAAAAAAGTCAGCAATCATCGGCTATAGCGCTCTCAATTGACTGTAATGTTCTCGCGGGCATCATTTATGAACCACGGGTGAATGTAGCCAAACAGGAAAAATAGAAGCACTGCGTAGAAGGACGAGAGCCGTGACCACTACGAGCAGAAAAAAATGACAGATTTCCCGCAAAGAAAAGGAAGAGGTGTCACTGCACGAATGATGTTTGAAAGTTTGATCAGATTTGATGGGTAAAGTACTGCTCTCCGCCAGAAAGAACCATTCATTTACCGCATGAAGACAACAAAGATCAAACAAAGCGGCTGGCACAAGCCAACTCCCTCTTCAGTGATTTAAGGCAGTTGGGAACATGCATCTGCTCATTTCTAAGATTTTGCCGGAGGAAAGAACCAATTGACGAGCTCTCCTCGCTGTGTATGTACCGTAGACTTGAGCTGTTGGGTCAGTTGAAAGTTGAAAGAAAGACAAAAATTTTGCCAAGTAGTATACCTTGCATAGTGTTGCTTGAAACGCTTAATTCTTGACCAAGATTAGTAAAGGACAAACTATTTGGCCACGCTAATATTCTGAATATATCAGGACCCCTCACGGAGAACATCCATTACACTATACCCGAACTTTGGTTTGACAAGGACTTTCATGTAAGCTACCCCTTTAAATTCTTCTGGGAGGAAGATGCTTTCTTCGATTGCAAGTCAATCCACTTCTACACAGATGGATCTATGGCTGATAGCGAGGTTGGTGGCGGTGTTTTCTTAGATAAGCTAAGCTCGTATAGGTCGCTGCTGAATCTTCTCGTTCAAACGAAGTCAAATATTTTCCGAATGATTTTGCTCTCTAAATGACTGAGGATAGCTTCATCTACTTTCAATAGTCAGTCAGTTTTTTTTTTTCAGTTTAAATTCATTTTTATTTGATCTCTTAATTTACTCTTATATGCTACGCAAAAAAATGCTTAAAAATTAGCTTAAATAGTTTCATTCTAACATACTGGCCCCATGCGGGCACTCTAAGTTAAATCTAACTCTTAAACTAAGTCTTTCGACAGATCTTATAGTCTATATTTAATTTTGGATTTACATTACAACTAAAACTAAGAAAATACATTTTAATCAAAAACTTAGTATATGGACTTTTTTTTTAATTAAACTTACAGACTACCTAAAAAATAAATCTTAATCTACTTAACCTACTTACATATTGGGTCCACAAGTAAGTTTCCAGCGTTTGTCAGAGATGGCGCCACCAGTGGATCTCGGGCAGAAATGTCAGACCACATGTGTTTTATTTGTAGGTTTTGTATCTGTCAACAACTTTGCAGCGTTATATTTGAGCAGTTCTATCGGTGTCGTACATTTTATCGAGCAAAATCATGGCAAGTTTCCAGCCAAATAAACGTCATTTTGCGGGAAGCGCTGCTTTTATTCTTTAATATGAAGAAAAGTGCGGCTGAGGCCTATCGTTTGCTTTCGGAAACTTATGGGGCGGAATGTATTGGTGAATCGACGTGCCGCGAGTGGTTCAAACGGTTTAAAAGTGGTGATTTTGGAGTTGAAGACAAAGATCGCCCCGGAAAGCCGAAAAGTTTTGAAGACGAGGAATTGGACGCTTTACTGGATGAGGATCCATGCCAGATTCAAGAAGAACTTACTGCATCATTAAGCGTCACGCAACAAGATGTTTCCCTGCGCCTAAAAGCACTGGGATTCATTCAAAAGGTTGGAAACGGTATAAAAATAAATCACTTTTGCATCGTATTGTCACTGGTGATAAGAAATGGATTTATTATGATAATCCTAAACGCAGAAAATCGTATACAAAGCCCGGCGAGCCCGCCCAATCGACGCCGAAATGGAATATTCACGTGAATAAGGTCACGCTCTGCATATGATGGGATCAAAAGGGTGTCGTATACTACGAACCGCTTCCGAGTGGTGAAACCATCAAAGGACCATTATGTCGAACTCAATTAATTCGTTTGAAGCGGGCATTAAAAGAAAAACGGCCAGAATATGAGACCAGGCATGAGTCCGTCATTTTTCATCACGACAACGCTCGGCCACATGTTGCGGTTTCGGTGAAAAACTATTTGGGAAATAGTGGATGGGAAATTCTGCCTCACCCGCCTTACAGTCCAGACTTGGCACCATCTGACTACCACTTGTTTCGTTCGATGCAGAACGCTCTTACGGGAATACACTTCAGCTCAGTAGAGGAAATCAAAAATTGGCTCGATACGTTCTTGGGCTCGAGAGACGAGAAATTTTTTTGGTCCGGAATTCATAAATTGCCAGGAAGATGGGGGAAAGCTGTAGCTTCCGATGGACGATACTTTGAATAAAGCATTGTAACTATGTTTTCATAATTAAACTTCAAATTTTGGAAAAAAAACGCTGGAAACTTACTTGTAGACCCAATATAATATATATACATTATATATATATACGTAATATATAAATATACGTAAATACCTATACACATATATATATATATATTTTTTTTTTTTCGCTTAAATCTAACTTAATTCTACCTAAAACTATGTAAGCCGGCCAACGCTAAAACAAAAAAAAATTAGGCTGACCCACTTTGCTTCGCAAGAAGCTATCTATTGCTGAAGGAATTCGACGACGACGCATCCTCGCCTTCTTCAAGCCACCAAAATTGCTGGTGCTGCTGAGCAACATCCCTCCTGTCGCGACTCCCTACCACCCTACTGAACCGGAGACGCTCCGCACTGCCGTGTGCGACGTCTCTGTCGTAGTTGAGTCGCCTGTCCGCAGCTGTTCGAGCGACTGGGAAGATTAGCGGCACAGCCAATCTGTCCTGGATCAGACCTTTACTATCTAGATAAAGGAACGTTTCTGGAGCTCACTCATGATACATATAATTGGGGTAGTAAGCCGCTGAGATCAGGTTGTTCGATGAGATCATTGCTCTTGCAATGTGCCTTCGAGTCAACTTAATGGCGAAATTGTCAACTCTTATCAGGTTCGCCCTATTGTACAAGACCTCATTAGGATAGAATTTTATGTACTCAGACTCTGGTGTTCTGTATAAGCGAAGACAAGTCCTAAGACAAGCCCTCTTAAACACCCGAATCTTTTCCAATAAACTTGCTCTCACGTTGAACCACACGGGGCATCCAAATACAAGCATGGGCCTGATGAGGGCCATGTAACAGATTACCTTCACCCTCTCATCGAGTTGGCTGTTATAAAACAGTCTCCTTGTAAGGGCAAAAGCACCTTTGGCTCTGGCCAGAGCAACATCTATATGTTTGTTAAAATACAGATATTGATCTAGCCAGATCCCAAGGTATCTGACTACATTTCGACAAGCAAGTGGCTGTCCATGTTGTGCGACGATAGAGAACTTTCGCCAATTCTTTCTGGTATCCCTAGAGGCCCCAGACAAAGGCGTCCTAAAAAGAGTGGTTTCCGACTTCTGAAAGTTGATTTTCAACTTCCAGTCATCGCAATATTGTTTAATTTTATCGAAGTCACGTTGCAAAAGTATGTTAATGACCTCAATATTTGGACCCGATCTGTACGCGATTAAGTCGTCTGCGTACGCTAAGGCATGGTGAAGTGAACCTATCAGATCACTTGTGTAAATGTTGAATAGGTTCGGCGAATTTACCGCACCTTGTTGCAGACCGTTTTCAACGTTAAAAGTCCCATCGCCATTCTTCACGATAAACTGTCTACTGGAGAGCACATCAAAATGAATATACAGCAGTGGGTTACTAATGCCCAACCTGTCTAACTTGAAAAAGAGTTCCTCTGACCATACGGTATGGAAGGCTTTTTCCAAGTCAATCAGGCAGGCACCAGTGCATTGATTCTTGCCTTTGATTCATTGGATATCAAAAACCAGTTTAGACGCATCGTGAATGATATCATGCTCCGCCTTGAAACCGAATTGATTATCCGGAACGATATGTTTGTCCTCAACCCACTTAGTCAGGACTCTATTGATCACCTTCTCGAAAACCTTACTGATGTTTGGAAGAAGACTGATCGAGCGGAGATTCGCCGGATTGGATGTGTCTTTACCCCTTTTGTTGATAGGATGTAGTTTTCCAATGCGCTGGATAATGTGCATTATTCATTGCATTATTAAACAAGGTGATATAAATGTCCACCGCTTCTAGATATGTCAACGCACAATATTCGGTATTTCATCGGTTCCCACTGATTTCTTACTTCTAAGCGATTCGAAGATCGTTTGGAGCTCTTCCTTCGAAATGAACGGGGGTAGTATACCCTATCGTTGGCGATGGCATTATTTGCCATATTCTCGACACTGAACTGGGTGAAACCCGAGCTCTCGAATCGCCAGTTCACTATTTCATTTCGAAGCTAGAAATTGTGCACAAGGACTCGATTTTCCAGGTCGTGGTTGGGGCCAATGATTTCATTCGCCTTGTACACTTCCTGGAAAATCGCTCCTACAGCCTCTACTTTCTCCTGCGGATCCTCGATCACAAAGAAGTTTTCATCATCAACGGCCTCATTTGGATCGATACCTGCTGCTATGAGTATGTTCTCGTTGTCCGTCGTTCGGGCGATTTTGAGACATGGAAGGTCGTTTTGATTATTTCTCCGAAATATTTTATTTATTTGCGGGAACATATTCGGGTTGCTGGTGTTTACAGCCCGAATTTTATTGTTCCAATACAAACTCACAGAATTTCTGTAATTTTCCCTTATTAATATATGGAGGTTTTTGATCGACGACTTCAGTGTCACAATCTCCGGATTATGTCTGTCAGTAAACTGTCTGTACAAGGTTTTTAATCTTGACAGCAGTCTACTTTTATGTCGATGCAGTGCGTCAATAGTTGGGTTTGCGGAATAAGTCTTCGTTGTCAGTGTGTTGATACCGAGGTATCGTTTTGTCCATTGTTCGTTTGATTGTCTCGTCCATTAGTCTAAGATACCTGTCAATCTCCTTGTTTGACAGATTTCTGTTGGACGGTGGGTAGAGCGAATTCGAGGAGAGTGCTCTCGTCAGTGTTCTGGAGAAGTGCGTCCAGCGCACCCTACTATAATTGTAGGAATGCCTTTGAACAAACTCATCCAATTCCGCAATTTCGTTCGGAACGGTTATTTCGGTACTGAGACCGCAATGGTCACTGTCATACACAAATGTGCGTAGACAGTTTATGGTATGTTGGTTAGTACATGTCAGTTGTATTCGTGAGTCGAACAGCAGGAGATCCAAATAGGACCCGTGTCTGGGAAACGACGGACTATCCGTCGCCTTAAGCCCGAGTCGATAAATTATACTGTGTTGACCCCACTAATTGAATAGTAGGTTCCCTCTAGTATTTGGTATATTATTTCCCCAATCACTGTGTTTGGCGTTGAAATCTCCGCCGATAATAAAGTAGTTATCTTCCAATTCCAGCCTCAGGAATCGAAAAAGTGTCTCGAACTCTGAGATGAATAAGGTGGATTGATTAGCCTTAGGTGCATAGACAGACACCATGTATAGCCGCCTGCTTTCAATAGTGTCCATGCTTCAGTGCCACGCGTGGCCGTGGTGTAGTAGTCAAAGTTCGAATCCTAGCCACGACAAAGTTTTCATTTGTGTAATTTGAAACTCAGTCAGAAAGATCTGCGTGTGAAGGCATAACACTGACATGTAGATTTGGCTGTTGTAGGGATTTCAAGTACAAAACAACCGTTAAAATTCACAACCTGATGAATAATTCCGAGTGAAGAAAATCTCTCCGTCCTATTCGGACTCCCACCCCAGGAGAGTCAATATCGAAAGCAAACACACCTGAGTTTCAAAACCACTACATCACAACTATGCTTTCCTTTCTCCTCCTTCTATCTTTCAGCCCGCGCCCCGTCAACAGGAAAAGGATATCATAACCCCTTAGGCGCGCGTAAATTATAAAAAAAAAAAGTAAGACTGGGATGAACAAGGTCTTATTACAATCTCAACGCAAAGAAACAGCGATTGACAGGAGTGATTCTTCGTTTTATTTCTGCTGAAGTGTTATTGGCAGAATTCATAGCAGACCCAATGCAGACAAATTCCCTTACTAACTCAAAGTAATAGCTGTCGACTTTGACGTTCTGCCCACTTTGATGTTCAGTGTCCTTTCTTGTTGACGGCATATATTTGGTTTTGCCCTCATTTACCCCTAAACACATTTTGGTGGCTTTCGTTTCCAGCCCGCGACTTCTCCAAATTATGTCGATATCATCTGCGCACGCTAGAAGTTGCACAGATTTTTGATAGATCGTGCTTCAGTGTTCGCTTGTGAGTATCACATAATTCTTTCAAGTATGATGTTAAGGAAGTCACATGGCAGCGCGTCACCTTGTCTAAAACTCTTTTTGACATTAAACGTCTCGGTTAAGTCGCTATTGACCTTGACGGATCGGCGAGCGTTCTCCATCGGCATTCTGCATAGATGGACGATTTTGGCAGGCATACCAAAACTGGAGATGGCTCTATATACTCGTAGTTCGTCTTTATAAATGCTGTCATATGCGGCCTTTAAATCTATAAATAGATAGTGAGTATCGATTTGGACTTCTTCAATTTTTTGCAGGATTTACCGCAGTGTGAAGTTGGTCGATTGTGGGCTTTCCTGGTCTTAAACCGCACTGATAGGGGCCAATCAGGTTACTGACGAAGAGTTTCAGACGCTCACAGATACTCGTAAGATCTTGTATGGAATGTTGAGGAGACTCATGCCCCTATAGTTGGCGAAGTTTAGGGGGTCTCCTTCCTTGTGGATCGGGCAAATGATACTGAGATTCCATCCATCAGACATACACTCTTCTGACCTGATCTGGGAAATGAGCGTCAGGTCCAGGACCAGAATTTCAACTAGGGCATTGCTATCGAAAGTTTTGGCTATCATCATCTAAGTTGAATGGTCTATTGTGCCTGACGGCCTTTATACAAGTTTTCCCCTGTTCTCAGCACCAACTGTGACTCTACTGCAACGTTTCTTCCTTCATCTCAACAAGCAGATTATCTTGACACGTTCTTTTAACATACTTCCGTATGTTGCTCCTGTAGTACAGGGTGCGGCAGAACCAATTGAGCAGTTTGGTGGGGCAGGTGTTCGGGCGATAGTGCGGATAGGCAGCTGCACTAGGTTTCGTTTTGTTCTGTCGGCATCCCCATTTAGTAGCAAACATAGTTTAGACTGGAGTACATCGTGGCTTTGCCGTGCGTGCGTTTTGTGAAACCGATCTGTGATTGCGAGGCAAACAGTTTTTCAGCAACGCTTTCACATTCCGCGCAACAATGCTGTTCCTACTGCGAACACAATTCGGTCCTGTATTCGGCAGTCGGAGGAAACTGGTAGCACACTAAGAATAGGCACACATAGCTGACGAAGATCCATCAGAATACCAGAAAATGTGGGGCTAGTGAGAGCAGCACTCGAGCAATCGCCAAGACGTTCTGCTCGAAGGCACGATATTGCATTGGGCGTTTCAGACCATAGTTTGAGGAGGATTCTGTATTTTGATTTGAATTTCCATCCTTTCAAAATAATAATGATTCAAGATTTGAACCCAGCAGACTACGCCAACCGCCAAAATCTGTGTGAGGAAATGCTTGCAGCGATCCCTCCTGAACTGAGGCAGCATTCTTCAGTAGCGACGAGGCACATTTTCATGTAAGCGGGATTGTGAATAAACAAAATTTTCGCTACTTCGCTGAAAACAACCGCACTGTGCCGTATCACAATTTGGCGTTATTGGCCCGTACTTCTTTGAAGAGGGAGGCGTGACCGTCACCGTGAATTCCGGGCGTTATGTTTCAGTGTTACAAAATTTTCTGCAGCCCCGACTGGACTGTTTGGTTCCACACAGCCCGAAATTCTCTAAAACCTTTAAGAAAAATGTTTCCCCTACTTCTAGTGTCTTTGAGAGGTGACGTGCGGTCGCCGGATTTAAGCATATGCGACTTCTTACTTTGGGTATATCTTAAGGGAAAAGTGTTTAAACGTCGCCCCAAGATCTGTTTAAGCTAAGGGAGCGAATTGTTGAAGAAGTGAACGCGATACCCTTCGAAATGTGTCAACAGGCTGTTCAAAACTTTAGAAATTGCAGCTAATGGCCGCATCTTAAAGTTCTACGGATTTCAAAAATAAAAACATTTGTTTCATATATACGCTGGTTTTTTTTTGATAACTCCTCAAAACAGCTCAACCGGTTCTGCCGCACCCTGTACAACCTCTCAATATTTTCGATCGCACACTTCTCGTCCTCTTTTTTCTTCTTCTGGAGAAGCCAATGTACTTCCCGTCTCTTCTGCTTGATGAGCTTACGAGCACATCTCGACCTTCGTTGCAACACCGCTTTTCCTAATCAAACCATGAGGTTCTTGGTTTTGGTCGGGTGAAACCCAGCATAACTGTTGCGACGTCTCTGATGGCATAGTTGCAGCATCGCCACTGGCATTCTTCGGTACTTGATGCTGACGGCATCAAATCAGGGAGGATAGAAAGAGAGGTACCGCTGAACGTTGGTTTTAAATGTTTGAAGGTTATAATGACTAGGAAATAAAGAGCTAGGCAGGGCATTCTATATATAAGTGAGCTATACGGCTTAGGAATTAACCACGATATTTTAGAGTATGTCCGACAATGGGCTTGAGCGAGACAGATGTTACGGTTAAAAGTTTGAAGGGGCGGAATGCTACTGGCGGTTTTTATGGAGCACTGGTGGTGGAAATAGCGATAAAACAGAGTGAGACACGAGACAATACGTCGGTGTTCGAGGGTGTCCATTGTTTGGTGATATTAGTCTCACCTATGAGTTTTATCGCACGGTTTTGAATCCTATCTAGCAGATGCAGAGATGTTTTAAGCGCACCTGAGCAGATGTGGCCATTATACTCCAATTTTGGGCGGATGAATGCTTTATATACTGAGGCCAGATCAGAGGGTGTAAAGTATTTTTTAGATCGCTTGAGGAAACCTAGACATTTTGCAGCATTTTTGACGACAACGTAAGTTGTCATTGACACACATACCGAGAATGGAAAGTTTTTCGGTTTCAACGACGCAAGCGCCATTGATGGATGATGGCTGGGTTTTTAAATTTCGCTTTAACAACAGCAGACAGCATTGTGTTTTGGAGGCATTAAGTTCCGCAATTCGTTATGCTGTTAATACCGGAATTTGATGAGCTTAACATATGCTGCCGTTCCCGTTCTACTGCCGAAGAGCAGGGACGTGAGTCCGGGAACGAATATGAAAAGTAGATGGTACTGTCGTCAGCAAAGGAGTATATTGGATTAGAGGTAGCAGACAAGAGATCGTTGATGAAAATTAAAAAGAACGTTGGAGACAGAACGGGGCCCTGGGGCACACCAGCATTTATTTTGTGAATATCAGACTTGAAACCATCCAAGACAACTTGAATTGAACATTCCGAAAGGTAATTTCTAACCCGTTGAAGAAAGGATTTGTTGAGGGATTTCGGGATACGCGTTCGACGAAAATTCTGGCGATCTGTCACAATTGCTGCTTCGTATATCTTCTTCTTCTTATATCCATATTTTCACAGTAATTCTTCATTGTTGTGAATCTTGGTAAATCCGCGTTCGTATTTTGGCTGAAACAGCGTTGGGTTCCATACTGGAGGCATGCCTTACGTCAATTTGATTTAGCGTTTCATGATCCGGAGATCCGCTTGTGTATATTGTGGTGAGCAAACCGTGTGCTTGCTATAGTGATATTTCGCCTCGTCGCAAAGTTAATAAGCTGTCCTTCAAAACCGCCTAGTACGATCTTGACGTCATGTTTCTGGCACTGCTCATATATCTTGTAGAGGAGCTCGTAGAAACCTTCTTTGGAAGCGACGTCCTTGTCTTTCATGGGGACATTGGCGCATATTAGGCTTAGGTTAGCGAATTTAGCCGTGATGCGGCTACTACTTCTGCTAAGTATGCCGCGCATGTCAAACCTGTTCCTGAATAAGCGCTGTTTCTTTTCCCTATAGCAATCACAATAGTCTATATGACAGTTTTTCATCCTCCTTATGCGCGGCCCATCCCATCGCTTTTCCTGGAGGCGGTGATATCTGCGTGATAGCAGTCAAGGGCGTCTGCTAATCGCTCGGCTACACCTGTCCTGTTTAGGGTTCGAACATTCCACCTGCAGATCCAATGGTCGGTGTCTATAAACGATTTTTTGTAAGAGCCCGTTAGTTGGTTCGTTAACACAGATTTTTTGATAAAAAAATAATTTTATTTTTCAACGTAGTCTCCCTTGAGCTCTATACACTTTGTCCAATGCTTCTCCAATTTTTTTATCCCTTCCAAAAAAAATGATTTGTCGAGGTCCTCAAAATAGGTCTTTTTTTGCGAGATGACTTCATCATTGGAGTCAAATCTTTTTCCACCAAGCCATTTCTTCAGGTTTGGGAACAAGAAGTAGTCGCTCGGAGCCAAATCTGGAGAATAGGGTGGATGAGGGAGCAATTCATAGCCCAATTCATGGATTTTTGCCATGGCAACTGCACATGTGTGCACCCTTGCATTGTCTTGGTGGAAAAGAACTTTTTTCTTGGCCAAATGAGGTCGTTTTTTTTTCAAATTGTCATTGAATCGGTCCAATAAGTTGGCATAATATTCCCCATTGTTCTTCCCTTTTGAAGGTAGTCAATGTGGATTATCCCGCGTGCATCCTAAAAAACAGTCGCCATAACTTTATTGGCTGACAAACCCACCTTGGCCTTCTTTGGCGCCGATTTACCCTTAGAAACCCACTGTTTTGACTGTTGTTTGTTCTCTGCTGTGTTGTGATGGATCCATGTTTCGTCCACGGTTACAAAACGGCGCAAAAACTCCTCCATATTGCGATTAAACAACGCCAAACCTTCCTGTGAAGTTGTTACACGATTGCGTTTGTGGTCGACTGTGAGCAAACGCGGCACCCATCTTGCGGAAAGCTTTCTCATGCCCAAGTGGTCATTCAAAATTGAAACCACTGAGCCATGCGAGATCCCTACGGCTTCCACAATCTCTCGCACTTTCAATCTTCGGTCGGCCAACACCATATCGTGAATTTTTTCGATTGTTTCGGGTGTAGAGACCTCAACTGGGCGTCCAGGAGGTTCGGCATCTTCAGTGCTTGTACGGCCACAACGAAATTCAGTAAACCACTTTTTTACCATTGAAATCGATGGTGCAGAGTCCCCATAGTATTTATCAAGCTTAGCCTTGGTCTCGGTAATGGTTTTTTTTCGCAAGAAATAATGCTTAATAAGCACACGAAATTCACTTTTTTCCATTTTCTCCTCAAATTAGTGAGTAGTCTGATAAAAATAGCTGTCAAACACAAACTAACTGACGCAGCAAGTTTAAATTTTGACAGGAGTCAACTGACAAATGCCTGTTGATAGGAGCAGTATTGCTGTTTCAGTAAAGAGGTCAGAAATTCAAAAAGTCACGGACGCCCTCGTGTCTAATCGGGGAATATTCCTTTAGTCCTCCGTTCCATGCTGGAAGAGGTCCGGAGTTTTTACGGATGGAGAGTAACAATGTTTCTGATATTTCGAAGGGTGCTTTTTGCAAAAAAATGTAAACCAGTGGATTGTTCCAAGTCTTCAAATGAGCACACCAACTCCACTACAAACACTTAGAAGATTTGATGGCAACTACCCTGAATCGAAGTAAAAACTTTCTATCTCCGAATCAAGTGCCTCAGACTTGTAAGTCCAGCTTCCTTAATGCAGAAGAACATGAAAAGTCTTATGCCCAAGATGGAACATGCCTACTAACGCGGAAGGTCCTAGGAAATGCACTTCGAAATTTAGTGGACAGATCTGAAGCCGCAGTCGACAGAAAGAAGTACACACAACTTTGAAGGCATGTACGAATAGAATTCAGGCAGATAATGTAGCATAGCAAAATTAGCCAGCATTAAGCAAGGAATTATTCAACAGGTCACTCAAAATATATTCTCAGGTACTCATTAATTTTGGTACTGAAAGGCTGTCATGCTAGATTCCGAAACCTGTAGGATTGTTGTGATGTCGATAGTATGTGGTAGGAGTTTGCTTAATTAACTTTTCCGATACATTTCAGTTTGTATCTCTATCGTTTCTGCGTCAATTTACTTGACCTCTTATCCTGTTTTCAACTATACATTGGACTCTTTATAGTAGTTATTTTTCTCCAACATCGAAGGCATTTATTCTCTCTTCTTTAGCCCAAACTATATCTAAATGTTGAATCACTCACTCAAAACCAAACCAAATGACTGTTCATAGGAGCCCTCCTTTGCCACTATACCCTTGTTAACACCTTAATTGTTCTACACTCGTATCCATTGACACGAACTAATTAAAGTGTCCTTTGTCGTTTCCTATGTCTCTTTACCCATTCTCACGTAGATACACTTCAACCAAATCAAAGACTCTACTGCCTGTTCGTTTGTAGAACTCTAAGCATGGCTAACTACACATCAGGCAACTCCGCCAGTCACTCTAGTACGTGTCCTTGTGTTTGGATGAGTCTATGTGGACTTTCCAGCTGATGGCAGGCAGACACCATCCGGATTAAGTGTGCAATTTTCCACTTCGTCAATTCGTTCATCCGTTTTTTTTTTTTTTTTTTTGCTCTTTTTATTCAACATCCTCTCTTCTACAACCCAGAGAAGTGGCTCTTCTAAACGGTTATCCTGAGGGAGAATGCAAACACAGCCATCATCATTGGGATGATTGTTCTATTATCCTCAGGCAAACTTTTGATCAAAATAAGAAGAAACACTCTCTGCTGCGGGGGAGCTTAGTGTGAAATGTTTAAAGAAAAGTACGAGTACGAGTACTCTGCAAAGAGAGACACTGGTGTCTGCCAAAGAAGAACCAGAGAAAGGAAAAGAACAGAAAAAGAAACCACAAAAACACTATTTCGGAATGGGAAAGTAAATAACTGCACTTTAAATAACTAAAATTGTCCTTGAAGGCACATTTCAACAAACGAGCAAATACAACGAAAGAAAGTTCCAAGAACTGAGGGAGTGAGACCAGTCTTGGGCTTGGTCCTGGCCCTGGTAGTGGTACCACATCCGTAGTTGGATGAAGATAGAGGATCACAATCAAATAGAGGATGGATTACAATTGGATTTCTTACTTTCTCTACTCTTTCAACTTTTCCTGTCATTCCCTGTGTACGAGTATAGTGTATGTACTTGCAATTACATCATCTACGGACTATCCTTACTGGTAATTTCCTCCTTCCACTGGCGTTCCATGTTCTCCATTTCTGGCAGTTGTCCTCCTTCGTTGGTAAATTTTACAATTGTCCAGCATTCAGCCAACTTCCGCTTGGTCCACCTACCAAAAACTTCGTTGCTCTCCCACCCCCGTCTTATTATTTTGTGGAATAACTGAAGCCAAGAGTGCTTACTCTGATTTATCCTTCGGCTACGAACCGGCATCGTACCGAAAATGTACTTTGCCTTTGTTCCGATTGTTCATAGAGATGGAAAACTAACTTCAGCCAGAAGGAGCACGAGGTCCTTGATGGGCATCAGTTTAAACTTTCGTTGTGTAAACAACCAGACGGGTGGAGTAACATAAGGTAAATGGCTTCCAATGGGGATTTCAGGAGAATCCAAGAGTCACCAGGAGACAACCTCGAGATTTCAGAGAACTCAAGAAGTCCCAGGAAGACTGATTTCCTTGATTTTATATCAAAATACATATACTCGTATGTATCTGTACGAGTATCTATGCAAGGATGGATCAGGGACGAGCCAGGACCATGGGGAAGTCCTGTAAAAACAATCTGAAGTAGATGATTGGGCATTTCCTCTTACTCGGCCAGTGGACGTCACAAGTTTTCACCCGACTCCTCCAAACTTAAGTTCATGAGACTGAGGTGAGTACTAAGTACAAGTACAACACGACGACGTCGTTGCACCAGGAAGTGTGGATTAGAAAATTGCATCCTTCAAGGATGTTGGTGGATTACAAACTGTTCCGGAGATTGAAGTTTTGCACATTGCAGTTGATCTTGGGTGTGATGTGGTACTAACTTGGTCCTCAAGACGAATTGATTAAAGTTTTTCTTTTCCTTTGTGAATAAGACCAAGAGACAGGAAGTTAAGAAGGTGGATCCTTGGCTTGTTCGTAGTTTGGACATTCGAAGTAAAATTGCTTGGGAAGTGGTTAGAGTTATTTCGGGGGTATCTGTCAATATTTGTTTTGGGGGATTGTTGAAAGTGCAACTGATGCAGAAATTACACACGAATGTTTTGACAGGGCGAAGGACGTGTTTTCCTGACATGAGATTTAAGTGCGATGGTAATCCATTCAAGTTGACATGATAACTTTTGCTGTTACAATTTGAGGAAACTTAATTCAGATACAGAGAAGGGCCTATATTGTCATTTGTTTTGATGCAAGTTACCTCATTGTCCTAGGAATACCTGCTAGGCAAAGCCAGACTTTTGAATTGATTTTCTATGAAATTCATTTCAACGAGCTCTTGGCATGTAGTTACTTTGCCGTTTATATGCATAGATAGTGTGCAGTAATAAAGCTAATTGCATCGAACGAAAGTCCTTTATTACGAAAGTTATTCGTTCTTGCCTTAGAACCTCAACAAGTTTACTTTTGAAGGAACAGATAGATGATATGTGGTACTAGGATCATCTTTTCTTCAGTCCAGGTGGATGTCATCCATTGCCACACCCTCATATGCCTTATGCAACGGAAGGTTTCTGTTGTCATTTGGAATATGAGCAAATCGAGGAAGTAAAGACCATAACTATCAAGAACAGGGTATACGGCATCTCCACAGTTTTCCATGTGATGTATACATCAACTTGTAGTGGGTTCATCGTTCAGAAGACATCGAATTCAAAGTGTGTATGTCGATTGAATCCCATCTCTACTGTCTCAACCGGGCACAATTATTTTCCTGTCCTAACAATGCATGCTCTTCCTTTTAATGAAATTCTTCCTATCTTACGAAGGGATATGAGTAAATCACTTCAGCGATTAAGTGCCTTAGGTTGCAGTGCCCTTATGCAGTTCATGCCAGTGTAAGCAAGTCATTAACAGAAAAAAATGCTCCGCGGTGTTGTCATCACTTTCACAGCAAGCGTCCCTGGCAATGGTGTCACTTACTCACACTTGTATTGCTAGGACATTTAGGTGTTTAGCGTTGCTCCAGCCTTTTTTGATGAGGGACAATAGAAAGACCGCTAAAATCTGTCCGGAAACTTTCCTTTGCACTCACACAAGCAACTAGTCCATTGTACTCTTTGTAAATCTGAATCTTAGTAACATCGGGGTTTGTGTTTTCTGTGTTTGTCTATTCGTTATAATGACTCGGGAATTTAGAGTGGATATTGCCAATATTCGCGGGCTAAAAAGGAGTCACTTTTCTGCGTACGCTCACGTCTGTAAATATAGACTAGCTGTTTTGGCACTTACTAAAGCACGGGTAGATCCCCGCCCACACCTCTCAGATCACTCTGATTTAAAGCTACCTGGCTACAGACTAGTGCCATTATTCTTCTCTCACCGCGGTTTCGCCATTTACGCGCGTAGTGATGCAGCTTACTAAACTCCACTACTATGTAGTCCCTGTTCCAATCCGGAACTCAATTTCATGTGGTTAAAATTAGATCTCCGCAAGCAAATTATCCGCTACTGCTTTATTAACATAAGCCCCAAACTGAGCAGCAATTCGATCTTTAACGAATTTGATGCGCTGTGTGACTCCATAAAAAGGATTGTATCCCTGTACCCTCATACTGAAATCGTAGTTACAGGCGACTTCAATGTACACAATTCTGGGGGTTTCGACATTTTGGACAGACAACACCCGAAAGACAAGTTGTTTATAATGAGCCCACGCCAATACCAGACGTTGATAGTCATACCGCCAACACCCTGGGCTTGTTTCTATCTTCTCACTCCGACAAATACAAGGTCAATGTGCTATCCCCTCTAGGCTCGTCGGACCACTGTGTCATATCAGCTAATTTCTCGTATACAGACCACACAGTTAAAGAAAAGATTGCTAAAAGAAACGTATGGCAATACGAGAAAGCCAATTGGAGCGTACTTAACAACTTCTATAGGGATTTTAACTGGTCGTTATATTTCCTCATACCGCTACTGATATGATCACAGACACTATTCTCTTTGAACTGAAATCCTTTGTCGCTCATCGGATGAAGAGTATCAAACCAAAAGAAAAGGCATGGTACGACTCGAGCTGTAAAGAGGCTGTCAGGGTTAGAGAAATGTTTTTTCGGTCCAATAACACCGACTCGATAGAGAAAAACCAAAAAAAGTTCAAGCGAACCAGAAATGACTGCAGCGTCTTCCTCAAGCGTGTGAAATTCCAATACGACCAAAAACTGAGGAAAAAATACTGCAATGTCCCAAAGGTCGTCCGTCAAAAATATTAGAAATTCTGCCTCATCCTGTATCCCAACGTTCATTTATAATGGCATTCCAGCTGTTAGCTCTTTGGGCAAGGTCAATCTACTTGATGCACATTTTGCGGCCACCTCAACACTCCCAGATTGTGCTTTGTCTCCGTCTACACTTGAGTATGTCTAGTCTTCAATGGGACGAATCCACTTTCGCACTCGTGTGGTAGCAAGAGTTCTTAAAGATCTTAACACTCACAAATCCTCTGGTGCAGATGGTACATCTCCCCTTCTTCTGAAAAGGTGTCCTTCCTCGCTGGCAAAACCACTGCATAAGCTTTTCATCAATCCTACTCTTTAGGACTCTTTCCGAGCAGATGGAAAACAGCATTTGTCCAGCCCGTCCCTAAAAAGGCGAATCTTCTTCCCTCTCCTCCTATAGACTCATTGCACTTACGTCCCTTCTTTCCAAGGTCATCTAAACGCTGATAAACCGGCAGCTCATGAAGTATCTCGAAACACGAAAATTTCTTAATCAGTCCACCGGTGATCTGATGGTATGTCTCACCAAAAAGTGGAACCACAGCGTATATCAATCTGTCGAAAGCAAGATAGTTGCACTTGATGTTTCTAGTGCATTTGACAGAGTTTGGCATCAGGCTCTATATGTCGAAAATGCGTGCACTTAGGATCGATGATTCTCTTGTTCAATGGATTAGAAATTACCTTTCGGAAGGTTCAATTCAAGTTGTCTTGGATGGTTTCAAGTCTGATGTTCACAAAATAAATGCTGGTGTGCCCCAGGGCTCCGTTCTGTCGCCGACACTCCTTTTAACTTTTATTAATGGTCTGCTATTGGATTAGAACAATAAATTTCTTTGCTGACGAGTGTACTCTCTACGTTTCATATCCGTTCCAGGACTCACGTCCCTGCTCTTCGGCAGTAGAACGAGAACGGCAGCGTTTGTTAAGCTCATTAAATTCCGATATTAACAGCATAACCAATTGAGGAACCATCAGCAGAGTGGAATTTAATGCTTCCAAAACTCAATGGTGTCTGCTGTCATTAAAGCGAAATTTAAACACCCAGCCATTATCCATGAATGGCACTTGCATCGTCGAAACCGATAAACTTTCCATTCTCGGTATGTGTGTCAATGAAAACTTACGTTGGAATGATCATATATTCGGTGTCGTTAAAATCGCTGTGGAATGTCTAGGTTTCCTCAAGCGATGTAAGGAATGCTTCACCCCCTCTGATCGGGCCTCAATATATTAAACGGTTATCTGCCAGAAATTGGAGTACAATTCCCACATCTGGTCGGGTGCGCCCAAAACATGTCTCAAAACTCATAGGTGATGCTAATGTCACTCCGACAGTGGACACATTTGAAAAACGACGTAATATCTCGTGTTCCGCTCTGGTTTTTCGCTATTTCTACCATCAGTGCTCCATTGAAATAGTCAGTAGCTTTCCGTCCCCTCAAACTGTCAAACGTTCCCATTCACACCCGTCTCGCTATGAATGCTCATCAGTGTACCCTCAAGCCCATTGTCGGACGTACTCTAAAATATGTGATTTGTTCCTAAGCCGTACAACTCGCTTATGGAATGTCCTGCCCAGGTCTTTCGTTCCTAGTCATTATAACTTTCAAACATTTAAAACCAACGTTCACTTGTATCTCTCTTTCCATCGTCCCTGATTTTCCTTCGCCCGCGCTGTGTGCAAGCATTTTAAGTGTACTTCAATCCGTTGCGCGCAAATTATAAAAAAAAATTTAATAGCAAATCCTTATCCCAGCAATCTTTCTTCTTTGTCCGGCCCATCGGAGGTCCTTCGAGAGTTGTTTATCAATACGTGATCTGTTTTAATTTAATTTAATTTTGGTGGGGGCGAAAGCCCCCATAGGATGTGTAGTTGGTTTAGGTGATAGAAGAGACGAGGGGTACGTAGATTACGAGGGTTAGTTTTACGTTTTACAAAACCTAGTGCAGAGTTGACTTTAAGGATTATCCCATTCATATGTAAACGGAAGTTGAGCCCCCTATCATACAAAATGCCGAGATCACGAAGAGATTCAACGGAGGAGATAGGTTGGTTGTGGAGAAGGTAGAGTCTGAAAGGAGATTGGTGCCGCTTATGTAAAAATGTGATGGATTGTCATTTGGTGATATTAAGTTCTAAACAATTTTTGAGGCACCAGATCGAAAAACTATCAAGGTCTTGTTGAAGGAGGAAGGAGTCATGGGGAGAGGAAATGGTTTTGAAAAATTTGGTCTGGTCGGCGTAAAGGGAGACGGACGAGTGTTTGATGATTTTGTCGAAATCATTAATGGTTAATATAAAAATAAAGGGGACCGAGATGGCTGCCTTGAAGAACTACAGAGGTGGCCAAAAATGGAGCCGAGTAGGCTGACCTAAAGCGAACGCTGTAAAATCGGTTTTCGAGGTAAGAGGATATCCATTTTAACAGTATGGGTTCAAAGCCGAGGGCAGACAATTTGAAGAGTATTAATCGATGAGAGATTTTATCGAAGGCTTTGCTAAAATCGGTTGCAACTACATCGTTGCCGTTCTCTAGTGCAGAGATGGCAAAAGATACGAATTCAACGAGATTTGTGGTGGATGACCTACCATGTTGTCTAGGGGAAATAAGTGATTTGCATTGGAAACTTAGAGCTTCATACAAAATACTTTCGAGGAGTTTGGGTATATGGGAGAGTTTAGCGATTGGACTATAGTTTGTTATCCTTTTGTGGATCGGGGTTATGAAGGAGGTTTTCCAAACCTGAGGAAATTCTCCTTGTGAAAGGGATAGACGAAAGAGATCAGAAAGGGCAAGGGAAAGAGACGAAGAACATTTTTTTAAGAAATATGGCAAGGAGGCCATCTGGACCGGGTGTAAATTCGTCATTGAGTTGGTGTAATTTATATTCGATATAAGAGGGGTCCAAGATGTGAGAGAGAAGTGGGCCATTGGAGAAGTTCAGTAGGTAACGGAAATAGGATGGATCTAGTACAAAGGAGTCGTTGGTGAAGGATTGTTTAAAGAAGCTGGCAAATAGGTTGGCAATGGTGAGTGGATCGGTTGATGACTTGTTGTTAAAAGAGAGGGAAGGAGGGTAACCATCGGACTTTCTTTTGTAGTTAACAAATTGGTAAAAGGACTTAGGGTCATTTATAAGGTTGACTTGCTCATTATTAGGGTAACGCTGGTAAAGGGAATCGTAAAGTTCGGTGAAGTGAAGATAAGCACCAAGATAGTTGGAATAGTCGGAAAAGGATCTGGTACGCAGGAAAACAGCCCATAACTTGTTTCTCTTATTTCGTAAGGAACGAAGCTTGCGATTATACCTGGGAGGACTAGTAGATGGTGTTTTAAGGTGGGAAAACGGAACGTAAAGGCAAAAAGAATTAAATATTTCTTTATAGAAAATAGATAAGGCATCATTTACGCTTCGGTTGTGAAAGTTAAAGGGGGATCTGCTAAGATAGTCACTGATTTTGTGAAAGTTGGCTTTATGAAAGTCGTAGGATGAGAGAGTTGTGGGAGGAGGGGTCTGGAAAGAAGAGTTATGAAAAAATGAAAGCAAAGGGGGGGGGGGGGGGGTAGTTGTCGATTGTTGAGAGAGATAGGGGACAAAGTGAGACTGAGGAGTTAATTGAATCTGTTGTGAAAATAAGGTCCAATTGGCTGCCCATATAGTTAGATACACCACTGACTTGGCATAGACATGAGTCTGTTCAGCGATCTACGGAGAGACATTCTTTAGCTGAGTTGGCATTTGAAGCGGTGAAGAACGATTGTTCGTCTGATGAAGTCCACTGTAGCTGAGGAAGATTAAAATCGCCGAAAATAAAGATATCGTCAGTAGTGCCAGACAGGTCAATTAAATGGTTGATCGCATCGACAACAAATTGGTAAGATTCGATAGGTTGAGATGGCAGGATGTACTATCATAAAACGTAAAGGGACTTGAAGGAGAGTGATATTTTTATAGCGACAAAGTCGACTTTAGAGAATGAAGCGATGGTAATGGGAGAAGATTTAAGGCTGTTGTGGATCGCCAGTACGACGCCTCGACAGGGGGAATCATCATGTGGGCGGGTAGGATCGTCGTCGCGAAAAACATTAAAAGTAGGGGAGAACAATTCCTGGTTCTTTATGTAGGGAATCAAATTGGTTTCAGTCAAGCCGTATATATCAAAGGGAAGAGAATGCGATTGACTTAGGATAGCATTGGTTTTAGAGCGAAGACCTCTTATATTCTGGTAGTAAAATGTAAGAGGGATGTTGTGGGGTGGAGATGTAAGGCGGGATGGTTTAAGTGCTGACAAGGGAGGCACGTTATGGACGAAAAAATGTATCGTGGCCGGCTCGGCTTCGCTGTAGGTGTGAGACTCGTTTAGAGTGAACGTAGTGGCCGAATGCAGAAAGGTCGTCTGCTACTTTCTGAGGGGACATGCTAAAAATCTCGTGCTACCTGACGATCTTGTTGTTGTTAAGGGTCCTAATATTCCATGTGCCAAGACGAAATCCGCTGTCGTTAAAACTTTAGCTGGTGCTGTAACTTAGCCAAAGCTGGCTTATTCTGGTTTCTTGCGCCGCCGCCGTCTCTACTCCATGGTCACGAAATAACTATGGAGCTCCCGACTACGACAAACTAATTATGTTTAGTAGCTCTAAACAGAAGTGTGCTCCAAGTAAGTCAAACTGACTAGCTCCGTAGTGAGAGGTGAGAGCAGAATTTGATGGACAGGGCTTAAGTGTCGTAGTCGTTGAAAACCCCATAGCCATTAACAGTAAAAAACAATGTCATCCTAACAATGACATCTGCGACCTCTGTTTCGCATCCAGGCTCTTTTGTACATCAAATATTTGCCTATCTGGAGGTCGATTTCATCGATAATGGCAATAATTGGCTTTAAGTACTTCAATTAATTGAAGCAGGGAAGCGGAATCCACAGAACCAGAACCAGCAGTCGATGAATGAAGAGAATGTCAGCTACGTTTCTGCGTTTTTCGAGGTCATGATAGGGATGTAATATAAAGGGGTCATATCAGGATAGTCCTGGAAGGGTAAATCAAAGAAAACGACGTTGAATGCTCGGGATATATGAACTCGCTGAAAGGGGGACCACACTTAGCTAGGGTAATGTAAAGTGACCTTGTCACATAAGGGTTGACTTTAAGGATTATCTCATCATTATGCGAATGGAAGTTTAGCTCTCTATCGTATAATATTCCAAGGTCGCGAAGGGATTAAACCTGGGGTACAGGTTGATCATGCAGAAAGTAAAGTCGAGGGGGAGATCGATTGGACTTACGTGACAAGGTCATAGACTGAAATTTGGAGACAATGAGCCTTAAGCAATTTTTTTGACACCTGTTGAGGTCCTCTTGAAGGAGAATATAGTCTTGGGCTGAAGAAATAGTCTTGGAGAACTTAGTGTCGTCGGCGTAAATGGATAGGGGGCAGTGTTTAATAATCCTCTCAAGATCGTTTAAAATTAAAATGAAAAGAAGGGGACCAAGGTGGCAGCCTTGTGGAACACCAGAAATGTCTATAAACGGGCGACGGTTCTCCAGATAAGGAGATATCCATTTTAACAATATGGGGTCGAAGCCGAGGGAAGGCAATTTAAAAAGAATCAATTGATGTGTTAATTTATTTCATCGAAGACCTTAGCGAAATCTGTAGCAATGATATCGATTTCGTTGCTATTTTCTAGCGCTGAAAGCTACCTTTCAGAAATCCATGCGAACTGGGTGATATAAGTGACGTGCACTGGAAGCTCTGCAATGGGACGGTAGTTGGCTACTTCATTCTTTGATCTCCTTTTTCTGAACCTTGGTTATGAAAGACGTCTTCCAAACTTGGAGGAATTCGTCTATTGTAAGGGACAGATGCAATGGGGAGGAAAGTGGATGCGAAAGATTGGAGTCACACTTTTTGAGAAATTTTACTAGGAACCCATCTGGGCCGGGTAAAAATTCATCATTGAGATTTTATAGCTTTTCTTCGATAAGGTTGCGATCAAAAAATTGAAAGAGTTAGGGCCCAATGGAGAAATTGTGAAGGTATATGCGGTCATATACGAGTGTTGTCGATAGAGAGGGGGGATAACCGTCTGATTTTCTTTTGTAGTTGACGAATTGATAAAATGTCTTAGGGTCGTTGATAAGGTTGGTCTGAGCTGTGTCGAGAAAACATTGATAGAGGCAGTTATAGAACTAGGTGAATTGGAGGTAAGTTGCAAGATAGTTAGAGTTGATGCGTAAAGAGCGATGCCTTCTGTTATCCCAGAGAGGGAAAGTCGATGATGTTTTATGCCGAGAAAAGGGGTCGTACAGAGAAATGCCAACCTTCGATGAACTAGCGTTTGACGCGGTAAAAAATAAGTAATCATCCGATGACATCCACTTCAGCAGGGGCACAATAAAGTCACCAAAGATAAGGATATTGTCGATGGAATCACTTAGTGCAATTAGTTGGTCAATTGCTTTAATACTTAGCAAGAATATAGGATTCGATAGGTTGAGCTGGAAGAATGTAGCAACACATAACGTACAGGGACCTATCGGGAAGTGTTATTTTAATTGAAACAAAATCAAGTTTGACAGATGAAGAGATAGCGGTGAGAGAAGAGTTGAGGTTATTGTGAGTGGCAAGTAGGACACCTCTGCATGGAGAATAAAATTTCGGAAGGGCAGGATCATTAACCACAGGGTGAGAGAGATTGTCATCTCGGAAAACATTATAAGGAGATGGGAATAGCTCCTGGCTCTTTATGTTGGAGATCAGATTGGTTTCTGTAAGAGCATAGACATGGAAACAGAGGCTATAAAAATAGCACGAGTTTTAGATCGCAAGCCTCTTACATTTCGGTAGTAAAATGTAAGAGATAGTTTGTTACGTGGAGAGGTAGGGGAGTGTATATGAGATGCAGGCAAAGAAGGCAAGTTAGGAAAGAAAAAATTTATTATGGTCAGCTCGGCTACGCTGAAGGTGAGAAACTCTTTTTGTACATAGCTGCGGAAAACAGCGAGAATATCCGCAGCCTTTTGAGAAGGTGTGTTGAAAATTTCGTGGTACCTGCCGTAAGGATTCCTGACACTAGTAATGTATACCTGTAAAAAAAAACCTTCCTGTTGGATGGAGACCATCACACTTATTTTGGCTTTTCTTTCAAAGCAAACAGAGTCGGATTTATTGTAAAGATATGCGAGCTGATAAAGTTTGGATAATTGGTTCCAGTTGTAAGATCGAAATTGAGAAAGCAGTTTTTAGTATTCGTAGGAGGGTTGAGCAGTAACAGTATCAGGGCCAGGGGTTAAATTAAAAGAAACGCGATGCGCCTTCGAATGAAGAGGGTGCTTTTGTAGGAAGACGTTAAGGGGTTGACTAGGCATATAGACGGGAGGAGAAAAATTGGGAAATATTTTGGTTTTAAGGCTCCAGTTGGGGTCAGCTTTACGCTGTGGATAGGCGATTCATAATTACCTTTAGATGAGATGTTGCATCGTTTTGCTTCTATGTTTTTATTGGTTGGTTGATCCGTTCATTTGGAGACCCACATCTTTCCGAGGTTGAGGTTGGTGTTGGATGGGTTAACGAACAACCATTCATATTTAGCCGGTAAGTGAAGTCTGGGATTACTTTTTTTTTGTGGTGAGAAGTTGGAAATATTGTGCATTGGCTGATGGTGATGCGACACTTCTTTTTGAAAAATTCAGAAATCCAAGCAACATCTGCGTAATTTGGGGCATCTTTGACAAGTAGGGTGGTGAACATCTGATTCGTTATGTGGAGTCGGTGTAGACTGCGACCACGTAGTGTTAAATTGTGTAACAATTTCCATTGGGCAGCGACAGGAGGCGTTGACGTTGGAGCAGTTATATCCCTAGTTTTGGGCCGAAGAGCTGGTGCGAAGATTCGGAGGTTGGGTTGTCGGCACTGGATCTGGCAATGATTCGATAGCGGTTTGTAACAATTTAGCCAAAATTGAAGTATTGTAACAGTTGTGCGGCGTGGGATGGGTTGCAAGTCCATCGATTTTGTGGCATACTGCTTTAATGAGGTTTCCCAAATTATTCAACACTGTTCTATTCGCAGTGAGTTCATCATTAAGCTCATTGAGTTTGTCGAATATAACGTTAAGCACGGACTTGTAATGCTTTGAGAGTGGATGATTGTATGTTGCAGATGGTGGAGATTGGATGTGGATGACTGGAGATGAACATCTATGTGTTTCCGGAGATAGTTCACGGTTTCTTATTGGAATCCATCATTGCGGAACCGATGCGAGTAGATATAATTTCACTTAACCCTTTATCGAGGTGGTGCTTGGATGCTTATTCCAATTGAACGCACAATTTGTTTTTCGTAACTATGACCAAAGTCTTCCGCACATCTTACACATTGTTCAAAAATTGATAGTTTGTCCTTGATGAGTATGACGAATGTGTTATGATTGGACTCATTAGAGTCACTGAGGCACTTTATTGCAAGTAGCGCCTGTGAGAGAGAGATACTGATACACTCGTCATAGAAGAACAGCAGATTTTTCGAGAACTCTTTAGCGAAAACCGTGTTTCTTTTATTTAGGCCGACATAAATAGCATGGAATATTTTGCCGCAGATCCTTTTACAGGCAACAAAGTCAGCATTATTGCCGTTAATGGAGCAATTGGTTAATCCACAAAAACAATAATAAATTATGCACTAATCACGCTGTCGCGAAATTAACAGACGCGTTAGCGATACAACTTTTTGCGTAAGAAATTGGGTTATTGAATTGATTGAACTGGAATAAGCGAAATAAGAATTCAAAATTATGGAATAAAGTAAGAGGCCAACTGAATGCAGTGACGGCTTAAACTGAACCGAGATCATCTAAATCAAATGACCTGTAGAGTATTTTCTATCACTTGGAGCCAATTTTTATGAAGAACAAGTGGAGAAGTAAATACTATTGTGGATTAGATAAGATGTGTCCAAATATTTACAATCCTGCGTCCAAACTGTGTAGTTGCTGTATATGACCTGAATGGTTAGACTCAAGGTCTTTCTACATAACAGACGCATTCCGAATTAAGTATATTTCTAGAAAATTAATTACAATACAAAACGTGACTTCAAGCAGTAGAAAATTCTTCCCCATTTCCCTTCAATGATGATGTAACCGGCTCCTGACAATCTCCCAAAAGCCTTGCCACAACCCACCCCTATGTAAAACAGCATTCAGATCTAAAAATAACTGATAAGTGAATTAAATTTTGACAGGCCATAAACCATTGGCATTACCGAATGAACAGCAATTGCCTTAGAAAAGGGACCCCCATTCTCTTGCCATTGCCTTCGAAAGTCACGAATGTCCTCCGTGCGTCGCCTAAATCGATTTATTGTTTCTATTTGTATTCAGTACTTTAAATTTTCCAAAAGATATCATAAATTCTTTATGCGTATAAGGAGAACCACATTTTTTCTTAACAACACACACAAAAGTCCTTTAGCCATTGTTCGTCCCTACTTGTCATAAAACATTTCCGGCAAATTGTTCTTCAAAAACTGTCTGAGGGCATCTTATAAAAAAAATGAGGAGAAAAAACTGAATGAAAACAAAAAGGCCGAAAACAATCGAAAAGCGACTCCAAGACATTTTTCACCCAACTCCTAACTTGTCGGGTATCTTCACAATTTTGTTCGTTTTTTTTTTTTCTGTTGGAAAATGATATAGAATGTCTGAAACAACTTCCTCTTCACTTTCATCTGAAGTACGCGTCTGTAAACATTTCAGAGAGAGCCGATAAAGGCGCTGCTTTGTGCTAAAATGAGGAAGCACCTCCTTCCAGGACTAAATGTGCCAAACATTTAACAGGACTCACCCATCTCATTAGTTTTACATTTTATTTTTTCTTGTTCTTGTTTCCTTTTGACAATCAGTGTCCTGAGAACGAGAGAATGAAGGGAATAAAAATCTCCTCGGAAAATAACACAGAACTCGAAAACAAATTTTACCATCGTCCTTTATTTTTTTTTTTGTGGGATTTCGATTTGAATTCACATTTCGACGAAAGATGTTTTCAATGTTTTGTGTCTTCTGCTTTTGTTAGGGCCCCGTGTTTTTTTTCTGCTGGAACCTCCATTACTTTGTCTGGCTTTAGGTAAGTTCGGTTTCTATATTTCCAGTGAATGGGATGTCCTTTGAAATCAATGACAAGATAAGTACTTTTATATTCGAATATGGTGAGAAGGACATTTAAGGGTGGAAGTAAAAGTTAATGGAGAAGTTGTTGCATATATTTGGGTTGCTCTGAGGGTCCCATTTTTGAGAACGAGCGATTTGAAAATCCTCATGGTAGAGTGAAATGCGCTAAACGGGGTCTTTTCCTTCCCCTTATGATACGATTTTGCTTTGATTTAGAATGAAAACGTGATTTCAAAAGAGTGTCGGTGAGAGAATACTGCCTTGAGGCGCTTCATGCGTTAAGCTGTTCCAGGTGTTCTTTGACACATTTTTTAAATGGAAACTTGTTCATTTATTTTAAAGGTGATTTTGGGTGGAAAAATTCGAGCCCCTCATCATCATTGCATTGTCTGAATGCGTTATCTTCTGTTGAATTCCCTGATCATATAAGCACATCTCAGAAGAATCTGATTAGGAAATCCGGTTCCCAGAATACACACCGTCATTAAGAATATGTTTTTCTATTTTCTGCTTTCTTACTTAGTTGTTGTAACTGCCTCAGGTGGACAAAAGCTTCATCCAGTGAATATACATTGCTTAGCTCGATGTCTTGTCACCTGACACCAGTTGTAAAGTGTGTGTGAGATATCATCGAAATTTTTTATTCGTTTGAAAGGCCTATCGATGCCATTATGTATGGAATATAACATCGTTTAAATGTCTGCCTTGCCGCGCATCCGAAATATCCAATTTCTGGCTAAATTTGGCCAACGGCATGGATTATGTTGGCTTTGAGGGCTGCTGTAGTTTGTGGCTTATTCGCATAGACCTGCGAGTTCATAAAACCTCACAAGGAAAAGTCTAACAATGTCAAATCGCACGACCTTGGTGACCAGTTCACATCACCTCCACGTAAGATGACCATGCCCTCGAATAGCTCTTGCAGAATTTCTGATGTGGGGCAAGCTGTGTGGTACGTAGCTCTCTCCAGTTGAAACCGCATCTCACCATATCATCTAATTCAGATCAAAAGAAGTTGATAATCACTGACCTATAGCCCAAATCCATACCAAACAGCGACTTTTTCGGGATGCATTGGACACTCTTGGATCTCAAGTTGATTGGTATCGGCCCAAATTCTACAATTTTGTTTGTCGACGTACCCATTCATCCGGAAATGGGCTTCATCGCTGAAGATGATTTTTCGATGAAAATTCGGGTCAGTTTCTATCTGCTCCAGAACCCATTCAGCGAACACATGCCGTTGTCTATGGTCGTTTACCTTCAGCTCCTGGGTCAGTTGAATTTTGTACGGGTGCAAGCCCAAGTCACGACGCAAAATTCGCCAAGTTGCGGTCTGCGAAAGGCCGAGCGACGCGAAATCGAAAGCCTCGGATTCCCCTGCTTACTCTCACGGCCAGCGGCACCGTTTTCGGCAGATCTTGCATTTCGTCAACGTACGGGTATTGGTTTACCGTTTACTATACGAGTGGACTCAAATTTATCCACCACACTGCGAAGAGTCCTCTCGGTAGGACGATTATGGCGACAGTAAAATGGGCGAGGTACGTGTTGTTGAACGCTATGTCCGTCCATGGTGATTTGGCAAAAGAGGCTGAATAAGTGACAGCCAATTTGACAGATGCAGCTTCAACAATATGGCCGCTATTAACTATCAATAGGAAGTCCCTATTGGAAGACCCTGTATATATCTCTAAGATGACCGTACCGATCACCTAAAAGGTGGTCGTTCTGTTCTGCATTCGGGTCTGATCCATAATATCCATTCGCTTTACACGTCATAGAAATCTTAGGTGACTGAGGCGAACTTTCCTAAAAAGGTCGATAGTGCTCTGTGAGTAGGAAGATACATACAGTTCGTTGTTAAACTTAATCCTCCAAAGCGTTTCAGCGATGATGGGACCGAAAACCGCTGGAATCTTCTTGCATTTATAACCAAGGATACCCTCGTCCTCGTCGCATCAGATCGCTGACCAATAGTTTCAGGCATTCACACAATATGGCAGATAAGTTCCCGTAAGTGAAATTAAAGAGGCATCACATATAGAGTTTCGTTCTTCTATAGTTGGCGCAGTTTAAAGGGTATCCTCACTTGGCGATACGCTAAGTCTAAAATATGATTTTGATGTCTACCAAGTCATCTCACGCTTCTCTAAATAGTCGACCATATGATTCTGCAGCTTTAAGTTTAAACACAGCAATTTTAGCTTCATTGTTGAGGTTGAACGCCTCTACTACTAAAATTCCTTGTTCATCTTTAGAGATCTCAGGCCTTGTTGTCTTGACGCGTTCCGTTTACGTTTTGGTAAAATTTTCGAACATTTTTCTTGAAGTCGCACCTTTTTTCTGTCGATACTAAGCACTCAGACAGGAGACAGTTCATTGGACTGATGTTTTCATCAGGAAAGTGTGTCCCGAATATAAGCCAACTCTTGCTAACGACTTTAGAAACAATCCACTCCTAAACCTCGAGCTATGGTCACGGCAATGACGCTCTCATTATGTAATATGAATTTATGATACTTGAAGATGGTCCAAAGAGAAGCCTTTCCAGGAGCCACCGGTGGAATGAAATCTTGCTCTAACTCTTATTTTGCACCGGTTCCCATTAAACTATTCAGTGGTCTGCAATGCAATCCGTCACAGTAACGTTCTGCAGTCAATACCAAGCAATTCGGTTGAGTCTCCGACTTATTGTGCCACTTACCTTTCCTACCTTAAAGCGTTGTAAAAGTTTTCTCGTACACTCCCAGCCAGGGAGAAATGGGAACACGAGAAGTGATTAGAACTGAATACAGGGGTGGTTCAAAAATGGAATTCGGAGTCGACGCAAGCATTTATTCCCAAGTTTAACCACTTGCGATTCAAGAGGCCTGTCACTTACTTGTGAATTTTCCGACACACACCCTTAAACTTAACCAGCTTACGAGGGTTGCCTGAAAAGTTTCCGACCGAATAATGATACAAGACATTTTTTCTCAAATTTATTTCTTATTTTTCTACATAGTCTCCTTGTAACTCTACATACTTCTCCCAGCGATGCTCCTATCTCTCTAACCCGTCCAAATAGTACTTGGCGTTTTTCTCTGCAAAATAACTGTTAACGAAGGTGACGAAAATCGCTGTCCTCCGAGCGCAGTTTTTAGATGAGGGAATAAAAAGAAGGCGCTTGGGGCTAGATCTGGTGAATAAGGCGGATGGTCAAGCAGTTCAAACCGTAATTCATGGATTTTCGATATGGCAACCGCTGAAATGTAAGACCGCGCTTTGTCTTGGTGAAACAGGATTTTCTTTTTCTGCAAATATGGCCGTTTTTCCGCAATTTCTGCCTTCAGATTGGCAAGTAATGATGCGTAGTATGGTCCTGTAATGGTTTTTCCTTTTTGAAGATAATTGATTAAGGTAACTCCTTTACTATCTCAAAAAACAGTCGCCATCACTTTCCCAACCGAAAAAAATAGTTTTTGCTTTTTTTGGAGCCGGTTCGCCCTTTGCAGTCCACTGTTTTGACAGAATTTTTGTTTCGGGCGTATAATGGTGTATCCAAGTTTGATCTACAGTAATTAATCGGCGCCAAAACTCGGATTTATTGCGCCTAAACTGCGCCAAAAGAGCGTTGGAAATGTTCATTCGAACACGTTTTTGGTCTAACGTAAGCAAACGCGGCACCCAACGCGCGGACAGCTTTCTCATACCTCATGCCTGAATCTTGATTTGATATGTAACAAACACGTTCTTTGGACATTTTTATAACCTCTACTAACCCTCTCACTTTAATTCGGCGGTCGTCTAACACCATTTGGTGAACTTTGGCAATGTTATCGTCAGTGGTTGCAGTTTTTGGACGTCGCAAACGTTCATCATCTCCCAAACTTTTACGGCCACGTTTAAATTCAGCTGCCCAAAATTTCACTGTGATAAGTGATGGTGCAGAGTCTCCATATACAGAGTCCAACTCATTTTTGATTTGCATAGGCGTATTGCCTTTCTAAAACAAGAATTTAGTACCAGCTCGATATTCAATTTTTTCCATTTTCACAAAAAACTCTCACATCGACTCACTCAAACGACTGTCAACTAAAACCTGCACGTCCAACATGACTGAAACTTCGTTAAGTAACTGTCAAAAGATGCACAACTAGCATTTACTAGCTTTTATTGACGAGTGCCGCTATCTTTACTTCGCGGTCGGAAACTTTTCAGCCAACCCTCGTAAATGTTGCTATCTTCACCCATAAAATGGCAGCAGTAAGAGCCCTAAATTCAGCTACTACATCCTCCAATCTAGTGGAGTAATACCTGTCTTAATCTTCTCATTTCTCAATCCAGTGCATAGCAATTATATGGGACGAAATACTCGATGAACTATTCAGGAAATAGTCAGTCCTTTGCGGCTATACACCCTGAATGACTCGAACTACAACCAACTTCAGACTGCTATAATTCCCAAACCGTTCATGACAGTGAGCTCAAATTTTGACACATGACAGATAATTTTATTATTTACAAGCCTTTTAAAAGATTTGCGTCTCAGTTGTGTTGAAAAATGTTTATCCGCAATGGAATTCAAACGTGATAGTGTGATTGCTTTATATTTGGCTGGAAAACCAAAAGTAGCTATCGTTAGAGCCCTCCAGCACCTCAACGTGAATAAATCATTTGTGCCTCGAACCATACCTCGTTGCGTTGATACTAGCAGCGTTGCAAAACGCCATGGAGGTGATCATAAAGTAACAGCAATATCGGCAGAAATGGTTCGGAAAGTGAAGGCTCGAATTGAACGAAATCCGCGTCAAAGTGGAAGAAAAATGGCTCGTGAGCTCAACATATCGTTGGAACGGATGCAACACATACTGAAAAATGAGCTTGGGCTCAAGCCATTGAAGTTCCAGAAAGCTCACGATCTTACACCGCAACAGAAAAAAGTTAGAGTCGGAAGAGCGAAGGAGTTGCTACGCTTGCACGAAAGTGGTGAGTTGCCGAATTTGGTTTTTTCCGATGAGTCGCCATTTGTTATCGAGCAATATGTCAACAAACAAAATGATCGAGTTTACTTGCCAGAGAGGTCCTACGAAAATTTACACCTTCGGACGGCCACCAGAAAGCAGGCAGCACCGATGGTGATGGTTTCTGCCGCCATAACCGCCATAACTGCCGATGGTCGCAATGCGATCGTATACCGTGAAACTGTCTTAGAGGCAGTATTGAAGCCTTGGGCAAACAATTATTTCGGTCGGAGACCGTGGATATTTCAACAAGAATCGGCACTGTCTCACAAAGCGCGCGTCAACAAAGATTGGTTAAAAAACAATGTTCCACACTTCATTTCTTCGACACAATGGATTGCAAATTTTCCGGATGCAAATCCGTTGGATTTCTCTGTCTGGGTTACTTTGAAGGCGAAGGTTGGCACTAAAAAATACCAAAGTTTGGACCACCTCAAACAAGCACTTCGGAGGGAATGGGCCAAAATACCGCAGAGCTACTTGCGTGCAGCGTGCGATGCTTTCTTCGGCCGTCTCAAGGCCATTATTCGCGCCAAAGGTGGACATATTGAAAACTACTGATACAATTTGAAAATTGATGTATTTTCCAACATTTTTTGCTTTGGCACAATAAAATTTATCAAAAAATAAAAAAATTATAGCATTTTAAAAAGTTGGAGTTCGAGTCATTTACCCTGTATAGCAGGACTTCATCGAATGATATAGTCAAACCAAAAAATGTGTCACTGACCTCAAACAACGGACTTCTGAACAAATCTAGACTTAAAATCGCTTGAATTCTAGCCGCTACCATATGCCATTTGTCAGCAGCAGGACATACAGTCAGCTCTTTAATTTATTTTATCATAGCAGCAGGAACAGTGTCGTGCCATCAGTTTTGATGGTGTTCATAATTGGTTCCCCCCCAGTATCTAGAAATAATCAAGAAAGAGATTGGGGCCACTCTGCGATTCTAGTTTATCCGTATAGTCAATGACATGCAATCAGCGGCTTCATCTGACAACCTGGTAAGCATATGAGTCATGCTACTAAGACTACATAGCGTTGTGCCAGTTGGATTTTCTTCTTCTCATGGTTGAAGCCCTTCATTAATTTTACTTATCTTCCTTGCGGAAGAAGTCAGTGTTCTCCTACAACGGTCACAATGATCAGTCTCCTTTCTGTCTCGTAAGACTCAGGCTTGTTCCATTCAATGGCTTTTGTGTTCCAAACACTTTCGACTCTTCTTTCTTTCAAAATGTTTTCGAAAAGCAATCAGATTTCGCTCATTAACAATTAGTACCAAGGACAATGCAATGGTAATAACCCACTGTTTCTGCGGTCCATTCACGCAACTCCTCACCGAAAAGCTCTCAACACTCTCAAATCCTCCATTTAATGGAAATCATTTCAGATTCCAGTGCCAATAGCAACCCAACAGGTATCCACCAAGTTGCAAAGCTGCAATTATCCATGCCACTCCTTTCCCATTTCGAAAACGGCCCCAACTCCATAAAGTCAGGTGCAACAATTTGTACGCTCCTCCAACAAGAGGAGCGTATTCCAAGTATTAGTTCCAATTGTCTCTCCATTGCATCATTATCCCCTCATCAAACATCATTAAGAGCAGCTCAAAAACCCCACCAACAACAATATAAAAACAAAAACTAGACAAATCCAAACAATGGCCTACTTACGAGTAGAGTCTTAAAGGCTCTCCCACTACAGAGATAGACAGACGCAGAAGTGGAACTTGTTTCAGGAATCTTCAAGCACATAACCACTTTGGAGTAATGTAGTGCCAAAGTAAAGGTACTTAAGCACAACAATGCACCGCGGTGTGGCTCTGTGCTCATACTTGTAGTATAATACAACGGAGAGTACATCAAGACACCACATCATCGTCAACATCAACATCAGGACTTTGGTAGCTTCATCCTCATCATCATCGTCATCATGGTTCTCGTTCAGCGTAATTATTATTATTGTTATCCTTGGCAAGAATGCCCGAGCACGTATTGCCTCTAGCTGCGCACCAAAGGATTGGATAATGAGGATGCTACTGCATAAAACTGCTGGTATACCATTCAAAATCTACCAATCCTGATCTTACCCCAACCCTTGAGCATTTTAAAATAAATGCAGTGACAGTAGCAATGGCAGCCGCATGCACATCCGTTCGTGATGACACAACGCTCACACACTGGCAATGAGGAGAGTAATTGAGACGTGACGTGACGCTTGCATTTGTTTGGAAATTGTTGATGCGCTACTCTTTTCATAATTTATTCATTCGAATCGCGGTACAGATGGGGATGGATACAGTAATAAAGAAAAGTAGATGTACACGTACACTCCAGCCAGACAGGGATGCGAATACCATTCTCACCACCAAAATGTAAACACCTTGAGGGGACTTGCATTCATTTGCCAAAGACACTTTCCACTCCTCGAAGGATGGTACATGTACGTATATGTAGTTTAGATGCTTACACTTGACGTTGGCGAACTTCAAAGACAAAGGTTGGTGTCGGGTTCAAGACGAAGGGAGACCACCACAGGATATTGCCGCGTAGCTGAGTTCAATAAACTTTGAGTGTCACTATTGCCATGGGATCTGGAAATAGAGATTCCTTGCAATTATTAGTCACCTGGGAGCTGTTGATGACAGATTTGGTTGAATGCTTCGGGAATTGAAACTTGTCTGAGACAAGTTTTTTGCCTTACGGGATTTCTTCGAAGTGGTTATTGACTGGGGTATGTAGAAACCATGATGAGTTGGATTGCTCATCGCCTTGATGGGTTTTTTGTTTTCTTTTTTTTTCCATCGGAACAAAGCCTTGAGGTACCCTACCTTCGTACGTAAGCACTAATAATTTTCCTAGAAATGTAAGGACTTAAAAGTAAGTTGAACCAGGGGAGCCAGTGGACTATAAATCTGCAGATCTGCGTTAAAGCGAAGATAACAGAATTGCAGGACAAAATAAGTGCATATTTGACAGTACTTGGGAATGGAAGTATGCATCGTCAACTGGTAAATCAAAACGGAGGATAGTTATGCTCAGCTAAAGGAGCGGCATACAAGGTTTTGGACGTATTTTTATTGAACCTAACATCTTAAGCAGATGAATGGAGAATTTTCCAGAGTTGACTCCCAAATAGGTTAAAACAGGGGTGTGATGAACATGCCATCATACAAACACTAGGCACCAAAATGGGCTTATCACACAACCCCTGTAGAACCAGTTGATTTTGTATACAAAGAGCAAGACCCTAAACAAAGCCAAAAACCAAGGAGGCCTTTGAAGTTTCGTGCCGTCTATTTCCTCTAGGTTTTCCAAAAATTTTCTTCGAATACGCGATATGGCCTCGCATTCACACAGTATGTATGCTATGTCCTCAACAGTTTGCATATCACCTCAAAATCTGAAAATATCCGTATCTAACAATTTGAGTCTCTTTGCGTGTTTCCGCAGGAGACAGTGTCCTGTCAGAATTCTTATTATTCTCCAAGCTTATCCTTGTTTAGTTTTATTTAACCCCTAGATCTTTTGCCGTCAAAAAGTTGCCAAAGAGCTTTAGATACCCTGTTTTCTTCAAGACTTGACCACCTTAAGTTGGCAGTCTCTATGATTGTTTCCTCGATAGTGCCCCTTACTATGTAAAGGAGTGATGTTAGCAATCTCACTTTTATCGAATAGCCCTCTTCTTCTTGCAAGTTCACCTGCTTGTTCATTTTCCTCAGTGTCCTGGCACACAGCACAGCCTCACCCGGTTCTGACTGCATAGTGCCTTCAGCACTGTGCGGCCGGCCTCCGACTGTATTAGAATTGATATTGGTCGATTCCATTGCCTTGAGTGGGGCTTGACCATCGATGTAGATAGCGATATCTCTTCCGGATACCGATCTCATCTGCATTAGCTCAGCCGCCCTGAGGACATCCAGAACCCCTGATTGGAAGAAATTGCTTGCGTTCGGTAGTCTTATAGACACTCTTAGTTCAGGGTCTTCTGAGAAGATACCGGAACCTGTTCCTTCCTCTGTTTTTGAGCCATCTGTGAAAATTGCAATTTCATTCGACCTGATTCCTGCATTTTGAAGTCGAGCAGGGAAGCGATTGCATGGATTGCCTGGCAGTAGCTCTGTTAGGACCGTGTCATGTCCGAAACTGCTGCCCTTGAAGTAACCCAGATTAGTGAGTCTTATCGCACTGTTGCCACCAAGTTTTTTGATCAAGTAATTCAATCAGGTTAGGTGCAAGAAGGTGCCCAATGCTGCCATAGGGGTGGTACGGAGCGCACCTGTAATGGCTACAGAAGCCGTTCTTTGAACCGTCGCTAATTTTTTGTAAACCGTTTTCTAGTTTGTGCCTTTCCACCATACTAGTCCGCCATATGTAAGTATGGGTCTTACCACCACCACAGCAGGTCTCAGGCCCCAAATTTGTCTGACCTTTTTTTGCAGATAAAAAGAGCATTATACGAGTAACTATGCCGTTTGCATTCATTCCGCTACGTTAAGATTCCAATTCAGTTTTTGTCCAGAATCACGCACAGATACTTCGCGCTGTCCGAGAGGGACAATTCCACTTTGTTGAGTTTTGGGAGTCTGAATTGCGGTATCTTGTACTTTTTGGTAAAAGGAACCAGTTCCGTTTTAGAAGGGTTGGCACTGAGACCACAGCTTTTTCTCCAAATGCTGGTCGTACTCTCGGCAGCCTCCATTATGTCCCTTAAAATATTTCAGTATTTTCCCTGCGCTATTATGGCCACGTCATGCCGTGGCTCTTATACCCATTATACCAAGCTTTTTGAGGATGTAATTGATAGCCAGCACCCATAGAAGTGGCAATATGGCTTCCACCTGAGAGGTTCCCCTGGTTGCGGATATTCTAACCAAGCTTTGCCCAATGGAACAATTTATTTTCCATGTTGCAAACCCAGTTTGTAATACCCTGTTCAATATTAGCATCAACTAGAGCCTTTTTAATGGCGGTGCGCTCCACGTTATTGGAAGCTCCTTCAATATTGAGGAAGGCCGTTATCGCAAACTCACCGAAGTGTAGGATCTTCTTTATTTTCCCCACCAAATCGTGTAGGGTGGTTTCTACAGATTGGCCTTTCATGTATGCATTCTGCGACTCAATCAAAAAACTATTACTGCATCTGTTCCTAATATGAATCCCCAATAATCGCTCTAAGGTTTCAAGCATAAATGATGACAGCCTTATTGATCTAAAAACTGTTGCTATTATATGCCCCTCTTTGCCAGCTTTAGGTATAAAAACGTCTTTACGTTCCCCCCAAACTTAGACTGCGTCTAAGAATTTCCATAATTTTTTGCATTGTTACCTCCAGTGCTTTCTGTAGCATAATCGGCAGATTACCCTCCGGACCGGGAGATTTGTACGGCTTAAAGGACTGAATTGTCCACCGTAGTTTTTTCCAATTAATAAGAACACCTATTTTCTCTTCGGAGAGAGAGAGATTAACATTCTCAGTGTGCTGCATGCCAGGTTCATGTGATAATGCGGATCCAGTAAAATGGGTTTCCACCAACCTTTTCCTTCGTGGCTACTCTCAGCCCAGGTCCGTAATTTTTTCTGAAGTAACTCGCTTCTTTTGAAAGAATTTTCTGTGACCTCGAAGCCTCGTCTGTTACCACGATAGATTAGTAGTACTTCTGCCAAGAAGCCCTTTTTGACATTCTAACTGGGTACTAGAATTGTTTTTGCATTCGTGGTACTTCTTCCATGTACTGTCACTTCTGAAAAGCTTCGTCCATGTAGATCTCAATAACCTCTTCCCTTTTTAAACCCATCTCCCCATTCTACCATTTTGGTTGAGCCCTTTTAAGAGTTCTGTTAGCCGGGCAAGTTTTCTCGAACGACATCGTTAGCGCCTTACTAGTATTTTCTAACAATATTATCACAGGTGATTGATTGGGTATCCAGGTGTATGTTTACCTCTTTTGCACATTTGACCCAATCAGTCTTCCTAGGATTTCGTTGAAAATTACTTCACCTTGAATCGTATCCATCGTTGATCCGACTTCTGCGCTTCGTCGACCTTTCTCCACTCCCTTATTTCTAACGCTTCTGTATTAGTAGCAACGGTGATATCTAGCACCTCCTGCATATTTTTCACCACAAAGGTGGGCGAATTCCCTCTATTGCAAGTATTAAGGTTAGAAAATATAATGGAATCATGCAAACACTCACCTCTTGGGTTAATATTTATCACCGCTTTCCCACTGTGTATGATGGGCATTTGCGTCACAGCCCAGCGCCAACATCCAATCTTTCTTCCTTGCCAAGTCCTTTAGTTTCTCCGGAGTTGTAAGGGAGGTAGACGGAATTCCGACAAAGTACGAGTAGTTTGCCACACTCCCTTTTGCATGTTGCCGCCGTCAAGTCACCGGAGCTGTAATTATTCAAAAGAAATGCCTCTACGTGGTTTTTGATTAGGATACCAGTCCTGATCTTACCTTCAGTCTTATAAAACAACGCGTAGCTCTTCAGCTTAAAACCCTGGATCTTGTTGTCCTTATTGATCCAGGTTCCACCTCGTGTTTTCCCTTGGCCGATGGCTTGACCATCAACCTTAGTATCCTGATGGAACATCAACCATGCTGTATCGGCTTTTAGTTCCCGATTCTGCACATGGAGTAGTCACAGGAGCTTCTCAGGGTACATATACGGACACGGAACCTATACCCATGCCGTCGGCAGAGTATACTTTGCCAACTCTGCCAGTGTTGTGCATTTTGGTTTGATGCCCTCCCAAGCATAGCACACCTCTAAAACGAAGCGTCTGGGGAAGTCAACAGAAGGTTTGTTCCCACAAGCTACAACCTTGCGTCCGCCTTCCCAACCAGGGCCATTGAATTGAAGCTCCCTATAGGGCGTCTTGGAACTTCTCCTCGACGTTTTTCCACTGGCCGATTGTCAGGCGACCGCTAGGTTCCAGCTCGTTTATCGTTTACCGTCGATTCGCTTTGCTTACGATGCATTGCGGATGAAGTATCAGCCTTCATCTTTTTCGCATCGTTCAGCTCCATGACTCACGCCGTTCGATCTGACACTCTTGCTGCTAAAACTCCCCTTCCTTCCAGAGGCTCTAGCTACTTCTTTTAATTTTTCCGCGTAATTGGGAGAGGGTGCCTGATCAGTTTCCACTCCAGCCTTTGCAGCAACATCTCTCTTGCTTGCCACCTGGTGAGTAAGCGATTGATTGGCCAGGATGGCCAGAATATCCTCCGCTCTCTCAAAGGCGGCTTGGAGGTATCTTCGGCGTATGATCCACCTGCCTAGCAGGAACAGTATCTTCGACCCTACGAAAACGACCCACGGTTATTTGAATTACATGTTCAGATGGTACTCGTCTTACTTATTTACCTAGGCGGCGCTACAGTTCGGGGTGAACCCGGACCTTAACTAACAAGCCTCTTCAGCTAGTCTGGTCTTCAGCTAAATGCTTCCAGGTGCGCACTCCAAGTCGATTGAGGATACTTTCTTCCGATGCGCGCCACCTAAGGTGAGATTTTCCTCTACTGCGCCGTCCCTACAGGCCGGAGCATTGGTGTCCATCCGCTCTACATGTCCTGGCCATCTCAAACGACTGATGTGCAATTTTCTGACTAGGTCGATGTCACTGTACAGCTCGTATAGTTCGTCGTTAAATCTTCTCCTCCAAAGCCCGTCAACAGAAACGGGACCGAATATTTTTCAGAGGAAAAAACCACTCTAACTAGGATCTATGAGATTGTTGGTATAGGGTTTCAAGGGTTCACATAGTAAGATGAATATGATCCCAACGGAGAGTCAATGTTTATCGAATGCAAATATGAAGGTGGGTTTGTGTGGTATTTGCTGATTTCTAGGTGTGTCGTTTGGGTTTTACGAGACTAAAATCCCACATTCATTACAAGATCTGCTTCTACTTCGTATATTCAATAGAGCAGAGTGTTCTGCAAGAATACGGATCAAACAACGCCTCTCGGGCTTGTGTTGAATATTCTCTTCCAATTTAGTTTCTTATCTAAGTTTCCCCGTCCAAGTTCAAGACGGCTAAATTGAAGATAACGTCAGATTTTGACAGTGCTTCTAGTCCGCCCGATCGGCAAAGTGCAGTGGTTATATCCATCGGCTACTACTCAAGATGTCTGGGTTCAATTCTAGGTACTGCAGCGAAAATCGAAAAAAAAATTTCATTCTTTCGCCATTTGGAATCGGAATATAACCGTAGCGTTATGTTCATATGTGAACACAATTGCAAGGCAAATGGTAGCAGGCATCCTCACTGCACTAAATTTTTCATGATTTACCAAGAGATGATGCTTCGACGAAGCCTAGTTCATCTCAAGGCAAGCGTGCTTACGTCTAGTTAAACGTTGCGGCAGATGTTATGCCTTCCAATTCGATCTAACTAGGCAGCACCATACTGCAATTTTGGCCCTATACTTGATAGCTTATTTCTTTGATAAGCCTTTCTCCAAACCCCTTTGGTTTTGTTCATGCTTGATCACGCGAAGCAATCCTTGTCGATTTGGTACTGGCACCGGCTGATACTTAGATGAACCGGGGTAAGATTTTTCACATTTTTGGCAGTGGGACATCTACAAAATTCCTGGTTGATGTGATTCAGTTGTACGTTGTGTCCTTTCAAATAGAGTCAGCGGAAATAAGTAAGATTCAGCTAGAGTATCCTGATGGAACACAAACCAAGAAACATTACACATTAGCTCCCTTAAGAAGCAACTGATAGTACTCCAGATAATCTTCAGACCATTGTATTCCAAGAAAGGCAATCCCACTTAGCGCTCTTGTTCTTACAGCATATTTTGGACATCAGTAAGAAGGGTGTCCAAGCTATCTAAACGTCTATAATTTTTAAACTCGAAGCCTCAAATGATTCACAGATCTTGCATAACCACTCCCAAGAGCTTGTCCTTGTCTCATTTTTTCTTCATTTCTGAAAAAAAATTTCATCTAAAATCGTTCAAAATAGTCATCAGCTTTTCAACTTCAACAAATCACGTAACAATCGCAAATCCTTTCCATTTCATTTCCCCGCCGATCCATATTTTCCATTCACCCAGCCGGCAGAACTAAAAGGAAAAAAACAAAACCAAACCAAACCACCCGTTTGAGCACTTATCCATATTCCGGCACTTCAAACGATGTCTCCGATTGAAATGCATCCCGGAAGCTCACAATGCTTTAATGAAGAATAATGATGCTCGAACAAAAGCAACAACAAAAGGACCATCACACCGGTTAGACGATGACAATCCCTGCCCCAAAGGATTCATAACTCGATTGGAGTATAGTCGTAATCTCATTGCCACCCCGACCACTATTCAGCTCGCATATCGTTCGTCTCGCATAAATTAATCATCGTTGAAGGCACTTAAGCGCGTCTTGATCCAATTGCTGGAATCCTTATCCTCCTCCTCGTTAATCCCCTTGGGCAGGCAGTCGAATGAGTTAATGTATCCTACATCACGCGCGAATCGCATCATTGCAGTGTGTCATCATTATTAGCTCCTCTTCGGGTGCACCGGATGCCACACACCACCCCATCTGGTTGTGTATATTTGTTCACATGTAAATCACTTGAGAATCAGCAGAAAATATTTTCAACCCTCACCAACATTCCAGTTGTGTACACTGTACACTCTGAAGGACGACAGAGCCGTAAGTGGGCAGAGGCAGAAGCTAGAGGCTCACCCTCTTGAGAGGTAATCACCATTGACAAGTGACAAATTGTACATTTTCTCAGTCATTGCATTCGAGATTCTCTAAAGTGTGAGATGGAGTTGAAAGGGTGGTGGGCGCATGGCACATACAGGATATACCCATATGTCAGTATAGAGCCGCCAATACCAGTACGGATGTGATGATGGTGCTACTGCTGCTCCCATCAGCGATGAAGTATGACTACGATGATGACGACGACGACGACGACGACGACGACGACTACGCCGACAACGATGGTAGGACGATGATGATGACGACAATGCCATAGCTAGTCATTGGCAAGGGAGTTGTAACGGAAATAGGACAACATGTGCTCCGCTGCACAAGTGCTTACATAATAGAGTGATGTGACCAAGGAGACTGCTCAGCAGCAGCAGCACCAGAAAGAAACTCTTGGCTCTTGAGTCATATACTATACCATCAACGTTCTTCGATTACAATGGCAATCAAGAGTTGGGACGCATGCGAAAGTCTGCCCACACTTGGATACATGTGTGCTGCCCATCCCATGTCCTGGTTGTAGAATTTATTCCTCGATTTTGCTTTTTGTTTTTGTCTTTCTCTCTTTTTTCCAACATTTTTTCCTTCGATTTTTATCCGATTCGAGGACTCCAAGGAGACAAGGAGATGAGGAATGAAATCAGGTCGAAGAACTGCTTTGCATATCCTATTAATGGGCATGACATCTAAGGAGATGAATTCATGAGGCAAACACGTTTATGGAAGCGCCTTCTTGCCAGTCGAATGGGGCAAGTGCATTGCCGTCTGAGAGGTTGGCAGGAGACATGCGATTTTCTCGTTCTTGCTTCGTTTTTTTTTTTGTTTTTTTTTTGTCTATGCATTCGTTTTGCTTGGAGAAGATCCTTGAAGAAAACATTTAGCGCCGAGTGTTGGGTTTCCTTTAAAAATAAAATAAAAAGTAGCTGACGTTTAAAGATATGGGAGTGGAGCAAGTTCTTTTAAAGAAGTTTGCCGGAACAGTTTAGATTTGGACTTGGCAGTAAGTGTACATTTAGGAAGGGTTTTTTGTTTTTGAGCAAATACATGACGAAGCGGCCGTCAATCGATCCTCTAACTATGGATCACAATGGGACGATGTACTTGAAAGCCTTCTAGGCAGTATATCGGAATCAAGTGCTCCATGATATCTATCGTTTTTACCTTGTACAAAAACCCTAGACTGCCATGGAGGCTATCATTCTTTTCTAGTTAGAATAGTCAGGACTCGGAACATACGAGTTCATAAGGGGCTAGATGACTTAATTGATAAATACTTATGGTTCTCATGGGTTGACTACTTTACTAAGATCTAGTCACTCTAGACATAAGACGCTGACAAGGTCTGTGTGTCATCGTGCTCGGATATTAAGATTTCCTTAACCCAGAATGGTTTCAGTAGGCGCATTGTTGGTTTTTGGATGTTCAAGAGTATATAGGAGAACGGTCCACTGTTCTGTATTCCCAACCATACCATCTCGAATTCTTGGCACACTAAATTGTGATACCCTGCTAATAAAGAACGTTCTCCGGATTAAGTTCCTTTCTGTGGCTGCCTTATTATGGCAGGAAGGCCTAGAAACCAAGTGAGATGTCGAACCTAGCGTAAAAGCCGTCCTGACTGGATGTTAAAATTTTAAATAGCATGGAGGTCACCCCAACAGATTCGTGTACTCCATGTGGACGTTATCATAGTGACAGTCCACCCCGAGTCTTTCGAACTCGGTTGTGGTAAATATTCTGGAGTCCTCAGGCAACGAACTACCAAACATAATCCGCCGATTTAAGTTCTGACTCTGCAGCTGTTTTACAGTAGATTGGGCTGAATATAGCTGAACCCCATCAAAATAGACATGTGCCTGAACTGTGTTCCTTCTAATGGCTGGACTCACGAAAACTTACCAAATGTTGAACGGAGTCCAGAAGACAGGAGAACAGAAAAGGAGAAGAATACGTGAAGTTGATACAAGGCGCAAAGAGACTGCAATAGTGCTGAAAGCAATACTTTCACAGCAGCGATGTTAAAGTGAAACAGGTCGGCGGGAGCGAAACCAACCAACGTTTCCATGCTGATGTTTCTCCCTAGGATGTGATGCTGGCGTCTTTGTGGTGGACAAACATTTTTGACACATCCACTCGCTAGTGCTAAAACACTGTCATTACTCCAATATTGAAAGCATAACAGACTGTGCCAGACTGGGTTACTACCTCAAGAGGCATCCAACAAGGAGGAGTGATATCTCCTCTTCTGTTGACCCTAGTTGTCAATGGAATACTTCTGAACCTGAAAAGAGTGGGAATAAAAGCCACTGTGAACGCGGATCATGGTTCTTATGGTCGCCGGCAAGTTCCTCCCAACAATCAGTGAAATTCTAGAGTAAGCCCTTAGAATCCCTAGTTAATGGGCCAACGTCTGTAGGCTGGGGATCAAACAGAGCTTGTCCTCTTTACGTATAGAAGGATAATTCTAAAATTTGACCTTCCCTCCACAGATGGGACAGCTCTCCGATTATCCAGCAGTGCTTTTGGAAATACCCAAGTATCGTACTAGATAGTAAACTAAGTTCGAAGCTCAATGTTAAAGAACGTAGAGAGAACGCAATGATCACTTTCTACACTTGTAGTAGTGCATTTGGGAGAAGACGGGGACGAAATCCGAAGACTATCCTGTGGATGTACACGGCTGTTGTCAGATCCACCTTAACACGCGGCAATTTAGTATGGTGGCAACCAACAAACGAAACTAGCAATCTTAACTTAATGACAAAACCACAGATGGCTCAACTCATGCCATGAGAAAGACGCCAACGCGCGGCGTGACTAGAAAGAATGTATATTTGGTCTCCTACCCCTAGATCGCAAAGTGCGCTAAGATTAAGTCAGCAAACCCGAAATCCCACTATCCAATCCTTTCAGGGCCCCCGCCCAATTATCAAGGCTTTGCCCATCAATGACCTTGTCTAATAAAAAGCGGGGGCAGAGCATATGACTGGTCTTATCGTAAACATCTTCAGATGACGACACAGAAGGTTGCTACGATTAGATCAGTTACAAGTTGCCGATCATAGGTCTTGTTGGCGGCAGGACCACCGGTAGTCCCTACCAGGTCTTAAATCACGGTACCATGGGAGTCAGGAGGCCTCCGGATCTCGATCCAAGCCTGACTTGTTGAGGTAGGCCCCTTTGTGGGAGCGTCATGGTGGCTGTTGTTTAAACCCAAAGTCGAGGAAAGGGTCTTCGTATTGGTTTCACCCAATATAGGGTTGCAATAAGTACTGGGTGCTGTGACCCTAACAGCAGCAGTTTTAGATCGGCCTCGTCCCATACCAATGGTGGAACTTGTGCCTCCAACACAAGTTCTGCTTTGGTATCTTAGGAAGGCGGCATGGATGTGTACTTTGGGCATCCCGTAAACTTAAGCCTACGCGACAGGTGTTTACGTTAAAAACCAGGGGCTATATATGTCCAATCCTTTCCGACAGCACGAAAGAGCCTCATTGGCGAAACTTTGTCTCTAATAATAGGGACGATCCCTTGGGGAAACTCTATAAGATTTGCAGAAATATCAAGAAGACTGCAGACATCGAAGGTATTCGTGTGGATAATACGGTTTTATCTACATGGAAAGATTACCTGACTGCATTGCTTAGTCAGTACTTCCCGAAAGAGGAGCGCTTCGAAGACTTTTTGAATGTAGGGCCTCCGGTTTCTTCGGAATTAAGGACTGAAGAAGTCGGGTATGGTGTTTCACTTCTTCGCCCCAGGAGATCTCCTGGAGCTGATGGTAAAAACCATCTAGAAAACAGTTCCAGAATACCATCTCTACCTATTTAGCAAATGCATTGCTTGTAGCTACTTCCCCAAGGATTGTAAGGCGGCAAGGGCGGTCGTGCTGTTAAAGTGCCCTGATAACAATACGTCTGATCCTAGATCCTATAGGGGCATCAGCCTCCTTCCAGTGCTTGAATAAGTACTGGAACAAGGTTATGGTGGAAAGGATTTCGGAGAACATGACGGAACCAACGACCTCCTTCCAATGCGGCTTTAAAAGTGTGTTGAGGACGCATGGCTTTTCTTTAAAGACAGAGTCCAGAGAAGCTGTTCCGGGATGATTACAGGCATCTTTATAGACTTCAAAGGTGCCTTCGATAACTTGAGCAGAAGATACTAACCAGGTTGCGAGAGTAGGGCTGTTGGGAATTGGGCTTAGGGGAAGCTATTTTTCTGACAGAAAAGCGAATGTGGTCAATGCGCATGGTAGCGTTTCAGTGGGCCCCGAAAGGGGATACTCCCTGGGGTCAGTCTGCGGTACTTTTATTTGGAACCTGATGATGGGTCCACTTCTGCGACGATTAAATGAGCTCTGTGGGTGATGCGCTTATGCAGATGACCTACTCCTTATCCTTGAAGGCCAGTCCAGGGTCCTTGCGGAACAACTAGGAGAAAGAGCTCTTGCAATCGTCGCTGAATGGGGAGAAAGCGTTGGGTCTCCCTTTAAATGAGCGAGATTGGGTTTTCCAGACAGAAGTAGATGGCCTATCCTTGAGGGAGCGTAAGGCCTTGCTAAACGCATGTGTTTTATTTAGATGGCAATCTAGATGGGATGCTAGCGAATACAGCACGGTTACTTATGACTTCCTAAGGGAGTATTTCCTGAAGCGAATTTTCATTCCATTCAGGCTTCTGACTAAGCGTGCATAAGCCCCGGGATCCAGTGAATGCGTTAGCTAGGTTTCTTTAAAAACGTTAAAAATTGTGCTTCCCAGGACTTTTGGAAATAACCAAAGGTTTAGTCCTTCATCCTAAAGGCTCTACTACCTAGATCGCAGTCCTCTGCTTAGATCCAAAGATTTTTCTTTTTGACTACGTCGACCTGACTGAAATCACCGACAGCCTTGCCGATTCAAAGCGTTATGGTCCGCAGTTATCTTCGAGAGAGATTTTCACACAGCCTGTGTTTTATCCGCAGCACATTGGGAGGTGAATTATCTTAACCTGACACAATAGGAACATGGTTTGGCTTGGCTTGGTTTGTTGTGGAGAACAAGTCATAATTCAAGCTGCGATGCAATCTATCTGGGCTGCTCTATCGAAGAAAAAAGTATTTACAACCATTTAACAGGTCTAAGCCAGATTAGATTAGCGAAAACCAGACGTGGACTATATGTTGACAGATCGAAAATTGATGGGATTCACAGGCTATGCCATTATCATGGCATGTGTAGTGTTGGGTATGCATATTGTAAGCATGCTCAACATACAAGGAGCCGCTTCCAAAAAAGCACTCTAGTATCCTCTTGTGGTTCCAGCTCAAATTATTCTTCACCAGACTTAGCGAGTGTTCACTTATACTCAAATTTCTATTCTTAAAACGAATCCAATTGACGATGGCAATTTGCAATTCCACACAGCCTCGCCTCTTCAGCAACTGATACAAATTACTCTGTCAATGCCTATCCCAAGGCTCATCGAAATCCTTCCTCAGATTTAGACTCTTTATCACCATCTTTCGTGTTTCATGGAAAAATTCCGTTTCCTCTTTTCAAGTTCTTTTCTTCAAAATGGCATTTAAGTATCTCGACTTCCGAATACCATTTCTTTTCCAGCATCCCCAACCAATCGTTTGCCCTTCGGTGAATCCTTTCGTTCAACTTCCTCCTTGATCACCGTTGACGTTGCAAAGTACTACATATCCTTAGTTCTTCTCCTTAGTTCGCATAAAAGCGCGGATACAATTTTATCTCACGATTTCTTCTTACTTCTTTTCTTTTTGTTAACTCTTATCTAATCCTGTTTTCACTTTTTCATCTTTCTTTACAGGAATAAATTGCTTCCAGAGATTTTCGGAGCAGCCAAAGTATACAGAGGTGAATCCGAGTCAGGACGCACTATTGACATGCAAAATAATCGATAAAAGAGGAACATGCTCGTGGCAAAAGGATAACAAGGTAATTACACATAGATTCCCTAACCCTATCCTTAACTATGGTATGTATGTATGTAACTAACTCAATGTGGGTTCATGAAACCTGTCCTTATCCCCGTCTACATTCTGGTCCTTCTCCTAGCAAATGTGCCTTCAGTTTTAGTTACTAAATCGAGAGCAGTAAGCGCCATGAACCGAAGAGTGTTGCATTAAAATGCGAACAGGATCAAGGACTCCCAAGGTGGATACAGGTACGGATAAAAAGTTACCCTTTCCAGAGATTTGCTATTTTGAGGGGAAATGCGCCTTGGGAGACTGGAATCTCTTTGAAGGATCAGATTACTTTATTTATGGCAAATAAGATAAGTACCCATGTCGTTGCTGTGCTCCTTGGTCTCTATCCCTTATAAATTGTAATCCTCTTATTGGAGCGCAAATTTTAATACCAATTAGGATGTGCTTGTATACGATATATGTACATATGGCCACAGGATAAGTATATAGGATATGGTTGAGTGGGCAAATGAGTATGCATTTTATTCAGAGTCATGGAATGGGGATGTTATACTGGTTTGTATCAATTTGATGGGGCTAGTGTGTAAATTGCATCTAAGGGTGTCGTATTGTGGTCGAATTTGCGGCTTTGCGTATCAGTTTAGAAAGATAGAAGAACATAATGGAGCGAAACTAATTTCCCGGACTATCGAGTATATATGTTGCAATTAGTGACAATGTTGAGGATTGTCCTTTTTTTTTTAAAGAATGTGGTAAGATTTCCAGTATCGATTTACTTGACCTCCATCAAACTATTGACCAATAGCGACTTCAATCAGTTGCTGATCCCAATTCCATCCCATCCCCAAGCGTACTTTCTGAACTAACATGTCGACTGTGATCAAATCTGCTTGTTCAAAAACGCTCACCTTAAGGATGCCTCATACGAGTACATTGTTTTATGTGATGCAGAAGAGATTTCGAATTCGTAAGAGGCGCAGGAGAAGCCAACAAAGGCTGATGGATTCGATAAGCTGAAGCCGAGGAGTAGGTTGTAATCAATAACGTTGGAGAAAGGGGATGTTTCCAACAACGTAATCAGATGTCAAGAGCTCCGGTCAGAACGAACTTTTTGGCAAACACCTTCAAAAAGCTTTTGATAGTTTTCGGAGCAAAAAAGTTGCCAGTGTCAAGGATCAAGGTTTTTTCCTTCTGCGGATTGGAAAAAGACACTAAATCCACAGAGAGGACACGCACAGTTTAGTAAAAAATAGCAGCCTCGGAAAAAAACGTTCATGACACTATGTAAAACGATTCAAGGACAACGAATAACAAACCATCACCGCAACAAGTATCCAGTGATATCAAATTCTTCGATACTAAGCCAGTTTTAGTTTCCTTCCAACTTTTGCAAAAGATCAAATTAGTTGGTGAAACCAGCAGGCTAGTTAAAGTTCTCAAAAGTGGGAAATCAGCCAGACTGAAGCCACTTAGAAAATATGATGGCGCCTACACTGAGTTGGAAGCAGAGACTCAGGTATATCAGACCTAGCTTACAACCAGCTCCCACTAACAAAGCAGCATCTGAGCTGAATAACACATCCCTCCATAGTTAGTATCTATCATGGTTTGTAGCGACGGACGATGCCATGAATCATACTGTTGCCTCCTTTGATGGTTTCACGATACCTGACACAGCTGGCATATATAAAGCTATGCTACGAAAAGGCTTAGACCAGTTGCTGGGGACTGTGAAGAAAATTTTCACTCCCAGCCTTGCGCGGGCATACATACCTAAACCCAGGCGAACAGCGAGAGTAACCTTTATACCGAAGACCCCGAAAAGGTGACTACCCGCACGCCAAGAGCTTCAGACAAATTAGTCTGAGTTCCTCCACGTTAAAGACCGTTAAAGAGCAAAACTACTTTGCGATATATTCTACTGCTCTGTCCAAGACGCAACATATCTACCAACGCGAACGATTCTGCGAGAGTACACTTCAAAATTCTCCTTTGGAAGCTCACACCAGCGCTTTATTTTGTCCGAGGCCATGACGGTGTCAAGCTTCCGCTGGTTTCACTGCATGTGAGGGGATATCCTCTACCACATACCGGTCGTATTTGGCAGAACCTTGAAGACGGTGTATGGACCTCGATATCGTGGTTTCAGCTTCCGAGACTCAGCTGTCGCTGTAGGCTCGTTCTCCACCAATACAAGGTTTCCCTGTTGCTACCGTCTAGGCAACCAGTGCTTCGCGTCGAATCTTGCTTTCTAATGGGCCTGGCTGTGCTCAATGTTGGCTATTACTTCGGCTCGCCGTCATTCCATTTCACCGGCTTCCATCTTGGTCTGCTCTCCAAGCTCCAGTAACAGCTTGCCGCCCGTAATACTCCTTGGTGTGTTCCCGTTGCAAAATTGGCTGAATATTCGCAAAGTGAATGCAATACCTCGATCAGTGACAATCCCCCTCGGCAACCCAAAGTAGCTGGCCATTTCACTCAGGACGCTGAGGACTCCCTTGATATTCATGGTCTTCACGGTATATTTAGAGAAATTGTCAACTAAAACAAGAACGTACCTGGTTCCTCCTCTTCCCTTCGTGAAGAGCTCAAGATGATCGAAGTGTACGGTGTCAAATAGGTGGGGAATGCGATCTATACCGCGCAATTAGCCCTCGGGTTTTCCGTTTTTCTTCTTTGCATAAGCGAACTACGCAAACAACTTATTGTAGCTCCTGGTGAATCCTCTCATCTTCGGGAACCAAAAGGTTTTTCTGAGCCTTTCAAGCCTCTTCTCGTTACCGTGACACAGCTTAAGGATTCTCCACCGGATCGATTTGGGGATCACCCACCTCTCCGTATCATCTAGCTTACGAAAAAGACTCTACCCTCTGAGGATATGTATAGTCCTTTTGTAGCTGTTTCTTCTCCAACGTCATCTCAACTGCCTTCAGGGTGGAGATTATATCTCGCAGTCCTTGGTCCTGCCACTGCATGGTTGCCACCCAATCCTCGTCTGATATTTGGACGTTCAGTATTAACGCAGATGCTTCCTCCACCTGTTGCTCATCTTCCACTAGTTGCCGACTTAGGGCATCTACGTTCCCGGGCTGGTGAATCGTTTCATAGTCAAATTCTTGTAGTTTATGCCACCATCAACCCACTCGGATAATTAATTTTGCCTTATTGCTAGTCGCAACTATGGTCTCACAGTCCATGACAAGCTTAAAACGTCTGCCCAGCAAATACACCCTGAATTGGTTTAAGCTCTCCACTATCGCTAGGTCTTCGAGATCGTACGAGTGGTATTTCTTTTCGTCTACAATTAACGGCTGCAAAATACCACAGGCCGCAACGAGTCGTTTTCCTTACTCCTCTGCAGGAGGATTCCAGCCAGGCCGGACGATGAGGCATCAGCGTGCACTTCATGAGCACACTCCCGATCAAACAGAGCCAGTACAGGCGGATTGACGAGCAGCTTCTTCAGCTTTTTCTTGCCGTTCCGTCCATACAAAGTGTGGTCTGCCTTCGTGAGGTTTGTCAGTGGAGTTACCCAGCGTTCATTGTTTTCCACAAACATGACTCCATGAATGTTCTTCCGCGTCGGAAAAGCCGCAATAACAGCCGTCTTCCGCACACTAAATTGAAGGCCTTCTCTGCTCACTCGATAGCTTAGGAAGTCAATATAAGTCTCCAAGAACGCACACTTACCGACTTTCAAGGTCAAGCCAGATTCCCTTAGGACATCAAGGAATCTCTTCAGCTTCTGCAGACCCTCATTAACCGATTTGCTGCAAATGACCATGTCATCTAGATATACCGCAATATCTCCCCTTCTATGGAGAGATTTGATGACGTTTATGCATGATTGGAACTCAGCTGTGGCATTGGCCAATCCAAATGGCATTCGATTGAACTTGAACACCCCGCCATCTATTGCAAACGCCGTGAACTTCTTACTGCGTTCCTCCACGGAAATCTAGAGCTATCCTGAGGCTAGGTCCAGCATTGTAAAGCATTCATTGCCGGATAGGGACTCCACCACCTCCACGATTATAGGCATAGGGAACCTCGTTTTCACCGTTACGGTGTTCAGTGCCCTATAGTCGATACAAAATCGATCGCTGCCGTCCTTCAGAAGTCATTGGGTGCCAAACCAGGGCTTACGGCGGATGACCCATCAATTCGATTTTTTGAGTGCTCAAAAAGTTCCACACCAGCCTGTGGAACCTCGCGTTATTGTGGTGGAGAATGATCCGTGTTCGACGGTTAATTTTCCTTGTCCTCCGAACACTTCTGGCAAATAAATGGTGGTGTACGATTCAAAATTGACCGTTCTACGTTGCCGGTCGAAAACCATATAGTCGACTGCTGTTTAGTTTCGGGCTCACATGCATAAATTTATGATCCGTCATCGCCTGTCGGGTTTTTTTAGCGATTGTCTAATTATGCCGCATCCAACGCGAAGAAATCTTTTTGACGGCCAATATGCAATATTAAATGTATCCGAGTGGATAATGTCCAAAAATTCAACACTTTCACGATAAGTCACATGACAATCCTACAATATCAGGTCCCGCATAGCATCGATGTTTTCTGGCACAACAACCGATTTTAGACGACCTTCGCGAAATTCGTCCTGGAGCGAATGACGACCACAATTGGATTTGAAGAACCACCGAAACAGGTTTACCCGGAAGTGTGCTTCTCTTCCCCATCTAATACCTACGCACTGACTGAAACCAATCTTATCCTCAACATAAAAATACCAGGAGTTATGCCCTCTTTCTTTTAATGTATTTCGGGGTGATGATCACACATTTCCTATGATTGACACTCCTTGTCGAGGTGTCCTACTGGCCATTCACAACAGCATTGACTCCTCTCTCGTTGCTGCTTCCTCTTCTTATAGGCTTGACTTTGTGTCAGTTAAAATAACACTTACTCGTAGATGCTTGTCTGTTATGTGTTGTTACATTCTTCCGGCGCAACCTATCGAATCCTACCAACATGCTATTGCAGCAATTGGCAATCTGATCGACTTATCAGACTCGCTTGATGATATCATTATTTTCGCCGATTTTAATCTGTCTCAGCTGAAATAGACTTCATCTGAAGAGCCATCCTTTTCATCGCTTCTAATCTCATTTCTTGTATCAGTTAGCAGACTCTGGACTACGTCAAGTTAGTGGCGTTTTCAACTATATATATGGAAAGACAACTAGACCTTATTTTCACAAATGATCCCATTAATTCCTCAGTATCGTGTTGTCCCCTAGCACTTTCAACTATTGTTAATTTTCATCCTCCTCTTCTTCTTTCAATTTTTCACAACTCTCCCCTCCATTCGCCTCTCGCAGCAACTCACTCTTCTTCCAATTTTCACAAAGCTAATTTCCGTAAAATGAATGCTTATCTAAGCAGGGCTTCCTTCGAGTTTACCAATCTATGTCTGCTCGATGCCCTCTCCATTTTTTGCAGATAAATATTCTAATCCATTTTCATTCATGTGTCATAAAACATCTTCTACATCTCCTTTTTGGTATAATCGTGGACTCCGCTATCTACGAAACAAAAGAAACAAATTATGGGCAGTATTCCTTCGCACCCACTCTACAACTTTATCTATCAACGTTACCTAAATAGTGTTCAGCACAATCTTATAAACGATTCCAAAAATATGTTTTTCAATTTGAAATTACAAAAGTAAGACCTTTCTTTGGAAAACAAATCAAGTGGTCCTCCTACCACCGCCAAATTTTTTGCTGCATTTTTCAAACCATCATTTGCCAATAACTCCTTCGTACCAGATCCCTCTTACTCCAAAGATCTGCCAAATTTATCCGTTGTTCCCCTTCTCACTCAAAATGTCGATCCTGCTGTTATTGAAGAAACGTTACAAAAACTTAAAGATGCATTTCTACCCGGCCCAGATGGTTCCCCCGCTGTTTTTCTTCTTCCACTCTTTCTTTCCCCCTTTCCTAATTATTTCGTCTATTACATAGGGAGAATTTCGCCAGGTTTTTAATACTTCCTTTATAATCCCGTCCCATTGCTAAACTCTCTCATATAGCTAAGCTCGTTGAAAACATTTTATACGATGCTTTAAGCTTCAGGCGGAAGTATTTTATTTCGCCTAGACAACATGGTTTTCTGAAAGGAATATCAATTATGGCAAATCTAGTAGAATTCGTAACTTTCGCTCTCGCAGCCTTAGAAAATGACAAAGAAATCGATGTTATCTGAACCGATTTCACTAAAGCTTTCTAGAAGATATCTCATCAATTGATCCTCTTTGAATTGCCTGCTCTCGGCTGGGAACCTCTTTTACTAAAACGGATTATATCATCATTATTAATATTATTATAATGTTCGCTTTAGATCCGCCCGTTCATTTTATTTCCTGGCCTTGTCTGGGGTTCCACAAGGCAGCCATCTCGGTCCTCTTCTCTTCATTTTTACTATAAAAGATTTTGAGAGGGTCCCTCTCCCTTTACTCTGACGACACAAAATTTTTTAAAACTATTTCTTCTCCAAACTTCTTGAAGAAGACCTCGATCGGTTTTCAGTCTGGTGCCTCAAAAACGACTTAGAACTTCTAACGGGTGACCAGATAACAATGAAAGTTTTTCCATTGTTATGTTACAGCAGGTGTCAAAGTTACCAATGCATCCAGCTGTCGAAATATTCAGTAAGGTTTGCCATTTCATCAGCGGGAATTATTGAAAAATATCGAAATTCCGCTTCAGTTGTAAATGCGCAAAATGAGTTTCATCGTCAGGTCGGTCGTCACTCTCCTTTGGATCTGAAGCCACCAACCATATAGAGATTGGTGCGAAATGAAGAAAACATAGCGGCCGTAGCGACCAATATCGAAGAAGAGCCAGAAATGTCGATTTGGCGCCGATCAGCTGAATTGGGCAATGCCAGAGAGTCAACCTGGCTTATATTGCGGTTGGATTTGGGCCTACACTCGTATAAGATTGTGCTGTCACAAGAATAGAAGCCGAAAGACCATAGACAACACCGTGAGTTCGCTAATTGGGCGCTGGAAATGTTGGCCAGAGATCCGGATTTTGGCCAAAAAAATCATTTTCTCGGATGGCTATCGTGCGCTTTGACACCACTCGATTATTTTCTCTCGGGCTACGCTAAGCCGCGCATATTGGACCGAGTCATCAAAAATTGGACCGACCGCTTGAAGCACTGCCAGCGAAGGCGAGGGGGCGATTTTAATAATGTACTATTCCATACATAATGGAATACGGCTATGTCAATAAGCAAAATTGCCATTATTGGAGCGAACACAATCCACAAATATTCGGCCAATCATCAATGCATCCACAAAGATTGACTGTTTGGTGCGGTTTATGGCATGGCGACATCATCGGACCTTATTTCTTTCGAAATGAGGAAGGAGACACAGTACCATAAATGGTCTCAGGAATAGAGAGATGTTAAAGGGTGGTCAGGGCTCGTCAACCCTGTGTGGTTCCAACAAAACGGAACTACATGCCAGACAAGCGACGCAACGCTCGAAGTTGCGAAGGAGGAATTTGGCGTCTTCTCGCGGTGAGAGTTCATCAATTGGGCGTCGCGATCATTCGATTTGGTACTACTCGATTATTTTCTCTGGGGCTACCGCAAGTCCTTAGTCTACCCTAACATACCAACCATTTTAGACGAGCTCGAGGCCAAAATTCGAGACACTATTGCCGAAATAACGCTGCACATATTAGACCAAGTCATCAAAAATTCTACCGACGGCTTAAAGTACTGCCAGCGAAGCCGAGGCAGCCATTTGAATGATGAGCTATTCTACACATAATGGCATGATCGTAGCTTCAAGATAAAGTCAGAATCAATTTCATATCTCATACCGTTATTGTTTTATTTAAATTTTTTTTCCTATCGTTCCTATCTGGTCACTCTTTATAACCTTCTCACGCAAATGCAATCCGTCTCCTCTACGACCTTATTTTCTCCATCAAGCTACTCCCTTGGTCCAATCTTTGCAATCCCTTGACATATTATTCGACAGTGATCTTAGCTTCCAGTCGAATATCGATATGAAGATCCTTAAAACCAATTCAACACTTGTGTTTATTAAACGGTTGTCCAAGGAACTTTCCAACCCGTACGTAGCCAAATCTCTCTACATTACCTCTGTTCGTCCCGTGGTTGAATATGCCAGTCAAGATTGGTTCCCATTTCACTGAGTTCATGTTTTCCGATATTCGACGTCGCTTCCACCGATTTGGTCTCCGTAATGTGACCTGGAATGACCATTCAATCTTACCTCCCTATCAGGTCCTGAGAAGAACGTAAGAACGTAGCTGACATTCTTTTCATTCATCGACTGCTCTCAGGTTCCATCGACTGCGCATCCCTTTACACCTTTATTTCCTTCAACATCAACCCACGTAATTCACATTTTCCTCATCTCTTCCAACAAGCCGTATGATCCGAAAGGTTAACTCAAACCCCTCCGTTTTTGATATCAATCTGAGCACTCGTCGCCTCAAATTAGAACTCCTCCACCATTCCCTTGGTTCCTAGCTCTTAATTCTTTTTATTAGTTTTTAAGCCCTAGTATTACACTTGTATGATATTAAGCCAAATAAATGGGGGCGTAAGCCCCCACCTATATTAAAATTCAGCACAAAAAGTCGAAGCGAGTTGATCGGCACACTATTGATGACTTAATCCGCGTCGAAAATCATAAAAAATCATCCCACGAAATTTGTTCACGAGTTAATCCCATTTTTTGGGTGAGATGAATTGTTCAAGTCTCTGTAAAAGACGCAAATAGCACAAGTATGACGACACGTTCTAAGCACGTGTACCATTGAAAACGCCAATCTTTACGATGCTGATGTCAGATTCGTCGTACAATACACGGGTATTGTCATATCTTAAGACTTAGGTAGCAGCTACGTAGAAAGCGTATTGAAAACGAAACCATCCCGTTTCTTGAACTCTCATATCATGAAGTTTCAATAATCCTTCAGATAGGTAGGGAAGTAAGTAGACACAGAATCACGAAGCTCTTAAGTAGCTTCACAAGACACTAGACATCAACTCTGCATCCTGTAAAACCCACTTTTTATCAAACAAGCACGCCGAAATCCTGCAGAAATTCCGCATTATTTTCTGTTCGTATGCTTTAAATGCTCTCTCCACTTATTACTTCTGAGAAGTTTCCCAGTCTTCTTGGGTTTAAATTGCAACTTTTTAACCATCCACACTTGCCCGCCAATCTAACACCCAAACTGGTCTGAACACTCTTAAGTTATTGAATCTTAAATGTTTTGACCTTGGTCCTTGTCCCACTGAACAAGCATGCATTTCAAACATGAAAATCAACCACATCCACCCTTACTAAATTGAACGGTCTATCTGGAAGTTGCTATTAAGTACATTCCGGGATGGGCCTTGGGGTCAACTCATAAACGACTACAGCTATTGCGTTGTTTGGCCAACAACGTCTCACGCTACTTATTTACTTACTAACCTACTTTAGGAGCGCTACAGTTCGGGGTGAACCTCAACAAGCAGGCACACTCCAAGTCGGTTAAGGCCCCATTCTACTTGTGCGCGCCACCTAAGTTGGAGTCCTCCACTACTGCGTTGTCCCTCAGGGTTAGATTCGAAGACTCTGTGGGCCGGAGCAGTGGTGTAAATTTTCTCTACATGTCCATCTGAGGCGACTGATGCGCAGTTTTCGGACTCGGTCGATGTCGCTGTACAGGTCGCATATTTCGTCTCCTCCAAAGCCAGTCAACTCAAAGAGAACCGAATATTGTACAAAGAATTTTTCTCACGAAACGAGATGCACTTTCGATAAAATCCATGCTTCAGCGCCATAAAGAGGGACTAGGATGAACAAAGCCATCTACCTAGTCCTGCCATAAGTTCTGTTACACAATTTCCAGCACTTATCGTTCAAAACTTCTTGCAGGAATAGAATCGTTAACTTTGTTTTCAGAACGAACACATGCACTGATCAGTGAAGAACACTAGTCAGTTTGGTCTCAGTTTTCAAACTATTAACATGGAGTAGGGCGTTAAAGAGAATCGAGTCGCGGTAATAGCGTTGCAGAAGTGCGGAAAGAGTGCTGGCCAAATTTTCGAGTTGCTAAAACCACTCGGAATATCGAGAATATTCGTTTATCGGGCTACTGCTCGCTTTGACGAATTGTCTTTAGTTGAGGACAGGCCAAGAAGTGATCGCCCGCGCGTCGTCCGTTCGAATGCGGTAGTAAAGGCAGTGCGTGAACAAATTCGGAGAAATCCTCTTAGGAAGCAGAAGATCAAGTTCACGCTGATTCGAGATGATCTGCATATGAAGCCTATCGTCGGTCCACAGGTCATCTTCGAACTCCTCAATTAAAAAAAATTAGGCTGGAAAGATGTAAGCGACTTTTGCAGTGGCACGCGGGCAATGACCATGAAAACATTCTGCTTACGGATGAGAAAATTTTTACAGTGGAAGAAGTTTTCAACAAACAAAATGACAAAATTGATGCCACTTCATCTAAGGAAGCGAAAAAAGTTGTTCCAAGGGACATCATCCCACTTCCGTAATGGTTTGGTGGGGGGCCTCTCACCATGGTGTCACATCCTTCCATTTCTGTGAAAAAAGTGTAAAAACTGGTGCAAAGATGTGTACCAAGAAGATGTGCTAGAGGGTGTTTCGAAGAGTTTGACCAATACCATTTTCAATGGATACCAAGCCAAAACCGCGCAGGAGTGGCTCAGAGTCAACATTCCTGGTCCAGATCTGAATCCACTGGATTATGGTTTGTGGTCAAAATTTTAGAACATAGCCTGCAAGACTCCCGAAAGATGTTTGGAACAAAGATGTTTAAACAGCATTAACCAGAGCAGCGTCCACGATTTGCATGGAAACCTGTACGTGCCGCTATAGCTCAATGGCCACACCATTTGGAAGCTTGTATTAATGCAAAAGGCAGTCATTTCGAGTGGATCCAATTTTTTTTAATAATCCACATTGTGGTCTAATAAATGAAATAATTTTGAATACAATATGATTGCTGTTATTTTTTTTCATAGCGTTTTATACTCGTATTTGTAACAGTACTTATGCCAGGAGTAGGTATAGATAGAGTCTCCATAGTTTTTCGGGTTAGGGTCAATTGGCTCCTGAGTCCAAAGCTACAACGATTGGCAAGAGTGATTCTTCGTTTTATATCTGCTGAGGTCTTGTTGGCAGAATTTACGGCACAACAAAAAGTCCTTTACTACCTCGAAATTGTAGCTGTCGACTGTGACGTTCTGTCCAATTTATTGATGTCGTGTGTCGCTTCTTGTTGGCAGCATATAAACAACGCATCTTGGCAGCTTTTGTTTCAATATTAGCGGACGCACCGGTGATTCTTTCAATTATGTCGATATCATCGGCGTACACTAGTAGTTGCACAGACTTTTGGAAGACTCCAGTGTTAAGGAGATTACATGATAGCGCGTCGCCTTGCCTAAAACCTTTTTTGACATCAGAGGTCTCGGTTAAGACGTTACTGACTTTGACGAACCAGTGAGCGTTTTCCATTCCCATTCTGACAAACGGGTTAGCTTAGAAGGAATGCCAAAATAAGACATGGCTCTATGTAGCTCGTCACTAGAAATGCTGTCATATGCGACCTCAAAGAGAAGGCGACCATATGAAAAGATGGTGGGTATCGAATTGGACTTCTACCAGCAAATTTGTCGGCCGGAAAGCCGACAGGTCCAAGTGCTTTGTTGAATTTCAGCTTGCTCGTACATATTGCTATCTTTACTTCATTATGGTCATGTGGACGGAAGCTTTGATTATCGTAATCCAAGTTCATTGGTCTGTTCTGCCTGAAGGCTGGATGTGTCTTTTTGTCCATTATACTTTCTTTTCTTTTTTTTTGATGTCATATAGAACCCAGTCGTCTACAGTAGATTAGAAGACCGCAGTCTGTAGAAATGCCGCAACTGACATGCTGAGGCCTAAAACCCTGGTTTGAGGGAGATTGGCAGCAAGCACATGGAGGAAAACAACATGCTTACAAAGCAGCGCTGCACAAAAGGACGAGTGCGGCACGTGAGCTTGACGAGCAAAAGAGGAGGGAAGAACATCGGCTTCTCCGAAGGAAAAAGTAAGACCACTAAAGAGCGCGATGGAGAAAAGAGAGAAGTGCTACTCCAGAAATAATGTTCGGAAGTTTTACCAAAAGGTAAAAAGAACGTGTCAGAGTAATAAGACTCGAACTGATGCCTGTAGAGATGAACGAGGAAACCTTGTAGTAGAGTCACAGCCAGTGCTGAGGATATGGAGAAACCATTTCTGCAGATTGCTAAACGGCGAAGACGGCACAAATTCCGCTGCCATGCAGAGCGGACCATTCAATATTGACGATACAAGTCAAGAATTCCGTCCGTCCGACCAAAATGAAGTGAGGATACCAATATATAAACTGAAGTCGAACAAGGCTGCCGGACCAGACGGCCTACCCGCCGAACTATTTAAGGTAGCAGGACATGACCTGGTAGAGAGCATAAGCAACTTATTTCCAAGATTTGGTCAGATGTATGGACTCTGTGCATTGTTTGCCCGGTTCACAAGAAAGGAGACCCTCTAAACTGCACCAACTATAGAAATATCAGTCTCTTAAACACCTGATTGGAGCCTATCAGTTCGGTTCTAGGCCCGGTAAGTCCACAATTGACCAAATATTCACACTACGACAGAACCTGGAGAAAACCCAAGAAATTCGGATCTATACTCACCACCTTTTTATTGAATTTAAAGTCGCATATGACAGCATCTACAGAAACGAGCTATATAGAGCCATGTCGAGTTTTCGCATCCCCGCCAAACTCGTCCGCCTATGCAGGATGACGATGCTGCTGTATCAAGATCGGTAACGACCTAACCGGGACCTTTGATGTCAAAAAAGGATTTAGGCAAGGCGAAGCGCTGTCATGTAACTTCTTCAACACCATACTTGCTTGCATACACCGACGACATTGATATTATTAGTAGAATACAGCGAGGTGTCACTGGTGCGTTCGCGAGTATGGGAACAGAAGCGCCAAAAATAGGTCTAGCGGTAAGCGAGGGAAAAATAAAGCATATCCTGTCAATAAGAAGAGACTCCCAACATTGACGAATCGACCAGAATGTCACAATCGACAGCTATAACTCTGAGGTAGTAAGGAACTTTGTCTACCACGCCTCTGCTATCACATCTGAAGACGACATCTCTTCAGAAATCAAACGAAGAATAACGCTTGCCAATCGCTGTTTCTTTAGGCGCAGACGGCAACTGTGTAGTAAGGCCCTCTCCCGTACAACCAAAGATACTCGATATAAATCCCAGTTCTGCTCTATGATTCCGAAACATGGACCCTTTCTAAAGCGGATAAAGATATCCTTGGTCGTTTTGAGAGAAAAATTCTACGTGAGATATTTGGACCCATACGCGTTGACAGGTGCTGGAGGAGGCGATTCAATGACGAACTCTACGAGCTGTACAGCTACATCGACCTGGTCAAACAACTGCGCATTGGGCGTTTGAGATGGCTAGGACATGTAGAGCGAATGAACACCAACGCTCCAGCCAGCAGAATCTTCGACTAATCCGGAGGGACAACGCAGTAGAGGATAGCCTCGCCTTAGGTGGGGCGCTCAAGTGGAAGGGGACCTCAACCAACTTACCCAAAGGCCGCGGTAAATGGAGAGGCTTATTGGTTGAGTCCCAGATCCACCCCGGACTGTAGCGCCACCTACAAGGCCTTCTTGCCTTGCCAATACAAACCTTCAATATCTTCGATCGTGCGCTTCTCGTGCTCTTTTTTCTTCCTCTGGAGAAGGCGATGTTTTTCCCGTCTCTTCTGCTCGTAGGGCTCACGAGCTGATTCCGTTCTTTGTTGCAGCGCCAATTTGTACGCGTCTTGTTTAGCTGCATGGATTTCGAGGTAGTGATCGAGTGAAACCCATAACATCAGTTGAGGCGTCTCTGATAGCACTGCCAAAGTTGACACTGGTCTTCTGTATTTGATGCTGATGGCATAGGAGCTGCTGAGAGTTTTCGGGGTACACGTTTGGCGAATATTCTGGCGGTCGCTTGCGATTGCAGCTTTTCTACTTTGTATCTTCTCACATCAGTTCTTCTTTGTTGTGCTGCTTGGGAAATCCGCATTCGCATCTGGTTGCAATAAGGTGGTGATCCGAGTCAATGTTGGCTGCCAGAAGACTCGGACTTCCAGAATACTGTAGGGATCTGATTTTGCGGTTCATGGTCCGGAGACCGCTATGTCCCATTGTGTATATTGAATTGAGGAAACCGTGTGTTTGTTATAGTGACCTTTCGTCCCAACGCAATGGTAATAAACCGGAGTACCTTACTAGACATAGTCTCGTGTAGGATATGCTTACCAACTGTCCTACCAAAAATGTCCTCCTTTCCTAATCTTGCCTTAAAATCGCATTATGTACGAGTATACCTTGTAGAGGGGCTCATAGAAACATTCCTTGGGGCAACATCTTTGCCTTCCATAGGGACATGGGCTCATTTTAGGCTTATGTTTGCAAATTTGACCTTGATGCGGATTGTCATAAGACGGTCGCTGACATACTGGAAGCTCAAGACTTCTTAAATAAGTCTGCCGCATATGGCAAACCGGTATCTGAGAAAGCGCTGCTTCTTTTACTTCCAGCAATCCCCATAGTACACTCGTATATCACAGTCTTTCATCCTCCTTATGTCCGGTCCATCCCATCGCACTTCCCTTCATCAAGGGCTTCGGCTAATTGCTCGGCTGCGTGTAGCCTGTTAAGGGTTGGTACATTCCATGTGCAGATTCGAAGGTTATTTTCCTTAAATCGTTTGCAAGGGTCGTCAACAGTGAATCCTTTTTTACCCGAGGCCATTAGTTGGTTCGTCACAGCGTTTTAATCTCTTCCGTATAGGGTGGTGGGCTCTATGACGGAGTAGGCTAGCATTATAGAACCTAGCATGCCCTTGCCATTTCGGTCATTTCGGTTACCGGGGACCACCACTGGAATGTAAGGCAAGGACCTCGTTACGAGCTTGATTGTTGCATTGCAGGCCCAATCCAAGTTATACGACACTCAACTGTTTCTCGATTAATCATCACGCAAATCCCCAAGTCATATGCTTGTGCGTTAACATCCATTTGCCCTCTACTCTAATAGTTGATGCCTCTGTACGACTCTAGGAGGTCATTCCTATATCTCGTAAGCCAAACCAAAAAGCAAGGCCAAAAATCACTTGAAAAACTTGTGGTCAAACTGCCTAGAGTACCTCAGCCACTATTGCTAACACCCGTTTCTCTGGGCAATATGACAGGATCGAGATCATAAGGGTCTTATTCAAAGTCTCCTTGCCTTCGTAAGTCAACGCCAAGCAACTCTCATCTAATTACCTCAAACCTATAACTGTTTATAGTGGTACTCTGTCGATGTTGTGCATCAGATTGGTATATGCTCTCAACTTGGTCATTTTCTGGTGCCTTAAGCTGTAGGAAGGCCATCCGCTTTAGCACCCTTGGAATACTTAAGTTTGGATACAGATATCTCTACTTCATTTTGATGGATGGAGTGGAAGGAAATCTTGGCCTTTGTCACCCAAGTTGGATGCTTCGCCCTGCCTGACACTAAAATTTGCTGTCTTGTGACATGTGGTCACCTTTTAGTTAAACTTCAGACTGGTGTTCCTGGAGAAGCATCTCTTTATTTGAACAATCGCTCGGCTCCCATGCTCACTATTTTTTCATTACACTTTTGCTCGTATAGGACACTCTCCACTCTCATTCTTCTATAAATCGCCACTTCGTACACGCGTTACCTATATTCAGTGCTTGCTGCGGGGCAGCTGCTGTTAAAGGAAATCGGATGTTAAAAGAAATTTCGCTTCAATTCTGGATTCTGGAAGGATTAACGTCTTCATTTGGAAAGCTGATTTACACCTTTTAAGGTCTTTGACCGGTCTACTACTGGTTTTATCAAGTGTTTGGATCGTCTCGCCTTAGTAGGAGGCACTGTTCAAAACTCCAATAAGCTTCTTCTGTATGAAAATACTCTCGCCCTTCTCCAAGTTAGCATAAAGTTACTTATTGAGAAGGATTCTGGTGTTCTTACGTAGACTTTGTGATCTTTACCAACCACGGAACAAGCGATTTGCAGTAGCCTAACTAGTAGCCTAACCTTATTTTTCTTCTATTGAAGCTAGAGCTTTTATTGATGGCAGCTCCTATTTCATCAGAGTGTCGGACGTAGGAAACTCTATTACCAGCTGGGGTGATGGAAACCTTCTTTCTCTTGACCCTATTCGAAGAAGAAGAAAAGGATTTAGGACGTCTTTGACGTTTAATTCGATGTCTGGCTTGGTCCAACTTGAGTCGTGAAATTTTGGAATCTTTATCCCGCCACATCAACTAAGGAATGAATCTGACGAAATAAACATTTGCAAAGGCGATGTTTGGTAAAGAATTGATTAAATATGAACCAAATTAGGACTTATCTCTCGAAATGTAAAGTGACAGAAGAAGGGCTAAACGTCAAACACACAAAGGAATTTATTGTTACGATGCGCCATCTTCATGTCAAGTTAAATAAGGTAAAGTGACGTGCTGATTGTAATAGGGATGTACATAATCTTTAACAGAATCAGAATAGTTCATTGAATTAAACAGGAAAGCCTTTGAGTTTTTTCTTCCCACTTCAACCCTTCTGTGCGGATTTTGTGTTTTTATCATCTCTTCACCTTTCCAAAAGACAGCCACTTATCCGAACACAATCACAATGTGCTCTTCAAAATCCCGATTACATCTTTAATCTTCTGTAATCCCTATAATCCTTCTGTCCAACTCACCCTCAAGCTGCACAGGATTTTACTTCAAAAACTTCCCAACGACCAACAACACCTAAATGACAATTTTCATTAGACCCCCTCCATTCAAAAGTTGTCTACGTAACTGCATTTGAAATGCAATGCAATCTCAATTAAACACCGCCATTATCCTTGATGGTAACATTTTCTCATTAATTAATTCCTTAAGCCACCTCCTCGGTGCCAGTGTCATAACCCTTGGTTTCAACTGCAATTGCTTCCAGACGGAAGTCGCTTTGACCTAATCAAAATAATCAAAAACTATGAGCTCCCATAATCCGGTTCCCAATTACGAAACCAAACAAAACCAGGAATCCCATTTCAAAATTGCATCCTTCCAACTAAAACAGACTCCTCACAAACACACTCATGTTTTGTTAACGTTCGTCTTCTTTATCCTTGCAGCCAGTTGGAATCTATCCGAAGAAATACGAATGGGCGGCACGGCCATCTACAGGCGGTCTTCATATGGATCTGCAACCACCGCCACATATCGGTGGCGACTGTTCATTATGGATACGTTCGGCTACTCTAGACTTTGACGATGGCCTCTGGGAGTGTCAGGTGACAGCTAGTGACTTTACGACCCAAGATGCCCTAACCAGTCAACCGGTGCGATTAGTTGTCCGAGGTAAGTGGTGTTCTAATTGAAATTGGAATCTCACCGTCGGTCGTCTGATTCTCTGCTTGTGTGCGAGACAGTGGTTTACTATGAGTAACCTTATGCCGAGATACAATTATCCCTTAGTACGGATAAGTCTTCGAGGCAAAAATTTCTATAGAAGTGTGTGTGTTTGTGAATTTTAATTAAACCACCGCCGCCCAAAGGCAAGGAGCTTTTCGAGTGAAAAATAAAAAAAAACAAAAAAAAAATGTATCTAGATTCTAAATTAGAATTTAATCTGTATGCTCGATTTTACAGTGGCACCACAACGACCTCGACTGGAACACGAAGGCGCACATGTCCCGCCAGGACATAATATCACTGTGGACTCTGGCGCTGTGGCGACGGTGAAGTGTGTCTCACATTACGGTAATCCACCGGCGACACTTAAGTGGTTTCTAGGTGAGAACTCCAAGTCAGCAGATACGATTATAAACAATCTACATGCCTAGCAATAGATATACTCGTATCTGTACAAGGACAAGGATTCAAGAGTAATTGGGTATCGTTTGTCTTGTCCACAGGTGATCAGGAGCTGATGCCGCTGGGTCCACAGGTTAATTCAACCGAACCGGATAATCCCAGGACATGGTCGGCATCATCTGTGGTACAGGTGTCTGCAATGCGTGAACGTCACGGTGAGATGTTACGTTGCGTAGCATTCCACGAGTCCTATTCAGCGAAATCGGTTACCGTGGAGGCAAGAATGGATATCAAGTGTAAGTCGGAACGAGGTCCTCGAGTAAATTCGTTTTATTTTCACTGCTTTGATTTTGTAGATGCTCCGACAATACGACTGATTGGCTCACCAGAGATTGACTTGGAGGAGGACAAGGATGCTCTGATTATGCGGTGTGTAGCAGATGCTAACCCTCCAGCGAGTATAGTCTGGCGAAGAGCTGGACGCTCAGAAATTGCCAGTTTACAGGTGAGTGGAAGATTGAGACTGTGCACTGTGCAGTGTCATTAATTAACTCACATTCTACTTGAATTCTTTGCAGGAATCTCTACAACTTCGTCCTGTTGGAAGACGAGATGCTGGTTTGTACACGTGTCAGGCACAGAACTCTGTTGGAACATCCGAGCAACTTTCTGTGCAACTTGATGTCAAATGTAAGAAACCGACAGGGGGTTCCGTCTTATGATGGAAACTTTTATCCATTTTCTCTCGTTTTTTTTTTTTTTGTCTTTTTTTGTTTCTCCTTCTACAGTTCCACCGAAGATTCTATCAGCCGGTCCAGATCGTCTTACAACAGCGCCACTGTTCAGTCCGGCTGCATTTGAATGTGTCGCCGAGGGCAACCCGCCGCCGTCTTATAAATGGGTTCAGAGGTATGTATCCTACGATAGGGCAGGGCACTTCAGCATGAGCTCATTATTACATCGAGGACATTCCTATTATAAGCCTTCAGGAAGAGCCATTTGCCATAGTTGTGTGTCCTTGTAATTCTAGTAGTTCTCGTCTTTTTTTTCATCCTACTCACATCCACCACTGGACCATCTGCCTTGTCGTCGTCGTCGTCCTTTTTCAACGATGCAATTGGAGGCGCTAGCAACTTGAGAAAAGAAACTTTTGCTTCATTATAGTTCCTTATTCGTACATTCTTCCTGAGATCGTCCTTTAACTTAAAATGTCTCAAACACACACAGGCTCCTATAAATATGGTAGACAAAAGCGTAGGGGTGATGGGATGGAATGGAAGGAAAATTAAAGGAAAATTGTTTCTTAGGATTTTTCCTTTGTTTTTGAAAGTTTTGTTTCGCGAATGGAGGTTTTCAGTTTTTTTCATAGTCGCGCCACTGAAACAATTGTTCGTGGTTATATGGCGCACAGAATAGGGACGACAACGGGGACACAAACACAATGAATAGTCGAGGCTAAGGCGTAAATTACGTGAAAGCAAAATTATTTTCTCAAGGAGGCAGGAAAAATCGGGTTGAGTTTTAGTTTGTTGCCTGAGAATGGATGCTACTACTTGTGCTATGGCTAGTGTTGGTGTTTAATGTTTTGTGCGAATGTACAGGACATTTAGGAATGTAGGAGCTGGCGGCTCCCCGTACTTGGTATGTCCGCTTTTTTGGAATTAAATTTTGTACAAAATGGTGCGTTAATTGTGATGACCGGAAAGAGCGGAATGAGGTTGAAAATTTCCATTTTTATGAGAATTGTTTGAGAAGACGACAATGGATGTTTGAGATTTTAATTGTGAAAATTAGTACAATTAAGTTTTTGGATTGGAAATACTCTGGCATTTCTGGATGGGGGACACTAATTCTGGTGTACAAATTCAGAAATCCAATTTTAGGGCTTTGCCATGGCAGAGAATTGAGGATTCCAAAAAATTCGTTCAATTAACGGAGGCGAGGATGGTATAGATTTTTTTTTTTTTTTTGAAGAGCGAAACTTATTATTTATTTTAAAGAAGTTAAACGATACCCTGCCCTGTGTTCTGAGTTTTAATTTCATTTGGAAATTACGTTACTTGTAGATGAAAACTATCTCGTTACCCAAGCTAGTGGTTGAATCATGGTTTCGCCATTTAAGTTCTAGGGCCAGGTTTTGTGGGTCATAAGAGGTCATAACACCAGAGGTTTCTTGTGCGCAATGTTTCCAATTTGCAGGTAAGTTGGGCATTATATCTTGCAGTAATCAACACAGTGGTAGCTTCTATCATAACTTATCCAACGAAGTTTCAACCCGTTCATGGTATCTATCGAGCATGCAGTGATCTTGAGGATTTGACCCAATCCCGCAGAATTCTGTTTGTCACATTCAGCTTTCTGGATTTTGCAATCGCTTGATCCTTGAACTGGAGCTTCGATTTTCCTTTACGTCTCCAAAGACTATGTGAACTTGAATACTGTGGTCCAATCGCCCAATGTGGGTGAGGCAATATAATGCTCGCCATCAGCTTGAACTGCACTCACACCTTGTTACAACTCATGGTTTTATTTTCTTTTCCATTTCCCGCCTCACACACAAACACAGTATGCGACGAAGTAAAAATGTCAGCATTGTCTCTGACGTTCACTAATCATCCAGCATTCAGGACCTTGAGAAGAAGTGGTCGGATTAGGGTTTTCTGGGGATGTTCCGGTTTTGACTGATTATAGGTATACGATGGGAAGTCGATGGCATGATATCATCAGAATATCTCAAGAACGTGAAAGAACCATGGGTTTGGGATAAACGCATCTGTGATTTCCAATAATTCCACACCACAATATGACGAGCGATCGGAAAGACCTTTTGTCACGAATTCACGCTCAGCATCTCTTGGACAATTTTGAAACCTAGTCGCCATAAATATAATCTACGACACGAATGGAGAATGTTACGAATTCGTTGTTGCGTCATCATCGAAGGGAGCTGGAGAATACATTAAAGGAGATGGGACTTGCCATGTATAACTAAAATGTGGTTTTTTAAAGGTTTGGTTTTTAAACTGGCAAAACTGTTTTTAGAGAGTGTCAACTTGATAGTTGAAAGTTGGTTTGTAGTTAGTACGTTTTGCCATTTTTTGATGAATAGATTAACGCGCCAAAACAATGCGTGTAAATTGTGCAAACTTATTTTCAAAACCATGGTTCGGGTCGCCAAACTTAACTTGCGCTACGTCCATTTTACAGTCAACCGTCTATCTGAGCAAGTTATTCGGAACACGATGAATCGTTTTCGCACCACGTACACTCTAGCGGATAATACGCATCCCCAAAGATGACAAACAATTGCCAACAGAAGAAGTTATTGCCGTTGTGCAGCCCAGTATTGAGGAGTATCCGAATGAGTCGATTCGCCATCGTGAACAGCAATTGGAGCTATGCCCATCCACTTTGTGGAAGATTTTACGCAAAGATCTTGGCTTAAAAGCTTGTAAGATCCAGGTGGTGTGAGAGTTGAAACCGCGTGACCATTATACGCATCGTAGGTTCGATGAATGGGACGAAAACGTGACTCAGCTTGATCAAGATTTTCAAGACAAAATTTTGTTATCCGATGAGGCCCATTTCTGGTTAAATGGATATGTAAACAAGCAAAATTGCCGAATTTGAAGTGGAGAAAACCCAGAAGCCTTTGTCGAGACTCCCTTACAACCATTAAAACTCACTGGCGTGCTTTATGGACTGGTGGAATCATCGGCCCATATTTCTTTCTGGCCATGCCGGCCAGAATGTTACCGTCAATTGAGAGCGCTATAGATACATGATTGCTGACAACAAGATGGTGCAACAAGCCACACGGCGCGCTACACCATCAATTTATTGCGGGAAAAATTAGCTGAGCGCATAATTTCGCGTAATGGCCCGGTGAACTGGCCTCCATGATCCTGTGATCTCATACTTTTAGATTACTTTTTTTGGGGGTATGTGAAGGCACTAGTCTGCGCCAATAAATCAGAGACGTTCTACGATTTGGAAGTCAAAATTCGCCGTGTTATTGCGGCCCCAATTGCTCGATAAAGTTGTCGAAATTTGAACTTCACGATTGCGCTTCATTCGAGCTAGCCGTGGAGCGCACATGCCCGATATCATATTTAAGCACTAATGTCATAAAATTGTCTATTAAATAAATCTAACATCAGAGGCATTAACATTAGATTCAAGTGTTTTACTTTATATTGAATTTGTATAACTCTAAAAAAACACCGTTTACAATGCCAATGCTCAGAATATTTTTTGGACTGGAGCAATGTGAGAGGCATGGATTTCATACTTTCGTCTGGTAAGTAGTAAGAGAGCAAGTAATCGACTTAACGCCATCCAAAAGGTACGCTTAGAAGATTACCAGCTACTAATACTACTGGAGGATTTTATGTTAGACCGGCAAGACTGTTCCCTCTGAACTCAACACAAGAGAAAAGGTAGAGAACGCCGCTCGAAATATGAACGGCGCCCTCAACAAGTATTTTGAGCTGAGATGTGCAGCTAAGAAACAATCCTGCAAATCGTCCATTCCATACAGGAACGCAGATCTGCTGCCACTATGTAAGGAAACTAAAAAACTTATCAACATATCACTTAAGACTACTTTAGCGGAAGACTGGAGTCTTAATGGATCAAAACCAAAAATATACGTAAAGCAAACTTGAATTTCGAAGAGTGCCCTTGCGACAAAATCGAAACGCTGGGTGAATCAGGCAGACAAGGCAAAGCCGCCAAAAGAGGAAATTCAGCTAGACTGGAACCAATTAGTAAACCTGATGGCACCTACACTGAATCTAAAGCAGCGACTCTGCCTCATATTTGAGAATCACATCCCAGGTAACCCAATCAAAACCAGCTCAAAACTAGCTCCTATCAGCTACGAGGGTTGTCTGAAGTGTTTCCGACCGAACAATAATACAAGACATTTTTTCTCAAAATTTTTTTTTTATTTTCCTACCTAGTCTCCTTGTAACTCTACACACTTCTCCCAGCGATGCTCTCATCTCTCTAAACCGTCCAAATAGTACCTGGCGTTTTTCTCTGCAAAATAATTGTTCACGAAAGTGATTGCCTCCTCATTTGACAAAAATCTCTGTCCTCCGAGCGCAGTTTTTAGATGAGGGAACAAAAAGAAGTCACGAAGTCAGAAGTCAGATCTGGTGAATAAGGTGGATGGCGGATTTTCGCCATGGCAACCGCTGAGGTGTGAGACGGCGCATTGTCTTGGTGAAACAGGATTTTCTTTTTCTGCAAATGTGGCCGTTTCCTTTTTGAAGATAATCGATTAAGATAACTCCTTTACTATCCCAAAAAACAGTCGTCATCACTTTCCCAGCCGAAAAAAGAGTTTTTGCTTTTTTTGGAGCCGGCTCGCGCTTTGCAGTCCACTGTTTTGACAGAATTTTTGTTTCGGGCGTATAATGGTGTATTCAAGTTTCATCTACAGTAATTAATCGGCGCCAAAACTCGGATTTATTGCGCCTAAACTGCGCCAACAGAGCGTTGGAAATGTTCATTCGAACACGTTTTTGATCTAACGTAAGCAAACGCGGCACCCAACGCGCGGACAGCTTTCTCATGCCTCATGCCTGAATCTTGATTTGATATGTAACAAACACGTTCTTTGAACATTTTCATAACCTCTACTACGAGTATCTCTCTCACTTTATTTCGGCGGTCGTCTAACACCATTTGATGAACTTTAGTAATGCTATTGTCAGTGGTTGCAGTTTTTGGACGTCCTGAACGTTCATCATCTCCCAAGCTCTTACGGCCACGTTCAAATTCAGCTGCCCAAAATTTCACTGTGGTAAATGATGGTGCAGAGTCCCCATACACAGAGTCTAATTCATTTTTGATTTGCGTAGGCGTATGGCTTTTCAAAGACAAGAATTTAATAACAGCTCGATACTCAATTTTTTCCATTTTCACAAAAAACACTCACATCGACCCACTCAAACGACTGTCAACTAAAAACTGCGCATCCAAAATGACTGAAACTTCGGTAAGTAACTGTCAAAAGATGCACAACTAGCATTCACTAGCTTTTATTGACAAGTATCGCTATCTTTACGTTGCGGTCGGAAACTTTTCAGCCAACCCTCGTACTCGCAAGTGAACTGAGTAACACAATCTGTCATCGATTGCGGTGACGGATGAGGCCGCGTAACACGCTGTTGCTTTTTGCCACCTATTGCATATAAGCAGTTATGCTGCACAAGTATAGACCAGCTGTTGTTAACTCTGATGAATCTTTACTATCCTGACATTGGGATGCATGCCGAAACTCTGAGGAACAGCGATAGTAGCCATTACATCGAAAATCGGAAAAAATGTCCACAGGCTTGTCAAGATTTGTAGACCTATTAGCTTGATCTTATTCATGTTGCAGAGCCTTCATATTTCATGTGCACAAAACTCATGCGCTCACTCTGATATCAAAGCAGAACTTGTGTTGTAGGAATAAGTTCCACCCTTGGCGACCCAAAACCACTTACTGATCTTAGGGTCACAGCACCCAGTACTTATTGCAATTCTACATTGGGGCAAAGACCCTCCCCGCGATTTGGGTTTAAACCACAGCCACCATGGAGCTCCTACAAGGGGTCTACCTCTTCAAGTCAGGCTCGGTCCGAGATCCGGGGGGCTCCTGACTCCCATGGTACCGTGATTTAAGTCCTGGGAAGACCTGTAAATGGTCAAGTCGTAGGAATCTTCGGTGGCCTCATCTACTAACCGTTACTATGAGACCAGTACATTGCACTGCCCCTGCTATTTATTAGACAACCTCATTGATGGGCGAAGCCATGATAATTTGGCGGGGGCCCTGATTTGGTCCTATATTCGGCTATCCTGATTTTTTTTTTCATAATTTGTGGGCGATCAAGGAGTTATTAGTACCCCTAAAATGTTTACACACCACTCCGGCAAAAGAAACTTAAGGAGGAAGAAAAGGGAGGTATCGATGCACTTTGGTCTTAAATATTTGCAAGTTATAACGACGGGGAAATAGAAAGCTTGGCAGGGCATTCCATAGAGTTGTACGGCTTAGGAAAGAATCACGATATTCTCGAGTACGTCCGAAAGTGGGTTTGGGGGTATACCGATGAGTGTTCATAGCGAGGCGGGTGTTACGGTTACAAATTTGAATGGGCGGAATGCCAATTGCGATTTCTATGGAGCACTGGTGGTGAAAATAGCGATAGAGCAAGGTGAGGCAGGAGACATTTCGTCTGTGTTCGAGGTTGTCAATTGACTGGATGATATTAGCATCACCTATGAGTTTTATCATACGGTTTTGAATCCTACCTAGCAGGTGCAGAGATAGGATAAGAGCACATGACCAGATTTATTCATTGTACTCCAATTTTGGCCAGATGAATGACTTATACCGTATATTGGGGCTTGATATTTTCCAGCATTTTTGTTACCTTATAAAGGCCAACGAACTTAGGCCTTAGTTTCATTCAGGAACTCATTCAGACTTTATTCCTGCTCTGATATAATTGCGCTTATTTGCCTGCTGGATCTTTAGGATGCTATCCCGAACCTCCTCTCTTGTAACACACCACTCAACATTTAACTCCTCCACGGTTGCCTAATGGGTAATTTGGAACACGCATGTCTACCCCGGTGAGTAATCTCAACGGGTTGAACTTTGTTATCCTTCACGGAGAGTTATTAAGCACCTGCTGCATAACATCATCGTGATGACCTTGTAAACCCTCTCCACCTGTCCATTTCCTTGAGGGACTTTGGTACCGATTAAGAGATGCTAAATACCTTTACTTTTGCAATATTCACGGAAAGCAGTCGATGTAAACGTAAGGCCTTGGCCTAAAATGATCCTTCTGGGAATACCAACCCTAACAGGCTGTTTCTTCAACCACGAGTGTACGGGTATACTGTTTCTTGATCTGTTCCGGGGGACGAATCCCCCGAAGTACGACATAATGCCCAAGAAACGTTGAATCGTTTTTTTATCAGCTACCGCAAACTTGCTTACCGCTCTGGACTTCCCTACAGACGGACGAATTGTACTTTTCTCTACGATATGTCCTAAGAACTCCACCTTTCTCTTCAAGAATTGAGATTTGCTCCACTTGATGCGTAACCCTCATTCCGACGATAAATCCAATACCAATTTCAACTTGCGTATAACGTCCATGTACACTACTATTGCACTGCCATGAATCAAACTCCTAAGTACCGCAAAAGTGTACAATGAAAACACAGCTGGTGAGTTGGACAGGTACTCATCGAAACTCGAAATGGCCATTATGGGTGATGGACGAAGTATACTTTCTTGATCTTGGCTCAATTGTTACATGGAGGACACCATCCGCTGGATCCAACGTGGTAAAATCACTGGCCCTTTGTAGCCTCACGAGTACGCTATCAATTCAGACCATCGGGAAGTTGTCCCTGACAAACTCAGTAGGGTGTCGACGGACAGACAAGCAACTTCCAGCCAAATTGATTATTTCGCGTCCATCCTGCGGTTTAGAAGCGGTCTCCAGGACGTTCATAACAGAAAGGGTGCAGAAATGGGAATGGCCCGGGACCACCATCTGATGGTTGCTACCGTAAGACTACGTACATCTGCAGTTTGGAGATCCGAAGAAATCACCCGAATGCCTAAGTTTCATACCGATAGACTAAAGGAACCCGCAGTCCGTCAACAACTAGGGGACCACCTTTCACAAGAATTGACAGCAATCAGTAGCGCTGAACCTACCTTCATCGAAAACCATTGGTGTGCTGTGAAAAATGTCTTCATATCCAGTGCTGAAAGTATGGTCGGTCGGTCGCAAGGAAGAAACAGTGCTTGGCTTTCCGAAGAAACTTGAAAGAAGAAAACACCTCAGAGCAACAGGGAGAAACGATCTAGAGTCTACGTATCGCATGAAGATGAGAGAAGTTCGTCGTGGCGTGCAACGTGATAAGCGTAACTACATCAACGCATTCACTACAGAAGTAAAAGAGGCCGTTAGTAGGTGTGACAGTACAGAATTTCCAAGGAGCTTACAGGTGTCCGCAGCTCTAAACAACACCTGGTAAAAGACACTGACGGATCTCTAGTCGTTTCGGATGAGGACCAGCTTAAAGGTGGAAGCAGCACTTTTCTACGGTTTTAAACCGCGTTTTGGCCAGTGAAGTGAACCCAACGCCCAATGACCCGTCCGTAGTTACAAATTCCCGAATGCGCACTGTATCCTGCAATAGAGAAGAAATCTTTACCGCAATCAAAGCACAAACAACAAAGCTGTTGGACTTGACGGTATTCCCGCAGAGTTTTTACGAGTAGCGCCAACAACATCGAATGAGCTCCTGCACCCACTCATTGAGAGACTTTGGGAAACAGAGAGTTTGAAAAGCGCAAAAAAGGAATTCGAAAACTGCGTGCTGCCTGCAATATCCTAAGTAATAGCAACAATCGTCCTGGAGCGAATAAAAGACCACCTCAAAGACTCACTCGACGCCAAACAAGCAGGGTTCCCCACTGGATCTTCCTGTGTGGACCACATCAACAGCTTGCTGATCATCATCAAAAAGTGCGTTGAGTACCGATCACCACTTCACTTGTTGTTCATTGACTTGGCAAAGGCATTTAACAGTATCTGGCTTGCTTTGGGCAGGAGGGGCATCCCAGATAAATTGATTGCTATTATCAACGCTACGTACATATGATGGATCCAAATGTTACGTTCTGCATAAAGGAAGGCTGTCAGAGGAGTTTGAAATTCAAAGTGGAGTTAGACAGGGCTATGTAGTGTCACCAATCCTGTTCCTCTTGGTGATAAGTGATGTACTGCGTCCAGCTTTGTCGAAATTTAGGAATTCAGTGGACTCTGCAATCACACCTCAAACATCTAGACTACGCGGACGACGTATGCTTACGTCATACGTCGTAATGACAACAAGGGTGGAGAGAGAAGCTGAAATCGTTGGGCTAAAGATCAATACGGCCAATAGAAAAAGGATCAGCCTTGGAACTTAATCATCTAGCCAGGTAGAGATTTCTGGACAACCAGTAGAAATGGTAGAAAATTTTCAATGTCCTAGGAGCATTGCCTCTACTCATGGTAGGACCGAACTAGATATAATCAGCCGAATCAGGAAAGCAAAGGCTGCGTTCCGAATGCTATCTAAAATATGGAGAAACAACTCTATCAGCCTAAAGACCAATCTGTTCCGCTCGAATGTTGAATCCGTGCTTCTTTATGAGTGGAGCACTTGGAAAGTCATATCTGCTGTCACAAGACAGTTGCAAATGTTCGTGAATAGATGTGTGCGAAACATCTTGAAGATTTTCTGGCCCAAAATCTAATAATGAACCTCATGCGAGAACAGGAACCCATTGACTCTATCATACGAAGACCTAAGTAGCATGGGGACACGCTTCGTAAAGATTACGAGGGTATTGCGAGTCAAGCGATGTCATGGAACCCTCTCGCGCAAGGAGGCAGAGCAGTGGGGCGACCTAGAAGTACTTGGGGAAGGACGGTCGAAGAGGAATCAGTACAACTGGGGAAGAGTTGGCGAGAGCTGAGATATAAGTGCATCTCCAGAAACCGTAAACAATGGCGCGTAGGAGTAGTGGAGTCCCCATATCCCGCAACAATATCTCTAATGATGAACTTCGTGCGAGACCAGGTCAGGAATCTATATGATCTACAGCCTTCTATCTGCTTTATCACAGCTCTCTTCTCACGACCATTTTGCTTTTCTCCTTCTCGGCGGCTAATTTACCATCCATCTTCCCACAACTTTCCGCACAACTCTGTGTGCTTATAGGGCATCTAGCCATCCTGACACATCACTGCTGGATTTACCGCCTTATCAGTTAACTTTTCTCTGTTATACTTTCTCTTAAACTCTGCGCCCTCACCTGTGATTATGATATTTACATCGCTGAGTACACATTTCCCGATCTCTATCGAATACCGCATATCCTGCTCTCGAACCACGTGAGTGGATGAGTGAATGCAACTCCTATCCATCTACTTCTAAGTCTATCGAGAAACTTCCCAAAATTATTATCTTGTTTTGCCTGATGCAAATTGTAATCCTAGACGGAGAACCAGTAGCAGACTTGAAATGTTGGAGGCTTTTCTGAGTTCAAATAATGTTAAGTCCTGGAAAGTCGTCCCATTTGGAAATAAAATAGAAATTAACCAAGCACACTTTCAAATAGGAGCAGGAGTCATCCTTTGATTGGGTAGTCTCGATAAAAGCCTAATCATACAAGAGTTTGCTGCAATGAGGACTGCACTCTAAGAATTCCATTTTCCATATTGCAGCCTTCTGCTTGAATGCAGACGTTCTATACTTAAACTAGCGTTCACATTTGATCATTTCTTCTCCTTTCGGGGTTTACTTGGAAGTGGTTTATCCCCAAACTTCAACTTTTCCTGGTTGCAGCACCGATTTCAAATGGATCAAATACGTCAACTTGTCGACCATAAAGCCTTTTTTGAGGTTCCGATTTGACAATAGCAGACACATTAACCTATACCTTCGACGTTGTGAAGAGCCTAGATTTGCTTGACGTTTTCGTTCGATGAAGTAGGACGATACTCCAATAGGAATAGGTCCTCCTTGTCGCTATGCCAATAATTCTTCAATCAAACTTTACCGAGCCTTTCTTTGCCTGCAACAGAGTCTCTGCCTCAATGTAGCCATCACCTCAACGACTTAAAATCCACAAAAGTAATCACTCTCTAAGTCACTAGTCCTCTTAAGATACAAGCATTCCGCACTAACCGTTTCGTCGCAATGACTCCAACATGAAAAGGAATAAATCAAATTGCTTTGATTGTCCCTGAATTTTACTATTATCCACTTCACTCCACCTTGACATCCTCTAACGTCTTCTAACAATCAACAACACTTACTTTTCGTATCAAATCCCATAAAATCATCCAACAAATGCTCAAGGCTGAGAGTACCTACTCTCATCAGAAGATAAATGAAAAGAATCTAGAGGAAAACATCTCCATTATCTTGAAAGTTGAATTGGAGTGTAGTTGTACGAGTATCTTGTAGTTGTATCCTTGGTGCCAATTTGTCGCCCAACAATTCGCATAGTTTGTTCGATGTTTTTCCATCGTGCCCAGAGTATCCATTTAAAGACATCCCTGCCGGTGTATAGATGTTGTTTTGCCGCCCCTATCTCCCTATCTACTCTAACAAGGATCTGATATCAGTGTTAACAATATTTCTCCATTTACATTGATGTTTTCCTTTCTTTGTTTCGTTTTTGTTTTTGTGTCCTTTTTTTATCTTCATTTCATTTCATTTCATTTTGTTGTTTTTTTTTTTTGTTTTTTGTTACAAGTCGGAGCAAATAGTTTCCGGTGGGGGTGGGGTGGAATCGGAAGTTTTCCACTTGCCCACCGGATACATGTACGAAGGAATGAAATTGTTCATCATAATCTTTACGACACACATTCCCCTTGACACTTTACATAAAGGATTTGTGCGCTGAGTTTTCCTTCTATTTCAAGTTGGCCAACCCCCAAAATGGAACTTTTGAAAATCCCTAGCGGCAGTCTAAGCTCCATGGCTTTTTATTATAATTCCCCATCGTCTGGATGCCTGTTTCATTTTGTTAGTTCGTGCTTTGAGTTTAACTATCCCACCCAACCCTCCGGTGCTCATTTTAGTGCAAAATTTGCTCGAGTATCATTCATCAAGTTAACAATTCACCAGAGCCAGCACCAGGAGAATATTAATCAAGCTTTGCAGCAGATTCAAATTCCCATTCCGAATTTGAGCTTCTACGGGATACCCATAGACCGCCCAAAACCTCCCACATGTTAACCATCCCTTCGGCAGAGGTAACATATTTCTACTCATACCCATCCCTGTCTCCTCATAGTCATCTCCCCCGTTGATATCTTTCTAGTCTCTGTGTGTATCTTTTATATCGGTCTCGTCTGTTCGCCTCATTCTGTGGCAGAAAGAAAAATTAAGAAATCAAACAAAATCTCAATTTTCTCATCCTCAAACTGCCAGACTCTCAGATCCTTCGGGATATGTATGTAGGTACGGACAAACGTGCTATGCAACCTAATTTCTAGTTTGGCAAAAGGCTCTCCTGCAATGTTGTAGTCGGAATGGAACCCCCAACCGAAAAACTGTTCCCACTGCATCATAAACTCATACTCCTTTCCGTTCGTCCTTTTCTACTCATAGTTGCTCATGTTAACGATAATTTTCTTTCCATTTTTTTTTCTTCATTCTGTTCTTGTCATTTTTCGTTACAGGATTTCACACGGTTCGAAGTATCTCGAACGAGGCAATGAAGCTCGTCTAGTTATCGACAATGTAACTTACGACTACCAAGGCGAATACGAATGTCGAGCGACCAGCTATATAAATGGCCAGGAACGGACAGCGATATCGGAGCCAGTATCCCTGCAAGTCGTAGGTAAATCAAAACGAGAAGATACACGATAACGAATGTGAACAGAATGAGTAAAAAAAAAAAAACAACTGAACAGTACTCTACTCGTATCTAGAACACTGAAACAGAAACTAAAACCACATAGCAATGCATAATATACTCGTACATATATTTGGGGGTTGAGGGTGGCGTTTGGGTTCGAAGATTAGTGGAGATAGCAAACTTGTGGTGGTGTTGGTGAAACTTTCCCATTTGGGTGCACATTGGAATTCGTAACTATCCCTATCGCAGAAATCAGATTCAGAGTTAGGAAAAAAGAAATCCACAGGGCGATGTACGGGTATCTACTCGTATGCTCTGGGTAGAAACATAGCATTGAACGGGTAAAGGGTGTTGAAAGAACAATGCACCAAGAGTCTTTTGTTTTTTTTTTTTTTTTTGTGCGCCCCAGAACTGGAAAAACCATAAACCACTTGCATATGGCGTCAGTGTGAGCCATTTATTCTTTCAGGAACTCCTCTCGGACCAGGACTAAGACGAGAAGGTATAGGACGAGGGTTTGTTTTTTTTTTTTTCCCCCATCGGGACTTGCAGTGATATCCTTGGTAGTGTTGCCTTCATAGATTAGAGAAAGAAGAATTTTTGTGGGTTACCTTTGGAAATAAACGGATTTATTACCGAATGGCCAAGTTTGCAGTCATGTGTGGTAGTTGTTGTAAAGTCGACGTTAAAATGTTTATGATCGCATGGGGTGCTGTTCGTTGGACTACCTCAATGGTCATACCAAAGTTTGACCAATGCAATGCCAGTGGTTAAACGAAATGTTGAGCACTTTTCCATGGTGATGATGTTTTGTGTCAGGCAACCCGTAAAATTGTTTCCAAAAGTTTCGAACCATCAATGGTTTGAGGTACGTCATGGAAGTTTAGAGCTTAAAGAATTTAGCTGGTGGTGTGGAGTGAATGGTTTTAACAAGCTTTAGGTCACCATTAAATGTTTTACGACCTGACCCAGTTAAAATATGATGTAATGCAGGTCAGAGAGGAGACAGATACCGATTTGTTTCAACACCTCGACATTTTGACTTGACAGACAACTTTCTACAAAATTTGTCACAAGACAGGAATTTTAGACGGCATCCAGACGAATATAATGACATTGATACGTCAGATCGAAATTTATTCCGACACTGCAAACAATTTTCCTCCGAGATAAATATAAGTTGGAAGTGGCAGTCTAATGAAAACCGGTTAAGATCCATGGTACTTCAAAAACCCTCTAAATATTCTAACATGCCGCAATTTTCTGACATTTTTCAGACCATTGATGTCGCTAAGGGATGGATACTGCTTAAGAGACTTTGGGACAGAGACAGGGACAGGTCTTGAGGGAAGAAGTCTTGAGCTTCGTGCATGTAAGCAATTGTCTGACGATGATTCGTATAAAGCTAAATTCGCCGACATAAGCCTCATAAAACTTGACAGGAGAAGGATCACCTTACCAAATATAGCTTCTACGAGCTTCTCAACAAAACCTACGAGCAATGGCCAAATATGACGTGGAAGCCCATACTATTCACAACTTGAATTAGCAGGAACTAGCTGATTTCTGACCAAAAAACCGTCAAGCATTCCTGCAGTGTTTTGTATGTTCGAAAATTCCGAGAAGCTAACAAAGACTAGGACCAGTATACTGGATAGCCATAATAGCTTAAACGCAGCTGACCACTGTGAAGAAGTCTAACATCGAACGGCTACAATCGTAAGAGACCACCAGGGTCTTTTCTGATCGGGTTGATTTTAAATTCTCGAGGCTTCCAGCATCGAACGTAGAAGACCAATGGCATCACTGTCAGAGAGCAATTAGAGAGGCCGATTCTAATGTGCTGTGTTGCGTGCCCCAAAAAAGGAACCCCTGGTTCGATGACGATTGCAGACTGGAGAAAAAAAAACAACGGCTGTGCAGAGTGGCCCAGCGGAGAAGAGCAACATGGACTCCCGAGCTCTACGAGAAGGAGAGACCGGAAGAATATAGGCTCCTCAGAAGAAAAAAAAAAAGAAAAACACCGAAGAGCTGAATTTAACCGATGGCATGGGTTATGATGGCGTTGAGGGCCGCTGTGGTTTGCGGCTTATTCGCGTAGACCTGCGAGTTCAGAAAACCCCACTAGAAAAAGTCTAACGGGGTCAAATCGCACGATCTTGGTGACCAGTTCACATCACCTCCACCTGAGATCACCATGCCCTCGAATCGTTCGTGCAGAATTTTCAATGTGGCGTGAGCTCTTTGGCATGTAGCACCATCCTGTTGAAACCACATGTCCATATCATTCTATTCAGGCCAAAAGAAATTGGTAATCATCGACCTATTACTCTCGCCGTTGACGGTAATGGCCTGGAAAACCTCGTTCTCAAAGAAATATGGACCGATGATGCTGCCAGGCCAAAATCCACACCAAACAGTGACTTTTTCGGGATGCATTGGATGCTCTTGCATCTCTTGTGGATTGGTATCGTTCCAAATTCGACAATTTTGTTTGTCGACGTATCCATTCATCCAGAAATGGACCTCATCGCTGAAGGTAATTTTTCCATGAAAATTAGGCTCAGCTTCCAACTGCTCCAGAGCCCATTCAGCGAACACACGTCGTTGTCTATGGTCGTTTACCTTCAGCTCCTGACTCAGTTAAATTTTGTACCGGTGCAGGTCCAAGCCACGATACAAAATTCGCCAAATTGTAGTCTGCGAAAAGCCGAATTCTTGTGAGCGACGCGAAATCGACTGCCTCGGATTCTCCTGCACAGTCTCAGGAACAGCGGCGATGTTTTTGGCAGATCTTGCGATTTGTCGACATACGGGTGTGGGTTTATCGTTTACTGAACCAGTGGACTCAAATTTATCCACCACACTGCGAATAGTCTTGTCGGTAAGACGATTATGACCACAGTAAAATAGGCGAAGCGCACGCGTAAAGTTGCCCGAACAGAACACTCATTTGCACGTGGTGTTGAACGCTATGTCCATCCATGGTGATTTGACAAAACAGACTGAATAAATGACGGTCAATTTGACAAATGTAGCTTCAACAATATGGCTGCTATCAACTGTCAAAGTTCAGAAGCCCCTATTGGAAGACCCTGTACAAAGCCCCGATGCAGTGATGGAGAATGAAACCTCATATTAGAGCCACAATCGGTGCTGCGAGTCTGGAAAAATTATTTCTGCCGACTGTTAAACGAGATGACGAACAACATTCCACCGTCGAAAATGGCAGACAACAGAAGAAGCCAGCACGGTAATCTCCAAGCCTAAGACCAACAAGGCTACCGGACCGTATAGCTTAACCGCCGAGCTTTTTAAAGCAGCAGGTGGTGGTTGGATACGAAGTATACAAAATCTGGGTCGACGAAAGTACGACCGATGAATGGAAATTCCACATTGTTTGTCCGGTTGTAAAGAAGGGAGACACCCTGAACTGCGCCAACACCGGGTAGAATGAGTCTCGCCAATATCGGATATAAAATCATGTCTGCCCAATTATGGTCTGACCGGCCCCTATCAGAGGAGTTTTAGGCCAGGAAAATCCACCATATTCACATTAAGGCAAATCTTGGAAAAAACTCAGGAATTCAAAGTCGGTGCACACCATCTCTCATCGATTTCAAAGCCGCATATGTCAGCATGTACAAAAACTAAATAAACAGAGCCGTGTCTAGTTTTGACATCCCTGCCAAGCTCATCCGACTATGAAAGATGACGCAGACGATGCACGCTGCTGAATAAAGGTCAATAATGGCAAAACCGAGACAATGTCAGAAAAGGACTTAAACAAGGCAATGCGTTGCCATGGGACTTCCTCAGCATCTTTCTCGAAGAATTGTACGAAACTCGCAACTAAACTTCAGAGGCGTGATCTTTCAGATACCAGTTCAGTTCCTTGATTACGAAGCCGATTTTGGCTTAATGGGAAGCACATATCAAGCTATTAATGGAGCGCTTGCGACTATTGAAGCAGAAGCGACAATGATGGGTGTAGCGGTCAACTAGTGAAGATCAAACTGTATGCTGTCAAAACGTCACGATAGGCAGCTTCAGCGTTGAAGTAGTGAAAAGCTGTGTCGAACTCGGCTTCGCGTTAACTCCGACAACGACACCAGTGCGGAAGTCATACGAGGAATCATTCTTGCTAATCGCTTCCCCTTTGGGCTTAGAGGGTAATCGGGCAAGACATTACACAAGACACTAATCATCCCAGTCCTACTGTACAGCGCAGAAGCTTGGACACTTCCAAAACTTAATGAGAATGCTTCCGAGTCCGCTTGCATCAATGGAGAATGTATACGACGCTTCAAGGGCGAACTATACGGGTTCTAAAGCGATGCCCACGTAGTCAGAAAATCTCGGTCAACCCGGCTTAAGTAATAGCTAAGTCACCTTGAATGCATGGACTCCACAGCATGTCGTCGCCAACCCAGAGGCACAACACTGTAGGGGACGACCTCATCTTAGGTGACGCACACAAGTGTAAGAGTACCTCAGCCAACTGGAGGCAGCTAGTTAGCTGAGGCCTGCTGTAGCGCCACCTAAGTAACTTGTAAGTAAGTAACAGAAGGTCGAACTTTCGAACTGCTCGCCCTTGAAGGGCCTGAATCTCCGTAAATAATCCGGACCAGGTGAGATGCAAATGTGGGGCTTTTGGACAAACAAACCCTTCTACAGGCTTGTTGTTAGAGGCTAATCTGAGTTTACTTCGAAATAAACAGAAAATGCACGTTCCGCGGAACAAATTTGGACGTGCGTCATACCTAGATCGAATGGTGGGAGAACATATTCTGTTTTCTCAGTCCTTGCTGCTTAAATCTTCCATACGGTCGTATCAAATCTATAGCAAATCGGTTCCCGTCTGTGTCGTCCTGCAAACCATCTATAGAGCGTCATAGTTCAGTTCTTCTTTGGTTCGAAATCAAATTCGTCTTTCACTGAATCAATACAAGAAGACGATGAAGGGATTTACTCATCAGCGATGCGACGTCCAATTAGCAATTGTTATTTCTCTCTGCGTTATTTTCCCCTATTTCAAGGAAGAACTGTGACCAATTCTATGGTAGATAAGCAGACGTCATTGCTACCGATTCAAAAACTTAATTTAGGACATGACTGACTAGGGAAATAAATTAACTGCCATCTTTGGGGTTCATTAGGACTCCTTCAGAAAGTCATGAAATGCGACTCTAGTCAAACAGGACCATGCAAATCGATTTCAATAAAAGATCAGATACCCTGTTCTTCCAATGTAAACCTCAGTGACCACCAAGTGTCACTCCCTAATACTTGTTCCCAAAAAAAAAAAAAAATTAGTCACCAACTTACCACCAGATTGTCATATGGTTCTCTACTAACTTCCATCCACCACAACTATTCCTAACTCAAGTATTCCAAGCTTATTTGACGTTTGTGGTTTTTAACATGAGAACAATAATGAAGGACACCTTCTAACCCATGTACTCACATCCTCACCCTCACCCTTACCCTCACCCACACCCTCATCAACACTTTCACCAACACAAACACAAACACCACAATGCAAAACTAAAACCCATCTTTGCAGGAGCACCACAAGTTCTACGCCTGAATCCATCTATGCACTCGGTCTCTGTAAAAAAAGGCGATTCGGCCAGCCTATCACTGGTAGTGTGTGCCGATCCAAGACCGCATCGTGTCGCCTGGGAATGGGGCTCATTACGACTAGAAGCTGGAGCTGGAGTTGGTAAGTTAACTTTTAACAACAAAAACAAAATGGTTTTTCCTTCTTTTCCACAGGTCCAACAAGGCACATACATACTCGTTTGTGTACATACATCGACTGCAAAACTTCGTTGTATCTTGCGTTTCTAATAAACTGCAACGTCAATGTGTGGTGGCTTTGTTGTACTCCTAGTGTTACTATTTTCCTACTGTGGTTTCCAACTGGTTTCTATTTTACTGGGGAATCCCCTTTTTACGAGAGCGTACAACTCAATTTCTTTGCTTTCTATTCCCGTCCGTTCATGCCATTTCGACAGTGAATTGTGTAAGTCCTTTCGTAACTTTGAAGGGACGGGAAGAGCAAATCCAACTCGGGATGAGAGGTAGTGTAAACTTTTGTATAGAAGAAAACCACAATTCTCGAACTTCTCCAAGGATAAGCTTGAAACACAACGTTTGCGGTGCATAAAATAAATTACCTTGCCACCCTTCTGTAAGACTTAGATACCGTTACTCTCCCTTAGCGTTTGTTTCCGGTTCACATGTGAAAAACGTTGCAGACTCCTCGCCGGAGAGAGGGAAATTTTCAATCTGCTTTAAAAGGGTTTGAGGGTTGCAAAACTGATTTTGGAAGGTTTAAGGGTGTCCACACACTCGGCTGACCCGTTGGTACATACTCCGTAGTAACGGCGGAGACAAAAGTTCAAATCCATTTCCGAAACTCATCCCTTATCTCGTCCACTATTAGATGACTTTGTCACTACGGATATAGCCAAACAGTCAACATCTTACCAATTTGGCATCGTTCAGCTGGCTATCCGGGTAAAAGGATACCAAAACACTTTCAACGACTAAGTGTTGTGTGTGAAAGGATGCCAGGGTCGGAGTGAAACTTAATTCTTCAAAGCAAAGTTTTTGAGTTCTTAGTTTCAATTTAAATGGCCGTTGGAGAATTTTGAAGGTGACTTGTTGAAGTTGAAAGTTTGTTTTCGCCTTTTCGAATCCAAGTAAGCTGATCGGAAAACAAGGGCACCTACAAAAGTATGAAAGTTGAGTGGACTTATCTATGAAATTCACCTGTAACCTCGAAGTGTAGTACATAGTTTAAGTGGAGTTTTATAGTCTTGGAATGAGTTGATGGTTGATGGTCTCCGTTTGGACGGAGAACTAAGTGTTCTTTTCTGATCGTTAAGTTGAACCTTCGAAGGCAGCGTTATATTTCTCCATTTAAGGTGAATTTATTCATAATCGACGAGAAGTTGTAATAGATTAGGATCGTAAGGTCCTTAAAGACCTTTGATTTGTGGCCAAATCGTAGGTTCGAAAAACATTCATATTACACTTTCAGATAAGCTGACTGCCGAAGTTTTTGACTAACTGCATGGCTTTTCTGACTCGAAGCTATTATCGCCGGCATTTTAGCATCAGTACGGGTCGGTGCCGGCCTTTTTCCTTATGAGGCGGCCAACTCTGAAAAACGTATCTGAAATTATCAGTGTCAGGACAATGATCTATCTCATCGCCATCATCGTTCTTCCCTCGTTTCCGATTTGAAACCATCACTGACAAGACCCAAACAAGGTTCCAGAAAAACGTCGACTTTGATTTAAAGGAAAGTCTACCTGCGGGGGACTTTCCAGCTACCACAGCGACCATCTATAACACACTTTGGAAGTTGGAGTTAAGGCATCCATACTACGTGGTCAAATCTTATTTCCTTATTAAGATAGCGCTTCACTCCGGGATGGGCATGTGTATCTTCCTATCAACCTCTTCAATCACCCTCTCGGTTTTTTCCAGCTTTAAAACGGTTGAATTCTACTTTTGCTTTTTCGTAAGACATAAGTCGTGGTCTTCCTCTAGTGCATTGTGCGCTTCCAGCTAGGTACCGAAGACTCGCCGACGCTTTCATATTCGTTCTACATGTTCTACCATAACAGACGACTGATGCATAGCTTTCTGATCGTGTCGACGTTCACCCGCAGTTCTTGGAGTTCGCTCTTATATATCCTGCCTGTCAACGTAAACGGAACTAATAATCACTTGAAAAATATTGCCTTCAAAACGGCCAAGGATACTCATATCTTCATCCACTTCTTCTTCTTATCCAGATCCTTAATTGCCTTCTTAGACTAAGGAAACTGCGATTGAGAGGTGACACCGTTTTATGACTTCTGACGAAGTGTCACCATCATAGCCGAGCCGAGGTATACAAAATCCCTTAGTAGCCTAAAACGATGGGCGACCGTTGTGTCGTTCTATCTGATTCATCGAATAGTGCGGTATTGCGCAATTTTCTCAAATTATGTCAATGCCGGCGTGGCGATTGATCGGGAAACTGATGGATGTCCTATAACTTGGACTAGGTCAGCAGCACAACAATCAAGTTCATAGCGAAGTGCTTGTCTCACCTCCCAGTGGTGGTGATATTACACTGGCTTAAGCCAGGGCTCACAATCCTTTACGGAAGAGGCAAAAAAGATGTGACGAAACAACCATTGACCTCGGATAAAAATGGATTCATTCACTACTGACGACCCTTGCAAACGCTTAAAGGACAACGACCTTCGAATCTGAACGTGGAATGTTTAGACCCGTAACAGGCCACGTGCAACTGTGCAATTCGCAGAGGCCCTAGACTAATATCAAGCAGATATCACCGCCATCCAGAAAGTGCGATGGCATGGGCCGGACATAAGAAGGATGAGAAACTGTGATATATATGTTACTATGGTGATTGTTATAGGCAAAAGAAACAGCCCTTATTCGGATGCGGATTTTCCATATACGGCAGACTAATGAAATATGTCTTGAGCTTACGACACGTGAGCGAGCGTCTTATGACAATCCGCATCAAGGCTAAATTCGCGAACGACCGCATGCGCCTGCAGTAAACAAGGAGGACGCCACTTAGAATGCTTCCACGAGCTCCTCTACAAGCCATATGTATGAGGCATACCCGAAGTATGACGTTAAAATCGTTTACCGCCAAGATAAGAAAGGAGGACATCTTTGGTAGAACAGTTGGTAAGCATTAGCCTACACGAGACCATGTCTATCAACAGCCTTAGGCTTATTGATTTTGCGCCGGGACGAAATATCAATATACACACATAAAGGGACAAGGCCGTCTCCGTATCAAGAGACGCTAAATCAGATCACATTTTGATAGACGTGAGTCATGCCTCCAGTATTTTGGACTTTCTAACGTTCTGGGCAGCCAATATTGACTCGAACCACCACTTTGTTACTGCCAAGGTACCACAATCGCGAAGAAGTACAGTGAAAAGATACGTAAAATGTAAAAAAGCTGCAATTGCATGATACCGCCAGAAACTTCGGCGAGCGCGTATCCCGAAATTTCTCAGCAATACCAATGCTGCCAGCATCAATGACAATGCAGCCGATGTGCCATCAGAGACCCCGCAACTAATGTGCTGGATTTCACCCGACTACAACCAAGAAATTCCTGGTTTGGCGAAGAAAGCCTGCGAGCACATTCAGCTAAACGAACAGTATAAAGCGGCGCTACAACGAAGGACGAGAACCGCTCGTGAACTCTACGAACTGAAGGGACGGAAAGCACGTCAGCTTCACCAAAAGAAGAAAAAGGAGCACGAGAAGCGCTTGTTGTGCTTCAGGAATAGCGCACGGAGGGTAAAACAGGCAAAAAGACGTGTTAAGGCAAGAAGACCCATACTGAAGCCTGTAGAGATGAAGAAGGAAACCTTGCAGTAGAGTATGGGAAAACTGTTTCTGCAGACTGCGTATCAACTTAGACGATGACAGCCAAAACTTGCGTTCATCTGACCAACATGTAGCAAGGATACGAATATTTAAGTTGAAATCCAACAAAGCAGCTGGACTTGACGGCTTGCCGACCGAAGTATTTAAAGCTGTTGGAAGTGTCTTTATGGAGAGCATACATCAAGTCATTTCCTAGATCTAGTCAGTAGCGTGAATGCCTGATGAATGAAATATAAGTATCGTTTGCCCCATGCGCAAAAAAGGAAACTCCCTCAACTGCACCAACTATACATACACTATAGAGGTATAAGTATTCCTAACATACAAGATCTTATCTGCTATATTGTGTGAACGTCTGAAATCCTTCCTCAACAGCCTCATTGGTTCCTTTCAGTGCGGTTTCAGACCAGGAAAGGCCACAATCGACCAGATCTTCGCACTTCCGCGGATTCTGGAAAAAGAACTCCAGCAGACCAAACCGATACACCAATTCTCATGGGTCCTAGGCCGCAAAGGGCAGCTTTTATAAAGACGAGCTATATAAAGCCATGTCTAGTTTTATCATCCATGCCAAGCTGGTACGTCTGTGCAGAACGACGATTGAAAACGCTTGCTGCTCCGTCAAGGTCAGTAACGAGTTAACTGGGACCTTTGTTGTCAAAAAAGGTTTTGGAGAAGGTGACGCGCTGTCATGTGACTGTTTCAACATCATCCTTCCAAGAATTGCGCGGAACTCGAGGCACAATCTTTTAAAAGTTGGTACGACTACGAGCGTACGACGATGATATCCACGTGACTAACAGAACACAGCGGGCACCGGTCACCGATGCAGTCGCTAGTGTTGAAACAGAAGCGGTCAAAATGAGTTTAGCGATAAATGCGGGCAAAACCGAGTACATATATGCTGTCCAGAAAAAGGGACACACAAAATCAACGAATTGGACAGAACCTCACAGTCGACAGCTACAATTTCGAGGTAGTAAGGCACTTGACTTTGGCCCTGCTACAAATTCTCCCAACAACACCTCAGCAGAAATAAAACGAAGAATGACCCATGACCATTGCCAATTGTTGTAGCAGGCAATTGAGTACTTAGTAAGGCCCTATCCCGAAAAACTAAGCAGACTGTATATTAGATGTTGAACATCCCAGTCCTACTTTGTGGCTCTGAAGCATGGACCCTATCGAAAGCAGATGAAGGTATCCTTGAGAGAAAACTCCTTCGAAGAATATTTTTGAGCTGACGGGCTTTGGAGGAGAAGATTCAACCACGAACTATACAAACTGTACCGCGACATCGATCTAGTCAGAATACTGCGCATCAGTGGCCTGAGATGACAAGGACATGTAGAGTGAATGAACACGAAAGCTCCGGTCCAAGTGGTCGAATCTAGCTTGGGGGGAAAACTCGGTAGAGGAAGACTTTACTTTAGGTGGCGCGCACAAGTAGAAAGTGACTTCAACCGATTTGGAGTGCGCAACTGGAAGCAGTTATCTAAAGACCGGACTAACTGGAGAGGCTTATTATTTGAGGATCAGCCTAAGTCAAAAAAAATCGTCACTTTGTGTGAACAAGCATCGATGAGATTGCTTCCAACCTTCACAGAACAGCCAGCTTTTTCCGTCGTACAATCTGACCACAATTTGGCAATAATCAGAAAGCAAGTCATAGCTTGTATTGTTCGTCTCATTAAATGTCGCTTTCAACCCAAAAAAAGAGGTGGTGAGTAGCTATTTGGATCTTTTGGGTTTTCTCTAGATTCTGCAGCATTGTGGAGAGCACTGGGGCCCACCAAATCCTTGACAATTGGTTTTCGGCGTTCAATTATAGGATATGGTGAAGTAACTAATATCTCAGTAGTTAGCGCAGTTTAGGAGGTCTCCTTTCTTGTAGATTGGATAAACACGCATACCTTCTTCCGATTAAATCTTAGAAATGAGTTGGTGTACGCTCCCTACCGCAATCATTCCCTGCTGCAATCATTAGCTCGGCAGGTAGGCCGTATTTATCAGTTTTGTTATACTAAAGTTGGGATATCACTATCCTTTCGTCATTTTGGTTGGGCTGACGGATTTCATCGCCCTAATTGAATGGTTCGCTCTAAATGATAGCGAAATTGGGGTCATCTCTGGTTTTTTGATACCCTTAGCCCGACTCTACTGCTAAATTTCATCCATACAGGTCCTTGTCCGAATCTTATTGGCTCAATATGTTCCTTTTGATAAACTTCCGAGTAGTTTTGCTAAATGTGCTCGCCTGCATTCTTTACCAAATCAGAGGTTTCGCAAGTCTGAATTAATGACGACTTGAATGTCTCTGGCCTTCAACACTTTGTACAGGTTGCAGGACATTGACGAGAGGTAGAGAAGTACTAGATTAACAAAGGCTCTGGTGACTTGCTGTCGTTCAGTGTTCAATTTTACAGTGTTTCTCCATTGTTGCGGTATCTAGAATGCCCTAGATAGTGGTTCGAGTCAATATTGGTCGCTTGGAATCTTCGGACATACACCATATAACACTGGATGGCATCATGTTGCCATTTCATTTCTTTGACGATTCGATGATCAAGTGACCGTCATGATCCTGCTTCGTATGCCCTAGGTGAAACTTTGTTTATAATACCAGAAAGTCAACAGCGCATTGGACGATTTCGACGGCACGTACTTAGTCTAAAAAAGTTTGTTATCCAGAATGGCACCCTTAGATTCGTGGGAAATACGAATAAGGATTCCTTTTAGCGCACACCAATCTAGAATAAAAGGTGACACTACCACGTTTCAAAAATAAAATTCCTACACGCTAAGAGTTCGAAAGCGCTTCGCAGTACCATCCAGTGACTTCCTCTATAGTCATTAGTTCCTCGTCATCGATGTGAAGATACAGCTTGGTCAAGGGATAAATACAGGAAGCGTGCTCTTGTGGGCTGTCCATTGAGAAGCCAGATGATAGTAGGAAGGTCTCGAACGAAACGATGGCGGTTTTGTCGTTTGGATTTTTGACGAAGGGTCTCAATGAATGGATAGTTTGAATTGATTTCCAAGTGCCAGCCATGTATCCCATGGCGGCTGAGTCTTGCAGAGCTTATATCTTCATGATCCGTTCCATGTTGGCAGACCAGCCGTACTGTGATGTAACGATGAAGCAGGGTGACTCCACCAAACGATTCGAGACGACGACCTTTTTGACTTTGTTGTCCAAGATTGATTTTATCACTTTGGAGGGGTTTTCAAATTTGATTTCGTCTTCTTCGCGCTTACTTTTTTCTTCATCTTCTTCTGCAATTCAAGGCCTTCCTTGGTAACAGGCACCAACTGTTTACCTTTGTATCCCTTGTGGTGTTAATTGACGAATTCATCGATTGGTCAAGTTATGTAAACGGCCACGAATCCACGCTCTACGAGGGCAGGCTTGCCAACGGTGATGTGCGTCTTCTTGCAGCTAACATGACCAGCCAAGGAGCATGCTTCCTCTCCGTAGGTAGAAGTTTGGAGAGCTTTGCTCTCTTGAACACCCAATCTCAAAGTCTTGCTGAATTGCTCGTATTCTTCTTGTCTTCAGTCAACTCTTCGAATAATTCCAAACATTTTTTGACCAAGTTCTTCAGGATAACCCGGAGTACCTTGTTTTACTACAAAAATTCACGAGAGATGTTTAGAATCAAATCTTCGAAATCGACGACACGCTTCATGAAGTTCATGCAGGATAGAATTGCCCATGATGTACATACGACGAACGTATTACTTAGGGTGTTTTCCACTTTTAACTATTGGACAATAAAGCACGGAACTCCAATTGACCCTTAACAACAAATAACTGACAGCTAAATGATCCTTCCAGCCGTTGGTCAAAGATCTGTAGAACTCGCCGTATTCCTCTTGGAAGCTATCTTCGGCATTTCTAGTTCAGTTCCTCGTCTTCAGTGTAAAGTTTTCTTTTTCTTCTTGTCCTTATCCTTGCGAATATTTTCATCCTCACCTACATCTTCAAGTTTTGGTTCATCTTCCATCTCCTCCTCGGCTTGATCTTCAGCTGCTTAGTCATCACTGACGATAGCCAATCAATTGCAAATGCTTGGTTATGATTTCCTTGATCTTGCTCTCCTCCAAGTGCTTACTTTGGTTTTCTTTGATGTGCAGAACAATTTTGCTAACACGTCCCAATAGCTCGGTATCATCCTGGCAAACTCTGAAAAATCCACCAGCCGATAACTTCCAAATGTACGAGTGCTGTCCGTCATTGTTGTTCTTTGATTTGACTGTGACTTTATGGGCCGCTAAATATGCAGTGTAGAACCCACACTGAATTGCCAAATCAAGCTGATATCACCACCAGCCTGTAATGCCTCCACGAAACTCTTAGTACCAGGCTTGGCAATTGTCCACAGCCTTGGTCAAACTAATATCACTGTCGATGATGGTCAAAATACCAGCTACCTTATTGAGAACCAATCTGACGTACAACTCCTTGCCGATTTCCAATTTTGTTGGATCAGTTAAATATTCTTGTCCAAGGCATCAAACGAGTTAGGAATGGATCAAATCACGAAGGAAACTTTCTTTGTTCGAATGTAACGTCTTGATAATCAAGGGCATAAACTGAGCAATCTCAGCTTGGAAGGCGAATGTCACTGTTTCTTTTAGCATTTTTGCAAGCTTTAATCACTAATTGGAATTAAGCAATCAAATTGAGGCCACAATGGATAGAATGACCAGCGCAACTACGCTCCTTTTCGAAAGATGAGTTGGATAGGTCAGCTTCTCGTAAGGAGAACAACCTCCGTTTTCAGAGGACTGACTAAAAGTCCATTTCTATTGTCGTAGAGGGTGTCGATGGAAGTGTTCACTGTATAGTCCTTCTTGTCGAGTGCGCCTAAAATCCGGCCCACCAAATTTAGAACCATAGTCTCTCGGGATACTCCGCCTTGTCAAGTATGTTGCATCTTAGACAAAGGATGCATTTGCATGAAGCAATTTTGCTCACATGAAGGCCAACCAGTTTTTTCATGCTCCTTACGATGAAGGAAGTCAAACTGAGTGGCCTAATGCTTTTTGCAAGTGGGTAGCCTTTTTTTCCGATTTTTTGTATAAACACTGCTCTTACAGTTCCATAGTAGTTCAGTTAGCTTGCCAGTGACAGGCTTAAAAGTTACCAGCAGCTGATCTTTTTTTTTCAGGGAGGATGGAAAAAGAGGTACCGGTGAACGTTGGTTTTAAATGTTTGAAGGTTATAATGACTGGGAAATAAAGAGCTAGGCAGGAACGAATCACGATATTTTAGAGTACATCCGAAAGTGGTCTTGAGGGTATACTGATGAGCATTCATAGAGAGACGGGTGTTATGGTTAAACGTTTGAAGAGGCGGAATCCTACTTCCGATTTCTATGTGTACTGATGGTGGGAATAGCGATAAAACAAAGTGAGACACAAGACATTTCGCCGGTGTTCTAGGGTGTCCATTGCCTGTGTGATATTGGTATCAGCTATGAGTTTTATCGCACGGTTTTGGATCCTATCTAGCAGGTGCAGAGATGTTTTGGGCGCACCTGACCAGATGTGTGCATTGTACTCCAATTTTGGGCAGATCAATGCCTTATATTGTACAATATATGGAGGGCAGATCTGAGGCGTGAAATATTTCTTAAATCGTTTGACCAAACCTAGAGGTTTCGCAGCATTTTTGGCGACAGCGAATATGTGGTCATTCCAACGTAAATTGTCATTCCCACACATACCGAGAATAGAAAGTTTATCGGTTTCGATGATGCAAGTGTCATTCGTGGATAATGGCTGGGTGTTTAAATTTCGCCTTGACGACAGAAGACAGCATTGTGTTGTGGAAGCATTAGGTTCTACTCTGTTAGTGGTTCCCCAATCTGTACCTTTCTACAGCATAACTGGATGTACGAGTATGTCAATATTGCCAGGCAATTTGAGGCTATTAAAGGACGCATCAGCATATTTAATGTCCTCCTTTGCCACTACATACCACATCGATGGCAGACACCAACAGCGCCGTGTTTTTGTTACTCAGCTCACTTGTAGCTTTGATGGCAGGAGATGATTGTGGCCTGATATGATTACCTGAAAGGTCAGTCTGAAGCATGAAACAGACAGTCTTTGCTGTCGACTCAGTGTAGGTGCCGGTGGATCCACTACAGAAGGGACTATCTGCATGAGTTTGAAGTCATATACTGACAAAGATTTGACGAATCTTCTGAGCTTGATCTCAAATTGAACCTGATGATGTCCAAGGACATTCTTAACAATTTAACGAAATACCATTGCTCCATGTATTCTTGATCTCCCTAATTTTTAAGTGGACTCAGTACCAAAACTAAAACTATAACACCACCAGCAGCGCCCCGAAGAAAATTTCGTCTAATCGCCCTACAAATCACCCTCTTCTGACCCTGGCAATTACTGCCATTGCCATGTCAGCTTCTGACTTCAATCCAATTGGATCAGTAATCGATTCCCGTTGATGTCAATTCTTATAAGTAAAGGACTGTGTATACTTAGGAAAAAGCAACACACAGACACTCATATACTCAGTAACTCGTAGTAAAAAGAGGTGAACTCAGTGTGTGCCCTCTTATGTCAACCGAAACCACTTGCAATTTATCTGGATTTGGATCGAAGTGATACTACTCCTTCATCCATATGCCCGACAGAGGGTTGCTTTTCAGATACAAGTACAAGACTAAGACTACATACAAGTACCGATACGAGTCCCCCTCGTTAAGTTGAAAATATTTTTCAAAGTGGATTTGTCGGCTAAACCACAAAAAGGCAACCCCTATCAGATTATGGAATGGGGCGAAACTTTTCGATACGGTCGATGTCGTTGTCGCCTTAAATTCCTCGTGTCTTTCTATTTTTGCTCGTACATATGTGGGTATGCCAACCAAGGGTAAATATCACAATAGGTGTGTAAATATTGATATATCGCACATATAAATTGTAAATTTCAAGAATCCTGGTGGAATTTCCAGGGAAATCCATTTCCTGAAATCCGCCAAAAATGCCACATAATGAATTGAAAAACTTTCTACCCCATTACAGAGTTGCTCCCCTAAAATTCTATGACTTGTTTGACTTGTGTTTGTTAAATGAAATCCTGCAAAAAAGCAGGGGAAAATTCTAATGGATCATGACAGGCGCTACTTTCGCGAAGAGCATTCTCAAAAAAAAAAAAAAAACAAAAAAATTGAGTTTATGTCGTTCGTAAAAATAAAAAAATCATAACAAATAACAGTGTATCCGTTCAATTGTTTTGTTGTTCTTTCTCTTCCCCTCTATTAAATTTTTGTGTTTCAAAAGCAGACCGATTTCGTGCCGATGATGTCGTCCAGGATTCACGTGAGGATTGCTACTTGGCCACATTGCACATAACCAAAACGGATGAGCATGATTCGCGTCCTTATTACTTGGTGGTGGAGAACGAAAGAGGCACCGACCGACACGCCATTCATTTGAATGTGGAGGGTACGTTTGCAGGTGCATTGAACTTTTTTTATTATTTTTTTTTTCCTTATTATAAATATTTATTTTTTTGTTTTTTTAAAAAAAAACTTATACTTAGTTGTCATTCATTGTAAAAGAGAAAAACAAAAACAAAAAAAGGCGGAATATTTGCTATCGTAACATACATGGTTGTGGTGGTGCTTACTGGGATTTTGGTTACTTTGTGTTTGGTTCTAGATTGACTTGTTTGGTTTTTATGGTGTGTTATCCTTTATTTTTGTTTTCCTTGGTCGTTTGTTTTGTATATGCTTTTAGCTCATGGGGGGGGGGGGGGGGGGGGTTGTTCTAAATTTGGATTATTGGCTTTCCATGGTATTTTTTGGGTTCCTTACTGTTTTTATTTATTTTGTATTATTTCGTTTTTTTAATGAATGTGCGAATGTAAGTGGTGGGTATCTCTAAAGTGGTGTTATTTTTAGTTGTAAGCACTTGGAAAGACACAAGAAAATGTGTTTTTCCTGTAAATATTTATGTTATACTACGAACGTTTGCCACATTCTATTTTTGTGTGATTGATATTTACAGCTGAATTAAGTGCGGTTGTTTGATTTCTCTTGGTGCCGAAATGTGGGGCGACTCTATCGATTGAGTAACATAATTTTCAATTCCAGGGCCTTTTCGTGTGATTCTTCGGATCAGCAACAAGACCCGATCCTTTCAGTTTCCTAGTATCTTACTTACTTACTCACTTATTTGGATTGGACTACGCTTACGTGCATGTTTCTTTTCCATAAAGCAGGTCTGGAGTCAATACATATTGCCTTCGTAATGTTTGTTGTCAAAATGTTATTGTTCAATGCCGTCTTGGATAAGAGAATGATCGATTAACGGGTGTAACTCTATGATTTCTGATGAGGTGTCACTATCCAAGTTCTATTACCTAACACTCTCAAAAGTGTAGATATCCTTCCGATGTTGAGTTGCAAATTTTGGAAACTTTTCTCAAATATGATGTTGAAGAAGCCTCATGAAAACGCATCACCTTATCTAAACGCTTTTTTGCCATGAAAAGTCTTCAGACAAAGTCTGTACGTCAGTTTAACGAGTTTGGTAGGGATGTCAAAACTATAACACTGTCAAATGTGGCCTTGAAATCAGTAAAAAGATAGTGTGCATCGATCTGAGCCTCTTGGATTTTCCCTAGGATCTGCCGTAGAGTCAACATTTGATCAATTGTGGGCTTAACCGGTCTAAGACTTGCACTGATGAGAGCTAATTACATCACTGACAAATGGTTTTAGATGTCCATGCTATGTTGAGGTGACGCATGCCTCTATAAATGACGCTGTTTTATTTCTTGTGGGTCGGTGGTTTCATTCAATATGAATACTTTTCTCCTCCTAAATTTTGGAAATGAGTTGGTGTTTACTGTCTACCGAGTCCTCTCTTATTTTAGTAGTTTAATAGATAGGCCACCCGATCTGACAATATAAAAAAATTTGGCTTTCGTCACCCCAATTTGAATGATTCATTTTTCCTGACAGCGAAGTTTGGGTCATCTCCGCCAGTAAAATTTCTGTCAGTTGTTCCTGGAGTAACACCCCTATATTTTCTCTATCGCCCGCTTCCCGTACTTCTTTTTTTTTCTCGGAGAGACTGATGTACTTCCCTTCTCCTTTGCTCATTTTACTAAATGTAGCCTGCGTGCCATGGGTCAAAACTTCTTGCTTTAGTCTACTGCTTATGATAATTCTGTTTTCTGTAGAAATCACCGTGATATACTCGTATGCATGTAACTGCACCTCATTCTCCTTTTCATTACGATAGCTCTTCGCGTGCGGGTGGCCTTTTAAAAGCAAGAGCATTCTATGAGCAGATCCGAATGTCGTTATTCTTTTTTCATTTTGCAGTTTCGTAAACAGTAAGTCATCCTTCTTTGGTGTACTTTAGCAATCCACCTCAAACCCTACTTATTTACTTACTTAAAGTTGCGCTACAGTTCGGACTGGAATTGGGCCTCAGCCAACAAGCGTCTCCGACCAGCTCGATCCTTATCTTATTTACTTACTCAAGGTGGCACTACAGTCCGAGGTGGATCTGCACCTCAATTAATAAGCGTCTCCAGCCAGCTCGATCTTCAGCTAATTAGCTGCCTCCAGATCTGCATGCTAAGTTCGCTGAGGTTCCCTTTCACTTGCGTCCGCCTCTAGGGTTTCAGTCTTCCTTTACTGCACTTTCCCATGGGGGCGGATTCGAAGACTTTTCGGACCGAAGCATTGGTGCCCATTCGCTCTACATGACCCAGCTATCTAAGTCGTTGGACCTTCACTCTTCTGGCTATTTCAATGTCGCTGTACAGACCCTAGAGTTCATTATTGTATCTCCTTCTCCACTCACTGTCTAAGCTGAAGGGACCGGGGATCACCCGAAGAATTTTCCTCTCAAAGCAGTCCAGAACACCATCATCCATTTTCGATATAGCACAGAGGATGCGCTATAGAGCAGGACTGGGATTATTAAGGTCTTATAGGGCTTTACTAGTCAATTGCCTTCTTGGTCCGAAGATGTAGCGATTGGCAAGAGTTATTCTTCGTTTTATCTCAGCGCTGGTATCGTTGTCTAAATTGATGTCAGATGGATGTTCTTTCTGGTTGACAGCATATCCTTGGTCTTGCCCTCATTTAACGCTAGACCCATCTTCGCCGCTTCCGTCTCAATACTCGCGAAAAGGCCATTGACATCACACAGCTTTCCTTAGATTATGTCAATATCATCGGCTTTTTCGAATAATTGAACGGCCATTTGACAAACTTTTTCTTTTGTGTTGTGGCGTAAATTTTGCACTATTCTTTCAGGGTCAAGAAATCGCGTGACAATGCCTTGTCTAAATCCTTTTTTAACACCACAGGTCTTGGTATGTTCTTTACCAACCTTGATGGAGCAGCGTACATGGCAGGGGTGCCAAAACTAGACATCGCTCTATATTCGAGTAGCTCGTCTCTATAGATGTTTTCATACGGAGCCTTAAAGACAATGAGTAGGTGGTGTTCATCGATTCGGATCTTCCCAAGACCTGGCGTAGTGTGAATATTTGGTAGATGGTGGACTTTCCTTGCCTATGGGCCGATCAGGGTGTTGAGGAACGGTTTCAGGCGTTCACACAATAAGGCAGAGAGGATTTCCTAGGCGATGTTAAGAAGACTGATGCCTCTGTAGTTGGCGCAATTAAGATGGTCTCGTTTCTTGAGGATGGGAAAAACAATGAAAAAGGCGTACTTTCGTCGGACTACATTTTAATGATGAGTTGGTGTATGCTCCTTACCAAGTCATCGCTTACCGCTTTGAAGAGCTCGGCACTCAGCCCGTCCGCTTGTTGGACTTATGCTTAGATATAGCTATCTTCATCCAGTTTGGGTGGACGGAATTGTTGGTCTACATCGTCCAGGTTGAAAATTTCATTCTGCCCGGCGGCAGTATTAGGTTCGTCATCGCAGTTATACTGTCTACAGAAATGCTATGTTCCAATCCTCAGCATCGAGTGCAACTCTACTAAAATGTTCACTTGTTTGCCTCCACACTCTTCTTTTCTGGTTTTATGTCAGTGGCATGTTTTTTTTACGTTTCGGTAAAACTTCCGATTCTCATTGCTAGGGTCACATCTCTCAATTTCCTCGACGGCGAGCTTTTCATGCGTCTTCTTTTTCCTCTTGAGAAGCCAGTGTTCGTCACTCCTCTTCTGCTCATAGAGCTCTTAAGTAGCTCTAGTCATTCTATGGAGCGCTGCTTTATATGAATCTTGCATAGCTGCATGTGGTTATCTCGTCGTCAAACCAGGCGTTTCATTATGGTGGCCGACTAAAACCCAACACTTCGAAGGCGGCAGTTCTGATGGCTTTTCGGCAATGTTGGTCTTCGATCCTTGTTGCTTGGATCGGAAAAATATTTGGCGATCTCCTACGAATGTAGCCGTTCGACGTCAAATTTCCTCACAGTATCAGCTTGCTTTTGCGATGTTCGGGATATCTGCAACCGTACCTTGGTTACAACAATGTAGGTATGATTCTGACATCTATAATGATGGAGGAGTGCCTTGCGTCGATCACAATGTGGTCAATCTGGTGGACGGTTGATTGATCAGGAGTTCTCTAAGTCCGCTTGTGAACATCAAGATGTGGTAACAGCGTGTTAACTACGGCAGTGTTTCGCCCCGCCGTGCAGGCTAGACTCTCCGACAGTGTTACCAAAGATGCCATCTCTTCCTACCCGTGCATGTATAGTTCGTTCACTGCTCGTAGGTCTTGTCCAAGAGCTCGTAGAAGCCATCTTGTTGTCCTTATCTTTGGCCATCCCAGCGCATTTCATAAGTGGTGGTTGCATCTGCTTTGCAGTAGTCCAGAGCCTCCGCTAGTTTTTCAGCTGCAAGTGACCTAGCTCGTTGTCCCTGTTTCATTTGGAGGGATTAGCAACAGTAAATCAGTCCATGAGGCTTGTTGTTACTTCGTAACTGGATTTTTTACCATGGCGGGTAGTTACCCCGCCGGCACAACCCCTAATCTGGAAAGTCAGTTCCATTATTGATACCCCTAGGACGAGGAGCCGGCTAAACCGGAGCCAGTGAACCGTTCGGAGATGTGAGCGCTGCCTTACTTAATCTCCGAAATCCTTACCAACCTGAGCTCCAAATACGTCGGAATAGCCCGGATAAGGTCTTATATTCTTTATTTCACCGTTGATTCCATCTGGAGAATTTCTTCGCTGTCCGGTTTATAGTTTTGCTATTTTTGTCTGCTGGTTAGTACTCGCGCTTATAAGTTTGGTAAGTCGAGTCCGGATGGACATCGCCAGTAAAATAAGCACAATTGATGTGTAGAAATAGTAGTTGCAACACTGGGTATTACCAGGTTTACACCTCCCAGAGCCTACCCTATTTCTACAGGCCCAATCCAACCTATTTTTATGAAATCTACCCAGCTACAGGTCAATCAACATGGGCATGACCTGTAAGAAAAATTATAAGTTGGGAGCTTGCAGCTTCGAACCTTACACCGCACAATTACCCGATGATATTTTTCCTGAATAGCTACAGAATGCTTTTCAAGATACATCCTGTTATGCATTCTGGAAACCGCTTTTGCTCTCAGTACAATAGCCTTCGTGGACTCAAGTCATCGTACTTTTTATACTCAAAGCAGACAAAACTTCCATTTTTCTTATGTTAAAGGCCCTCTGTGCCCCCATCTGCCCAGTCGAACCATATGCATTTTCAGAATCTCCTTCTTTCTCCGACGTGGAATAAGCCTGGAATTCGCGCCACCACTTCATATTGTTAGCGGCTGACGAAGTTTGGTTGGGTCCCTCGTGATTTCCAACTTTCCTGACCAAGAATCGATCATTATTACACACCTTAACTCTCTCATGGGGCCCAAGATACTTAAGGAAAAGCTTCTGCCCAAGCAAACTGCGTCTTTCGAATTGCGATCAGCTCACCCAGTATGTGGGCGCTTTTTTCCTCTCCAGATCGTAGTTGTTCTTGTTCTCCTTTTGAATTCTCGTATCGCTACTGTTCTCATCCGCTGGTGGTTCTCCTTGAATGCGGCTGAAATCTCATCTTCGAGAAGCTGTCTCAAATCGACGTCATCTTCCATAGTCATTTTAACAACAAAAATCAACTCGAAAGGAGTTCTGACCGTACTTCGCGACACTGTCGAGTTTATGGCACATTGTACTTTAGGAACGAATCTGTACCATTTTAATGAATCCTCCATGGCCATTCTTGTATGATAAACTTATTCATCCTATCCGCCTGGCCATTGCCTCTATGGAGTCGTCACAAGATGAAACTCGATATTTCTCTCGAAATCATTGGACGTGAGTACCAACCCTTGCTCAGATATAATACGTCGGGGCTGACCAAAAACCTGCGATTTTAGGTCCAAACGGTTAATGACTTCTCTGAACGTTGTCCTTTTCATGATGATTGCATTTTGCTGGCCTTCTTTGCAGCGAGGATGCAGCGGATGCAATTGCTGATGACGTCAGCGGTCATGCGGTTTACCTGTGAAATATAAAAATCATCTTTAATTTTTGGAAATCTTACCGAGATCAAAGTGCTCCTTTTCGTGAACCATCCGAATGATTTGCTGCTACAGAGACTTTGGAGCTACCAAAACGCTGGTCCCCTCAACATATTTGAAGGGCGCATCGCCCTCGAATGAAACTGCAAAATTTGTCCATCTCTTATGCTTTCTTAACTGCTTTCAGAGAGTCGTCTTCTATCGTGTGAACACCTATTGGATGGCGCCGTACCGAGTCAATGCGACGCATTACATTACCAGACCAGTGATGAATTTCACAACTAAACTTCTCTAATTAAAGTGCCAAATGCGCCACACGGGTTGTCAAACCCTTCTTGGCCATAGTATCCTTAAATGCCTCGTAGTCAGTGAAAATCTCGAAACTCAACTCAAGCAAGTGGATGCGGACTCTTTTAAGAGCCCTGACTATGCCGAGCACCTCGATATCGTAGCTGAAGTAATTCTGTTCCGTGCTCGTAGTTTTGAAGCTTAGGAAGAACACCAGATAATATAGACCGTCATTGTGTTTTTGTACTAGAATCCAACCTTGCATCCGACGGTGTGCAACTGAGTGGGCAAATTGTTCTTGGCATAACAGGTTCTTCAACTTCTTCTAAGTAAGATCCCCCCTTGAACTTAGCATCTCGTTTTGTTAGATCGGATAGTGGCTTTGCTACAGTGGTGTAACTTGGAATAAATTTTCGGGAATAGCCAGTTAGCCCGAGAAACTGCATAACCAATTTGGCGTTCCTCAGCACAGGAAAATGCTAAACTGCAATCCTTTTCTCCTCAGATGGTTTGATGCCGCCGTTCATGATAGCGTGCCCAAGAAACTTCACTTGAGTTTAGAGAAAAGCACACTTTTTCCAATTTATCATCCCCGTTCTCTTCGGATAACTCCAAAAATTGTCTTAGCTTTTCAATCATTTCCTCTTCGGCCTCGTAGGGATGATTAAACCATCGATCTAGGCCAAAACGACCTCTCGGCGCTTGAGATCTTGAAGAACAATGTTTAAATGTGGTGGAAGAGTTGCGCCAAACCAAATGGCACTTTGTTGAATTCAATGTGACCGTCCGTGCAAGAATCCGTTTTTTTAGAGCACCTCCTCTATGATCGGCAATGGATAACGATCCTTCAGGATTATCGATTTAATTGACGAAAATCAGTACAGTGTCGCAGCAAACCATCCTTCTTGCATTCCTGTACGATAGGACTAGCGCAATCTGAGTCGCTGTTGTGAACAACCACTCGAATATCTGCTTCTCTACGACTTCCTTTTTAAGGGGGCCCAAGCGTCGTGCCTTTTTGTAAATTGGCCCATTTTTCGTCCAGGACAATTTTCATTCGCACATAGGTCCTTTCAGTACATTTCAGAGAGTATTCTGTTATCAACTTTTCTGGATGTTTGATGCTTTTTAGCGTTTCTCAAAGTTCAGACTCGCTGCAAGGGATCAGGTTTATTCGAAATTTTGGATAACCACCGCGGACTTATTTTTGCAAGGCTCTCCGTCTTCGATTAGCAGACACCCAGAAGTGTGTAATTGCCTATCAAAAACTTAAAAGTCAACCAATTGTCGGGTACAAAATGCCCGACTTCTGTCTGAGACTATCTTTCACTTGCGTTAGATTGCGGCCCGTATCCATATGGGCCCCAAACTCTTGACTGCGCATCCTGAACAGAATAGTGTTATCTGGAACCATCAATCTGTTGCCCTTTACGCTCGATTCCGGGTGGTTCCTCGAACAATTCTTAGCAATGTACCCAAAATGGTTGCATCGGAAATACCGACTGCCTTTCTCTTTGTTGAGGCAATTATTGGAATTACGAGAATGAGCACCACAATTCCGACTCCACCATTGTAAATTTGCATCTTCCTTTCTGATTATACTCTTCGGAGACAGCTTAAACGCAACGAGACTGATCAGTGGAACTTAAGGAACTTTCAGCTCCTTGATAAAATATACCCCTGCTCAAAACATCAATCGGGATACTCGCTATAATGTACGACAAGAGATGCGCTTCCTCTATGGTTCCTCTAGCAGCTATCTTCTTCATCTTATTAAAGTATACGACAAACGATTTGCCTCCGCCTTTTGTTACCTTCTCGAATATTTTGTGGACATTTTCATGTTCCTTCCTGTCGAAATTCTTCAACAAAAACGTATTCAACGAACCCCAGCCATTGACCGTCTCTTTGGACTCTGGTGCTACCTTGGCCTCACCGAATACCAAACGCCTGGAGTACAGAAGTCCCTGCACGTCTCCACATCAGCAAACCTTGTGTCCAAAAGTTCTCAAAATCGGAGATCCGTAATTCAACACTCCTCCTAAACTTTTCCAAGGCTTCTTCGACTTCCTTAAATTGGAAAGCATTGTGAGTGCTTCCAGCTCTCTTCTGCTGGCACCTTGCTACAATCACCGCATTTTCACCAGTGTCGCAGCCTACATACATTTGGTACATCTGATGCTGTTCTCCATCAATTAATTTTCAGGACTTCACAGGAGTACGCTTCTAGTCGCCAACAAAAATTATATAACTTTCCAATCTCCCCTACAAAGGCAACCTTTATTGACTTTAATTGCTTCGTCAATATATCCAAAATTCAATTGATCAGCAAAATGTATGTTTTTTTACATCTTTTTTTAATTTCCAGCTGATTTTCTTAATTTATTTATCAATAGATCCGCTTGCACAAAGCTCACCATTCAATTCGTTCGATTCGAGTTCAATTCACCCATTCAATTGGAAGCAAATCAAAAGCAAAATGCTCACACAACACCTCACACCGCACAGTGTTGGCCAGGGACCACGGCACCATGTGGTTGCATCCATAAATTTATTTTCAATCTTTTCACTTACAATCACCTTTTGAACTTTTAACCAAAGCCAGAGCCACAGCTTAATCCACATTCAACCATTCTATTTGGATTTGTGTGCGTTACGTGTTTGCTATTGCAAATTAATTTCACCCACAAATACTCGTATGCAAACAGGAATTATAATTCCATTAATCCCTTTCAATGTAACCGCATAATCCTGGCCCCGTTGTCCTTGCCCAACCAAATAGATCACTATCCCACACCCCTACTCCAATAATAAAAAAAATAATCAAAAAGCTCCTCTCAACCCCCATTTTCAAAAGGACTAAAAAAAAAAATGACTGTTTCCGCACTCAACTGGTTCCGGTTAAGTGTATCCCTATCAGTAACTGTACGAGTATGCATGTGCGTATGAACGAGTGTATGATTTCAAAATAAAAAAAAAATCCTTTTTTTGTGTTTTCCCTCTTTTGCACTTTGTCAAAGTGTCCTGTGTGCTAACAAAAAAAAAAAAAAACAAAAAAAAAATACTCCGCCGATAACAAAGCAAATTCCGAAAATAATAATTTATTTCACCTCTTCTTTGTTTGGATTGTTTTCTCTTTCTTATTTTTCTCGATGCTTTTTTGTGCGGGGGGACATTTCTTCTTTTGGAACGCCGACGACACATTTCGCCCATTATCCTTCTTATATCGGATGAACGTTCATAAACGGATGCCGGATACAAAGCAGAACCCCTGGAGATGAGCTATTTGATGGGCATCGCTGGTGGTTGCCTAGCAGCCGCCCTAATCCTTATCTGCTTATGCATTTATGCGATACGAGGGAAGAAGTGCTGTTTCAAAGGTGAGTACACCATTTAAAATTTATTCCTTTTTTTTTTTTGAAGTTTTTTTTGCTAAAAAGGGGACGAGACAAGGAATTGATTGACATTAACAATGTGATGAAGATGAATGGGGTTTTTAGGAAACTGGACCAAATGTTGTTGTCAGTTCTTCTGGTTTGGAAGCAGGGTATAGTCACTGGGGACTAAATGTGGAGTATATGAGACATCAGGGAGCAATTCGTAGCTCAATTCAGAAATAGTCTGGCTCTTCTGAGGGTTTAGGAAATGTTAACCGACGTTCAGCCAAAACGATTTTTCCATCGTTTCTTACGTTTTTGATTTGATTTAGTTCGGAAGAAGCCTTCTTAAACGTAGTAGGAACTCCTCTTTTTGAAAAAAATCGTCGAATAGCAAGAAGACAACTCTCCGTAGTCAAGTCGTTGGTGCATTCAATATGCACCGCACGAACTGGGGCACACGTAAACAATAAAATATGTCGCTTCTTTCTTTGACCATGATTGTCTGCTATACACCCTGAATGACTCGAACTGCAACCAATTTCAGACTGCTATAATTTCCACACCGTTCATGACAGTGAGCTCAAATTTTGACACATGACAGATAATTTTATTATTTACAAGCCCTTTCAACGATTTGCGTCTCAGTTGTGCTGAAAAATTTTTATCCGCCATGGAACTCAAACGTGATAGTATGATTGCTTTATATTTGGCTGGAAAATCACAAGTAGCTATCGTTAGAGCCCTCCAGCACCTCAACGTGAATAAATCATTTATGTTTCGAACCATAGCTCGTTACCGTGATACTGGCAGCATTGCAAAACGCCATGGAGGTGGTCATAAAAAAACAGCAACATCGGCAGAAATGGTTCGGAAAGTGAAGGCTCGAATTGAGCGAAATCCGCGTCGAAGTGGAAGAAAAATGGCTCGTGAGCTCAACATATCGTTGGAACGGATGCAAGACATACTGAAAAACGAGCTTGGGCTCAAGCCATTGAAGTTCCAACAAGCACACGATCTTACACTGCAACAGAAAAAAGTTAGACTCGAAAGAGCGAAGGAGTTGCTACGCTTGCACGAAAGTGGTGAGTTGCCGAATTTGGTTTTTTCCGATGAGTCGCCATTTGTTATCGAGCAATATGTTAACAAACAAAATGACCGAGTTTACTTGAGGTCCTTCGAAAATGTATACCTTCGGACGGCCACCAGAAAGCAGGCAGCACCGATGGTGATGGTTTGGGCCGCCATAACCGCCGATGATCGCTCTCCGCTCGTATTTTTGGACCGTGGCGTCAAAATTAATGCGATCGTATACCGTGAAACTGTCTTAGAGGCAGTATTGAAGCCTTGGGCAAACAATCATTTCGGGCGGAGACCGTGGACATTTCAATAAGACTCGGCACTGTCTCACAAAGCGCGCGTCAACCAAGATTGGTTAAAAAACAATGTTACACACTTCATTTCTTCGACACAATGGATTGCAAATACTCCGGATGCGAATCCGTTGGATTTCTCTGTCTGGGGTATTTTGAAGGCGAAGGTTAGCACTAAAAAATACCAAAGTTTATACCACCTCAAACAAGCACTTCGCCGGGAATGGCTCAATAAAATTTATCAAAAAATAAAAGAAATTATAGCATTTTAAAAAGTTGGAGTTCGAGTCATTCACCCTGTGAATAGGGGTCCGTCAAAATCTACTCCCGTCACTTCAAATGGTCTGGTTGAAAAAATTCGATCTCTAGGAAAGTGTGCAAACTTATGTGTAGCTGCTGGTCCTCGAAGAACTTTACACACAAAACCATCTTTGATGATAGCTTTTATAAGCTGACGGTCTATCTTGTACGCAAATGAGAGAGAACTGCAGATGACCTACTATGGAATGGTTTTTCATGTACATCGCGAACTAAAACTTTTGTTATATGGGATGACTTCGGTAAAATTATAGGATGAGCCTATCTGCCGCTACATGCTGAAGACGACCACCTACTCGCAAACGTTGATCGGTAGAACCTAAGATTGGAGAAAGACAAATCAATTTTGAGTTAGATGGAATATTTTTCTTCATTTGAAGAGCAGAAATTTCTTTAAAAAAATTAAGCATTTGCACATGACTTATTCAATACTCTTCGCCACGATTTACCATATATCTTCTGCTGACAAGTGCTTCTTAGTATGATCACCTTTCTTCTTAAAAACGTCAATGGCCCCATCCAGTTACTAAAGCGTTTGCTGTCGATAATTGAGATGTCGCATCCTAAAGTCGTACCCTCTAAATCCCCTATATCGTCCTCCTCAATAAGCGTAGTCGCAGCACACAGCAGAATAGCATGTACTTACCCTTCCTTAATCCTTTAGCCAAACAGAAGAATTTACGAGGGATGTGGCGCTAATGCCTCTATTTAAAAGATCAGCTGCATTTTCAATACCGGGGGCAGTGCCTCCAGATCGATATATTTTAGCGGTTTCTTGTGATTGTAGTTTTTCTACATTATATCTCCTCACAGTAGTTCGTCTTTATTGTGCTGCTTGGGAAATCCGCATTCGCACTTTGGCCTCAAAAAGGTGGTGATCCGAGTCAGTGTTGGCTGCTCCAGAATACTGGAGTCATGCCTTAGATCTATAGCAAAATGATCCGTTTCATGACATGGAGAACGCCATGTGCCCTTGTGTATATTGATATGAGGAAACTGTGTGCTTGCTATGGTGATACTTTGTCTATAAGCATAAGTCTGTGTCCAGAAGTGGTGTCGTATAGGCTGTGCCTATCAAAAGTGTCCTCCTTTTCTATTATAGCGTTGAAATCGCCTTGTACGATTGCATCGTCATATATCAGACATTGCTCATATCTTGTCGAGGAGCTCGTAGAAACATTATTTGACAACATCATCCTTGTCTTCCGTAGGAGAACGGGCTCATATAAGGCGAATTTAGCCTTGATGCCGATTGTCATAAGATGCTCGCTCAAGTGTAGGAAGCTCAAAACATCTTTTCTAAGTCGTATATGGCAAATCCGCATCCGAATAAGAGCTGATTCTTTTCCTTATATCAATCACCATAGTATGTATCACTGTTTTTCATCCTCCTAATGAACTTCCGGTTTATGTCATCGCACTTCCTGGATGACGGAAGTGAAAGCAGTCAAGGGCCTCTGCTAATTGTTCGGCTGCATGTGGCCTACTACGGGACCGATCATTGCACATGCAGATCCGAAGGTCGTTCTCCTTTAAACCTTTTCAAGGTTCGTCAGCAGTGAATAAATTTTTATCCAAGCCCATTAGTTAGTTTGTCACATCTTTTTAGGCTGTTCCGTATAGGTTATGAGGCCTCTGACGACGTAGGCTAGTATTATGCTACTGGCCGAGCATGTTCTTTCCATTCTAGCCTGCATGCGTAAAGGTTTACTGTGTGAGTAAATGTAAACCCTTACGTATGCAGTTAAGGGACTTGGTTGTTGCCCTGATGGGCCAATTCAGGTTATAGGACTGTCAGCAGTTTCCCGATCAATCGCCACACAGGTCTCATCTTCATGGAAAAGAGTTTTTTTTTTTGTGTACCCTTAAGATGTTTGCTCATAGCGCGGCCGAGGGGAAGTTAGGGATGGAAAAAAGAGAGATGTCGATGTGCGTTGGTTTTAAATGTTTGCAAGTTATAGTGACTTGAGAATAAAGAGCTCGGCAGGGCATTCCATAAGCGAGTGTACGGCTTAAGAACGAATCACGATATTTCAGAGCACATCCGAAAGTGGGCTTGAGGATATACTAATGAGCATTCATAGAGAGACGGGTGTTTCGGTAAAAGTTAGAAGGAGTGTAATGCTACTGGCATTCTGCTACCGTATGGATCTTAGTTCCATATAAGCTCAGTATCTAAGTATGAACTTTGGCGAACACTTTTCAAAGATAACTCTTTAGTATACTTCTCTATGCGATGCAACATAATTATGTCTATTACATGTCTTCTGAGATGCCGCTGGAGTCCAAAATTGATATACACCCCACAATGCAAGCCTCTAAGTCTCTCTAGTTACCGGGGTCTAGTCAACTGCCTCCAGTTACACAATATAGCTTGGCCAAGGTTGTTTCTACTTGTACTTGAAACCGTAGGTAACGTTTTCGTGTATTTCATTGTTCCCTGGGATCGAATCGAAAAGTCTTCGATCCAGAGAATTCGAGTCCATTAGCTTTATATGTTCTAACCACCTTAGACTGATGGTGGTGTAAGCCAGCTCGTCACTTTTGAATCTTCTCCTTCAGAACCAAAAGCACTCGAAGAATCTTTTGAATCTGTCGTAACGTGAATATTTGATCCTTTAACAGACAAAAAACTAGTAGTTGATCCTATAAATGTAATGGATGTCCTTTCTTGTGGATTGAACAAATAGTTCTCGTCCCATTCATCATGCATACTTTCCTCTAACTAAATCTTTGAAATGGGCTTGTATACTTACTTGACTGATAAATAATTCCACCAAGTCATCTCGTTATATAGGTTAGGAAAGAGGGTATACCCAACCAGTAGCCTTATTGAGCCTTAGTTAAGATCATGCTATCCTTATATCCTATCGGTCAGCAGGTCGATAGTTTTCGGGGTCTTCATACGTGAATGCTGTTTTTCCTAGCCAGCTCCTAAATTCGCCGGAACTGCTGTCGTCCACGGTGCATTCAAGGAGATCTCCCTGAAGGACTACAAGTCAAAGTACGTTGTACTGTTCTCTAACCCGTTGGGCTTCACCTTCGTCTGACCAACTGAGATTATTGCCTTCTCTGACCATGTTGCATGGATTAATACCTCACACAAGCAAGGTGGTCTTGGATCCTTGGACGCTCCTTTACTAGCTGATAAACGCATGGAAATCGCCCGTGTTTATAGCGTTTTAGACGAGGATTCTGGCGTGCCATTCCGTGGACTCTTCATCATCGATGGTAAGCAGAATTTGTATCACCGTAAACGGCTTGCCAGTCGGCCGTACTATTGATAAAACCCTACGTTTGGTACAGGCTTTCCAATTCACCGATGAGCATGGTGAAGTCTATCCAGCCAACTGGCAGCAAGACAATGGTTGCTGATCCATCGAAATCAAACGAATATTTCAATCCCATCAATAAAGAGGATGCTTTACATAAAGAATCATCGTTCACAGATTATAATTTCCATAAGCATCAAAATGTCCACGTGAAGGAAGGTGTCTAACGTAAGCATAGCTGGGCTATCACGAGTTCTACTAAATGTTAGTTTGTATCTACCATTTTTTGTTTTTTTTTTTGTATGAATAACATGTAAACCTATGACAACAGCATACAGGTAGTTGTCAACTTTGCTTTTTGCAATGAGTAGAAGTGTCCATTGCCTATTTTCAACTCACTCGATATCCCTTTGGGTGCATTTGCAGGCTTCAATTCGTGTTTTATTTCTCTACCTTCAGTGCAGTTTCGAAATGCATTCTAAAAGCAGCAGCCTCGACCTCTTGGTGCTTTGGAGAACTTTTGGTTCTGTTTTTCTTCTGTGCTGGTGCATGGCATTAGCCGCTCTCGCCTCAGTCCTCGACCTCACATTCAACTTGTAATTTTAGCAGATCCAAGGCTGCACTTCTGATGGCCTCCTGGCAACATCGTTCCTAGTGCTTCGCGCTTGTTGATTTTGATTGTCAAATGTACTGGGGCTTTATTATGATCATACTCGTCCAATTTCAAACCGTCTTAAAGTATATCAACTGCGCAGTACCGCTCTAGATATTCGCCTTTGGCACTACCTGGTAGTGGTCTGAGTCAATGTTAGCCTCTCGGAATGTGTTCACGATCAGTATCTTTAGTCTATCGTTATGTGATTAATGGAGTTTATTCTGTTTTGACCACGAGTCTTCTTGTGGAAGTGCAGGAAGCGCATACAGCCTGTGTCCTTCCGCGGATACGCAGACTTCAGACTGTCAGATTTTTTGTGAAATCTATTGGAGTTTGTAACGTTTTCATTTGCGTCGCTGTCATTTTTCCTTTTTACTTCTCGTACATCATCCAGCACTCCAATAAATAACATTTGGCGCAAAAGTCATCACCCTATAGGAAGATCCTATAATTTTTTGCAAATGGCGATAAATGTCAATTTATCTTTGACTTTTGTGAAGCAAATAGATACAAAATACACGTCAACAAGACATGAACCGTTCTACTCCTAAAGAACGCGGAATAATTGTTACGATATTTTTGGCGGAATAATTCCTCGGTGTTGTTGGGGCAGCGTGAATTTCGGCGCAGATTTCCTGGTCGTCCCATACCAACTGGGCAAACACTACGAGGTTTAACCCTCCGCCTAGAAGAATATGGGACAACATGAGGTGCTGCCAGGTCTGGTCGGCCCCGCGGCAGCCGCTCTGCTGAGAATACAGCAGCTGTAGTGGAAGTTATCGCAGAGGGCCCCGGAGTATCGACTAGACGACGTGCTATGCAATTCGGCATTAATCGACGGCCTTAACAGAGAATTTTAGTGAAAGACTGCAAGATGTTCCCTTACAAAGTGCAGACGGCGCAAACTGCACCAGCCATAACCGAAATTCTGAGACCTGCCTAATCTCTCGTTTTGTCGATTTGCACTGGCCGGCAAGATCGCTTGATTCAACCGTTTCAGGCTTCTTTTGGGGGGGGGGTCCCGAGTCTACGTATGTCAACAAGCCTCAGACTCTTGGAGTCTTCAAAGAGAATATCCGTGAAGAATCCGAGGACCTATAGCCAGAAGTTATGGCAAGAGTGATGGAAAATGCTACAAATCGGGCCCGAATGGTTAGCAATTCTGGCGGCGGCCACTTAGCCGATATAATTTTCTCCACTTAACGGAAAAAATTTAAGACATCATATAAACATAATCCAAAAGCAAAATCGAAGTTTTTTATTAATGAAAAACATTACAGCTAAAGAACATCGGGTAACAACTTTTGAGCCACCTTGCATATTAAAGCCGGACACATGACTATATTATTTCACAAGCCCTTAAGTATAAACAACATTTTTCTGCCATAAAATACAGCAGAGATTTCGCGCTATTTAAGTCACCCTACACTCAGTTAATGTGCAATATTGTCATTGCAATTTTCTTCGTGTCCACGACATAGCCTAAGTGTTTAAATTGTTCGCGCTTCGGGACGATGACTCTTTCGAAATAGATAGTAGGAGTTAGATCTGCGAATTCGGAAGACCGTCTTTATCCTAATATGCAAAGAGTTTCCTGAAGAGCTGTCAAGTCTCTGCTCATAATAGCGCTAGCAAGCAACGGACTTGGAACACTGCCTTGGTATACTCCTCGATGCTATGGTTTTTATCGTTGTGCATTTGACTTTAATTTTAGCATTATCGTACATATCTCAGACCATATGTATATGACCCTCAACACTGTCCAATAAAGATATCCGAATCTACTTCAAGCTTTACCAAACTGAAGGCGACTTGCAAGTCTTTAGAAACGTCACGGTGTTTCTACGTCATTATCCGTAAACTTCGAACCACGTGCTATGTCAACCTTCCTTCCACAAAGTCGCAGTGATTGCCATGGAGTTAATTGGTATTGAGTGGCCGGCTCTATTTTTCCATAGTATACCAACATAACCCAAATCAATCCGGGACTTGTTACAGTTTTTCGTGACGCATATGCCTTTATAGAGTGGAACACGATGGCACCCTTATCATTGTCGCACTTACTTCAGAGAGTAAATAATCCAGGCCGATTGTAGGTCCTTGATTCATTCTTTTTATTGTACTTCATTGAGTTCTCCTAACAAATAATCTGCTGGTTTCTCTTCCTATGGCACAGAATTCTTCTTCTCAATCAATCTTCACTATGCAACACGTTAAAATATACAGGGTGAATGACTCGAACTCCAACTTTTTAAAATGCTATAATTTTTTTATTTTTTGATAAATTTTATTGTGCCAAAGCAAAGAATGTTGGAAAATACATCAATTTTCAAATTGTATCAGTAATTTTCAATATGTCCACCTTTGGCGCGAATAATGGCCTTGAGATGGCCGACGAAAGCATCGCACGCTGCACGCAAGTGGCTCTGCGGTATTTTGGCCCATTCCCAGCGAAGTACTTGTTTGAGGTGGTCCAAACTTTGGTATTTTTTAGTGCCAACCTTCGCCCTCAAAATACCCCAGACAGAGAAATCCAACGGATTTGCATCCGGAGAATTTGCAATCCATTGTGTCGAAGAAATGAAGTGTGGAACATTGTTTTATAACCAATCTTGGTTGACGCGCACTTTGTGAGACGGTGCCGAGTCTTGTTGAAATATCCACGGTCTCCGGCCAAAATGATTGTTTGCCCAAGGCTTCAATACTGCCTCTAAGACAGTTTCAGGGTATAAGATCGCATTAATTTTGACGCCACGGTCCAAAAATACGAGCGGAGAGCGACCATCGGCGGTTATGGCGGCCCAAACTATCACCATCGGTGCTGCCTGTTTTCTAGTGGCCATCCGAAGGTGTAAATTTTCGAAGGACCTCTCTGGCAAGTAAACTCGATCATTTTGTTTGTTGACATATTGCTCGATAACAAATGGCGACTCATCGGAAAAAACCAAATTCGGCAACTCACCACTTTCGTGCAAGCGTAGCAACTCCTTCGCTCTTCCGACTCTAACTTTTTTCTGTTGCGGTGTCAGATCGTGAGCTTTTTGGAACTTCAATGGCTTGAGCCCAAGCCCATTTTTTTCCACTTCGACGCGGATTTCGCTCAATTCGAGCCTTCACTTTCCGAACCATTTCTGCCGATGTTGCTGTTTTTTTATGACCACCTTCATGGCGTTTTGCAACGCTGCCAGTATCACGGTAACGAGGTATGGTTCGAGACACAAATGATTTATTCACGTTGATGTGCTGGAGGGCTCTAAAGATAGCTACTTGTGGTTTTCCAGCCAAATATAAAGCAATCACACTATCACGTTTGAATTCCATCGCGGATAAAAATTTTTCAACACAACTGAGACCCAAATCGTTGAAAGGGCTTGTAAATAATAAAATTATCTGTCACGTGTCAAAATTTGAGCTCACTGTCATGAACGGTTTGGAAATTATAGCAGTCTGAAGTTGGTTGTAGTTCGAGTGATTCAGGGTGTATACTGTTCCCATCTGTAGCATATTTCGTTGTTACCCGTTAACAAGCGTCCTGGTCATGTTCCTTATCGCATCGGGGTGGACGATCGTGGTTCTTGAAAGAGGATGGATTTGTTTCAAATTTTGTGCATAATGGTTCTTCTTGACATGACATAGCTAGAGTGAAAGATCTCTTGATTAACACTGATCCACGCCCAAGGTGCATCCTTGCACATCTGTTCTCCTGTTTGCATTCCAATTTTGGTCCTCACTGAACGACTTCTTCGCTGTTCTTCTATATTTTCACAAGAAATTGGCACAATACCAGAAAAACACAGTCTGCGGTGAAATAACTCATATTGAACATCTTTTCGATCACTCATACTCGGTATACCTATAATCCTTATCCACCACCCTATTTACCCGCCGTGTTCATACTTCAGAAGAAACCAATAATGTTCACTTATTAAAATCACGAAAATATATTTTTGTAAATCCTCTTTGTGTCACAGCAATATTAACAACACTCTTCAGACCAGCAAAAAGGCCATTTCAACTTTGTTTTCAGCTCCTGTGAATTATTTTGTCCTCTTCTGGAAATCAATTAAAAAATTCTCCGCTCTTGAAGGTACGAGTACAATCTCCTGTATCGCTAAGGACTCGAAAAAAAAAATAAAAAATATCACCAACTATCCAACCATTCGGTTGTGCACAATATGCGGTTCAATTAAAAATTGAAATGTCCTTTTGTCTTCCAAGGGCGGACGTCTCACTGTTACCCATATCCCAGATCGGCTCGTTAAAAAAAAAGACGAAATTCCAAAAATTAACGTAAAAACGAAAGTTCGAGGATGTGAGAAAAACCAGATAGCCAAAGAGCCCCGCCCCCCTCTCAAGGATAAATATTCATGAATTTGTAATTTTTCAATGTTTGCATCATCATATTTTCAGTTCTTTGGTTGCAGTCTCTTATTTTTCCACCCACTGTCCCATTCACCACACCAACTCGTCACAAAATTGAAATTTCAAAAAGGACACGTCGAAGAGAAAAATGCAGGGTACTCGTATCCCTGTACAAAAAAATAAAAAAAAAAACAGAAATCACCTCACAACAGACAAAAAGGAATTTCATATCCTTTACACGTTGTGAAAGCAATTTAAATGCGCATAAATAAAATAAAGTCCTGTCAACATTTGAAGAGTCGTCGCTGGGTAGAAAAGAGGTAAAAAGGATTGAGGAAATGTATATCCTTTTATCCCTTCGTTCATAAATGTCCTTGTGCATATATCACTCATGGAAGTCATCCGGTTTATTTCTCATTCTCACCATTATATTGTACTAGTATGGTAGAACTCCTGCTCCTCCAACTTGCATTAGTGTTAATCGGCCATATTGATCCCATATATGTACACACATTCGTGTGCGATGTGGGTTCTGTTCATGTGTTCATCTGTCAAAATTGACGCAGGGAAATACACCATAACTGTCAAAAAGGGGATACTCAATCGATCAGCAAGTGAAACAATTTACGGCTTGCTTCCTTTTACCTTTTGTAACTTGTAAGGTCAGGTATGAATAGAAGCACTACGACTACGAGTATGTACAGAAACACAAAACTGACAAAAGTGACACTTGCTTATCTTAGACATGGGGTGGTTGGTACTCGTATTATATACATATCGGTGTCGGCTCCTCATTCTCTTGTCAAACTTTATCCCAATGTGTCACTTCATTTCGTTTGATTAATGTCAATCATGTTGTCAATTCTAAGGGACTTTGGGGAGATACGAGTAGGTAGGTATGTTCGTTTTGTAGTTTGATGAAATGTGGTGGGATACCCCCAAGTGGTATTTATGGAAACGTCAATTTTGACAGATGACTTTTGCGCGGTGAATTTGATGAACAAATTTTTCATTCATTCCTTTTTTTTTTTGCTCTCTCTTTTCATTTTTGTGAACTAATTTCAAAATATTTCTTTTCTCTTCCTCTCTTTTGATATTTCTTTTTTTGTTGTTTTTTTTTTTTGTGATTTTTCTACGTGGCATTTTCATGCGACCCGCTTTGAACGTTCCAGGCAGCTCCGGTTATAAATCATCAGACAAAGACAGGTGAGTACTGAGTGAACATTTTAATTTTACGAAAATTTTTTGACAGCAGCAATGGAAGGAGAGAAAACATGTTTTTTCTCTCTTTTTTTTTGAGGTTTTTGATTAATGTGAACGGCAGGCTGGAGGGGAATAAAATGCGTTTTATGCAAAACAAAAGTGGTTTTGTGCCGTGCTTCGCGGAATGTTGACATATTTACATCTGTGCCGTTTCGGGGATTAGTTGAGTGATTGTATCTCACTCCTTTAAAGGGAATATTTGAGGTATTATTTAAAAATTAATGTAATACGATTTTTCTGAAAGACTAATGTTCATCAGGTGTTAAGGGTTACATTAAAAGTCAATCAGAAACCGTCTAAACATGTCACGTGTCTCGTATGATAATTTGTCAATTCTTTGAACGAATCCAACAGTTGTAAATAAAATTTAATTGCCTTTCTTGGATCGTAGAATTAATACCTTTTCATAGATTTTGTTTTATTCTTAATTTTCAGCCTGTGAGTCTGTTTGTTTGTTCGGGGTAATTTCGGAAAGTATTGGACCGATTCGTATGCGACTTTTAATGGATGATAGGGTGGTTTATTGCGTATGATTTGCTTACTTTAGAAATAATGTACGCTGGAACAGGAGTATGAAAACCTTCAAAAATTTGTCACCCATCATCCTGGAGGAAGTCACACTACATATAGTCACACTTTCATATACTCAGCTATCATATTATGAAGCAAGAAGTGACCACTCGCTACCTTTGTTGCTCATACATTTCATGACGACTTCCGATTGGGAATTATTTGGCGGCTAAGCTGATGTAAACAGGTTTAGTCTTACTACTTACTAACAAAATGTGATGCGCAAATAAGATGGACATCGTGATTAATTTCCGCAACAACTTTAAGAAGGTTATTTTAGCCGTACGCAAACTCAAAGTCATCAGCTGATGGCTTTAGCTTTCCGAAAAATGGAGGACTGAAGCATGTCTGTAATAAGACTTTGCTCAGATTTCGGTCTAATAAGCCTTTGTTGAAATTGATAGTCCAAATAATCGACTTAGAAGAGGTGGGTATTGAATGGGACACACGAATAGGACAGATAGTCTCATGTGTTTTACCTGGACACCTGCGTGTAGGCCTTATTCTACGGAGCGCCTACGCTCATGTCGTCAATCAACGCCAGTCGGATGGTAATAAAACCACCTCCAGTACCTACTAGAAGTCGTGTATAAGGCACGATCTCCTCCCTTGATAAGGGGTTGAGGCCTATCTAAAACCTCTGCCATTTTGTGGGTCATGGTACCCAGTTGCTGTGCAACTCCACACCGAGCAGATCGATTGTGGTTCCATAGCCATCAAATGGTTGAACACAAGCCGTAGTACTACAGCCTATGCTGAACCATGAGATATCAGAGTTCCAGTCAATTTACTCTCCCCGCGATTCTGGATATACGCCTACAGCCACCACGATACACCCGCAAGGGGGCTAGCTCCAAAGTCAGGCCGAACCATAGTTCCGAGGCTTCCTGACCTCCCGTGGTACCAGAATATAACCTCCGGTCAAGCATTGCAACCTTGCGGTGACTTCCAGTGGGACATCTTATTGCACACGACTGGCCGCCTTTAATCATCCTTATCAATTATCAGGGTATAGCTGCCTACATCGACGTCCAGAAAAAACTATATTCGCATGGTCCTGAATCCTTGCTATTTGCGCATTGTGAGCTAGAGCGCTGCTAACGTCACAAACACCGTTTTGAAAACCTATGCCCATAGCTCGAAGATCCCTGGCATAGTTATACAATGGATATTCACACAGAATGTGCACCCAGTCCTCAAAAGATGCTTCACATGAACAGCCTTCCACCTGGCTAAGGCCCCTTTTATGCATTACTTAAAATGAACCATTTCCAGTAAGAAGAAAGCTCAAGTTGAGATTAAACCTCAGCTCCGACCGCTCCCACATGAACAAGACATCCTTCAGGAAGCGGTTAGTTACCCTGCCGTTAACGCTGTCGTCCCATTGAGATTGTCATCTATATGTGACGCATTCATCTAGCTGGTTGACTTCAATGTCAGCCAACCAGTCTCTCTCACTTAAGGGGATACCCCCCTGGATCACCTCCAAGTTGAGAGGAGACACTTCCATAAAAACCTGAAGTGCTTCCGTGGAGACGGTACGGCAAACAGGCAAACAACCCAGCAAGGACACTCTTTGGCAAGAGAGAATCTTTCTGCGTCCGCTGACAGTCGTCACTACGTCGCACCACACTGATGCCCCAAATATTGCAAGCCAACAAAAAGGCCACCATATATGATATGCACATCACGCCTGCTGAGCTCCCAGTCAAACCGCATAATGCGCATTACCTGCCCCACGACAGTTGTGAGCTTGTCATGAACTCTTTCCCAGTGTGGTAAAAAGTGTACCCTTTCTTTCGCGGTTATACCCAGATACTTGACTTGTGTCACATATCTAAGAGCATCGCCATACAACTTGATTTGGGGAGATCGCCTTATTAATAACTCGCCCTTGAACAACATCATTACCGGCTTCTTTTGAGAAACGCAAGCGCCTACACTGCTGCTTCAGTCCTCAACATGCCGGAGAACCGTTTTTCCCATTTCTTCCAGTACCCTCCTGGATAGTGCTTCCAAAATGAGTAACAGGTCGTCCGCATATGCACAGCACTTGAATGTTGTACATATCTGCCTCACTAGGGGGTCCATCATTAGATTCCAAATAAATGGACCACAAATGGACCCCTGGACACATCCATGTTTCATATTCACTCTGGCACTCTCATTTAGGCCATTATTCATGACGTACGCTCAATTTCCTGGCAGCCAATGTCATGCAGCTTTCGGAAACTACTTCCCCAACTTAGGTGGGCAAAGGCACCTTTAAAGTCTATAAAGATGCCCATCATATAGGTGGCCCTACTTGATCGGATGCTGTCTTTGACATAAGACCAAGCGTCCTCAATGGAAATGAATTTTTTGAATTCGAATTGGAATGAAGACATCGGTTCGGTCAAATTATCGATAAGTCTTTCCACCGTAACCGGAAACAGGCTGATGTCCCGATAAGATTCAGAATTAGCTCTTATCTTATCAGGACAGGAATAGGACACTTGAAAAATTATACCAGAACTTGTTAAGACCACCACATTGGGATCGATGTCGATGTTAATTGTCCCATGAGTAGCAAGGGAATCGCCATCTCACGCTCTGGTATCACAATGAAACTACAATACCTCTAACCGCATTCTAACATTAGTAGTTAGAACGTAAACGGCTACCTGCGTCGTTCGCCTCATTCTGGGTTCACTACAGTTTTCACTCAATTGTCATCGTACACTCTAAGCAGTAACCAAATAGTTTCTCCTTTCCTGGATGGGTTGAGTCCTACACTGCATTCAGAACTGACTAACAGATTGATATTTGATGTGATTCTCCAACCAATCATGGACCGAGAGTGCCTGTGTTATAAAGCATTAGGTCGGTGGCATCCTTTCGATTACTTCTTGATTTACAGCCCATTAAAAAATAAGGAGTTTAGTTTGAACTCCTGCTGAGTGTCTCTCCGATTTTTTTAGGTCAACTTCCAGCAGTGTAAAAAAGATATTTGATATCGGATATAAATGATACCGCTGTTAACTGACGATCCATGATACACGAAAAATGCAAGACCACGTGCAGTTGAACCACTCGCAGAAACACTAGACTGCTACTCGTATGGCAGACCTGATAACTTTCCAAAAAGTGCGATGGACGAGCAGCAGATTTAGACATGAAGTTTTCAGTTTGATGGCAAGTAAACGAGGGCCTCGTGAAAATTCGCATACATACCAGTACTTCACCAACATTAGTCTATCAGGAAGACAAAGCCGATGACCCAAAGGACTGTTTTAAGGTTAATGAAGGCGATCTTAATGCAAAGCTAAGGGAAGCGAACAGCTTTGATAGTCCGAAAATATAGCCGGCATCACACCACCTCCGGCAGCACAAAAGCTTATCGATTACTTCAGGGCGAAATATTATCGTACCAAGGAGCCAGTTCTCGCATCTCGACATTCGTAAGGAAATCTGGCAATCGTTTGATCAATCTACCACCACCCAGATTGATCACATTGCATCGATTATCCGTCGTAGATTTTAGATGTCCAAATGTTCCAATGACATTGACTCGGAGCAATATCTTGTCCGCCAAGATGAGGAAATACTCTCGGGGGAACTTTGACGTTGGAGGGCTTCAATCTTAAGAAATCACCAGTGCCTTTCCCAATCAAATATCATCTACACCGCATCAGCATTTTTCCAGCAACCCAGTACCAAAGCTTTAAACAAACCAGCGGAAACGCCTCATTTGATGGTCTAAGGTTCAACCGGCCATCCAGAGAAACAGAAAGCATATAGAGTGACGCTGCAAAGGTGAACTTGAGCTTCAATATGCAACAATGAAACAGTAGAGGACCAAGTACTGGTCCTTGTGGAACGCCGAGATTGATGATCTTGGATTCACCCAATTGTTACTTTTTGCACTCCATTCTTAAGATACGACGTACTCGTAAACCAGTCTAAGTTAAAACCACAACTTCCGATAGAATTTTGTGGTTTACCATGCCGAGTTCTTTGGTTATATTCACAAAAAGTCCTGCGCAGTATTTTTTATCATCGAGTCCCTTCTAAATAAGTTGACAAAAGACCAAAAGGGTGCGTTCTGTGAAATGTTTTCCTGTGAAACCATATAGATTTTCGCTTGAAAAGTGAATGTTGGTGAGGAATTTTAGAACTCTACGCTTGACCCCAACAAAAAGCACTGTCATGCTCTAATCTGGCATGCCAGATGGAAGTGCATCGGATTGATGCTAACTTCAGCTGTGCGAAGAAGCCTCAAATCTTGGAAACCTAACATTGACCGGATATTGGTGGCTAGATTCCAGAGTAGAGCAAGAAAGGTCACCATCATACCGCGTTATGCTCCAACTGAAAACGCGGCTGAGGATGAAAGGGACTATTTTTCATAGCAAATTAGGGGCCGCCCACAATCAAACGCCTAATGGGGACATCGCAGTGGTGATGGAGGATTTCAATGTCAAGGTAGGTAGCGACAACGCTACGCTTAAACGCGTGATGGGAATTTACTACCTTGGAGAACAGAATGACAACGGTGGGCGGTTTGCGAACTTTAGCATAACACCTGCCTCAAGATCAGCTGGGTCCCAACTAACAGGCAGCGAACATCTCACCGGGTAGCTCACATTGCGATGAACCGTCGCTCTAAAAATTGTCTTCTGGACGTCCGAAACAGAAGTGGAGCAGACATTGGACAAGAACGCGATCATCATTTTACATATGTTAGCTCGCTTTGCACGCTTGTCGTCCATTCCCACGACTTTCAACATTTTTAGTATCTGCACGGATGATGTCATGATACTTGCTCAACATAAGCAAGCTCAGTCTGCTCCAAAATATAGAAGGCATGACCAATAGTCGGTGGGACTCTGAATTAGCTCCTTCAAAGCGGAGAATGGCCCCTTCAACGTAAAGATCATTTCCTTCCAAAAAGGATGCCATCCTCTAGATCTTACTACATTGAGGCCAAAACCAGCTGTGAAATTTCTTCTATTTTCAGGAGAATCTGTGGTCTATAGCCCGAAGGATAAGATTAGAATTCTCTCATTCACATCAATGTGATGAATGAATATAGCGCCTGGACTCACCCTCAAGTTTCAGAGACCTGGCGTTGTGTAGCATTCGCACCCAAAGTATTGACTACCCTGTCATATGTCCGCTGGCTTATTGATATGCTTTCTGACGCGGTGGCACCAAAATTCAACGTTGTCTTGGGTACATAAATGGCTCTGATCGGACTTTAAACCGAGAAAGAAATATTATCGTATTCCTACAAGTAGCTCTGGTTACAACCTAGAGACCGGAGTCTGTGTCATTGTCGAGAACGAAAACATCGAACGCCCAAGTTGATCGATCCTTAGTTGCTCGCCTCAAGTAGATACTGTCAAAAGACACTCATGAATCCCAGAAAATTAGACTCCTAATGAATTTTTGAGATTGGCCTTGGGGTTTCCTGTTACTGTAAAGCGAAAGCATTCGTTGATAGTGTTACCTATAGGCAAACCAAAAGGATGTTCTCCATTACGAATCCACAGATATGTTGCTCCAACGGATTGTAATGACTTCTACCAAAAAATATGAGTTACCATCGTACGACAAGGACAAGTACTCGTATACCTGGCCAAAACAATCAGCTTAACACCAACAATTCTAGAACTCTCGACATTTTCCAACTCTCCAAAAAGCATTCCACTGCACAAAAGCCAGCACCCCTTCCCAGTCCAGTTCCAAGAACACATATTTTATACCACAGACCACTTGCCCCACTCGAAGCATACAATATTTCCGATATTGAAACCACTTTGCTCTTGACAATAGATTAGCAGAGAAAAAAAAAATTCCATTTCGCCATCGAAAATTTATAGCAACTCCTTGACTTTCAAAGAACATCCTTCAATTTGAAACTACTCGTGCTCGTACCTCATAAATTCTCACATTATTCCCCTCCATTCTTTCCTCTCCACCCGTCCGGATAATCTACTTGACTACCACCGATGTGAGCACTATGAAAATGTTCTCAAGTGTCAATTAAATGAAAAATTGCATTTCTACCTCTCATCCTCGTACAACATCCCTGGGTAGTGGGTATACCGTTAACGTCATATTTTCAAATTGAATTTGAAATTCGAAATCCGAAATTCACGTCCCCACCGCCTTTTTCACCATCACCACACCTGTAGTGAAGGGGGCTTCGCTTTCTACTCATCACCCTGCGGCTTCCGATTCCGATTCGTTTTAAGCTCAATTTCCACTCAAAAGGTTTTTTTTTTTTTTGGAAAGCGCCTTCCAAAAATCGCAGAAACGAACAGAGAGGTTATATGGGGGAGGAAAAATTAAAAAAAAAAAAAAAACAGAAGATAATAGAGAAAAATAAACGATCGATGAATTTTTCAAATGCGTTTTGTTGTGATGTTATCCTTTATTCCGTTTTCTCTTTCTTCTAAATTTGAATTTCAATCTGAGAAGGATAAAAGGTGATTTTTTTTTTTTGTTCATCCTTCCTGCTCCACTATGGGGATAATTCGATTACAACAAAAAACGAAAGACTGACAAAAAAAAGTTGGAAAAGGAGCACGGATTTAGATTACATCTCTTGTGGGAACGAACAAGGCGGGACAGGGATGTATGATGATTTTTTTTTTTTCAAATTTCTCCTTTCTAGAAAGAATTGGGGAAAAGAAAAGAAAAATTCGTATTGTTGTAGGTGACGAGTATTTGTTTGGGATAGGACACAGAGAATCGGCATGATGATGAAGTGTGTTTGGATGGGGATAAGTCCTTGGGCGAGTCTGTGATGTAATCTAATAGGGATTTTCAATGGAATTTTCAGGAATCTTCCATTTTATTTGTTGTTGATTTGTGATTGACAAAATATTCGCATCGGAATGAGCAGAAATATTCGTAGTCAATATATGGATATGGATCTGTGTACAGCCAGTTAGGTATTGAGTTCGGGACAGTTGGATTAAAATAAAAGCGATTAGGGATTTGAAACAGAAATAAGCTGATTATGGATGCGGAGATATTCGCACGTGCCTCTGTGTTTGTAAAGAGATTTCTTTTTTTTGGAAAGTTTTTTTTGGAGGATCTACCATTTTAACTGGGAATTTTGAATACGGATTGGGACCAGGGCTAATAGGCTGTCTCTTTTTCAATACAATTCACGGTTTTGTAGGTATTTTAAGGGACATACTTCGAATGTCTGAAATCATAGCGCAAATTGTCTAACCTTGGTAGCTAGGCAGAGAATTTATGGACAGCGAATTCAACGGTAAGTAACACATATGTCGACTGTGATATTTCCCCACGTTGAGCCACATTTAATGCATATCCATGTCATCACATTATATCATAAAAAAAACGGCAGGAAGTACCATGAGCAATCAACGCCGGTGTTGATCTAAAAGGAATGCGTAGCATGAGCCTATTCGAAAGAGTAATCGAATTGTGATCAAGACACAAGCTTGACACAACTCTTGACGACCCATGCTGACATGACAAGAACAATGACGTTCGGGTATCTAGGTACCTGAAATATGAGGACTTTTAACAGGCCTGGTACACTTAGAGGAGATAGATATTAGAGGCTTACGAGGCTAATAACATGTTGTATAGCAGCCATCCAAGAATTGTGATGGGATGGAACCGGGGAAGAAAACGATTACAAAGTGCGACCTTTACTACCGCGATTGCAACCAATTATGCGCCTTAGACAAATTAGCGGAAAACTGGCGATAAACCATTTCATTTCTTAGTATAAGCCTTACATGTGTTCATGCTTTAACAGAGGCTACCGCAGAATTATTTTATGGCCTCCTAAAACCAGTGCCCCAAGTTTCCAAGTCCAACGTAAAAGTCGTCCTCGGCGAATTTAATGCCAGAAAAGGAAAAGATGACACTTTCGGTAGCATTAAATCACGTTCAAAAATCGAACCAGGCTTATAGACTTTGTAAGTGGACGGAATATCATCATGGTAATCACGCATTTCTCATATCTTAGGGCACATAATCGTTTCCTGCTGCCATAACCCAAATAGCGATAGACCATAGACATGCATTCAGTATTCTACATAGATGTTTGCACATACAGGGGTACTAACTCCCCAGTAGTAGCCAAGGTACAAATACTGACATCAAAAGTGGACAGGCCAAGGAAAATACTGTGAAAAGTATGACGTCAGACGGCTACAATAGCAAGAGGTCGCCAAAGTCGTGCCAAACCGTCTTTTTTAGTCTTTTCAGTAATACCGCATCACCAGCATCAGAAGTGCCGCCTTTTGTGTTCTATGTTTCACAGGGCGATCGTAGACATGAAACACAAGGGCCGAAGGTGAATGCTGGCTGGATCTCTAACCCAAAGAAGAGGTGCATCTTGCAACATTGCAAACGATGACAAGAGCTTAGTTCAGTGCCAAAAATAAAAAAAAAGAAGTTCACTGTACGGGCAAAAAAAAAAACACAACAACGCGCGAGTGCAGTGAAACCGAAATCCACATCCAAAGTGCGGGCATCACAACCTTCCTGCCCCTGGTTAAACTGTTGCTTGCACTCGGTCACTGCCGTTGCTGTATTACATTGTCATACAACGCGTGCAGTTACTGAGTGTACGTAACAACCGATGGATAGCGGGCATTGGGTATGAATTTTGTTGGTGTGCTGTTTCGTATTGTTGTAAGGGCATAACACTTACAACAATTTGATTCGGTAAACCAACTCTGAATTTGTACTTCACATCTGCACTTAGTAACGTCGGTGTTTGTGTTTTTTGTGTTTGTCTTTCTTTATGACTCGGGAATTCAGAGTGGATATTGCCAATATACGCGAGCTAAAAAGTAATCACTTTTCTGCGTACGTCCACGTGTGCAAATACAGACCAACTATTTTGGCACTTAGTGAAACACAGGTAGATCCCCGCCCACACCTCTCAGATCACTCTGATCTGAAGCTACCTGGCTACGAACTAGTGCCACTATTCTTTCCCCATCGCGGTCTCGCCATTTACGTGCGTGGTGATGTTGCTTACCAAATTCCACTACAATGTAGTCCCTGTTCCAATCCGCAATTCAACTTCATGTGGTTAAAATTCCATCTCCATAAGCAAATTATCCACTACTGCTTTATTTACAGAAGCCCTAAACTGGACAGCAACTCGACTTTTCACGAGTTTGATGCGGTGTCTGACTCCATTCAAAGAATTGTATCTCTGTATCCCCATATTGAAATCGTGATTACGGGCGATTTCAATATACACAATTCTGGTTGGCTTCGACATTCTGGACAGACAACACCCGAAGGACGATGTGTTGAGATCTTCGCTGCGGAAAATAACTTAACCCAGCTTGTAAATGAGCCCACACGAATACCAGACGTTGACAGTCATACCGCCAACACCCTGGACTTGTTTTTACCTTCTTACCCTGATAAGTACACCGGTGATGTGCTCTCCCCTCTATTCTCGTCGGACCATTGTGTCATATCAGCTAATTTCTCGTACACCGATCACACAAAAGAAAAGATTCCTAAAAGAACCGTATGGCAATACGAGAAAGCCAACTGGAGCGGTCTTAACAGTTTCTTTAGGAATTTTAACTGGTCGTTATGTTTCCTCGATAACGACTTGGATGCCGCTGCTGATATAATCACAGACACCAGTCTCTTTCGGATGAAGAGTATCAAACCAAAAGAACCAAGGTACGACTCGAGCTGTAAAGAGGCTGTCAGGGTTAGAAAAATGTTTTTTCAGTCCTTCAAGACCAGCCCACTTGAGGAAAATAGAAAAAAGTTCAAACGAGCCAGAAATGACTGCAACGCCTTTCTTAAGCATGTAAAATTCCAATACGACCAAAAACTGAGGCAAAAAATACTACAATGTCCCAAAAATAGTCAAAAATATTAGAAATTCTGCCTCATCCTCCATCCCAAAACATTGTGGCTAGCTCAACACTCCCAGATTGTGCTTTATTCCCGCCTACATATGAGTGCATTGAATCTTCAATGGGACGAATCCACTTTTATACTCGTGTAGTAGCAAGAGTACTTAAAGATCTTAACATTCACAAATCCGCTGGTACAGATGGTATATTTCCCCTCCTCCTGAAGAGGTGTTCTTCCTCGCTGGCAAAACACTTTAGAATTCTTTCCGAGCAGATGGGAAACAGCATTTGTCCAGCCCGTCTTTGAAAAAGTCGAATCTTCTTCTCTCTCCTCCTACAGAACCATTGCACTTACGTCCCTTCTTTTCAAGGTCATGGAAACGCTAATAAACCGTCAGCGCATGAAATATCTCGAAACGCGAAAACTTCTCAATGACCGGCAGTACAGTTTTCGTAGCAACAGGTCCACTGGTGATCTGATGGCATGTCCCATCGAAAAGTGGATCCAAAGCGTACATCAATCTGGCGAAAGCAAGATAGTTGCAGTTGATATTTCTAAGGCATTTGACAGAGTTTGGCATCAGGCTCATTTTTCGAAAATGCGTGCTTTTGGGATCGGTGACTCTCTTCTTCAATGGATTAGAGATTACCTTTCTGACCGTTCAATTCAAGTTGTCTTGAACGGTTTCAAGTCTGATATTCACAAAATAAATGCTGGTGTGCCCCAGGGCTCCGTTCTGTCTCCGACACTTTTTTTAATTTTCATCAACGATCTCTTGTCTGCTACCTCTAACCCAATATACTCCTTTGCTGACGACAGTTCTCTCTGCTTTTCTTATTCATTCCCGGACTCACGTCCCTGCTCTTCGGCTGTAGAACGGGAACGGCAGCGTATGTTAAGCTCATTAAATTCCGATATCAAGAGCATAACCAATTGTGGAACTATCAATCGAGTATAATTTAATACTTCCAAAACACAATGCTGTCTGCTATCGTTAAAGCGAAATTGAAATACCCCGCCATCATCCATGGATGGCACTTGCTTCGTTGAAATCGATAAACTTTCCATTCTCGGTATGTGTGTCAATGACAACTTACTTTGGAATGACCACATATTCGGTGTCGCCAAAAATGGTGCGAAATGGTTAGGCTTTCTCAAACGATGTAAGAAATACTTCACCAACTCTGATCGGGCCTCATTATATAAGGCGTTTATCCGCCCGAAATTTGAGTACAATTCCCACATCTGTTCGGGTGCGCCCAAAACATCTCTGCACCTGCTAGATAGGATTCAAAACCGTGCGATAAAACTCATAGGTGATGCTAATATCACTCAAACAATGGACACCCACCAACGTAATGTCTCGTGTCTCACTCTGTTTTATCGCTATTTCCACCACCAGTGCTCCATTGAAATCGCCAGTAGCATTTCGCCCATTCAAACTTTTAACCGTAACACCCGTCTCGCTATGAATGCTCATCAGTATACCCTCAAGCTCACTTTCGGACGTACTCTAAAATATCGTGATTCGTTCCTAAGCTGTACAACTCGCTTATGGAATGCGCTGCCTAGCTCTTTATTTCCTAATCATTATAACCTTCAAACATTTAAAACCAACTTTCACCGGTACCTCTCTTCCCATCCTCCCTGATTTTCCTTCGCCCGCGCTAAGTGCAAACATTTTAAGTGCACCTAAATCCCTTGAACGCGCGAAATTTATAAAAAAAGAAAAAGAAAAAGAGCTGCTGCTGACACCTACTTAGAAAGAAAAACCGGGTGCTTTAAAGATGCGGTTCAGAAATTTTACTGGAAGCTAAGAAGGATGTGTCAGGGCAATAAGTCTGGGCAGTAAAAGCCTGCAAAGACGACCACGGTGACATCATAGTTGAGATACACTTGGTGCTAGTATTTATAGACCTCTTCTGCTTTTCTAGACTAGCAAACGGCTAAGATGGCGAAAATATTGCTGTCAGCCAGGACGCACTATTAAGTTCAAAAGAAGATCGTTAAACTTGACCAAAATAAAGGGTTGTTAGTAGTATTTAAGATCAAAGGGAATAGGTAAGCATGTAGGAACCGGCGACCTGTCCGCTGAGCCTTATAAGACTGTGTCAAATTTTCTATTGGGGAACGTATGGGAAAAACATGGTCAGATGACCGCGTGCCTATCAATTGCATTTTCAGCCGGTCCTGATGAAAGTAAATCCCGTAAACTGCTTCAAATACCTAGGTCTACTCAATATCGCATAAAGGATTCTTGCTGCATCTAAAACCGATCGTAGGCCCATATCAGGTTTTGCACCTGACAAGTTCACTGTCGATCAAATATTTATTCTGTGGCAAATCTGAGGCAAGTTCCAAGTACATCAAATGAAAATTGACGGTCTTTTCACTCTCCCGAATAATAAATTTCGCTGTGCATAAAATGACACATTTAGTGGCATAGTCTCTTGCCTTGGTCCATCCAGAACTCTGGACGCAGCAATTTATTTATTTATTTACATAATGAACTGTACAGGGCCATGTCTGGTCTTCTCATCGCTACCAAACGCATTTGGTTGTGCACGATCTTTATGGAGAAGCCCTGCTTTTTTATTAAAGTCGAAAGAAACATCACCGAATCTTGGGATGTCTTAGAGAGGGCAACTTTTTAACATGCTCTTGAAACTCTCAAGGCAACATCAGGGGCATATTATTCAAAAAAATCTGTCCGAAATGCGGAAAATTAGTGAGACAGAAGCAACAGAATTGGCTGCAATCAGGATCGACGCCTACTCGTAAAGCCGAAAGTAACAAACTCTAGCAATGTTATAGGGGCCCAGATTAAGCGAAAAATATTTCTTGTTGGAGTTGACATGGGCTAAGAGACAAATAGGCCACGAAAACTCCATCCGAGCAAGAAAGAAATCGGTATACATATATAACCCTCATCATCCCTATCCTGTTCTACGGTAACTCCCAAGATTGGATGAAAGGTTAGGAGGGACCGAACCCTCTGAGTTGACGAAGTGCATGGGGATTGATGGTACAGTAAGGTTTTGGTAAGAATTTCTGTGGTGGTAATTCCATTTAACAGGAACCTATTGGCAAAGTTCGCGTTGACTGTGCGAGAAAAATTCTCAATGCAAAAGTTAATTTGGGTAGAAGGGTGCAACGCTACACCGTGACTTGGATTTGACTGCCTCCGCAAAAACCGATAGAGATGGCTAGTATATGTAGATAACCGAATACGGAATATAGAAAGACAGTACCTAAGGTGCTACATCCAGTTCAAAGGAGACCTCAATCAAATCGTTATGCATAACTGAAGGCAGCACGCTAGAGATCGAGCCTACTAGAGATGCATGTTGGTTGGAGCCCAGGAGGTGCTGGGCTGTACGGGTGCGCCATCTAGGGCTTCGGTATAGAAATATTTAACAAAAGAACATTAGAATTTGTAATGTCGCGAGTTTTTATTTAGTTTGGTCCTTTATAGCATTTGTGAGCTTTGTTTTAAGCTCAATATCGATTAAGTAGCCGCCTCCATTGCTGGTATAAAGTTGGGCTAGTTTCCTGGCATTTTACATAACATTGGCCAACGTCTCAGGTGATATCATGGCTATTTCGGCGCGAATGCAGTTTTTGCATTCATCTACAGTCTTCGGTTTGTTGCCTTTTTAAATAGCCATACAGGAAGCAGTCTGGAGGAGCCAGATCTGTAGTCCTGGAAATACTTGCTTCAACAAGTTCATTGCTTGGTACATTGTGTGGCATGGTGCGCCGTCTTGTTGAAATCAGAAGTCTTGTAAACTTCATGCATTTGCTACACACAAAATGCGCCAACGTCTACCGATACCGATTACTATCGACCGTCTCTCTAACTTTAAACAAAATTGGGCCAGTTATGGTTTTGGAGCAGATACCGACCCAAACAGCCACTTTCTCATGGCGCAATAGTGTTTCATGAATTTTGTGAGGACTAGTGGTCCCCCAAAATCGATAATTTTGTAAATTTACCCCGCCATAGAGGGTGAAATATACCTCGTCGACCATCAGAATTCGCTCCCAAAAATCCGGCTCAGTTCCAATCATTCGTATGATCCTACTTGCGTAAGCCAAGCGGCTTGTCTGCTTCCAAAAACCTTTGAGTCAATTGCACTGCACAGAAGACCCTGCTTCGAAACCCTCCTTTAAGTGGTCCCACTGATGTTTGACATTTGGATTTTCGGCAAAACTCTCTCTTCGCTTCAACAGCTTCATTAGAACGACGTGGGCGCTGTCTAATGTGATCTTGGTGATTCGCTAAAGACCCGTGCTCAATAAGATTTGTTGCTAAACGACGAATTGTGTTGTCGGAAGGCGCAAAACTACCGCGATATGCACACTAACACAACTGACCAATTATTTTCAATATTTGTACAATAGTGTCGAGCCATAAACCTCCTATCACCGAAGCACAGGGGATAGTATATGCGTTTAAGCAGCATTTCCAGCAGCTGCTAAATGGGCATTATGTTGAGAGAGTGATAGGGCAAGAAGAGAACCCACATCCCGTCAATGAAGAATCAGTTCCACCACCCAGTAAAGAAGATATCAGCTTAGCTATAAAAACCTTAAGAGCAACAAGGCCGCAGGCCCTGACGGCCTACCAGCGGAGCTCTTCAAATATGCTTTGGTAAGGCGCACGCCCCAAATCATCAACCAAGTATGGGTGGAAGAAAGTATGCCCGATGACTGGACTATCAGCTCCATATGCCCCATCCACAAAAAAGGCTATCATATGTCTTGCATGAACTATCGAGGCGTAAACCTGCTTAATGTTGCATATAAGATCCTATCCAACGTACTGTCTGAACTTCTCGATTAGTGTGTTCTGCCACACGTACCAGTGTAGCTTCCGGCGCGGCTGATTGACTATAGACCAAATTTTCACACTGAGACAATTCCTGGAAAAGACCAACGAATTTCAGTTCGAGACTCACCTATTCATCAGCTTCAAAACCGCATATGCTAGTATTCATCATCTAGACCTCTATACGGTGATAGCCGAATTCGGAATCCCGGTAAAACTGATCCAGATGTATCGCGCGACGCTGGAAAACACGCGCTGCAATGTGCAATTTGGAAATAGCTCCTCCGAACTATTTCAAACGTGCACCGGATTTCGGAAGAGAGATGCGCTATCATGTGACTTCTTCAATCTCCTTATGGAGCAGATAGTGGGTAGGGCAGGTATCAACACGGGGCACTACCTTCAACAGGTCCTTTCAGCTACTGGGATATGCGGGCAATATTGACATCATCGGTCGTTCCCAGCATACCGTGATAGAGGCTTCCACGGCGATTGAAGAACAGGCGAAATTTGTTGGCGTTGATATAAACAAGAACAAGGCAAAGTACGTGCTATCGACAAACAAACCAGCATCTGTCCACCGCCTAGGACAAAACGTTACTTAAGAACGTTACTTAAGGAGTTCACCTACCTCGGAGTAAACGTGAATTCCACGAATGACACGCTAGTGGCGCCCGACGAAGAATTACCCTAGGAAAGCGTTGCTACTTCGGTCTGGCACAACGATTGGGTTCAAGACTCCTAATTCGAAAGAACGAAAAGCATGTTGGGCAAAACTCTTGCTGGACGATAAGCAGAAAGGGAGAACTGATACTGTACCTCTTCGAAAGAAAAATTCTTCGACGGGGTTTTGGTCCTGTGTGCTAGGAGGGCGAAGGGAGAAGGAGATACAACCGCGAACCCTGTGATGTGTATGTTGTCCAAAAAGACAAAATAAGTCGGACAATAATGCTCCAGCTAAGGGGATCTTTTATTCCCAGTCCCCAGGTTCGAGGAAGGCCGAACCTCCGTTTTAAGGACCAAGACATCGCGAACGCCAGAGCACTTGGTCTGGATAACTGGAAACAGCGTGTCAGTTCTTCCATCGCAGAGGCTAGAAGACTGTAGTGTCTCAGGCAGAGACTATTCACGGGTCAGAAGACCGTTAAGTAAGTAAGTAAGTCGGGTAAAATCCGGGACAATAGATACAAATTGCAGAAAACGCTACTGATTTTCGGTACTTGATGGAAATTCGTTCGGAGAAGATTTTGGTAACTGGTTTTCATCAGCAGTCATTTGACGTAGAAAATTTATACAGAACTTTGTCAGTCCTTTGGGGTTCGATAAATTCGCACTCGTATCTTAGACGTGGAATTCAGTGAAAGCCAAGATCAAATCGATCAGCTGCAAAGTCGACTGATCTGAGCGCGTTTTCGAAGATGCTCGATGTAATCTAACTTGGTGTCAAAATCAGAAAGCACATTGTGTTTTGGACGATGGTTGTAAGTTTCGTCGAAGACTTCTTAGATGCGTCCTTTCACAAAAGCATCTCTTTAAACTGTATATTAGTCTTGGCCCTGGCACTAATTGTACCAAATCCTTCTTCTGATGACAAATCCGTATTCAGGATGCTTCGGATCTATAAAGCGTAGAGGATTTCCCAGTTTTTGTCGACTTATCATATAGTCTTTAATGAGTTGAGCAGTAACCAAATACCGTTGATCTTATTCCACTAGCTGGGATATAATGCCCAGGATATTCGCAACAGAACGACAACACATTAACAAAACATTAGTACCATTAGCCCTCTACTGAAATATAAGCGCTTCCATTGAACTCCCCTGAAAAACACTCCTCTGTCACATCGGGCCAAAAGCCATCAAATAAGATTTTTGCTGGCAATTCCTTCATCAAACCGTCAACATAGAGAACCTTTTAGGCTTATAACTTCCCCTTCCAATCACTAAAATCATTTTCAGCTTTACTTCTCGTAGGATAGATCGCAAAGAAAGGTTCTGATAGGAGGAATAGAAGTTCTCGTCACTATGGCGTACCCTTAAATCATGATCCTAGCCAGCCCAAATGAACTTTATGGATCTGCCAACTTGAAAAAGGTTAACTAGACATGACTTATTGGTTTATCATAAGATTTTGCCATCTCCGACATCATCTATGGTCAAATGATCACCAATCAGGCCAAGTATATGAAAATACTCCTCACATTTCAAAGAGCACAGAAAAACTTAACCAAACCGAGCGTAATTTAAACATTCCGCTCCTCTAGCCATTCACATTTTCTCGAAAACATAATTTTTTTATTTACAGAATCTACCTCAACATTACCTAATATCTTCCTTTATCTCTTCACAGTGAAAAGGCCGATCTAAAGTCACGTTCGGATAGTACAAGCGGTCCGCAGGGTGAATCAATCTATACCACCCCGGCTGGTTTCCATCATCAACATCATCAACAACATCCCGGCCATCATGGATCACCCGAAGCAATGAAGGTACGAATGGCTGCAATGATATTACAACCCCCAACTAGGGTCTAGCAGGCAATTAATTCAAATAACAATAGTAATTTAAATAATTTAAATAATTCACCTAATAATGAGACGAGCGAGCGAGCTCATGACAGCAGCAACAGCAACACTAACAGCAATAACGATGACAAAGGTGACAACCCAAATGACAATGTTGACATTGACGTTGTGACCACAGAAAGTGATCATGACACCACCAAACCGGACAAGACAGACAACAACGTCGACACACAAAATCGTGCTAACACAGAGAAACCAAAAAATAGTCCTAGCAAAGACAACAACCACTGTTTAGGCAGTAATAGTAGTAGATCGAATAGTAGTAAGAGTATGCATAGTAGTAACAGTAGTAGTAACAGTATTAGTACGAGTAGTTCTAAGAAGGTCGCCCCAGACTTACAGTCCGACGAGGACAATACGAAAATTCTCAATTCCTCACAATCAGACAAGGACATTGTCGACAATAATAAATCGGAGGAGTGTAAATTGACGGCTTTGACGTCAGAGGAGAGCCTTTTACAAAAGATTTCAGTAAACAATCCATTCTATCGATTTGAAAAACAATCCAATTCGTTGAAAGCACGTCGGGCGGAGCTCAAATTTGATTTACCCAAAGTTGTACGAAAAGTTAAGTCGGATTCGGACATACTGCGGTACATCCTCGACGAGGATTTCCTGGTTGACTTAGTTAAGATATCAGGTAAGCGAGTAGATAGTTGTAACAAATTTGAAAATGGTAGCATGGTAATCACGAATCCGTTCTCAAGTCACCTTGAGGATAGGAAAAATAAACTCCCCTCAGAAACTCAAACCATTCTCGTCCGACAGATGCGGAAAAATCGGTCTGACAGAGCCTTTCGTAGATTTTTCGATGCTTCGACACTACAGCCAAAGAGCACTAGAACGGCACAAATAGCCGGCAGCCAGAACTATCTTTGTGAAGAACCTCCCATGCAACCGGACTTCAGAGAGTCTTCTGAGGAAATCGAACCAAAGAAACCATCAGTCTTGAAGCATTTGTCATTGAAAAAGTCGCACAAACCAAAGGAACGCGTCAACCCAAACCTGCCTCAGTTGAAGAAACTCAAAATTACCTACCCTAATCGAACGCAAAGTATTCATAGCATCAGAGCCGATGTGAAGTCCTCCTCATCCTACTTTGAAAGACTGCAATTGAAAACCAAACTTGGTCTGCAAAAAATCAAAGAGAAATGCCGAACGTTTAAGCACAATTCCGCCGATGACTGCAACAGGGACGCTAAAGATGACAGTTTCAAATTCATCAGCGATCGTTCTAAAATGAACAACTATGAGACCAAATGCGCCAAACAAGCTCTCTATAAGAGCTACAAGTCTGAGCTGGACCTCACTAAAAACCTGCATTACTTGGATGCCTACCTTCAGCAGAACTACGACGAGAGTCTAAGTGGCTACAAAAAGCAATCACATTCGGTAGGTAGATCTGCTGGATCGAGACTACTCCGGCATAAGGACGAAGCCAAGGTGAGAGCCCACAAAAGAAGTATATCGTGGGGAAAAGCTGTTGTGCCTCAGGGAAGTAGCTATGAGACTGATGGAACCCTGCCAATCGCCACTAAGACTGTTGATGAGCAATCGGGATCAATGAGTAGCAGTGATTATGCCTCTGTATACAGTGAGCCTCCGAATTCAACTCCACCGGAGATCCTAGAGCCCGGAACTCGATATGAACATCCGAAAGTGTCAGAGTTCTTCTATGACAACCTTGCGGCCTACGCCGCTGACCATGATCCATTCTTTATGGAATCTCAACGATTTTACCTGGAAGACGACATTGATGATGACGAAAGAACCCTGCAAGTGGCAGTAGATGATTTCGACTTTCCTAACAATCTCATCGTAGACACAAGTAGCTGGTATCAGCAACAAAATGACGATCGAAACTTCCTAATTTACGATACCTCATATCCAGAAGAGGAACGACGTTTCTTTGGTGATTCTCGACCTGGAAAATATGAAAACTACCTGGAGCACTACAATCGTTATAAAAAGAAATCTGCTGAAACATCAAGCGACTACAGGTCGGCAAGGATACGACGAAACCTTGGTGGAATCGAATACTCAATGTCGAAGCTGAAGAGCTCCGAATTAATTGACATACCCGCTCAGAACAGAAAACCAGACTACTTCACATCCATAGACGACTACGGTGACGTCAACGGTGATAGCATGCAATTACTGTCAAAATCTCATCCGACAGCACCAAATGCTCCACCATCATCGTCGTCCTCATCATCAACTCTGCTGTTATCGTCTTCTCTGCAGCCACAGCATCGTTACCCGCTTCAAAAACAACAACAGCAGCAGCATCATCTCTATGCCCAAACCTCCTTATCACACCGAACCACAACGGGTGGCAATACTGCAGCTGCAGCTGTCACCAATCAACACTCGTCAATGAAAGCAAATCGCAGCGCAAAAGTTCCACCACGTTACACCCTGCACAACACGACCGCAGACGATGATGACAATGTGTCATCAGTCCAAATTGCCAGCGGCTTCGGGTCGACGACTCTAGCCACGACACCTCAAGGAGTACCAACGAAATCGTTTTCATCGACATCGGCATCATCATCGACGACCTCATCTTCTATGGGTGGCGGCGGCGGCGGCGGCGGTGGTGGTGGTGGTACTGGAAATGGTAGCACCATCGGGGCAACCATCAAACTCCCCACGTCGTTATCGTCAGTCACATTGGCGCCGAATTCGACAACAAACCGTTATATACTGGAAAACATTCGCAAGTACTACCAACATCAGCAGCCACCGCCATCATCGTTGAACTCGTCAACGACGAACTCATCATCGTCCTCCTCGACAACATCGTCATCCGTGTCACAGCAGCAAAAGATACTCGCGCTACAGCAGCAACATCACCATCACCACCAACAGCAACAACAACAACAACAACAACAACATCAACAGCAACTCCACCATCAAAATCAATCTAAGCAGCTGGTTGGCGGTATGTGGCATGGAACCCAACTCCAAGCGACACCAACCACGACGACGACGTTGAATCACTTTCGACGCAGTTCAACCGCATCGAATGCATCGTCAGATAATTTTGACAGTTTTATTGCTCTGAGAAATGGTGCTGTCAGTGGTGCGACCGCCATTGATATTGGTAACGTCAAGAGATCCTATCAAACGGCAGGTGGGATACTTCCACGGAACGGTCTTCATAGCATTGGCGATTTGAATAATTCAAGTGTTCTGACCACCGGAAATTACTTCATCGGCGATGGTATTAACAGTGGGCACAGGGAGAAATATATCAGCTCCATGGGTAGACCGTATACCAGTAGCAGCAGTAAATTGAGTCCAAATTTCAAGGGATCAAGTAAGAACTACATTTTGGAATATGAATGTTAGCAAAGGGTTAATGTGGCGGAGGCGATGAGGGAGAGAGGACTGTAATGAAGGGTATACGCGTAAGCTGAGATGGAAGTGGAAAATGGTTTGCAGTTCCAAAGGGTTGTAAATGGTAGGGGTGTGGGTATTTGTACATAAATTATTGATGCAGTTCGATTTAAGTTTTAAAAAAATTATTTTTTTTTTATTTAACATACAGTCAGTATCATGGGTCAATGGGCTTTCTTTTTGACAAATCGCGGACATCGGGTCGTCTAGAATGAACTCTAAATGAATGTCTTATGGAGGCAAAATACGAGGGATCCAATTACTCATACTGACCAGGATTTTCGTCCCTGCAGGAGTGCTTTTCCTGTATAAATTCCCTCAAATTCGTAAATCACTATGCAAAACTGATCACTGTATGGTTTGTGTCTTTGCTAATGATCACGCGATCCGCACTTAGGCACTACTACCTATCTTCTTTCAAGCAAAAGCAATTAAGTCCACAAATGAAGTCGATTGCTGCGTCCGTAGTTCAAAAATTCGACCCTGGATGGCCTTGTTGAAAGATCTAGCGATCGATCGAGATGAGGATCACTTTTCCAGCCATTCCTCAACAAGAAGATATTGATGCCTTCCACTCGTTCATCATAGAATGCCACGGTAGGGATCCTCTTACGCTGATTTTTACTCAAGTCTTCGCGATCTGCTTTGTTAGGTGGGCTAATGGCACAAAAATACCCCAAACTACCTGTCAAAGTCTGCGAATGTAGGTAGACACACCCTGAATTTGAGCACCACTTGCAGCAGAATTTTGACACTATAAATTGAATTTTTACATCACTTAAAGATATCAATCCGTGAAATGAAATGTATGTTATCATCTCCCCTGATAGACAGAGAGGCCAAAAAATGCTCCCTTCATTCCTGATCAGTGACCGCGCTTATCTCTTCTAGATTTGGGACATTTCTTGGTAAAAACATCATCTGATCGAGCTGGAGAAAAAGGTGTCGTTCAACGATCAAATAATACTGACACACGTCATTATTCGTATTGTAATTTTAGGATGCGGGTCGGATGTACAAAATATCTGTAGATCCGCAGTCCGGGGCACTGTGTCAGCTATCTCATAATATCCGTCACGAGTTTTCTTAGCCGATCGATGCATCGAAGCATGGAATTGGTTTGAAGCATAGCTATTCGAACAACATGGTTAGTGCTAATGGCGCTAAGCCCCATTCTATCTCTTTGAGTAATTGGAGCACCCCCACCAAATTTAAGACCGGTAAGTTGGCCCTTATCCAAATGATTCACTGATTCCACTGATTCTTTCAACACATATGGACCCAGCAAAAATTTCATTCTGAGAACCATGTCGACCTATTGCAAAACACCTCGAGAACTTCTTCGAAAGTGGAAATGCACTAAATGGGCATTTTCGAAACTACCATCCTTTCAATTTTGTTGTGTATCACTAGACCGGCATTGTTGCGTAATGTGCATCGAACAAGTTTGGCTCATCAATTCTTAAATCCTCGATCGTCAATGATATCCCATCTAAATCTTTACAGGCCATAAGCCTTTTCAAGATCTATGAAACAGCTTTCGAAAAACTCTAAAAAATTAATCCCAAATTGGTTATTCTTTAGCCAGTCTTAAAGCCTCACCACAAACCTAGCTTCATTGGCTAGTTCGGGATTGAGCAACTCGGATTAATGGTCTGTGGTATTCACCTTTCTTCCTCTAGGATAACGGATAGCCTCTCCGGACACCTTACCATAGACCTGTAATTACTATAATGCTTGACGGCTCAGATATGTTTAAATTGAAGCGGTATTTTGCAACGAACTTGATTGCCCTGACCAGATAACGCCTTTGGTAGAACCACAAGATTTTACCGCCCATACACCTACTGCTTTCCAGCTTTTTTTTCCATCGGAACGGAGCACTCAGACGAAGAACTAGTCCATTGTAATCTTTCCATGTTCCTCTTACTGAAATTTCTCAATCTTTCGAAGAAAAATGAGTATGCTCTTCGGTGATAAGGCGCCCACCACGTCAGGGGCGATCACATGCTTCCTGATGCAAGCGTAGGCCGAACATGCACTGGGGTAGTGCTCCGCGACGTCGCCATCATTTTCACAGCAAGTGTCGCAGGATGTTGTATCACTTTGCTCGGCACACTTAAGTGCTTTCTAGAAGCATAGTGCCCCGTCACGATGCAAGTAAGGAACCTACAGACTGCCCTACTGAGGGATAGCAGGAAAGATGCTGATCCCTAAGACACGTGGGCAAGCATTCGTTTCGTCTGCAGCAGCTTGTAGAGTCATGCCATCTGCAGTTATGCTCATATGATACCCGAGAACGCATCGACTCTCTATTTCGTATTTTTTGTTGGCAACACTAGTTCTGGTGTCACTGCATCAGACGGCATGTCTATAAAATCAGAGTCAAACGACAATCGGCGCACTAGGTCATCAAAACTCCAGTGTGTGTTGTACCACCAAATCTTTTTAAAGCCAGGCATGCTATGGAAACAAATCCTATGTAGCTGAGGCAGAGCGTTCTTTGGAGTCTGGTAAAAGCAGCAGTGACGTATTTTCGTTCCACTATAAACCTACTCATAGGATAGAATTGGCCTTACCATAACCGTGTATATCCAAGAAATGGTCCTCATCGGTGACAAGACCCATATCTTGGAGTAAGTTATGTACTTTACGCTGATAGAAGGCCGACGGCGCCTTGGAGGCTTTCGACATAAAATATTTATGTAGTCTCAAACACTTAGCACTGGTTGTGATCCCTCTAAGCACTTGATGAGTCAGACCAGTGAGCTTCCTCCTTCTCGTAAAGAGAACAACCTTAGTTTTGAGAGGATTGACTGAAAGCCCATTTCTAGTGCACCAATCGTCGGTTTTGTCTAGTAGTAACAAGAGAAGACAGTTGCTGGACACATTCCGACAGACAAAATATCTACATCATCTGTATATGTATGAGCACAGATGTTAGAACTATTGAAAACATCAAGCAGTGAGTCGATCAACATGCACCATAGCAAGACGCAATTATTGTCCTATCCGCTAGCATTGCTTATATCCACAAAACCAGTGGTTCGTCTATACCGTGTTGTGTTGTCGAAAGCACCCTCAATGCCAATGAAAATACCCAGCGCGTTCTACTTTTTCCCGAGGGCGTCTTCATTTCTGCCCTGCAGATTCTAAGATGCAGTCCAGCAGGATCTTCCGCATTGATACGCATGTTGCATATTAGACAGAGAATACTTTCCCAAAGCAATCTTGCGCACATGCGGCTCTGTTCTTCAACATTAAGGCAGCCTGACTAATAGGTCTGAAGCTTTTGGCGAGTTCGTAGTCGATATGTGTGCGGCATTTGTCGTATCACAGACCCATCATCTGAAGAAACTGTAGCCGCTGTCAATAAAAATGTGGCGTGAGATCCAGAATTATCAGTTGGGCGTCAATCGCCCGATTAGTCCTTCCACTATGTTGAAGATTCTGCGAAGAGGACTTGGTCTAGTCTATTATTGTGCTAGTGCAGGTGTCAACGACCATTGTAGGCGACGGGAACCAACAGATTGGGCTCTGCTGATCAATGACGAAGTTCACTTTTGTCTTAATGGGTTGCGGACGAGCAAAATTGACGGTTTTGGATTAAGGCATATATAGAACAGACCCACGAGACTTAATTACACCCATAAAAGTGTTGTTTTCCATATTCTTCATGCCGGAAATATCGCCGATCCTAATTTTTCTAAAAATGAGGCCAGAGCTCGCGTTACAATCACTGTTAAACCTTACAATGATCAGTGATCATTTCTTCGAAAATATGGGCGACATTGATACAGAGGATACGTGCTGCCAATAGGATCGTGCTACTATACGAGTGCTTGGCATATTACTCATCAAATCATTGACCTACTGAGGACTCAATTTAAATTTAACGGCAACATAATACCGCAAAATTGACCAACGAATGTCATCGCATCGAGTGCGTGCGATTTAGGCAACTCAATAGCTTCTTGTGGGGCAATATAAAGTTTTATGCTACGAATAATAAATCGCAAACAATTCGAGCTTTGAAGGTAATATTCAACGCATTTTTGGTGAGATAGATCCCCAATATGCTTGAAAAACTGACCCAAAATTGAACCGACGACGGGACGCGCTCCGTCAAAAACCGGTGAGTAAACCATATGTCTAAAGCGTGTTCAAAATATAGTATTCTGAACAATTTTTCATAATTAAAAACCGGATTCAAACTCAATTCTTGTCGTTTTTGCTCAGATAAAATATTACCCTCTACCTCGCGGACTTACCGGACCCAGTCTGAAAATTCTAATTGGGAATCTATAAATGTTAAAAATGAGCTACGAGTTTTAAAATCTACCTCAAAATAAAAGGCTGGTATTACTGGTGTAAAGATAACTTAAATGTTTAAATAAAAGTTCGCTTCTTCTCTTCTCTTTACGTACAACATCAAGACTATACGGTGACTGCATCAGAACTTGCCTGATAAGGTCTTTAGATTCTTGCCAAGTCTTCAAAAAATGTGTGGTCTGACGTTGTCATGATGAAACACAGCACCTTTCTTGTTGCTCAATGCTGTCCTCAGTTTTCAAATTGCTTATTTCAGGCCTGCAGACATTTGAATCAATTGTTTGACTAGGCGGTAGCAGATGATGGATGGATGATACTCTTTAAATCCCACCAAACACAAAGCATCAACTTCCATTCCAACAATCCTGGCCTTTCTACCGTTTGTGAATCTTCCGCATCTTTTTACGACCAAGACCGCTTTCACGTTACCATTCTGCTCAAAAATGGATCGGTTTGGTTCAGTTTCAACAGCGACTCGCATATGGAAATTCGGTTATCGAGCTTCTTTTTTGTAATCAGCTCATTTCAAATGGCTTAAAACTTAACACTCGGTGGGTATGACTACACTTATGATGCCAAAGCATTTGTTAAGTTTTTCGGAAAATGAGATAGAAAGAGAAAGAAAGATATTTAGATATTTGGGCTCAGTGGCTATTTCGCTCCATAGGTGGCATCCAACATTTAATGGGGAGACTAAATTATTAGTGTAAATTGACTTGATGTTGTATTTAGACAACCATTGATCTCACGAGATTTTAGTTGCCTAAAGGAAAGTCTTTCGGTCACGGCTGGTATTGGACCCCTAACCGTCCGATTGGGAAACCATTTGAGCCACGGCTACCCACAACATCCAGATAAAGTACCTTCTCTATAAACAGGATAAATCTTTTCAAGCATTCTTTCCGCATTCACCAATCTCGATCAACTTGATCATCCACAATTAGCCGAACTGTCATCTGTCAAACAGAAAATAAACTTATGATACCTGAAAGTCATGTCAACAGAAAATGGCCCGAACTTTTTACCCATCCTAATACAGCAAAAAAACGAAAGGCGAAAGGTCGACTCTGCACCATCTAATATGATGCTCTGATGTCTCTGCCCATGATACTGATCTTCTGTTCACCTCTGTTTATCATTTGAAAATAATTCTGGCTACATATCTTTAAATCCTACGTATCATGAGATCCATAAAACCTACTAACTACTTAAAATCAAAACTTAGTCTTAAATAAAAAAATAAAAACATAAACATTTTGTAAAGTAACTAGAATCAATTATTGCAGTTAAAAAATAAAAAACTAAATCTTCTCAAAAGAAAACTTTATAAAAATTGTTATAAATATTAAAATAATTATAAATATTGTTCTTACACAAAAAAAAAAAAACAAAACAACAAAAAAACAAGAAATCATAACGCCCTACGATACATTGAAAACAACTGACAATAAAAATATTTCAATTAATTAAAAAAAAATAAAAAATTAAATAAAAACAAAACTATATCAGAACTTTGTTAATATAGGTGTAAATGAAAATTAAAAATAAAAAATATTTTAACTATGAACAAATAAAAAAATAAAATCAATATACTATAAGCTTAAGCCTAGGCATATATTTATAAATAAAATTCAACTGAGGTGAAAATCAAATTTGAGCTTCCAATTTAAAAACAAAAAATCGAAATAAATTAGAATTCTACAAAATGAAAAAAGGAAAAAACCATTTAACTACAAGAACTAGTACATTTACAATTTATCAAAACGTTAGTGTGTACATAATTAATCTAAATTTTTTTTTTTAACACAATAAAAAAAACAAACGAATTGCATTTATTTAAAAAAAACAAAAAAAAAACAAAAAAAAACATCGTTTAGTGGACTTTTGAGGATTAAAACGAGTTGCTACTAATTACCTTTCTCGTACTTAATTGCTGACAGATACAATTTTCTCTTTTTTTTAATTTACTTCCGTCCAAATGGTGCGCACAAATATTTTTTTTTAGATAAATTATTATTTTGACTTAAATAGTTTTTTTTTGTATTATTATTATTTCATTCAACGCTGAAGGGTTAAAATTTATTTGAAAAATTCAAACAGTTACGGAGGATGATGGGGGGAAAAAGGTGAAAATTCCTTTTGGGATATTGGAAAGTATCGGTTAAATGGATTTCATCGGAGTCTAGTGGATATCGATTGGGGATACATGATATGCATGAAATATGATGTATGAGCGTTGGTAAATTGAAAAATTGCCAGTTTTTCTTTATTCATTAACAAAAGCAAACGTTGTGTCCTTTGGGAGTTATAATATTGGATTTAGGATTTCAATCGTAAATTAATGACAAATTATTATTTACGAGATCAATTAATTGGTTTAAGGTGGAATATTGGTTGCACTGTTGAAGTTGTTGGATTGTTTTTTTTTTTTTTTCAAATTGCTGAAAATGATATTTTATTCTGACAGGGAATGATAGATTGCGAGTCAGCCTGCCAATAACTAATGAAGCGTCGACTACAAAACTATTGTATTATTCAAAACTATCACATATCAGCATTTTCTCATTATGGACTTCTTTAGAGGATTACTGGTTTGTTTGTTTTTTTTTAGATATCGCTACAGTCCGGACTAAGGGTCTCATCTACTATGGCTGTTACATGCTCGCTTACCTATGTTCGCATGTTTCAGAAAGGCTCCATTGACAGCTCGCTATGTTCTTCCCATCATATCAATGTCATTTGATGGTGCATCTGGAGTAAACTTTTGAGTCTTAAACAATCCTTTCAAGAACCATGTTGAAAGAATCACATGGAGCCGTACGCTTTCGTTAAGTCTCTTTCTATGCGTTCTCCATCTGTATGCCGTACAGTTTAATGGATTTGGCATCTGGACTAAAACCATTTTGATAGAGGCCGAACAACAGACTGTTGACAAGGAGTCTTAGGCTTTCACATAATACTGGATTTTGTATGCGATGTTGATGAGACTTATTTCCCTGTAGATGGCAGTATACAGGGATCTCCCTTTTTTACAATGCTGAAGTTCCATTCGCCGGACATATTTTCAGCGACTCAGATTTAAGAGATGAGTTGATGTATTGTATGCTCCGGATCCAATAACCAGCTGCTGCATTAAACAGCTTGGGTAAAACAGATTTGTTGACCTAATCTTAGAAATTGCTGTTCTGACTTCATCTTGGTCTGGCGGACGGAAATGTTGTCAAGACAGATAACGTCTAACTTATAATCAAAAATTATGTAGCTGGAGCTGCTAAGGCCTTGCCTATTGTCTGTCTTAAATTAGTTTGAATGCTTCATTCTATCTGACGGTGTAAAATTGTTCGTCATCACAGTTCAACAGCGTGCAGATTCTCAGCACCGACTGTGGTTCAACTATGAGGTTTCCTTCTCCATCTTTGCAGATTTCTGCTCGGGGTTTCCATTTTTGGTATGTTAATTTTATTCCCTGCAATACAATGTTTCCGAACTTCTTTCTTCCGGTAGCACCTCTCTGAGGCCACAATCGAACGCTTTTCTTGCTCTTTCTTTTTTCTTCTATGAAGCCTATGAGCCTCCCTTCTTTTCTACTCATACAACTCGGGACCTCTCATACTTTAGGGCCGCTATGCATATCCGGTGGTGTTCTAGATCTTCCTGTCTGCATTTGTCATCGAACCATTGGTGTCTTTGTTGGGGCGCGTTGAAACCCAGTACTGGTCTTCTACGTTCGATGCTGGTAGAATCGGTCTTCTCGAGAAATGAAGTTAAGGCCCTAGCGGCCTCTTGCGATTTTAGGTGTTTGACGTTAAACTTCCTTCCAAGGGGTTTTATGTACTCTTAAGACGTTTGCACATCTCTGTTTTATCGCTATTTCCACCACCAGTGCTCGATTCCGCCCCTTCAAACCTTTAACCATAACACCCGCCTCGCTGTGCATGCTCATCAGTATACCCTCAAGCCCATTTTCGGACGTATAAAAAAATATCGTGACTCGTTCATAAGCCGTACAACTCGCTTATGGAATGCCCTAGATAGCTCCTTATTTCCTAGTCGTTATAACCTTCAAACATTTAAAACCAGCATTCACCGGTACATCTCTTTCTATCCTCCCTGACTTTCTTTCGCCCGCGCTGTGTGCAAACATTTTAAGGGTGATTAAATCCCTTGAGCGCGGGCAAATTATAAAAAAAAACATAGTGCGGCTGAAAGGAAGTTAGGGTGGGAAAAAAGAGATATTGTCCTTGCTATTGTCGTTGCTGTTCTTGGGGTTGTACGGCTAACCGCGTTCGTACTCGTATCTTGGGTACAACGAGATAATGACCCGAGTCGATGTTACCTGCTCGGAACATTCAGACATCCAAGCACTGGAGAAGTTGCCTCTGTCTATCGCAGGAGTCAGGTATCTTTATGAATATCAAAGCGTAAAAACCGTGTCCTAGTTATAGTTACATTACGTCCCGCCGCAAATTCAATAATCCTGTGTCCGTTTCCGGAGGTGATTGTGTAGAGACTGTACTTCGCGACCGTATTACCAAAGATAACCTCCTTGACTAGCTTGGCATTAAAATTGCCAATTTTCACATCATGTGTACTTAGAGCATTGCTCGCGGCTTTTATCGAGAAGCTCGTAGACGTATATGAGGGTTATATTGACGAATTTACAATTTTATGCGAATCATAGTCACACATTCGCTTACATGCTTGAAGCTCAAGGCTTGTTTCCTAAGTTTTCCTCTTACGGCAAATCTGCATCCAAATTAACGCTGCGGGTGCTGTCCTTGGCGGTCCTTACCATCGGACTTCTTGTATGGCGCTTATGGCTGCTTTAGAGCAGTCTAAAATCTCAGCTAGTTGTTCGGCTGCGCGCGGGCTGTTAAGCAATCGAGCATTCCACCCGCTTATCCGAAGATAATTGTCCTTTAATCCGAGACTGTTAGCTGGGCTGTGAGCTCTATGACGGCGAAGGTCTGCATTATACATTTTTCGAGGAAGCCATCGCCATTTTAGCCTGCAGAAGGAAGAATTAACTCTGTAAACAAGCACTAAGTAAGGGTTTACTCATGTTGTTACAGGAAACCACCACTGCGGGATAGAGTAATCCCATCTGTAAGACAGTCAGCTGTTTCCCGATCAATCGCTGCGCGGATTCCCAAAAAATAGAGGCCAATAAAGTAACATTTCACTTAAAACTGCCATCAAAGTAATAGTTCCAGGCCATCGCAAGCACTGGCATGTTGATAGAGATAAGCTTTTCATGCGAACTAGATCTAACGATCCATCATATGACGTAATTTTTAGGACCTAATTTTGCTAACTACTCCAATCAGAATGAATGAGGGCCAACAGGAAATCTTATTTACCTCTTCCTTGCAATTTCGAATTGACTGGGATTTTAAGTAGATCTTAGCTGGGTCGTTTCCATCAATTTCGTCGGAATAGCCTAGTCAATGTAAGCTCATGTTGTTAGATTTATATTTCCGAACAGCTTATAGACTTCAAGATTACACCGACTCCTTCATTCGGCTTTCTCGGAGAAAGGATCTATGTTAGTATACGACCAACTATCTGCATATCGTTGTTGCTTTAGGTAGACTTAGACATCAAACAACACTTCTATCCATTTAGCGAGATAGTGCGCTAGTCACCTTCAGTTGTGCACAGCAAGTAGCTTTAGGATTCTTTCAACTTAAACATGCCAGCCTATGCCTAGATCTTCTTTTAACGCGTTGTTTATCCGAGGTGGACTCGAAAGCTTTCCATGCTGGAACCTTGGCGTTCGTATGAAATTACATTTACCATGCTCTTACCATCAGGACAGATGAATTTTGACCCTTCTTACAAGGTCAATTCCCTTGTAAAGCCTATACAATACACATTTCTGAGGAAGTAACCAATATTTCGCACCATATACTCGGAACAAGAAGGGTCTTGTGGACTACTTTCTACATTGTTTGTGAGAAAAATTAATTTTTCAGTTGCTTGTTCCAGTCCAAGAAAACAGGGCTTGATAAAAGTGATTGTCACACTGAAAGCATAGGTTCTCACTAGATCACCGAAATCCAGCTGCGCTGTGCGCGGTAAGAGCCTAGATGGAGGAGCAGATGGTGCACACCGCGTGCTGTTGACAAAAAACTCCACATGGGCATAGTACCCCGGCGTAAAATCCCGGACTTTACAAATTTATTTGTATCGATCCTTTAAAAAATAAAAAATATAAATAATAAAAAGTGATTCTGCCCTCGATAGTTACGGTTGTGTCCTTGTTTGAAGTGCATAAATTCTTTTGAACTAATGCTATCGAAAGCAATGATTTGCCCCAATTTTGTTACCTGTTAACTTAAACTTTTTGGAATACCTGGATCAACATATGTGGTACCCTGATAGACTTTTACTTTTAGAGCTCTAGACGCTATGTATTAAGGTGTACCTTTAACATCGACGAAAAGTTATTGGATGTCAACTTGAAATTTGTCGATCTTCTCCAAACTTTGCCGGATTGGAAGCCACACCAAAATCTGCCAATAAGCTCGAGCGAAAAGAGTTACAAATAGTACATCTGATGGGTTTTTCTGTGTGACGTATATTAGAATAATGTCCTAGTACTCGTACATATTGAGGAAAACTTATCACTTCTTAGAAATGGGGTGCGTGAAAGCATTACCTGTATCAGGCATATGTTGAAAAGCCCATACTCAACCGATGACTTGTCGCATACTCCTTCATTGGGCATCACTTCTAGTTCTAAATAACTTCGCGGATAGTCCGCCAAAGCCGGTGATCTCAATGTTTACGGTCTGTGATTCACTATATCAAATTCCTTTCAACGAGGGGAAAGAATAGCAATCATTGTTGCCTGGATCAGCGTTTTCTTCATTGCTTTTCCTGTCACTATCTGCAACTGAATCAAGGGAAACACAAAGAACCTACATTCTGGGTTTTAAGCCATCTAAGTTCCTATATAAATGTTGGCTATTATTCCTGGCGAAGGACACTTTAATATCTATAAGCTGAGACGCTGCGTAGGTTATTTTCTGTTTTCCTTCCTTTCTTGTGGTCTATTTTGCTTATGCAGCTAGTTTTTTATTGCTCCTCGTGGAGTCGCAATTCGTGATTTCCTACTTTTGCCAGTTACCATGGTTTCGTACTAGGTTGGATCTCCTTTATTTTTCATCGACTTTTGGTCACATAATTTGAATTGAAAGAATGCTTAGAAGTGGCAAGGTGGCAGCCTCCTGCTAAGGAGTTTCGGGTTCGAATTCAGCACAAAACACCGGATAGTAGAAAGAAATATTTCTGGTGTCAAAATTGTTTGTGACAACTTATGACAAACTTCCACCTGCAAGAAATCTTTTCAATTTTAACTCTCCTACTCCTTAAAACTCTCGTTAAATTAGCTCTAATTTGGATCTTTATGAATGTTTTCTACCATTTATGTCTCAATCGACCGGCTTTTCTTCTGCCCTGTGAAAGCGGGATAACGGCCATTCCATGCCACCTTTTCAAAACCTGGTTAACTCCACCAACGCTTTCGTTTCCGACTATCGCTTGTGCTAGAAATCCAGATTTTTTCTGAACACAGTGATTTAACAAAGCTAGGAGCTTCTATACTACAGAGAAAGAAATGGAAGTTGCACCACCTCTAAAGCTATGTAGATCCAAGCCATTAGAAGCATTTCTAATTATCTTGAACATCATACCGAACCACAGATCTCGGTTAGTTAAATCAGATAACATGAAATGCCATTATGTTGTGCTGCATTGATGTTTTGAAGTGCCTTGAACACATCAGTGATTTCATCCTTACTGAAGGTTGAGATCGTAACAAGAGCAATATATTTTGATGTTAGTGATCCTTGGTCGATAGTCGTTTAAATTAAGAACAGAGCCCTCCATGGTTAAATACTGATTTTGTAGACAATGTTGCTGTCTAATTGATTCTAGTGCTGCTGCGGCAAATACGTTGATCAAGCTTCGCACATCCCACAGTATCCTGTACTTCTGTCATTTTGGATCAGTACAATACAAAAAGCTAGTTCCTGCTGTTGGTACTGCAATATGAGCTCTTAAGACCTTTTTGTTTCACTAATATCAGTCCCGAGGGGTTTCTAGAACGACACGTACTCTGGCGTAAGCATTTTGCGCTGCATACAAATTCCTCCTGAATTGTTCAAGATACTGATTGCTTCCAATCCCCGTGAGAAACGGATTTTTAATTTCTGGCACACTGAGGGTCCCTTACATGACAAATTTTGATAATGGATATTGTGACGATGTTTTGGATTCCTTGCTCGGGAAACCTCTTTCCTCACCAAATCTTCTTCTGATATGCATTCGACTCATTCTAAAAAAAGCGACAGATCACCAACTAATCTGTCTACTGTCTACCGTCGTCAGATGAAATTCAGCTGATGTTGTGACAGGCTTTGCAATGAAACGTAATAAGACGATTAACATTATAGAAGTCGGCAAACCGATCGCTATTGTCAATCCTTTGTCCGAGAACTCGTTTGCTAATCGCATGCTTTAGTCCGTGTGATCGGTGTCTATCTGGGCTTTTAAGAATACCGTCAATATGTCTATATTTCTGCTTGCTGATACGCTTTTTATGGCGATCACCTAGTTACAAAAGTTGATCGTTTCGACTTGGTCAGAAGATTCCTTTAGGCGCAACAAGGGAACAAAATCCCGAAGTTCTTCTGTTGCAGCCTATAGTAGGACAACGATACTTTCTCTAAAAGCGGAAGCTAGTAGGGATGTATTCTAGGACGAGAAAGGGATAACATTCCATAAGGCTGTAACCTTGTCTGGTTACAATGCCCAAAATATATTTGAACTCATTTCCAGTCCAAGTGCAAGTTTCAAAATTAAATAAATATCGATTACGCAGAATTGTAACCCGTGTTAGCCAAACTCGAGAATAGTCTACCATTCGTACTTGCGATTTTAATCTGCTTGTACCAGGACCTGTATCAATATATAGTTTCCAGGACCACACCAGGAAGGTAAAGTAAGTCTTATATAACAAATACCAACGTAGCTTAACCAGATCTCTTCAGATGTCCGAAGCACCCTCGTCACTATCTTTTCGGAAAAGTCGTGGTAGAGATTGCTTTATGCCCTAAAGCCAAGTTTTTTCTTCGATTGATTGGCTGACGATATGAATGCTCTAATGTATTGAATATCTTGTGTCCTTCGAAATGGGTTTTGGATCCGAAAGGCTTCACTATCTATTGGTAAAGAAAGTACCTTAGTTTTCCCTCTCCCTAAGAATCGGGACTTACTTTCTTTTCATGTCAAAAGTCCTTGAAGCCGCTTTATGATGGTCCCGTGATGATATCCTTCTCGCCTCATTTACTAACTTTCATTCAGAAGAAAATTGCTTAGTAAGGCCTGTAATCGCAATAAGTTTCATTGACTTGGTAGTCTCGAATTATGTCTGTATTTTGGCAATTCTTCATTTCAACATGCAACCAACTTCCCAAAATCACTCTCCAGAACTAGTTCAAATTCATTTTACTCCCCCAGGGCAAAACTAAAATCGAAATTGTCACAAAATCATTAGATAGATTTCTATTGTAAGCTAGTCTTCAAAGCCTATCACCTTCACCTATTCCTCATAAAAAAATAAAAATAAAATAAAACTCTCCTCCGACTCAAGCCGTCAAGAAACCAAGCCACTGATCGATTTCCTTTTTAAACAAAAGACCAGACCAAAGCTACGGTATCATTGGCCACATTAAATTGCAACTCATCTACTCCCTCAATTAACAAACTCTATAGGGAACAAACTTTTAAACAATTGTAACGGTAAATGGTACTAACAATAGCAAATTCCTAATGGCAGTGCCAACTACTAAAGTTCATTGAAAAAAAAAAAAAAAAAACACAAAAACTCAGACAAACTCTCTACCGAGACGAGGAACTTTACAACAAAAAAAAAAATTAAAATAACAGAAAACTATGTATCACATAAAAAGGACGAAAAAGGAGTAGACAACAAAGAAAAAATCGTAAAACAAGAGAAGGACTAAGTCGAACTTACAACTATCCATACAACAACAATGACGACGATGATTTCATTACAAGTACGACGAATACGAGCTAAAGTAACTTCAACAATAGATACGAGTACTCAATTTGTCTATTTGTGTTTCCGTTCGTTTGTTTCATTTTCCATTTTTATTTAGTTTTTCGTTTGTTTTTCTCAACTTTTTCTGTTTCACCGTTTCGATTAAATTTATTTTCTTTACCTTAATGGCTAAGATCAACGTCAGGGTCTTAATTTTACCCCTCCTTCCGCCATTCCCATTTTTTGGAATTAACTTCGTATCCTTTATTTTGTTTGTTTGTTTGTTTGTATCATCCTTAATGTAAGTCGCTGCAGTTTTTTCTGTTGTGTTAGTCACTTTTTTAGTTTTTTTCTTTTTTTTATTTTCGACTGAATTAAGGATACAATTTTATGTTTCTTTTGTTGGGAATAGAATTACGTATTTATTTGAGTCCTGAGTCCTTTCTTAGGAGAACAAAACTATGTGTGAGTGAGAGTAGTAGTGGTTAAGCTAACTTAACGACAGTCTTTGTAGAATTTTTGTTTTGTTTTTTTTTTTTTTGTTCGCAATGATAACTAGAAGGAAACTTCATCACTCATTAGGGGGAAAGAAAAAAGGAAAAAGGAGAAAGGACACCCCCTTATTCGCACTATCTTTATTTATTTAGTTTTTTTTCTTTTTAAACATTTTTAGTTTTGATTCTTTGTTTGGTAGTCCTGACATCCTGTTGCGCATATTATGGAAAAAAAAAAAAACAGAATCTCAGAATGAAATCCCATTTTCCATACAATCGTCCTTGGAGTCCTTTCAAAAACAATAAAAATTATAAAATTCAGTCCTTTGGGAGAAACACAAAAAAAAAAAAAAAGAATTTCACTTAATCAGTGAGAGAAATGAAAAAAGGACTAGGTACCTACTTCAGATTGTGATTCAATAATGGTACTGCAGAAAAGGATAATGGGGTAGCAAGTCCTTTGTCATATACAGACACACAATACAAAATGTGAAAAGAAAGACATGCATAACGAATACAAAAAAAAAAAAAATAAGAGAAAACTTTGTAAAATTTTATTTTTGTTATCCTTTAGTCGAGAGTCCGATTCAGGAAAAATACACAAACAAAAGCGAGAAAAAGGGAAATGCCTTTAATCATTTGATTCTCGGTACTCGTTTTGCCACCTCATCATACTCTAGTCGCTATCCATTGATGGCTGGTGGGTCCTTAAAGGACGTGAATATAACATATTTTCTCCTCCCTTTCATTGACATGTTGCATTTATCCTTTTGTTTTTCCTTTTTTTTATATTCTCTCATTTATTTCGTGGATTTTGCGTTCTTTTTCACCAGATTTCGTTGCACTGAATGTGTGTATTCGTTTTTTTCTGTTCTGAGAAAATAATTTTCACCTTATTCCATCCGGTTCCAGTTGTTGTACCAACCCATCCCCCAACTCTGTTGATTGTTTTGACTTTTGAATTATTCTTGTGGATTTTTTTTTAATTTTTGTGTTTTTCTTTTTCTCTCAGTTGCTTGCTTGTGATTTTCGTTTTTGTTTTTCACTTTTCTCCAGAATACACACTCTATTCATATATTTGTCTAGTCGTACTGTATTATTGGCTAACTAACCACCCTACCCAACTGAATTGGATGAATGTTTCCTTGCGCCTTCTCACAACACCCACCACCCACCACCCACCGCCCATCCACAATCACACTTTTCCCCGACTATGAGAAAAGAAATCATTTTTTCGTCGTTTTTTTGTTTTTTTTTTTTTGTTAGTGCATTGTGTGCATTTGATCGTGTCCTTTTTTTCTTTTCTGTTTCGTTTTTTGTTGGTTGTCGTCGTCCTTTTTCGTTTTCGCTTTTAAGTTAATTTTCTTAGTTGAGAACGTTAATCAATGTCAACTCTGGGATGGCAGTTGGAATAAATTGTTGTTTCACATCGTCAGGATCCTTTTGAAAACTATTTTTTTCTGTTTTTCACTTTTGTTCTTTCTAATTTTTTGTAAGTTTTTTTTCCGTTTCTATTTTTTCTTCAGTTTGTTGTTTCTGGTAACTCTGTTCTTTCTTGTTTTTTTTTTTTTTTTTTTTTTTTAATGAAATGAGAATGAAGAGTCAATGAGAGGAATCTCCTTGTGTGCACATGAGTTTTGTGGTTATCCTTAAAATACCCCCTTGCGAAATGAAATTAGTGTCGTTATGGAATAAATATCCTTTTTTTTAGAATTTTTTCGTTTGGTTTTTTCTGTTTTGTGTTAACTGGAATCCTTGTGTATACATTGAATGGACTGATAATGTTTCTACTATATATATATATATACTCGTATATTTTTTAAATGAAATGCATTTGGCTGGGCACGAGATGAATCCCTCGTTTTTAGTTTTTTCTTTTTTCTTTTTCCTTTTTTTTTTTTGACAATATTTTAGTTGTGTTGTTCGAGAATTGAATTTTGCAGGTTTATGGTCCTTTAAGTGTAAATTTTTTCAAGAAAAATATTCAACAAAAAAAATAAAGAAACACTTTGAAACACAGCACAGAAGAACACAGATACACAATCACTTGTTTTGGGTAGTTTCCCAAAATTGCAATTAATTTTTTTATACATGTCCCTATTGATCCTTTTTCTTTATGTGAACAGGAGAACTTTTCCAAGGTAAGATAGAATTTTTTGAAACACTTTTTAAAACAAATGCACAAGCACTAAAATTACATTTTTTTGAGTGAGAATGGTACACGTTTCATGGTTGTATTGGATGTCGTCCCGATCGCGTTTAAGCTAATATGGAATCTATCTTACCACGGATAAAGTTTCAGAGAAAAAAGTATGTGATTCACCTTTCCATTTAGGATATCAAGATATCTGTTCAACAGCACTTACATTTTTTTTATCAGTCAACACCCCAGCGAAAATCATTGTAGAAGAATCAGGGTCCAAGCATCTACTTCTACGCTCTACTTCGAAAGATACCCAGGAGTGGACCTGGGACTCGATCAACAAGGCTCTCCGTTTAGAAGGGCGTCTGCTCCCGATTATGCCTGCAGAATTCGTTTAGATTCCCTCCACTTGCCCGAGCCGTCCTTCTAAGATGGATTTTAAGCTTCTTCGATCCGGAGTGCTGACGTCCTACTTGCTGCACCCATCGTAGTCATTTTATTCAGATTTTTCGGAATATGGTCATGTCGTTGTACAACCGTACAATTCGTCATTCTATCTTCTCCTTCGTTTACTGCCTATACAGACGGGAGCCGAAGATGAAGATTACCCGAAGAATTAATCCTTTCTCATAAAGTCCGTATTTCTGCGCCAAAGAGTAAGAGTAAGATGGTTAGGATCTTATTCAAAGTCTTCGATAGAGGTTTTTGCTGTTTATTACAACTCTTTTTCACCCCAATGATACATCGATTGGAAAGGGTCATACGTTGTTCGATTCAAGCGCAAATCCGGCCTACAGATTTGGAGAAAGTTACTTCCCTCTGTACTCGTAAAAAAGGATGGTCGTGACCGGATGAGGTCACCATCTTATTTGAGCTACCATAGTTGGACCATATCCACACTCAACAAGCATCATTTTAATTTATCAAGAGAACACTGGGTTCTTATTTCGCAGCTAAGAAAACGGTATTGGGCTTTGAGTGCTACATTTTACCGGTGCACGTTGACATATGTCTGCAGTGTTATATGACCTCAAAGATAGAAATCGCACGGTATTAAGTTATATGATTTCGGCGACCAATTTTGACCACCATTTCGATAAATTATCCACCAGAAAACTTATCACGAAAAAGAGTAATTTTTTCGCGACTTCTGTAGCAAGTAGCGCCCCCTTGTTAGGACACATCCATACCTTCAAGATCCACCCATAAATATTAATCGATATTTCGTTCTCGAATGAATAAGGTCCAATGATGGCTCTTGCATGAAAACGGTCCGAACACGTTATCTACGGATGGATTTTCTGACTCCCAAAAGCGGTAATTCTGTTTATAAACAAGGCCTTGAGGATGGAAATATGCCTTATCGCTCAAAATGATATTTCAGTTGAACTCTTGATCAATTCTGTGCATATCAAACACTCAATTGGCAAAGAAACGATGCCACCGATGGTCAGCAAGCTGAAGTTAAATAGTCAATCGAACCTTATGGGCTTTTTGACCCAAGTCATTATGCAAAATTCTGCGGACTGTTGTTCGTGGCAATAAACCTAGTTGTTCTTGCCCAACGGGCACTAATTCGCTTTTCACATCACTAGTTTGTCTCAAACGCTTAAATATCTTAAACAACTTAACAACTGCTCGTGGTTCACATAGGCCGAGAAAAATGTTGACTTGTCAAACCACTTCAGGGAAATTCTCATCTTTGAAATGAATTTTAGGAATATCATCAATGAAGCGTTCCTTATCCCTTCATTGCGTGGATTTCACTTGACAGCTCTTTAATATCCACCAACATTCAAAAGGTCGTTGGAGTGTCAGGTGCTGGAAAAATTGACAGTCTTACTTGCTTTACTTGCGCCTCAATCAACAGGCGCCTCCAGCCATCTCGAACTTTAGCTAGCTACCTCCAGTTTCACATGCAAAGTTCGCTGAGGTCCCCTTCCACTTGTGTGCGTCACCTGAGTCGCGGTCTTCTTCTACTGCGCTCCCCCCTCGGACCGGAGTAGCTGCGATGCCAGCTTTGAGGTGTTTTCTTTCTTCGATCCTATCCCAAGTTTCTTTGGAAAGCCAAGCACTGTTTCTTCCTTGCGACCGACCGACTATACTTTCAGCACCGGATATGAAGACATTTCTCACAGCACACCAATGGTTTTCGATGAAGGTGGGTTCCGTGCTGATGATTGCTCTCAATCCTTGTGAAGGTGGTCCCCTAGTTGTTGGCGGATTGCTGGATCCTTTAGTCTATCGGCATAAAACTTAGGCATTCGGATGATTTCTTGGGATGTCAGACGAACTGCAGCTGTAGGTAGTCTTACGGTAGCAACCATCAGATAGTGGTCCCGGGCCATCTCCATATCTGCACCCCTTCTGTTACGAAAGTCCTGCAGACTGCTTCTAAATCACCGACTGATGGCGAAATGATCCATTTGGTTGGAAGTTGCTTGTCTGTCCGTCGACACCCAATTGATTTTGTGGCACGTTTTGTGCTCAAACATGGTCTCTTCTATTACAGGGCAGATGGCGTTGCAAAAATCGACGAAACGCTCGCCAACACCATGGTTTCCTATAACATGCCGGAATCCATCCTTGTCATTGCCAACCTTGGCATTCAAGTCTCCCATTACCATTGTGATGTGGTTTACTAACATTAGCAGCACTCAACCGGTTATAAAGAGCCTCTTTCACCTCGACAGAACAGAGCTCGTCTAATGGCTCCCAGGAAATTAAGCTTTTTAGAGCTATTTTTGAAAGCAGCAATCCAACGCCAGAGTAGAGTAGTACAGTGCCACGAGTTGGAGGCGTAGTGTCGGTTTCGGTAGCGGTTCTGATTTCAGTTGCGAAGAATGCTAACCTCCGTAACCTATCCCAGAAAGTTAGGCTTTTCGCACTTGTAATTTTACCCTATTTACGTAGATAGGGATACGCAAATAGTTATCCGGGACCACCACGAGGAAGTAAAATAAGCACTTCATCGTAATTGATTGTGGGGCTACTGGCCCAGACCAAGTTCTGAGCAATAGTTTCCCGACCAGGCAGGATGCAAATGGCCCAAAACAGCAAAACTTCTGCTGGCCAAACAATTCCTTCTGTCAATTTTCTTGCTGTGAGATTTTCTGCTGTCCAGATTACAATTATAGAAGAAAACCAAACGTTGTCTATGATAATATCGCACATGTCCTTCTACTCAAAACAATTCAGCGGATGTAGTTTCGACAATTTCCTTAGAGAATATCATATCTGCTTCATGGCAGAACACAAACAAAGCAGCCTGAATATTTAGACAAGAAGCTTGGTTTCCTCCAGTCGACTAGATCGCGTACGCTCATACAAATTCCTTATCTGTTAATATTAGGCAAATTAGAAGCACCAAGTCCACTCTTTTAAAATACCTGGCCAATCGACAATTAAATATAACAAATGGCTACATGTTAGTTACTTTCATTCAAAACTCCACATTATACTTACTTACTTACTTACTTAAAGTGGCGCTACAGTACGGGGTGAACCTGCACCCTAACAAACAAGCGTCTCCAGTCAACTCAATCTTCAGCTACCTATCTCCAGTTTCGAATGCTAAGTTCGTTGAGGTCCCCTTACACTTCGGTACTCCTCCAGAATTACGGTCTTCTTCTACTGCGCTGTCGTTCGGGGGAGATTCGAAGATTTTTTGGTCCGGAACATTGGTGTCCATAGCCTCTACGTAACCAAGCCATGTCAGTCGTTGGACCTTTAGTCTTCTAGCTAAGTTGATGACGCTTAATACCCCGTACAGTTCGTCGTTTTATCTCCCCCTCGAAGAATTTTCCTCTGAAAGCAGCCAAGAGCACCCTTATCCATTTTTAATAAAGTCCATGCCTCTGCCCGATAAAGCAGGCCTAAGCCTATGATTACTAAAATCTTGAAGGTTACTTTTGTTGTTCGAGAGAGGGTTTTGCCAGTCAATTGCCTTCTTAGCCCAAAGATGCAGCGTTTGGCAAGAGTTATTCTTCGTTTGATCTCAGCGCTGGCGTCGTTGTCTGAATTCGTAGCGGAGCCTAGGGAGACAAAGTCCTTAACTACGTCAAAGTTGTATCTGGCGAGGGTGACGTACTATCCGAGGCATCGGTATTGGGTATCCTTTCTAGTTGACAGTGTAAACTTGGTCTTGCCCTCGTTGGCTATTAAACCCATCTTCGTCGCTTTTGTCTCAATAGTCGCGAAAGCGCCACAGACATTCGCTGCTGGAGGGAATTTTGAAAGATTCCGCGTTAGCGCGTGGTGGTATTTACGAAATCACATGACAGTATATCGCCTTGTCTAAATCTTTTTTTGACGTCAAAAGTCTAGATGAGTTCGTTACCGACCTTGATGGAGCACCGTGCATTCTTCATCGTCACCCTCCACAAGCGGACGAGTTTGGCCGGGATGCCAATACTAGGCATTACCCTGTATAGTCCATCTCTATAGATGCTGTCATACGCCGCCTTGGTTCATTCATTTTTTTCAAGATCGGCCGTGGTGTGAATGTTTGGTCGGTTGTGGGCTTTCCTGGCCTGAAGCCACACTGATATGGACCAATCAGGCTGTTGGCAATCTGCGCTGTGATGCTTCTGTAGTTAACGCAGTTCAGAGGGTCTCCTTTCATGAGGATCAGACAAACAATACTGAGGTTCTACTTATCAGGCATACTTCGTCTGACCATATTTTACAGATAAGTTGGTGTATGCTCCTTACCACGTCATCGCCTACCGCTTTGAAGTGCTCGGCAATTTGGCCGTCCACTCCAGCAGCTTTGTTGGACATAAGCTTAAATATGAGTATTTTCACTTCAGCCAGATCGTGTGGACGGAATTTTTGCTCTACTTCGTCCAAGTTGAAAGGTTCATCATCGCTGTTATACAGTCTACAGAAATGCTCTTTCGAAAATCCTCAGAATCGAATGCCACTCTACTACTTCCATCGCCTCTATAGGCTTCGGTTCGGGCTTTGTGTCCGTGGCATGTATTTCTTTACCTTTTCTCAAAACTTCCGAATCTCATTCATAGAGTAGCATCCCTAAATTTCCTCGACCGAGCACTTCTCATGCTCCTTCATTTTCCTCCTGAGAAGCCGGTGATCGTCGCCCGTCTTCTGCTCCTAGAGGTCGTGAGCTCTAGTCATTCTATGCAGCGTCATTTTATATACATTTGCCTGCATATGCTTTCCGGCACTCATTGTCAAACCAGAGGTTTCGTTGTGCTGGCCGAGTAAAATTTATCACATCAGAGGTGGCATCTTTGATGGGTGTTTGGCAATGTTGCCACTTTTATTCGATACTTTATGCTGGCGGCTAGGGACTCTTATGTGATTAAGGGAGACTCGATCGTAAAAGGAGTTGGTGATCTTTTGCGATTGTACCGTACCTTAGTTACAATAAGTTAGGTATGGTTCGGACGTCCATAATACTGGAGGAGCGCCTTGCGCCGATCGCAATGTAGTCAACCTGGTTGATGGCTGATTTATAAGGAGTTCTTCAAGTCTTTTTATAAATATCGAATTGCGAGAACCGCGTGCTAGCTACGATAATTTTTCACTCTGTCGCAAGGTCCATTAGCTGGAATCTGTTCTTTCCGACATTACTACTAAAGATGCCGTCTCTTCCTAACTTTGCAAAGCCGTTAGGCAAACTCCGCGGAATATTATTATTTCGTTCTTCTTAGAGTAGTACTGGAACTGAGGTCAGAAAGTGTGTAGGCAACTAACTGCAAATATCCATTTTTGGATGTGCTGCCTACCACGGATGTGCACGTTGACTCATTTCCTGAAGCTCTTGGTTCACTGAAGGAATCAGAGAGCTATAAGTGCTGTACACAGTGATTCACTGTCTATGACAACAGAATAGAAGTAGAATGTTGGTAGAAAATATGTACGAGTATCATCAGCTAAAATCTATGTCTAAGCTGCATTATTCGATGATGAGATGTCATCTAATCCTTCAGTCTGACGTCGCCGATGACTGTGATTCGAGTTTGTACTGAAAGTATTCAAGATCTCCCTGACCTTCTTTTCTGAGAAAAAAAGAAGAAAAAACCAAAGTAGTCGAAGTCCAAGGCATGGGCCAGTCGCCATAAGTACTCCAAATATTCTGGAAAATATGTTTGGCCTATTAAAAGTTTATCAATACAAACAAGTCGTTAAGGAAGCCCTTTCTCGCCACATTCAGTCGCTTCATTGAACAATTTTCGTTCGTCTCCCAGAAAAAAGTCCAAAACACTCTCAATTTTCACTGTTCATTGCTACCCTGGCACTAAGGATTCCTGTGTTTGACTACAACCCCGTCTGGAAAGTTCTGATTTAATTTGAGGCCACCGACTACAAAAAAAAAGGGGAAATAGAAAATCCCAATGAAAAAGCAAATCAATTACGAATTTCTCACCTGGCAGCCGTACTCTACCATCGCCGCCACACCGCAAAAATCAGACGAAATAAAGAGAAAAGTTTAAGGAAGGCGTCCGTTTTTTTTTTTTTTTTCATATCGGCCTTAGTGGTGCAACACTCAGTCAATTCGAGTGGCATTTGTTAGAAACTTTTACCTGCGAAAAGGAATATGGGGAGTGAGAAAAAAGTTCATTGTTTATTTTCGCAGCTAAAGTTTTGCGTTTAATTACGGCAATCAAATTACTGGGTGTCGTAAGGATGTTAAGGAGTTTGTTTGGCAGATGATTTTGGGAATATAGCCTCCCGGTTAGTGGAAAGAATCAATCAGCTAGCTCTTATAGAGGGGAAAAAGATAAAAGTTTTCTATGTCTTCTTGATTCCAAAAGTGCCCAAACTACCCAGACTGAACGGTTGGTTTCTTATTTCACTTTAATAACAATTGAGAGATACAATTGAACCATTTAGCAATATGATCGCATTGTGTGCTGGCGCTGGGACAAATATCGAAGGCAACAGCATTGCTTATGGCAGTCACTTATTCTATGTTGTCCATTACATGGCATATTGTATTATTGAATCTCTAGCTAGCAGACTACCTAATAGTTCGTGGTTTACCTTTAACTCAATCGTCAGGATCATAACGTCTAATTCTTTTTGCCTGTGGAAGTGGAGTACTCAAACTTTGTACTTTAATATATCGAGCCTTATAACATACCTGCAACCTAGTTCAAGGGTTTGCCAGACATTTACTGAGGAGACCGCGGTGTTGTCGTTATCGTCACATATTTATAGAGCCACTTATGCAGAAGGAACATGCTTTTGCTAAGAGCTTATTTTAAGGCATCCTGAAGATTCATGCCACATGGGAAACCCACCTATCAATAAAAGCCGTAAACGAATATGCAGCCACACCTAATGCAGATTTATGTCTTGAGATGTACTTCTCAATGCGCGACTTTATATCCAGACGACTTAGTGAATTCAGCCTTCCAACTATGCGCGCCTTGCATTCACAAATTGGTAAGAGGGTTGTGAAATGCGTTGGGTCCAGCTTGAGTGTCGCTTTTCAACGCAGCTACATGATCTGCCAGGGTTTGTGGCTTTAATAACCCCACAGAAAGAAGTGTGGGGCGGTCAATCGCGGGTGTTCTTGCGAGCTAGCGCAAATCGCCAAAACGCGATATCAAATATCCTCCAGTCGCAATTCATCCAATTGATGAATGAAAATAGCGCTCAGCATCCATAATGACCGTTTGGCGAGCGCCTTTCTAAAAAAAAAAATGGTCCAGTGACTCCTCCAGCATAAACAGCACACCATGCAGTGACTTTGAATGGATGTATTGGCATTACTCGCGGATTTTCAGCTCCCCAGAACTGCTACTTTTTTATGTTCACGTATACACATAAGTGAAAGACCTCGCCATGTGGTTCACGATCAACACCCGTTAGCTGAAAGACTGTCTGTACTTTGTGAGGAAACATCTTCAAGTCATTCACCAAAATGCTTCGCAGAGATGTGTGTGTATATTCCAATTGTGTGGTCGATGTCGGCAGCACCCCTACGAGATCATCAGATATTATCTGCAGAACTAAAAGTATGAGGCCTTCCAGGGATTGGTCCAGTCTCTAAGAGTCGTGTGCCTAAACCCCGCATTGAACGACCGGTGGGAACCGGGCGGCCAAGTAAACAGACACGAAATCTACGTTACGCCAAAAACACGGACGAATTGTTCATCAAAAACTTCGTGACGATTATCCCGCGTTCGTCAGGAGTATAACGTTCCATTCCTTATTCACACAAATTCTACTTCTGTGTGCTTCTCAAATGCCTAAACCGAATTGACGTTCAACGCTATTTGTAAAAACTATGAAACTTTCCGATAGACTCATACATTATGGCTCACCTAGTGCATACTGTATCAAGCAAGAAGAGTGGACCATGGAATCACGGTTGCAATGCGGGACAGCAGCAGCCATTGTTCGTGCCGTGAACTTAAATGCCTACCGGTTCGCCTTGTGTAAAACGGCATCGGCACAGGTATACAGTGCATCCCAGTGCTTTTCGAAAACTTGCATTAAAGAACGTCTTAACACGGTTGCTTCGTTTCCAACAAAAGTCGGAAAGGTCTCCCTACGATTTTAGGCCTAAACAACAGACACCATGACGTTCCCTCAAGGGGGCGTACCTCATCAATTCAGGCTGTAACCGAAGTTCCAAGTTAAGCCTTTGCCGGGCTACCAGTAAGACATCTACAAATCTCAGAATCGTATATTAACTCGCCTCTGAAAAGCCTCCAAATATCTCTCTGGTCAAATGCTATGTCCATCAGTCGCAACTTAGATGTTCTTTTGCATAAGACCAGCTTTGCTCTACCCCGTTTATTATCAGATTACGCCATTGGACTGGGGCCTCCGTCATAACCACAGATGTCGCTTGTGTTTAACGTTTAACGTAGGTACCTGCCATGAAGGCTCAAGCCCACGGTGCGTCTTCGCACAAGATATAAAACCAATGCGTTGATAAGCGCCCTTCGGGTAGTACAAGTACCATCACCAGTACCAGATTCGAAGTCATGTATAAGGCACAAACTTCCCCTTTAGTAAAAGGTTGAGGCCTGTCTAATACCTCAGCCAGTCTGTGAGTTATAGCAATTGGTTGCAATGCAACTCCACATCGAGTAGACCAATCGATTCCATAGCAATCAAATGGTTGAGCACAGATCGTAGTAAACTACAACATACTCGTATGCTAAACCATAAGATGTCAAAGCACCGTTCGATATACTCTCCCAGCGTGTTGGGTATAAGCCGACAGCCAGCACGATGCTTCCACAAGGGGCCCTTCTCCCAGGTCAGGCTGGAACAGAAGTTCCAGGAGCCCCTGACCTCCCGTGGTACCAGAATATTGCTTCCGATCGATCTTCGTGGCCTTGCGATCTCTTCAAATTAGGCACCTTATAGCCCAGGACTGGCAATCTTTAAACAAATTTCGGCTATTCTAAAAATCCGCCCGCTAACTGCCTACTGCGTCTTCTATTAAATATTTCTTTTAGGTTTCTACGGTTTTCTTCGAACCGTATGGTGTCAGTGATAACTCCACTGACATGGTAGGTCTCACCATCAATGATGATGCCAATAGCCTGCAAATCCCTAACATCTGAGTAATTAGGGCACTCACATAAGACATGAAGCCGGTCCTCGTAGGTAGCTCCACATGAGCAGCTCCAAACGCCGCTAAGCCCTCTCTTACGCAAAAATGCATGCAATGCAGAGCCATGTCCGTTCAACAAAAAGCCCAGGCTGAGGTTAAGGCTCCTTTGAGAAAATACTGTCATGGTCAGCACATCCCTTGGGAAGCCATAACTAACCCTGCTGTTTTCGCTAGCATCCCATCTAGATTGCCATCTAGATAAAACACTCGCGTGTAGCAAGGCTTTACGCTCAATTACGGATAGGCCGTTCACTTCTGCCGGGGAAACCCAATCTCACTTATTTAGAGAGAGACCTTTTTTGATCTTGAAAACAATACCACGACGTATCACTTCCAGATCAAGAATTGGCACACATACATTGCCTCAGTGAAGACAGTGTGGCACATATCAAGCCGACTCTTTGGCAAGCCAAATTCGACGACGGTCATCCACAGTCATACCATGTTCCATATGTTGTACGAGCAACAAAAAGGCCATCATATATGACACGAATAGAACGCCTGTTAAGCCCCCAGTCAGATCGCAGAATACGCCTTACCTGGCCTACAGCACTCAGCATACGTTGTCTCAACCGTACCAGGTGACACATGAATTCCATACACTCACCCAATGTTATGCCTAGATATTTGACCTCAGTCACGTCATAACCACAGTAATCACCCTGCGGTCTTTCCATCAGAGGGCCAACACGAAATTCGCTGACCTCTTAGAGACGTCTAGAAGAGTCCGTTTAATCTCCCGGCAACATGAAAGTTATACCATCTGCAGTTATGCTTATATGAAACTTGGACGCAGGTAGTCCAAATGCAGGTTTGGATCCTGACCCCTCCGACCCCTGCATAGGGCTCCAATTGTGACCCGCGAGCCACACAAGTATCCATGAAATCAGCCTTCCGACTGCGTTCAGTGAAAATTTGATCGAACTTGCTTGAAAGTCGGCGGAGGGCTCTGGAAGGCTTTAAGTCCAGCTTCACCGATTCGTCATAATAAAATTCATAAACAGATGAAAGTTTCCTTAACGAGGAGTAAAATCGAACGTTGCCGTCCTCCAGAAAGACAACTGTGGGGTGTTCCAATTCGATTGCGGAGCGTTTCATGAGGACTCAACTACATTCCTTTTCTGGCTCAGCTTCTGGTCGAAAACTTTTCTTGGCACAGGAAAAGTCATTGCATCAGACGACGTGTCCACAAGACCAGAGCTAAAAGACAGTCAGCCTACAAGGTCATCAGAGCTGCAGCGCGTGTTGTATCAAAGGCCACTTCTCTTTAAATGGAAGATGGCTTCGAGAGTGCAGGCCGTAATATGATTTGGTGAACACATTAGATGGGTTAATTTTGCTTTGTTGCTCCACAAGTGGTGGCTTTTTTCTTCTGTGCACTTGCACAATTCCCATTTCAAGGCCTCTCTATATCTTTCTGATTTCATTTAATTTTCTCACAGCAACGTTGACCAGGAAACTTAAGACCGTATCTTGAATTCGATAACGGACTCCTCGCATATTTTTTGTGCAAGCAAGAAAACCAAGACACCAATTTGGATATATCAGTAGTAGAACTCGCTTATCATTCGATAGCGCTGCATTTTAGGGTGGAATAAGACCTCAGTCTCCACATCCAATTTTGATCCCCTAGTTAGCCCAGATCCAAATGCTTATGTGCAGTCTTCTTGCGCTGCGGCTTTCATTAGGCTTCTCAAGTAGGGGCTTGTCTAGATATCCCGCATACGAATAGTTCTCCGTTGACTCCACTTGGATAAGAGTCCATGATTTTGCAGAGTAAAGCAGGGATGATAAGGGTCTTATTGGTTCTTAGTTGCTCGGTTGCTGGTTTTTGGACGCGTCTTAGATTCACTACCGTTTACTAGAATAGGAATCAGCTTGAACTTTCTGAAGCAGTTCCGCATATTTAAACATCAGTGCGAAGACATTCTTCAAAAGGTGTTATGTTTTGAGCTCTGGAGTAAAACAATTTGACTTGCTACACCTTCCCCATGCAAGAATGTGACCAGCCGAATTTCTCGCCTTCGTTTTCAGGACTAGGGTTTCTGTTGGTTATCTGCCGAACTCGTTTTTGACGTTGTTGAACTTTCTCTAGTCCGACTTGACAATCGATTAGATTGGATGCTTGAGTCAATCATTCTGTTAGTCTGTCGTGGTTGTCTTTTTTTGTTTCTCAAACTTTTTTAGATTTACCTGTGAACAGTGTGCTTGCCGGAGTCTGATATCATTTTACCCGTAACTTTGTCATCTTAATTCCAAATGTCGAAAGCATCCATAATGCATTGCTCTGCTTCCCAATGACCCTTGTGAAGAATTCTTAACAAGACCGCGTATGTTCCTTCCATTGAGCTGTTTTTATTGCTGAGATAAAGTATACCTATCAAACTATCTTGAAGTGGATCGAGGATGATAACTGCCGGTTCTAAGGATCCGAAACTGTGATAGGTTTCCTTTCTTACTCAGCTTACCGAGCTCTATCTATCAGATCATCTCCAACAAGGCGAGTCAGACTGTCAGCTTTTTCGATAGAACCTTTGTACACACTGCAGAATTCTGATTTAGTTGTGCTTCCTAAGCAGCAAGATGTGCCTCCTAACTCAGCAAGGTGACTGATCATATTGTCACAGTATGCAACAAATTCAGAAAGGTGTACAATTAAAAGGCAATAAAACCGGATCTTGATACAGGTCGGCCTCCGCTATGACCTTCTTAAATACAAAGAAATTGTGAACGTGGTCTATTACTTCTGAAAACCACCTTCATCAACCGCCCCCAACTGCCTTCATAACCATTGGAAGAGTGTATCAAAAAATACTCCACCAGCTGCAGTTTCCTTCAGATTTTCCCATACCAAATCCCATATACGGCGAATATCATCCCCCGCCCGTTTTTGGCACCGCAATTCCGCAATGTTAACCTCAAACTTAAACTCTTTAACTCTCCGCAATAGCGCTCATTAAAATCAACAACAGCCCTGAGCCCCTATTTAATTCCAAACACACACATTGTCCTGTATATTAATATAAACTTAGTCCTGCCTGCGCTAAACTTATACGAATACCCTCGTCGGAAACAAATTTCGTACAGATTTTCATAGTCCTTTCTACGGGGAGTGTATGGTATATTTTCTCCTATTTTTTGGTTTCTTTTGTGTTTTCTGTCAGATTTTCGTGGGAACAAAGGCTAAAAACTCGCCTCTGCACACCAATTTCCCTTATGAAAGCCACTAATCCTTAAACATGCACACGACTTAGACTTTGCGGTAAAGGAAGGTGGAGGACTCATAAAATAGAAATACAACCAAACAAAGGATGAGACATAGTACGAGAGATTTTTTCGTTGGTTTATATTTTATTTAGAGTATGGGTTTTACTCACCTCTCACCCCCCCTTTGAAAGGGTTGAAAACCAAATGAGGTAGTGTGCTTAAAACCACACAATTTGCACACAATTGCCCGATTATTATGATGCGATAAATGACTCGGTAGAGGATGATAACGGAGCGGGGGTATGCAGGATCTGGTACCCAGGACGATACAACTTTGTCTAATATTGTTTTGTGGAAATTTTCATTAACGAGGATGCATATAGCTTTATACAGAGACACTAGACGACCGCAAAGGGACACAGAAACAGCACATAATTAATCTGCGCAGTAATGGAATTTTATTTCCAAAAAAAACAATTTCAAATTCAAATTAAAGGAATGAAAGTACCTGCAGGGGATCTACAAGTTGTGGGGGAACATTTTTATAATTTTTGAACAAATAATCGGTCTGGGAGTGAGCTGAGACATAATATGAGGCAAACAATTGGAATAAAGGTCAACAGGAAGGTGAAACCAAACAAATCTTTCTGAAAATGACAAGGAGATTTGCTACTGTCAAATGTGAAATGAGTAAATTTCTTGGCGAAATAAATTAAGAAAATTTATGTAGGCTTCGACCTTGTGAGACATAAATCAACGACAACGACAATGAACAAGGCCATCGGTTTGTGATTTGAGGGAAACGATTGTAATACGAGTATGTGGTTTCAAGTTACAGACGTTGCAAAGAAAATTTGCTGTACCTTAGCACCATTAGTAGGACAGTCAGTTCTTGAATCTATTACCTACTTACTTATCAGGCCAGCGACCCTTGGTGGGTCAGAGTCTGAGCTAAGCTTTCCATCTTTCACGGTCCCGGGCACGTTGATTCCAGTTTACTAGAATTACTAAGGCTTCTGGCGTCCGAGATTCCGCGATTTTCTTCATGAACCAGATGGCTGGAATCCGAAGATTCTCTTAGCTGGATCATTCTTGCCCATTCGATCGATGTGGCCGAGCCAGTGCAGTCGACGGATTTTTGCCTTCCGGACTGCATCTACATCTTTTTACAGCTCGTAGAGTTCGCGGTTATATCTTCTCCTCCATTCGCCCTCCTCGCAGACAGGACAGGATTTTTCTTCCGAAGGATTCCAAGATCTGTTCCGCTGTCCTGTCTATCGTTCAGTATTCAGCTCATTAAAGCAAGACTGGGAAGTTCAGGGTTTTATATAGCATGATTTTGGACCTTCGAGTCAGGAGTTTGGACCCTAGTTTTTTGGATAAATCGAAGTAGCAGTAGTTACCTAAGGTTATTCTGTCATAGAGGTTGTTCGACGGATCGGTTTTTGGTCGACAGCATGTACTTTGTTTTATCCTCTCTCATCATGAGACTGACTTGTTTGACTTGTTCTTTATTAGCAGTAGAAGCCTCAATAACGGCACGCTGGGAACGGGCGAAGATGTCGATATTGTCTGCATAGCCCAGCAGCCGGATGGATTTGTTAAACATAATAACTTCTGTGTTTACGCCGGCCTTTCGCACTATCTGCTCCAGCACAAGACTAAAGAAATCACACGACAGCGCGTCTCCTTGGCGGAATCCGGTGCATGTTTGGAATAATTCCGAGGTTTTGTTTGCAAGTTGTAGGGTGCATTGCGAGTTCTCTTTGTGGCGCGAAAAAATTCTATCAGTTTTCTCGCGATCCCGGCCATCGCGTTATATAATTCAGTGCGATGAATGCTGTCGTATGCGGCTTTGAAGTCAATGAAAAGATAGTCAGTATCGACTTGGAACTCGTTGGTCTTCTCCAGGATTTGCTGCAGTGTGAAGATTTGGTCTATCGTCGATTTGCTGGGCCAGAAGCCACACTAGTAGGTGCCGATGAGTGTGGTACGAAACGGGTTTAGTAGTTCACACAGTACGCTGGATAGGATCTTGTAGGCTACGTTAAGCAGAGATATACCTCGGTAGTTCTTACAAGACATAGGGTCGCCTTTCTAGAAGATTGATTGATGCCTAAATCCGTTAGAAAATAAAGTCGGCTTTAGTGGTAACTAACAAGAGAATAAAGGTGCGGTCTTTCTGCTACCGGGTGACAAATCAGTAACTACATTAGATCGCAGCTTATTGCCTGACAATATTGGATATACCTGAACGAATAAGAATCCCTACACATTTCGATAACCAGGTCGAATTGAAACCTGTAACAGAACTGCGCTTTTGAACACCATGGCAATACAACGGAATTGTTGGTCTACATCGTTCAGATTGAAACGATCATTCTACCTGACAGCGGTATATGGTTCATGGTCGCCGTTATAGAGTGTACAGAAATGATATTTCTAAATCCACAGTACCCTACTAAGATGTTACCTTGTTCGTCTCTACTGACTTCGATTCGCGGTATGTGTCCGTGACACGTTTTTTTACGTTTTGGTAAAACTTCCAGATCTTATTCCTGGAGTAGCATCTCATGCTCCTTCTTATTCCTCCTGCAAAGCCAGCATGTGCCTCTCTTCTTCTGCTCGTAAAACTTGTAAGCAGCTTTAATCCTTCTATGCAGCGCTGCGTTTTGCATGCCGCTTGCTTAGCTGCATGTGCTTGCCGGCACTCGTCATTAAACCAGAGATTTCGTTATGGTGGCTGAGTGAAACCTAGCACCTCGGAGACGGCATCTCTGATGGCTTTTAGACAATGTTGCCGCTGGTGTTCGATACCTGATGCTTGTGGCATAGGACCTCTTCTAGCTTCGACAATTTTTCTTCCCGCAGCAAAATCGAGTATCCTGAACCTTTTATCGGAGGTGGTAGGCTATACCTTCCGACAGTACTGCTAAAGATCCCTTCTCATTCCAGCTTTGTATTAAAATCGCCGAAGACAATTTTAATTACATAGCTTAGGTACTGCCCGTAAGTCTTGTCCAAGAGCTCGTAGAAGCCATCTTTGATGTAGTCGTCTTTCTCTTCTATTGGGGCGCGCGTTGGCGGGGCTAATGTTGGCAAAATCACACTTAATAGGGATTGTTACGAGGAGCTCGTCCACATGCCGACAACTCAACACTTCTTGCCTAAGTCTGTTGTTGATCTATCACTAGGCTTTTTTGGTCTAATTCTGTGACAGTTGTCGCATTATTCTACACTATGATCAGACTAATCATCACATGTGTCAAGGTGTGTCCTGAGATAAATTATCAATTGAGCAAGCAAGAAGATAGTGGTCATCTACAGTCAGAGCAAGGATATTAACATAATGGGTGTCACACTAATGTGCTCTATATGGCTGTTAACAACATCACCATTTGAGCTTGAACTGAGTTTCTAGATGGGTTACTAAAGCTGAACAATTCTATCAGCAAAAGTTGGTGCTGACCTCCTTGTGGTTCGTCTAAGATGATTTTAGAATCTTTTAGAAAACTGTACCGTTCTGCTGATTCGCCGTTGGTGTGTGCCCCTTCTTCTTGACGTTCACCATTTAATTCATCATTTTGGCTGCTTCTGTTCTAATACTTATGAATGCATCAGTGACAGCTGGCTGAGTTCTGTCAATGGTGTCAATGTCATCAACGTATGCAAGTAGTTGTACAGACTTTTAACAAATTCTGCCTCTGATCTCGACTTGCTAGCGTTGAAGAACTTACACGACAGCGCATGGTCTTGCCTAAATCCTTTTTTAAAGTAAAAGGTCTCGGAGAGATTGTTTCCGATTGTCATTCTACACAATCTGAGTTTAAAGGCGATACCAAGTCCAGACGTAGATCTGTATAGCTCGTCTCTATTGATTCTGTCATATGCGGACTTAAGCTTGGACTTTTTGGGTTTTTTTTCCAAGATCACCAAAAGTGTGAAAATTTGGTCAATTGTGGACTTATCGGGCTTAGAACCACAGTGATAAGGGCCGATCAGATATTTGAGAAATGCTTTCAGACGTTCGTGTAGTACGTCGGGCAAAATCCTGTACACGGTGTTAAGGAAACAGATTCCTCTATAATTGGCGTAGTGAAGAGGGCCTCCTTTTTGTGGATGCGGCAAACGATACAAAGGTTCCATTCTTCAGGCATGCTTTCTAGTTTCTACCGACCAAGTCTTGAAAATGAGTTAGTGCATGTTCTCACCAAGTTACCTCCCGCTGCCTTCAATAGCTCAGAAGGTACGCCGTCCGGCCGGCAGGGTTGTAGCACTTGGGCTTGGATATTGCTTTCCTCACTTCATTCCTGTCGGGTGGATCTCTTGATTTTCACCGTCCATGTTAAACGTTTCATTCTGCAGCAGAATTTGGGTTGTTTTCGAAGTTTAACAATCAGCAAAAGTCATTCTTCCATGTCCTCAACTACTAAGTTATCTTGTTCTGCTCTACACGCCTCTGTTCGAGTGTTGTTGCATTAACACGTTCTTCTTACCTGCTAATAAAACTTCCGAACATTGTTTCTGGAGTAGCACCCTCTATTTCTATGTTCTTTCCTCCTCTATGCGGTGTCGCTTTTTAGGCGAATTTATTCCCTACATGTGCATTCTTCATCAATTCATGGGTGTCGTAGAGATAGTCAGGTAAAGTCCAGCATATCAATTGCGGCGTTTAGGACGGCTTCTTGGCATAGATGCCGCTGGCCTTTAGCATTTGAAATTGATTCCATATGAGATGTCGAGGATTTGAGGAATACGCGATCGACGAAGACTCTGGCGGTTTGTTATGATTTCAGCTGTTTAACATATTTCTTGCTGTAGCGTCTGGAATATCCGTAGACTTACTTTGGCTGCAATGACGTAGCAGTTCGAGTCTATATACGACGATTTTAACATCATGCTCGTAAGTTTTGTCTAGGGGTTAGTAGAAACATTACTTGATAGCGCCGTTTACTTTTTGTATATAGGGACGTAGGCGCATATCAGGCTTACGTTGGCCAAAAGATCTTTTATGCGTATCGGTATGTTATAAAGCGCTCGTTTACGTGCCGAAACTTCAACACTACTTGTGCACCCAAACGAAAGCTGTTTGTTTTTTCACAGTTTTTCGTTCTATATTTTCACCGCCCATCTCATCGAACTTCCTGAATAGCAGCGACATCTGCTTTGTAGCAGTCGAAGGCCCCCGATAATTATTCGGCTGTACGCGGTTTAAGATTCGAAGATTCCATGTGCAGATTCAAGCGTCGCGTCGTTGTGCTGTTTTTGTTTGTGGTCAACAGTAGATCCGACCCTATTCACGACTTTTGGGTGTTTCAGGGAGCTTTTTACGTCCCCGGGTAGTTAACCACACGCACAACCTCCAAGCTGGTGGGTCAAGCCCTCTTATGACCCCTTGGACGATAGATGCCGGATATTCGGAGTCAGAAGGCCACTAGGTGAACGGAAATATCCGTCCTCGTTCGGATTGAATTGTCTTGCGTGACGATGGGATGTTACTGGTCATTACCATTTAACAATCTGCAGAAATAATTTCTCCGGATTCCTAGCAACGACTATGCGGTTTCCTTCTCCATCGTTGCAGATTCTGTTCGTTTTATTTTTTGCTAAAACTTCGGAATTTCCGATCGTATCACCAAAGTTGCCTTCCTTGTCCAGCTTGGCATTAAAATCTTCAATCGCGTCATATTTAGGGCATTGCTTGTAGTGTTTATCGAAGAGCTCGTAGAACCAATCTTTGGTAAATGTAGTCCTTTTCCTCTGTCAGTGCATGGGCATTTATGAGTGAATTAAACATTTATGCGAATCTTCGTCAGGTGTTCGCCAACGTGCCTGAATCCAAGACTTGTTGCCTGAATCTACCTCTGACATCGAATTCGCATTCAAGTAAATGCTGCGATTTCAGTGCTTGTCGTGTTGGAAGTCTGTAGCATCACAGTTTTTCATCCTCTTTTCATCCAGTCCATCCCATTCCATTTCTTAGATGGCTGGTATGTCTACTTTGTACCAGTCGAGTATCTCCGCTAGTTGGTCAGCTGTACGCGTCTGTTAAGGGTCGAATATTCCACGTTCATGTCTGACGATCGTTGTTTTTTGATCGTTTGCCAGGCTATAAGATGTTTGGTAATATTTTTGTCATCTCTTCCGTATACGGTTGTGAGCGCTATGATGGCGGAAGCTAGTATTATGGTTCCACGCATTTGCCATTTAGAGTAAGCTTTTACTCATGTGGTTAACCCCCGGCAACATCACTGTAATGTAGGACAAGCACTATGCTACAAACTTCGAAAGGGTAAAGGGCCTACTACACTGCGGCCAGATTGATCTATTGTGCCCCTTTCTTGCAATAGTTGTTTAATATTTCCAGGAATTGGATCAGCCTCTTTTGCGAGGTCGCCTGCAGATCCTCCTTCATGGACAATATATTTACCAGTGGAGATGATTCCCAATAATTCCCAATCTCCAAAGATGTTTGGCCGTTGGTGTTCCTCACAGAAACCTTATTTGTTTCCTATCAAACAGAACGGCTATTTTATAATAATTTAGCAATTTCTTTGAGTGGTTAAGACCACTGAAACCATCATGACCATCGATTTCAGTATTTGACTGTGTATAGTCTTGCCCGATGTTTTGTTCCTGCTTTAAGTGGTTATGGCTAGAGCCAAGAGTTGGGCAGGGTCCAATGAATGTATTCTTGCCGATTTTCTTGTTTGAGTTATTCGCCTTTTTATTGCCGTCGTGACCCTCATGGTCTGGTACCCACATTAGTGAGACTTTGTTCAGAGTGACGAGGTTGTTGAGTCTTTTATGACAGTCTTTTCTGAGTAGCTAGTTCGTCCTTTGAGTACCGATTGTCTATCCGAGGGTATAGTTACTTTGACCTTTTCGTATCCTTTACTTAATAGAATACAAACAGCTTCCAATAGGGCCTTTAGTTCCGCTTAAAAGATGGTGTCATCCTTACTTAATCCGCATGAGATGTATCCTACTTCTTTGTTCCTAATACAACACCCACCCAGTTATATAGGATTTGTGTTCTATTCGTTGTGAGGAAATAGACCCCCATACCCTTCGAAGAGCTAATGGTCTTGACATTTGGCAAAGGTGTCCTCTATTTTTTTTAGCATAAACAAGAGGTTACCTTATTGGAAGTTGTTTGATTGAACTAGCTTGAGTGCATATATGGCTGCTTCCTTTTGAAATACTACATGAAGCAGATCTTGGTCTAGTAACAGGCCGCAGAGTCCCCGTAGTAAATTTGCTTCTTTAAATTTCTACTTACTACTTAGGTCGTCAATTGTTATATTGCCGAGGGTGATCTGCAAATCGAATATCGCTATCGAAAGTTGTTTGCTTGTTCTCCTAATATGTAAAGAAAAAGGTAACCCATCCACCCGAATCATCACTCACTTCCTTCCAATTTTTAGTTTATTGTCCCGGTAAGTCTCGTATTTATTTTATTTCCACCTTCCACCTTCCACCTTCCACCAAAACAAAAACACTACTCGTACATATTGCATTCTACTTTCTGTTACTCCTTCCAAAAATTAGAAAAAAAAAATCAAAACTTCTGTGTGTTTTATTTATTATTTTACAAAATTTTGTTTGCTAACCAAACTAACTATGGATTGTGTAAGTGATAAAGTTAATTAATACTCAAGGACATCTTGGTTATCCTGCAAAATAAAGAAAATTTATTTTTACTCCTAACAAACAAAACAAAACAAAAAATGATATTAATACCAAAATAAACTGTTTCTGTGTTGTTGACTGCACTATTTTTTTGCACATACTGAAGCAAAATAAAAAATCAAAAAAAAAAAAAAAAAAACAATTTATGAAAAATCAAAGAAATTATTTTATTGCCAAAAAAAAAAAAAATAAATTAAACAAGATACTTAGCTCCAACTCATTATTGTTAAGATCAACCAAATCATTTATTTAATTTTTTTTTTCTTAATTTTCTTAACTTTTGAAACTAAGTTTTATTTTTATGTTTTAGAAGTTAATTTTGTAAAATTAATTTCTTACATAATTTAATTTTTTTAAAAATTTCTTTGCTAATGCATATATATAATGAATATTGTATTATTGTTTAAATTTAGTTTTATTTTTTTTTTCTTTGTATTTTGAACCAAAGTGAATGTTTTTTCAAATGAATCTAATTTTTTCTGTTCACCAAATATAAATATAAATATAATTTTAATTTACATGTATATTTACCAAAAAAAAAAAACAAAACAAGAGATCCTTGTATTTTTAATTATATAACTGCTTTCGTAAACATTTATTATACATATATATACATTTTGTTTTTTTTTTTTCATTTTAAATGTAAGAAATAAAATTTAGTGACTCTTTTTGTATTTATCAAAAAAAAAAAATCGATTTATGAAAACCAAATGCGAACATTTTTTTTAAGGATAATATAAGTTGTCGATACAAAAAAAAAAAAAACAATTGACTTGGGAATGTGTGTTTTTATTTACTTAGTTTTGTTTTTAATTTTTTATTTTTTTTCTAATTTATTTGGCTGTAAGAAAATTACTTTTTTGTATAAAGAGATAAAAAATATTTAAAAAAAAAAAACCTTACCGTTGTCATGAGATGAATTTCTGTTCCGAAGGATTGTCTGTGTTGAGTCGTCCTTTGGTTTGTTTGTTTACAATTTTTTTTTTTTTTTACAATTAAAATAAACCTATATACGATTTTTTGTGTCCTTGTATTCCTTGTAAGAGCATCTAGCCCGGTATGAATATGGAGATGTTTTTTTTTTCTGTTTTTTCGTTTTGATTCTTAATTGGTTCCCCTTTGATTTTCTTAGAAATGCTGGTTAATAAGAAAATTTACAAAAGCCTTAAAGTGTTTATGAACAAAAAAAAAAAAAAACAAGTAAATCATGGAAAAAAAAATTTAAAAAAAATTATTCTCGTCTGAGAAATGTATTGCATAAGGATGATGAGATGAAAATTCATTATACTAAATAATTTTTTGTCATGTTTATTGTTATAAGCCATATATATATGAGAACGTTGAATTTAATTTTGAAAGAAAATAATATATATATAAAAATTACTATATATAGCGATTGTTTTTAATGCTAATTATTTTATTTTTTTTTTTATATATATATATATATATCCATTTACTTATTACTTAATGTACACTTAGTTTTTTATTTCTGTTTTATTAGTTTCCTTTGGAAAGATATATATATTCGTATTCGAAAGTTTGAAAGCAGATCAACGTCGATGTTTTTACAATTTTTCATTTTCCAATTTTATTTTCAGTTCTACGCTTTTGAAAGAGATTTAAAAAATTAAAAAAAAAATAAAAAAAAAAAATATACACTACTATATAAATATATTCCAAATTACCTATTTGAATATGTAATTGTTTATTATTTTTTTTTATGATTTCTGATTTAAGGACTCGAATTTGGTTTTGTTTTAATTGTTGTTATTTCATTGTGATCAATTTTTTAGTTAAGATACATATACTCGTATATCTATTTTTTTTGTAACTGAAAAGCCAGCCAGTGGAAACGTGTTTTCGTTTGATAAAAAAAAAAAAAAAAACCTAGTTGTTCTTTTCATGAGATTTTCGTTTAATTAATTTTTTTTTGTCTTTTTTTCTTTTTGAAAATATACATATATAATGGAATTTTGAAAAGAGGAAATGCGTAAAACTATATATATTTGATATGGAATCGTTTTGAGATATGCATAATATACATACTTACATACATATATATATAAATATAAATTTATTTCAATTTTTAGAGCACCACTTTTTTTAAATATATGAAAATACGATTTATGATTTATTCTTTTTTCTATTATTATGTGGTTTTAGTTTTAGTTTTTTTTTTACTTTATACAATATTCTTTTGGTTTTAATGTTAAAACAAAAACAAAATTTTCACAAGCGAGCTAAATAGTATATTTCTGAGAAGACATTTGCTTATTGATAGTCTTTAGACACAGAATTGGTTTCATGAGATAAGGGTGTCCAGAAGAAACATACTCCGAGGTCAAGGATCGTACAAATAATTGTGTGACCGGTCCGGAACCGAATCGCCTATAGTCCATTTCATTTATGAATTCTAAAACAAAATCGGAGTAAAGTAACACTATCACCTCATAGCCTTCTAGATAAATTTTAGTGCCACCAGTACCCCTATATTCATATATGAATAACTGACTTGTAAAATATTTAAAAAAATGTCTGCTCAAGTTTCAAAATATGCCTGTACATATAATCTCCTTGATAGTATGCACAGATAGGCAGTCATGCATAGTCATGCCGACTAATACCTGTTGAGAGTGCCGGTCATTGAAACATTTGTGTATCCCACACCCATGCGAAAAATCCAAATGTTCGTCTATCTGTTCGAAATTCCTTGTAAAGTCATCTTGTATCAGTTGAGGTATCTTTAGCGACTTATTTATTTACTTACGTGGAGCTACAGTTCGGGGTAAACCATGGGCTTCAACTAACAAGTCTCTTCAGTTCGCCCTATGCTCAGCTGGATTTCTTCAGTTGAATACTCCAAATCCGTTGAGATCTCCTTCTACTTGAGCGTGCTATCAAGGAAGTGATCTTCCTCTACTTCCTTACTATAGGTCCTGGCCATTTCAAGCGACTGGTGTTTTTTGAATAGATCGATGTTACTGTGCAGGTGGTACGAGGGTTATACCTTCCGACCGAACAATAATACAAGACATTTTTTCTCAAGATTTTTTTTTATTTTTCTACATAGTCTCCTTTTAACTCTACACACTTCTCTCAGAGATGCTCCCATCTTTCTAACCCGTCCAAATAGTACTTGGCGTTTTTCTCAGCAAAATAATTGCTCACGAAGGTGATTGCCTCCTCATTTGACGAAAATCTCTGTCCTCCGAGCGCAGTTTTTAGATGAGGGAATAAAAAGAAGGCGCTTGGGGCTAGATCTGGTGAATAAGGCGGATGGTCAAGCAGTTCAAACCGTAATTCATGGATTTTCGCCATAGCAACCGCTGAGGTGTGACACGGCGCGTTATCTTGGTGAAACAGGATTTTCTTTTTCTGCAAATATGACCGTTTTTCCGCAATTTCTGCCTTCAGCTCGGCAAGTAATGATGCGTAGTATGGTTATTCCTTTTTGAAGATAATCGATTAAGATAACTCCTTTACTATCCCAAAAAACTGTCGCCATCACTTTCCGAGCCGAAAAAACAGTTTTTGCTTTTTTTTTGGAGCCGGCTCGACCTTTGCAATCCACTGTTTTGACTGAATTTTTGTTTCGGGCGTAAAATAGTGTATCCAAGTTTCATCTACAGTGATTAAACGGCACCAAAACTCGGACTTATTGCGCCTAAACTGCGCCAACAGAACGTTGGAAATGTTCATTCGAACACGTTTTTGGTCTAACGTAAGCAAACGCGGCACCCAACGCGCGGACAGCTTTCTCATGCCTAAATCTCGATTTAATATGTAACAAACACATTCTTTGGACCTTTTAATAACCTCTGCTATCTCTCTCACTTTAATTTGGCGGTCGTCTAACACCATTTGGTGAACTTTAGCAATGTTATCGTCAGTGGTTGCAGTTTTTGGACGTCCCGAACGTTCATCATCTCCCAAGCTCTTACGGCCACGTTTAAATTCAGCTGCCCAAAATTTCACTGTGGTAAATGATGGTGCAGAGTCCCCATACACAGAGTCCAACTTATTTTTGATTTGCGTAGGCGTATTGCCTTTCAAACACAAGAATTTAATAACAGCTCGATACTCAATTTTTTCCATTTTCACAAATAACACTCACATTGACTCACTCGAACGACTGTCAACTAAAAACTGCGCGTTCAAAATGACTGAAACTTCGGTAAGTACCTGTCAAAAGATGCACAACTAGCATTCACTAGCTTTTATTGACGAGTGCCGCTATCTTTACGTTGCGATCGGAAACTTTTCAGACAACCCTTGTATAATTCCTCATTGATTCTTCTCTTTGAAAAGCTCGGCAACGCAAACGCGATCGAATATTTTTCGAAGAATTTTTCTCTCGAAACGATAGAGGATATCTTCATACGTTTTCGATAGAGCCCACGCTTCAGTACCATAAAGTATTATAGGACTAGAATGATCAAGGCCTGCCCTTGGTTTCATCAAGCGCTGGTCTGAGAAGTTTTCCAACCTTTGTTAGGCTTCTTCTTGAATATGCAACCCAAGCTTAGTCACCCTAATACAGAACTCACATCCTCCGGATAGAAGCTGTTCAACGCGGATTTTAATGATTTGCTTTACGTGGCCTTCTCTGGAATGACAGCCAAAACTTACAACCTTATACTGACCGGCTGAAACTTATAAATTTACAACCCCTTTCTATACGCCGAAAAATTGCCAACGTCTCTTTATTCATCAAATTTTAGTTGGCAATATCGATTGTCCTTTTTTACTTCAACTTATTTCTTTCAACAGCAACCTACGCAATCTTAGGTCTGTGCCACTTTTCCGGCTCAATCTTCACGGAACGAATTACGGATACTTGGAGCCAATGTCTAGAATGCTTCGTGAAGGTAACGATATTCTGCCGCTCTTCGACAGAGCAAACTCTCCCTCAAAAACATTCTTATTACCACCTGACGTCCTAACTTTCTTTAACCGCTCTCACCCTTTAGTTGTAAGTGGAGTTGTTACTTTTAAGAACAAGCTTGCAATAAGCTGTAATAAATCTGTCCACAAATCAAATCAAATCAAACTCTTATATAGACTGTCCTTAGTTTTGCGGGATATGGCCTTACTACTTAATTACGTTTTTAGCCCAAAGGATTGGTAAGAGGGATTTTTCGCATTGTTTCTACTGTCGACTGTGACATTCTGTCCAATTTGTTGATGTTCGGTATCCCTTTTTGTTCACAGCATATACTTGATGTTGCGCTCATTGGCAGCTTCCGTTTCAATACTCACTGAGCTCCGTCTGTATCATCCACCCACATACTTGTAGTAGCACAAATTGTTCGGTGTTCTCTTGTAAATTCCGCACAATTCTTTCAAGTATGATGTTAAAGAAATCACATGATAGCGCGTCACCTTATCTAAAACCTTTTTTTACGACAAAGACTTCGCTACCGACCTTGAGGGAGCACCGGTCGTTCTCCATCGTCATTTGGTAGGGATGATAAAATTAGACATAGTCGATTGTACAGTCGATTGTGGACTTTCCGGGCCAGAAACTACTCTGATTGGGGCAAATAAAGTTGTTGACGAATTGTTTCAAACGTACACCCGATATGGTAGCATTCATCATCAAAGCAAGGATATTCTGGCGGTGGTCTGGTGTAGCAAAGATTCGGGGCGATTGTACAAATCGCGGCTTTTCTGCGTTCAATATTCTCACATTAGTTCGTCTTTGTTATGGCGATTGGGAAATCTGCATTGGTACCTGGACTGCAGCAAAGTAGTGATCCGATTACCTGTTGGCTTCCCGAAAGGTTTGGACGTTCAGAATATTAGAGCCATGCCTAATCACAAAATTACCGATTGCATCAAGAGTTTCACGATCCAGAGCTGTCATGTCTCCTTGTGTGTATTGAGATGAGGAAACCGTATGCTTCATATTACGTCCCCCCGTAAAGTCAATATGTCTAAGTCCGTTTTTAGACGCTGTATCGTACAGGCTATGCTTACTAACTGTCCCACCAAAGATGTCCTCGCTTCTTATCCTGACATCGTTCGTACGACATTGCACATACTCGTATGTCTTGTCGAGGAGCTCGTAGAAACATTCTTTGGTGTCCTCGTCTTTCTCCTCTATGTCCTAAGATGCTAGCTCACGTGTTGACAACTCAAGATGTCTTGCCGCGTATAAAAAATCTGCACCCCAATGAGCGCTGTTTCTATTCGCTATAGCAAAACCCGTAGTCGATATAGTTTCTCGTCCTCCTTTTGCTCGGCCCATCCCATCGCACTTCCTGAGTGGCGGTGCTATCTGCGTGAAAGCAGTCAAGGGCCTCCGGTAATTTTTTGGCTGAAAGTGGCCTGTTAAGTATCTGAGCATTCCGCATGTAAATCCGAACATCGCTGTCCTTTAATCGTTTGGCAGGATCGTCAACGATGAATCCGATATTATCAGAAGCTTTTAGCTGATTCGTAAATTGTTTTCTTATCCCTTCCGTATAGGGTTGAGGACCCTATGATAGCATAGGCCAGGATTATGCCTCTGGTAGAGTAAGGATGTACTCATGCTGTTATCGACGACCACCACTCGAAGGTAGGACAAGCAATACGTTTATTTGGACGATTGTAAAAATCAAGGGAACGAATGAATAAATTAGACATTAAGACCAATTGCAGGACCATTAGTAAGAAATAATAAAGCCTATTATTATTATTAAGACCCTACGTAAAGTCACCTTTTACTTTTTTTTAGTTTCAACAAGAATAGCTGGTCTTACAGTTCTCTAAAAAGGTCTCCCTCGAGCTAGGATTGCTTATGTAGTTACTCTTTTAATAAGGGAAGTTTAGTTAATAAGGTCAACATCTTTTCCGGCAAGATCGAGAAAGATTAAGAATTCTCAATACTTCTTGTAGAATGATCCTTTTTCTAATGATGCACTATGGGATCAGACTAAGAAAGTCAAAAACTTGCATGAGAATATCATCTTTTTGAATATTTTATCATCCAATATTTTGACGGTTAAATTTTGTTTGGATCGATATTGACCAACTCTTTGATAGGTGTTGTATAAACTCAACTCAACACCATTTGATTGAAGCCAACGGGGTCGAAGCACATCGACTTTCAGATTGCATGTCCGGTAACCATCGCTGATATTCGATTTTGTCATGGCTTTTGAAGTAGTCATCAAAGTAAGTTATTGGCGTGGTGGTCTTTCACCAATTGAGCACATGAAGGCCAAAAACCTAAGCCTAAACACTTCCATAATTCAAACCTGTGAAGAACAAGAAGCATCTCCGCCTCTCCAAAGAAAACGTTGGCACTGTCGCTTATTTGCTTCGATCCGAATTTAATGACACACTTCTTTGGCGTCTTCAGTAAAAATTGTGATTTGGCAAATCATCGTAAATTGATTTTCACCTGAAGAAGTGGCGTTGCCTATCTGGGATTTATTCGAAAACTTTTCAATGATTGTTGATATATTTTATGCCATACAAGTTACAGCTGAACTGCACAGCCTTGTTCCTCAGATATCGGCGCATACGTCAGAATAATATCGTCGAAGGTCTTAGCAAATAAAATGTCTTTGGCACGGAACATTGTATGATAGAGGTCCAGACTTCAAAGGTCCCCTTAAATTTATATTTCTCTTGCCTACTAGATAACTTATCTTTAACAACTGCCCCCAAAACCCCATCAGTCCCCAACACGCTGTATTCCTTGCTATTTACACGCCAGAGACAAAGTTCAAATTTATCATTACTAACGCTTCCGTAGCACTGGTCATTCCATCCAAAACCTACTTCACAAATCTGCTCCGGTCTGCAAGGAATTTAATTCTTCTCCGACCTCTACGGGTAGGTCAGGTTGCCTGCGGAGCTTTGTAAAACGTAATACCACACACGCACTGATTTATTTCTCAGCAGCGACAATTTTTGTCCCGGTTTTACACAAGGAACTCCAGAACTCCTTTACTCGAAAGTTTCTAAACTACCTACATCTAGATAACTTTGTTGTTGACATTGTTGTGCAAGTAAAATATTACGTCATCGCCATGAAAATCATTCCCTTGGAGAGTTTGGGCATATGTGAGTGCTAGATTTGCAACTTTAAGCACTTCTCATATTTCGAACCTTGCATTTTCGGCTGAATAGGAAAATTTCGACATGGAAGAGACTTTCAGCCCATAGTTGCCTAATTGCTCTGAGTTTTCCTTTCCTAGTTTCCTTGAACAAATATCACGACATCACGTAAAAAATTTCGATGAATCCTTCAAGTACGACTACCCATACCAGATAGTCTGCTGCTTAACGTGGGAAGCTTCTTTTCCGACTTAACATAGCTTACAAATGAGCCCAAGGGAGTACTTGATATTGATAGTTGCACCACCAACACCCTGAACGTATCTTCAATTTCCAACCCTGATAACTACGTAGTCGATGTACCCTCCTCTCCAGACTCGTTGGAATACTGTGTCATATCAGTTAATTTCTTGTGCGGTCAGTGTGCAAGGCAGTTAAAAAAAGATTTCTAAAAGAATCGGATGACAATACGAGACAGACAATTAGAGCCGACAGCTTCTCTAAGAACTTTAACTGGTCACACACTAGGATACCGCTGTTGATATAATCACAAAATCCATTATCTTTGAACTGGGATCCTTTACACCTCGAATGAAGAGTATCAAGCCAAAAGCAAAGACGTTATACAAGTTGAGCTCCACAGAAGCTATTAGGCTAGAGGACTATTTTCTCGGTTTTAGAAAATCAACCCGCTAAAGAAAACTAATAAAGATTCAAATGAATCAGGAATAACTGCAACACCTTTCTAAATCGTGGGTAATTTCAACAGGACCAAAACTAAGGTAAAAAATTCAACAATGTCCCGAACGCAGTATACACTTTTCTGCTTTACCATCCTGCATCTCAACGCTCATTTATAATGGCATTCCTTGTCAGCTCTTTGGATAAGGGCAGCCTGCTCGCTGCGTACTTTGCGGCTAGCTCAACGCATCCAGATTAAGCTATGTCTCTACAAATCCCTAATTGGATCAAATCCTCTATGGGACGAATCCACTTTCGCACTCGTGTAATACTCGTAGCAAGAGTACCTAAAGATTTTAATAAACACAAATTTGCAGGTCCAGATGGTATAGCTCCCATTCTTCTGAAGATCTTCCAAGCAGGTAAACCACTTTCTAAAGCGTGGTTTACCTCTCCTCCTACATTGCACTTACAACTCTTTCTTCTAAGGTTATAGATGCCCTGATAATTCGTAAGCCCATGAAATATCTCGAGACGCGAAAACTTCTCAATGGCAGTAGCAATAGGTCCACTGGTGATTTGATGCCATAACTCATAGAAAGTGGAGCCATCATCTATACTAATCTGGTCACAGCAAGATAGTTGCGCTTGATATATCAAAGTCTTTCGACAGACTTTGACATGATGAATTTCTTCTAGAAGCTGTCTGGAAGACTTCTATATTGTAGCCAGACCAGAGGGTGTGAAATATTTCTTACATCGCTTGAGGAAACCTAGACATTCCACAGCATTTTTGGCGACATCGAATATATGGTCATTCCAACGTAAGTTGTCGCCGACACATATACCGAGAATGGAAAGTTTTTAGGTTTCGACGATGCAAGCGCCATTCATGGATAATAGCTGAGTGTTTAAATTTCACTTTAATGACAGCAGACACCATAGAGTTTTGGAAGCATTCAAGTCCGGGAATGAATATGAAAAGCAGAGAGTACTGTCATCAGCAAAGGAATATATTGAATTAGAAGTAGCAGACAAGAGATCGTTGATGAAAATTAAAAAGAGTGTCGGAGACAGAACGGAACCCTGGGGCACACCAGCATTTATTTTGTGAATATCAGACTTAAAACCATCCAAGACAACTTAAATTGAACGTTCCGAAAGGTAATTTCTAATCCATTGATGAAGAGAGTCATCGATCCCAAAAGCATGCATTTTCGACAAAAGAGCCTGACGCCGAACTCTGTCAAATGCTTTAGAAATATCAAGTGCAACTATCTTGCTTTCGCCAGATTGATGTACGCTTTGATTCCACTTTTCGGTGAGACATGCTATCAGATCACCAGTGGACCTGTTGCTACGAAAATCGAAAACAGTACTGCCGGTCATTGAGAAGTTTTCGTGTTTCGAGATATTTCATGAGCTGACGGTTTATCAGGGTTTCCATGACCTTGGAAAGAAGGGGCGTATGTGCAATGGATCTGTCGGAGGAGAGAGAAGAAGATGACAAGTGCAGGATTGATGAAAAAGCTTACGCAGTGGTTTTGCCAGCGTGGAAAGGTGTTCTTCAGAAGAAAAGGAGATATGCCATCTGGACCAGCGGATTTATGTATGTTGACATCTTTAGATCTTTGAGATCTCTTGCTACTACACGAGTGCGAAAGTAGGAGTGTTGAGCTAGCCGCAAAGTGTGCAGTAAGTAGATTGGCTTTGTTCAAAAATCTGACAGCTGGAATGTCGTTGTAAATGAGCGTTGGGATGGAGGATGAGGCAGAATTTTTAATGTTTTTGACGAACGACCAAAATTTTGTACTGCCTTTGGGGCATTGCAGTATTTTTTTCCTCAGTTTTTGGTCGTATTGGAATTTCACATGCTTGAGAAGACGTTGCAGTCATTCCTGGCTCGTGTGAACTTTTTTCGGTTTTCCTCTATCGGGTTGGTCTTGTAGGACCGAAAAAACAATTCTCTAACCCTGACAGCCTCTTTACAGCTCGAGGCGTACCATGCCTTTTCTTTTGGTTTGATACTCTTCATCCGATGAAGGATAAAACATCTCATTCCAAAGAGAATAGTTTCTGTGATCATGTCAGCAGCGACATCCACGTCGTTATCGAGGAAATATAACAATTGCGCTCAATAATATCACTCGTTATGTATATAATCTCCGTCGATTTGATTATGTACTATATCCCATTATTCAAATAAAATTCTTGGCTGCAACCTTTACACATGCCTGAAATATTTATCCCTAAAAACATTGAATAACATAATAATAAATAAAGAACCAAATTATCTTTTTGAATATATAACGTTCGCAAATTCTTCTCGTTCTTTTATATTATTGCAACCAAGATTTACTTGCAGACACTCAGAGCGTCAATTTCTAGTTTATGTCACAATGCAGTGGAACAATTTACCTATTTTCATAAGAAGACTTCGCGGCACCATGCAGTTTGACAAGGTTTTATTCAGATACTTGGTATTAGATTGATATATTAATAAATTAATAAAAATATCTATTGCCGTCAAATAAAAGACTACTTTTGAAACTTTACTCGTAGTTACAAAATTTATTTAAAAAACAATTTATAAACTTTTTAGAAACTAAAATTTTCGGTTTTTTTTCTGCTTCTCTTCTTTTGGCGGCAACTTTGGTTCTGGTGGTTAATTCCTGCGCAAGTCATTTTACATCTTAGGAGCTCTTAGCCTTGAGCTAGCTTGACTAAGAAGTGCTGCCAGGTTTGGCAACACTCCCTCCTGGTAAGCTGGGTATCGCCGGATTACCATTAGCGCCAAACCTATAAATGTCTAAAACTGCCAGTTTCGCTGTTGGGAGAGTATAAATGCCGGTCATCGGTTGTATTATCGGTAATCTCGTTTGCCCATCCTTGCTACGGTGAACTTGTATTACTCTTCCTTTGGGCCATGTGCTTCTAGGCAAGTTTGTATCCACAACCACAACGATGTAGTCCTCCGATAAGGGTTTTTCCGGCTGAAACCATTTTGTTCTTCTAGTGAGAGTAGGAAGAAATTCCCGGATCCAGCGCTACCAGAAAATTTCAGCATACTTTTCGCAAGTCATTCAATTTTTTCGAAGAACGGACCCATCATCGTTAAGTTCTCCTGATAGCCTTATTCCACTCGAAGGGCCCATCAAAAAATGATTGAGCGTCAGCGCTTCGTCACTGTCATTGTCTAAGGGTATGTAAGTCAAAGGTCGCGAATTGACGATGCACTCAACCTCCGCTGGACATGTGTGCTAATGTTTGTTTTATCGAACTAACCAGTCTTTCCCAGCTACCGCCCATGTGTGGTGATGTTGGAAGAATAAAATTCCATCTGATATTCTGCTGAGTAAACTTGTTAACAACAATATCTTCTCGCAACAATTTAAATGCATTTTGAAGCTCTTGATCTGCCTCTTTAAAATTGGTACCATTATCTGACCAAATCTCGATTGGTTTTCCTCTTCTTGCAAGAAAACGTTGGATTGCTAGTATACACGAGCCACTGGAGAGACTATGTGCAATTTCTATGTGTACAGCTCTTATGGTTAGGCAGGTGAATAGTACTCCCCATCGTTTTTCGTTATGTCTTCCTACTGTTACCAATATGGGCCCAAAATTGTCTACTCCTACGAACGAGAATGGCCGGTAAAGCCGTGCTGGAGGTAAGTTTGTCATAAGCGGTGGTACTGGAGCTGTTCTTCTATTCTTGCATTCTTGGCACTTGCGTTGAACCCCTCTTAAAACAGATGTGGGATATAGTAAGACTGACGAAGTTCGTTCACAACAGTCTCAAAATTCGGGTGATGGTAGCGTTCATGTACACTTTGGACTATCAATGTTGTTATATTGTGCATTCTCGGTAAAATGATTGGTCTCTTACTGTCAAATGACTTATCTTTAGAAGCATCGATACGACCTCTTATCCGCAATATACTATTTTCATCTAAACAACGATTTAATTTTTCAAAGGGTAATTGTTCAGATGAATTCTCAACGCCTTGTTTCATCATGTTTATTTCAGCTATAATTCAGCCATAGTAATTGCTTAGTCGATTTAAAACTCATGTTTTTTATTTGCCCTGGTTTTAACTTTATTTCCAGAAAACGATAAACGTAAGCCATAGTACCCTGTAATTTTTTCCATGATGAGAAGCGGGTATATTCCATTAGTGGTTAAAGATGAAGCCTAATGTGAGTGAAAACTTGAAACTCGTTCTTATTAATTACAGATTGGTATAAGAAATTTTGCCCATGATACCAACGGCATTCAGATTAGAAATCAGTCTGCAAATTCTATTTAGTGGCATCGTCTGCTGGATTGATCTCGCTAGACACCCTTCTTCTTCATTCTTCATTCGAGTTTTGCAATACTTCACCTACTCTAAACATGCCAAACTGCTGACTTTTTATCACGGTCTTAGCCAGACGTACGCCTAACACAGCCGCCTCAAGTTCCATACGTGGTACTGATATATGCTGCTTGATGGGATCCAATTTCGATCTAGAAGCATTCAGTGTGAGATCGCTTTTTTACTCTCATGTAGGCAACTGCTGCATACAAAGATATGAAGTTTGACTGAACATCCGTTTTCAAACTTCAACTCGCTAAGATATGGCCTTCTTTTTTTTGGTTTGCCTCACTAGGGGCAATAATTTTAGCCATTCGCACCATAGCCGTAACAGATCGGGATGTATTTCTTCATCCCACTGAGTGTGTTGCCTCCAAACTTCTTGCAAAAGTATCTTGAGTAGGATTAAGAAGTGCGCAATAAGACCAATTGCATCAAAGACACTCACTCACCAGTATTTTAAGAATGTCCCTTTTGGTTGGAATGCGTTCCCCATTAAAAATTCGCGAGTCAAACTTCTTGGCATTGTGTAAAAATGAAAACTTGTCTGCTGTAGGAGACCACCACATTCCCAAAATCTTCTCAGCCTCAAAATCACCAAAATGGTCAAAGTTTTTGTCGCAGTAAGCGGCCTTTTCTCCTAACACCTTAAGCAGAGTAAAGGTGTTACTAATGAAATGAAATCCTCCTTGTTAGCGAATATGTATGACCTCCTTAGCTAGTTCTATAGCTTCCATCTCAGTGTCAACGCAATCAAGAAAATTGTCAACGTAATGGTTTTTAATGATGGCCTCTGCTGATCTCGGTGATTTCGACGAAAATCCAAGGACATTATTGTTTTTAATATAGGCTGAGTAGCAAGGGCAGCAGGTTGAACCGAATGTCAATACTTGCATGACGTAGTCTTCTAGTTCACCTGTCTCTGCATTTCGCCACAAAAACCTTTGAGCATTCTGGTCGGACACTTGTACTTGAATCTGGTGGAACATTTCTCTTATGTCCCCACTTATTGCAATTTTTCACTGGCGGAATCGAAATAGAATCTCTGGAAGTGATGGTAGATTATCTGGTCCAGATAAAAGCATTGAGTTGAGTGAAACTCCGTTTACTCTTGCGGCTGCATCCCATACTATGCGCACTTTAGATGGTTTATTTGGGTTGGTAACAGGAACGATGGGCAGGTACCAAATTGTTGTTCCCTCATTATCCTGGAGCTCAGTTTGTGTTAGCTTACGAGAGTATCCCTTATAAAAATAGTCTTGAATTTGTGAATTCGTCGCAAGTAGAGACCCACTTTTTAGTCTCTTTTCTAGGCACAATACTCTGCGTTCCGCAGAGGACCTGCTGTCAGGAAGTTCTAGGAATTCGCTTTTCCATAATAGTGGGACACTAAATATATTGCAGTGCAGTTTTCTAAAAGAGTAATTGCTTTCGTATCATCTGCACTCAACAGGAGCTTAACGTTTTTTTAGCCAACACTATCGATTGCGAAGAACTCTCGTACAAGTTCATGAAACTTTCCATCAGCTTTTTCTTGGCAGTCACACAAATGAAAATAAGAGAAATTATTCGCACTAGTTTTTCTTCCAGAACATGGACTAAATACCGTCCACCCTAAACGGGTTTTGATAGCGGCTGGTTGGTCAGTATTTCCTTCACGATGCTTTCTTGGACTTGTTAAATGAACTTGATCAATAGCTCGAGCTATTTGGTGAAGCCACGAACTGAATGTCGACAGATTAACATCGTTTTTCTTCAATTTAAAAACTCCCCAGTTTAATCGAATTTGACAAGGCAGGCGTTCAGTGAGCTCTTTCATCAGTGATGGATTATTAAAGTAGGAGTTCAAGCCTGTAGATTTCATGATGTCAACTATATTTTCCACCGAACTTGCAAATGTAGCGAGAGAATCTAATCGGTCAGGCTGAGATGGACGCTCAGCTTCTAATTGATCAATTAAGCTTTCAATTATGCTTTCTGGACGACCAAACATCATGCGTAAAGTAGAAATAATATTCGGCACCTGCTGTGAATACATAAGTTTGGACCTAACAGCGCCCAATGCTCTTCCTTTTAAACACTTCTGCGAGCGCAGAAGATTTTCATCGTAAGAAAATCCACATGAGCGTGTAGAATTCTCGTAACAAGATATGAAGAGAGGCCACTTCTCAGCGTAACCAAAAAAGCTCGGTAATTCTTTCGGGGTTATACGTCTCTATTTGCATGCTACTCAACTTTGGTATATTATTTAACTCACCAGGTGAGAGTTGATCTGCATGTGCGAAGCATTGCGTGTCTAGAAAAATGGGAGCTTGGTCTGGTAGTCGTCGTGTACTATTATACAAGCATTCTGTAAGTTTCGGCACTGAGTCAGTTCTTGTACCAATTTGATGATCATTTAAATTCGGAGGCTGCTCTAAGGTATATTGGGGTGTTGAAATTACCGCTTTTGGCTGTTGACGAATAGAATGAGAAGCCAATTGTGGTTTTATGCTGCTCTGAGACCCAGTTCTTCAATCTATTGCTCCTATATGTTGAATGTGTATCACTTTCTTCTTCTGATGTTTGTTGTTTCAGGAGGTCATACTTTGCATCAAGATACTCTCTGTCTCTCTTCTCTTTTTCCAAAAAATGTTCTCTGCACCTTTCTGCTTTAGGGCGCTTTTCTTCGTCGAGCTTACTAAGTCGTAGTTTGATTGATCTTGTAGAACTTGTTGGCTTTTGATAACAAGCGCTCTCTGATCTGGTAGGTTGACTCATATTTGGATTTAGGGAATACTCTGTTTGATTCAATGTTTATAATATTACGGTTTGTGTTTTTGATGCGCTCTGCGAACCTTGGGGCAATTCACGCGTCGGTTGTTCTACGTCAGTTGGGTTCGATGTGCATTTTGCGCGGCACCAATCCATGTCCTTTATGTCGGATGTCACGTTTACACAGTCGAAATGGTGGCATTGATCGCAAAGGTCACATTGAACCATTTCGTCAGTATCAGGTCTACAACATGACTTGCAGTTGAAATTGTTTCCTGGCTTCAGGGTTTTTTTTGCGTTTGCCGAAGAAGAGTCTTGCTTTTGGACTTGAATCGATGGATTCGATTGTTGCTGATTTAAAGGTGGTGGCGGAGGAGAATGCGCGACCTTGGATGTTTTACCAAAAATATTTTTATTAGCCATGCTTACCTGACAGAGACGGCGTAAAGTGGTGTTGGGTGATGTTCTTAGGTGAAGATGGTGAACCATCTGATGTGGCCAATGGTGGTGATGCGGTTGGTCACTTAAGGTATGTACTGGTTTTTCCTCTCTCGAACTGTATGGCACTTTAGGAGAAATTTGATGTTTTGTTGGTGGTCTTCTTACTGCACGTAGAGCAGCCTTTTATCGACAATCCAACCTTACAAATAAGCTTAGTTCGCACGCGAAAATTTAGTACAAAAAATAGAAAATTTTAGTAATGTTGCAGTCAAATAAAAGACTACTTTGGAAAATTTAGTTACAAAATTTATTTAAAAAACAATTTATATACTTTTTAGTGAAATTAAAATTTTCGGTTTTTTTTCTGCTTCTCTTCTTTTGGCGGCAACTTTAGTTCTGGTGGTTAATTCCCGGACAAGCCATTTGACGTCTTAGGAGCTCTTAGCCTTGAGCTAGCTTGACTAAAATGTGCTGCCACGTTTGGCAACAATATCCTTTTTCCTTTTTTTTTTCTCTCTGTTAAAAGTAAAATATTATGAAAATACTGGATTATCTTGGTTGTTTACTTGAAACGACTGTATTTAACTTAACCTAATTTTTAATCAAATCGTTAATTGAATTAACGAACCTCGGGTAAAGCAACAAGTCAGAAGAGCCTCCTTACAATTAGGCTTAAACCGCTGTCACTATGTCACTCTCACAAGTATAAAACAGAAACTGGCTACAACCGGAAGTGTCAGAATTCAAGCTACATGTAGGACCCCACAGGTCTCAAAACTGACCGTTTAAGTGTCCAAGATGTGGCTTTTAAAATACTTTAAACACCAGTGGCCAGTACCCACAATAGTAGGCATAGGACCATTCCTAGAAAAGTTTTGACTCATGACTCATTTTATATAAACAAAAGAGGCTTAATTAGCAGCTTCTATTAATCAAACAACGACCAAGCATAAATCTGTAATTCAAAAGCAAATGTCCTTCGAAATATATTATTCAAACCACACGACTCAAAACAACATGACTAAGTCAATATCAACATCACCAGTAACAATAATTAAAACAAAACCAAAATCCAAAAAACCACTCCAAATGCAATTCATACACAATTTATAAAAAAAAAAAAAAACAAAAAACAAATTAAATTAAATGTTAAACTTAAAAAAAAAAATATAAAATCAACACTTATACTTAAATGTCTGCTTTTTACTCTTCCACATAAAACCCAAAATTCATTTGTTAACAGTCGTTTAGTTATTATTTTCAGTTTCTCTATATATATTTTATTTTTTAGTTTAAACTTAGCATTGAATATTCATAAATTGCCTGCGTGAGAGTATGAATACAAAAAAAAAAACAAAAAAAAAAATAAAAACAAAACAATTTTAAATATAGCGAACTATATATTCTGAATATATTTGATTTTTAACTTAACTGCACTGTACACATTTATATTAACGCTTTAATTTTGTTTATCATTTAATTCAATTAATTATATAATTTTTCGTTTTCTTTCCATTTGTTGTTTTCTAAGTTTTTCTACACTTTTTGTGTTTTTGTTTGTTTGTTTTGTTTTTCTTTAATTTGTTTTCGTTCACAAACAATGAGTTTCGTTTTTGTTTTATTGATTTTTTGATAATTTTTTTTGGATAAAAAAAATCTCACTATCAACTTGCACTGAACGTTTTTTCTTGAAAATTGTTAGCACCAGAACGTACATATATGAATTAAAAAAAAAAAAAAAATGCGTTTTTTTCTAACCAATCTTATTATGAGAATACAATTTTTTTTAGAGCGATGAATAGAAGGATTATGCGAAATTTTGCTCCTTTTCAAATGAGTGAAACCCGTTGTTTTTTTTTTTTAATACTGATACTTGTCACTGACATGCTAAGTGTTGTTTTAGCTCCAAAATAATAAATATATTATATTTAGGTTTTTTTGGAAAGTTTCCTATGATTTTTTTGTTGTCATTGTTATATTTTGTTTTTTAGAAAAAGAAAAACCAATAATTAAATGATGACTTGTTTCTTAGTTCTTCGACAAGTCGTTGACTTTTAAAAAAAAAATTACATAAAAATGGTGAAAATTTGAAAATTTGAAATTTTAAAAAAACTTGTGTAAACGGTCGCCATCTTGAGTTAAAAACAAAATAATAATAAACCAAGTAAGTACTTTTTAATATATAAATTTATATAAACGTATTTCCTTTTAGTTTGACTTGTGAAATAATTGATTGTTATTATTTTTATTTCTTAAACGTAAAGTGTAAATTTAAGGATAATTAAAATAGTCAAGGTATTCCCTCCCTAGTACGTACAGTCAAAGTCTGGTAAGTTCTCATCATAGCATATAGGTGCTGTAATATTTTCTCTATTGAACGGGCTTCTAGGTTATTTAAAAAAAATACATTGATTAACTTTCAGAAATATTAGTCAAACCAGTAAACCTACTAAATTTGTTACTTATTGCAAGGCCATAGTTTAAGGTACAGTTGGACCTTACGCAATTGCCATTTTCAACTTGCAGGGTCTTTGATTAACTGCCTCCAGTTGTGCACTCCAAGGTGGTTAAGGATTTCTTCCACTTTTGCTCGTCACGTTAGTTTAAGTCTTCTTCTAGTATGTTTTCCCCTAGGAATGGAGCGAAAAGCTCTTTGATGCCACTCGTGTTACGTACATACCTTTGCCATCTCTGGCGACTAATTCACATTTTTCTGGCCATAAAATTCTCTATTTAAGTCCTCCTTTAATGTTCGTCAACTCAAACAGGACAAGCAACCAATCGCGGAATTTTACTCGTATATTCAAAATGACTAAGGACATCTTCATCTGTCTTCCCTATTGTTCATGCTTCTGCGCGGTGGAGTATTATGTCGATGTCATCCAGATAGCAATGATAGTTTTTCCAATTGTTATGTTTCAGTAGCTGTTAAAGTTACCAATGACATCCAGTTGTCAAAATATTCAGTAAGCTTCGCTATTCCATCGTGCGTGCTTCGTTCTACCCTAGCCGAACAAGCGGAAATTATTAAAAAATATCGAAGTTCTGGCTCAGTTATAAATAAGCAACGTGAATTTCGTCGTAAGGTCGGTCGTCATCATGGCTTCAGTGTGCAGGCAATTCGTCGTACCCTGGAAAAGCTTGACCCTGATTACACTCTTTTGGATCTTAAACCGATAACCAGCCATGCGAAATGAAGAAAACAGTATCAAAAAAGACCCAGGAATGTCGATTCGGCGCCGACCAGCTGAATTGGGCATCGCCAGAGAGTCAGGCCGGCTTATTTTGCGGTTGGATTTGGGCCTACATCCATATAAGTTTGTGCTGACGCAGGAATTGAAATCTGATGACCATGGCCAATGGAAATGTTGGTCGGGGATCCGGATTTTGGCTAAAAAATCATTTCAGACGGGTCCCGTTTTTGGCTCAGGGGCTATGTCAACAAGCAAAATTTCCATTTTTGGAGCGAACACAATCCAACAATTGTTCGGCCAAGCATCAATGCATCCACAAAGATTGACTGTTTGGTACGGTTTATGGCATGGCGACATCATCGGACCTTATTTCTTTCGAAATGAGTGTGGAGACACCGTGACCGTCAATGATCTCAGGTATAGAGCGATGTTAGTCGACTTTCTGTAGACAGAGTTCGACAACACCGATATATCCGCGCTGTGGTTCCAACAAGATGGTGCTATATGCCATACAAGCAACGCAGCGCTTGAAGTTGTGAAGGAGAAATTTGGCGACTGGGTCACCTCCCGGCAGGCGTTCATCAACTGGCCGCCGCGATCATGCAATTTGCCACTACTCAATTATTTTCTCTGGGGCTACGACAGGTTCTTAGTCTTCGCTAATAAGCAAGCCACTTTGGACGAGTTCTAGGCCAACATTCGACACGCTATTGCCGGAATAATACCGCACATATTGGACCGAGTCATCAAAAATTGGACCAACTGCTTGAAGCACTGCCAGTGAAGCCGAGGCAGTCATTTGATTGTGGTTGATAATGACATGAATGTAGCTTCAAAGTAAAGCCAGAATCAATTTTATGTCTCACACTGTTGTTATTTTATTTACGTTTTTTCTCCAATCGTTCTTATCTGGTCATACCGCAAGAGTATATTGGAAAAAGACAGGGAAAACTCTCTGGCTCCGCGATATCGGTATTAAATCCAACCCCAGCTGCAATCTCAATGAGAATCTCACAAGGACTAATCGTGCTCTCGTTCAGAGTGCTGTTTAAGCGAAAAGCTTAACTCTTCGCAGCTTATCAAATCGTGGATCAGTGTTCGTAAAGATTTCATCGGAACGCCAAGACTTTCCTAGAATGACCTATGGAGCTCAGCGTGATGGGTTTCACATCTGCCATCTTAAGGCGCAAAGCGTCGTTTTGCCTAAAATTGACGAGTTCCGCTATACCTTTGGTAATTCTCGTCCTGATGCAGTCCGAAACATTGCTGCACAGCAATGTGAACCGAGTTGGCCGCACTGGTGGAGGCGTGGATTTATATCTACGAAAACCACTTAGGAGAAGAAGTCATGCACGAATCACCTCCAAGGTGTCCTATTGACTATTGGATTGTTGAAATCACAAGAGGGTATTTCAGGTATTTCCTCAAACATTGTTATTTGTGGTGATCTACATTGCAACCTAATGGATAAGTCATACCGGCACTATTTGGAAGACTCGTGTTCCCCTCTTGATGTTTTCTTTGATGGTGACGTCTCTAACCTGCTTTTTTGTGACCAAATTTCTGTCCTACAGCTATATGAGAACAACATCCCTCTAAAAGCAATATACGCACCTCTAAGTCTCCTAACATCAAAAAACTCATAGTCCAACGTGACACTGCCTATCAGAAGTGGAGAATATCTCGAATCGATGAATTTCGAAATGAATCCGCAACAAAGTTGTCTCGAAAATCAGATCTGCCAAATTAAATTTATATAATCACTAGTTTAACACGTATACCTCGGGAAATTCTACGAATATGTGGAAGAAGCTTCGGACAGGCTCCGTAGACTCCATCCAATTCTAATCTGGAATGGAAGATCCCAAAACAAACATTTTTTTCAAATCCTTGTAGATCAGTACTATCGAAACAGATAGAAATTTCGCAGAGTGGATAACAAATATTGCATCAAAATAGAAATAAGTTCGTCCCAATTTAGGTTTTGGTCTGTTACAACTCCGAAGTACTTATAAGACTTAACTAATTCAATCTCGAAGCAATTAATATTACAGCCAATATTTTCCTTATAGAGGGTGTTACAATCGTATTGGAGTAGACTGAATCTGCGGCAATACTCTGCTTGTATCGCGATGCTGAATGCCAGGGAAAGACTGAAGTACATGAGCTTAATCCTGCTGCTGGTTATCAACTTGTGTTTCGTAAGACCAGATTCTTATCAAGTGAACTTCTCGGTTGATTTTGGCAACGAGGTTGAAACAATATGCAAACGCAAAATTATCAGCAAAAGCTTTAAATTTTCCGGTCAATGGATGACCAGATATTGAGTTAACATAGATTAAAAACAGTAAGGGACCTAGGACGGAACCTTGCGGAACACCAAGGTTGACAATTTTAGATTCTCCAAAACTGTCGCCAATTCTTAGTTTTTGCAGATAAAATGAAAACCAATCTATGACAAACCACGAGATCCTATGCAATAAAATTTACTCAAAAGTATATTACAATCTACAGTGTTGGCCAAAACTAAAGCAACTTTTACATAAGCACAAGATTCTGCCAAGATTCTGCGGTCAAACTGATTAAATTTCTATATATGGTATTTTATTATGCTTTTCTTTACAAAACAAGTAAATATATTCGAAAACAAAATAAAAGAAACAAAAATAATTGTTCATTTTTGAAACCTGCACTACACCTTCTTGGCATACTCTCGTTCAGATTAGAAATTATAGAGCTTGGGATGCCCTTTTCAGGCCTGGAGTTAAGTATAAATCTCGTCCCTATACCTGCAGTTCTCTCGAACTATTCGCCGATTTACAATCTCTCGTAGATCTGCTATCGGGTTGAGATCGGAGCACTGGGCTGGCCATTCCATAACGTTGATTTTTTGATCCCCAAACCACTCTTGAACTATTTTTGAAGCATGCTTCGGATTATTATCCTGCTGAAATAACCATTTCCGTGGCAATTCCTCCTCAGTTACGACCAAGTCTTTGTTAACCGAAAATGATTTGAGTGTGCTCGCCGTTACAAAGATATGGACTGGACCAAAATTATTTTCACCGACGAAGATTCATTTGTTTTCAATAATCCCTTGAGACATATGTGGACTGCTCACAGTGAAACTATCCTCTAACGAACAGTGTAACATCCGGCAAAAGTGCATGTTTATGGCTGTTTCTGTGCCGCGGGTTTCGGAAAATCGGTGACCATTACCGGAAATCTCAATGCTCAAAGAATGATCCAACTATGCAAGAAAGAATTGCTGGGGTCCGCTGAAATGCTATTCGGACGTGGATAGGCCACTACAGTAGGACAATGATCGTAGTCGTATCTGTCAGGGCTTCATGGAGAGAAATTACGTCAATATGTTGAATTGGCCACCTCGGTCTGCAGAAGCCAATCCGATTGAAAACATCTGGAGACTTATGAAGCAAAGGATTAAAGGAAAACATGTAAGGACAATAAAACAGCTATAACTACTTTTAAAAAGAATTTGGTGACAATTACCGCAGTACTACGCAAAAAAATTGGCTCTAACTTGTCGACAAAGGTGCGAGGCGATAATTGAGAATGGAGCAGACAGGACAACGTATTAAGTACACTACGCAGTAAGGGAAATATTAAAAGCTTTAAAATAAATAATTTTGTTCCCCTATGGCAAGCGTTTGTTTTCTTTTAAACCACATGTTTGTGTCAAACACACTGTATATTCGCTAATAACTTTTTTTCTTTAATCTCATTGGAGTATTTATTGCTGCAACAGACTAATACACCCGAATGAGTGAAATGTCTTTTTTTTAAATATTGACAATTTAAATATGAGTAGTTTGGTCAAAGCAACGATTTTTTCAGAACGGAGAACTTTAAGGAAAAATTACGGAGCAAATTGATTTTTGCTTTGGCTAGCTGAAAAGTAAAATGAATTCAATTGGATGTCTTTTTTTAAAGCCGTAAAATTGCTGTTCATTGACTTTATAAATTAATCAACAATACTCCAAGCTATTGGTAACATTTTTTTTTAACTTTGGAGTAAATTTATATGAAATGTATCGTAAAACACGGACTTGCCATTTTAGTTGCTTTAGTTTTAGCCAACACTGTATCTTGTCGAAGGCCTTGGTTATGTCAACAAAAAGTCCAGCGCAAAATTTCTTGTAATCAAGCCCCTTGTTGATATTTTGGAAAAAAAACAGAAATGCATCTTCGGTAGAATGGTGTTCTCTGAAACCAAATAGACTTACACTTAAGAAGTTAATTTTAGTAAAAAATGTAAGAACGATTTACAGGGTGACTTACTCGAACTCGAACTTTTTAAAATGCTATAATTTTTTTATTTTTTGATAAATTTTATTGTGCCAAAGCAAAAAATGTTGGAAAATACATCAATTTTCAAATTATATCAGTAGTTTTCAATATGTCCACCTTTGGCGTGAATAATGGCCTTGAGACGGCCGAAGAAAGCATCGCACGCTGCACGCAAGTGGCTTATTTGAGGTGGTCCAAACTTTGGTATTTTTTAGTGCCAACCTTCGCCTTCAAAATACCCCAGACAGAGAAATCCAACGGATTTGCATCCGGAGAATTTGCAATCCATTTTGTCGAAGAAATGAAGTGTGGAACATTGTTTTTTAACCAATCTTGGTTGACGCGCGCTTTGTGAGACGGTGCTGAGTCTTGTTGAAATGTCCACGGTCTCCGACCGAAATGATTGTTTGCCCAAGGCTTCAATACTGCCTCTAAAGCACGGTATACGATCGCATTAATTTTGTCGCCACGGTCCGAAAATTCGAGCGGAGAGCGACCATCGGCGGTTATGGCAGCCCAAACCATCAACATCGGTGCTGCCTGCTTTCTGGTGGCCGTCCAAAGGTGTACATTTTCGAAGGATCTCTCTGGCAAGTAAGCTCGGTCATTTTGTTTGTTGACATATTGCTCTACAACAAATGGCGACTCATCGGAAAAAACCAAAAGGCTTATAAACAACAAAATTATCTGTCATGTGTCAAAATTTGAGCTCACTGTCATGAAAGGTTTGGAAATTATAGCAGTCTGTAGTTCTCTGAAAGGCTTTAGATATTATAGGCATTATGCTTCCCTTTTTGAAAAATGGAATTACATTCGCCCGTTTTAACAATTCTTGAATTAAAAATGTTGGTCAAGACGTTTACCAAGTTTAAAGAAATTTTTTCCAAAGTAAAACTGGAAAATCCCACAGGAATGCCTGATTTTAAGAGTGATAATCATTTTAAGCAGTTCAAATCCCGGAATGGGCATAAAAATGAATTATAAATTCTACAGTCTAAAAGTTGTGTCGTTGAGCAATTCAGGATATTGAAGGGTCAAAACAAGACGTCTGTGCTGTTGAGGCAAAGTGTTGATTAAATTGGTTAGCAACAATAACTGGATCTGTAATGTCAACGTTATCAATTTTAAGCGTAATGCCATTAAAGCGTTTAATATTTTTACGATTAACTAAGCAGTTTACAGCATCCCATTATTTTTTAAGATTTCTTTGGGCACTTCTTAAGTTGCTATGAAAGTATCTGTTACGACGAGATTTGATTTGTTTTTTAATTAGCTGAGATATACGGGTGTTGTGTACTTTCAAAGTTAAATTAAGTGGATGATTGCAAGATTTATTACGCAGTTTATCTTTAAGCTTAATTTGTTTGAGAAGCGAAGCATTCATCCAGGGCACAAGATTGACTCGAGATTTACTTCTTACTAGATGTACTCCTATCAAAGAGTTTTTTTTAAGTTTTAGAAAACGTTTCATAGGCTAGAGATGGATTTTCTTCGGCGTACACATCATACCAGTTTTCCCTTAAGAGTTTTCCATTTCATTTCCAGCTACTAATAGTTAAATTCAGTGCTGATTTAGGATTACAGCAGGAGGGTTCAGGTCCATTAAAGGAAGTTTTTAAGCCCTTTCTAGCCAATTCGTCGGCCTTTCCATTCCCATCAACGTCCTCATGATCAGGAACCCACCTGGAGCTTAGTTTTTGGAGTTTTGAAGCAGTACATGCTGATTTGGCGTTTTTCATAAGTGCAGTGACTTCGTTAGTCTCTCTGCCCCTAATGATGATGACTAGGTCATCGGCATAACCAATTGTGTTGTAGCCTAAATTGCCTGTTTTATGAATCAGATCACCTATGACCAAAGACCACTAGAGGATCAGGTTCCCCTTACGGCTGATAGTGATACTGAAGTCGGCCCTGATAAAGCATTAATCATCCGGCTTTCAAGCATCGCTTTGACCCTGTTGATGGTGGATTGATCGATGTTTCTATGGTACAAAGCACTTGATAGGGAGTCATATCCAGTGTTGTCGAAAGCACCTTCTATGTCAAGGAAATCGCAAAGTGCAATTTCTTTACAGCGGAAGGAGCTTTTGATTTCAGGTGTCAGCTTCATTATTGCACTTTCCGTCGATTTGCCTTTCTTATAGGCCTAATGACATGTGTGCAGAGGCAAGCTATTTTCTAAGCTTTCTCTGATATGAACGTCAATAGTTCCATTGCTTTTAAATAAAACGATGTCAAGGTGAACGGAATCTCTAAGTGAGTGGTATGTAGCCCAAGTTGAAGCTGAATGTAAATAAAGCTATTAGGATAGGAACAAGGAAGTCCAGGCCTTTTTGTATCAGAGCCGAAAAAATTCCGTTTATGCCTGGTGCCATGTATGGTTTAAATGAGTTGATAGCCCATAAGCTATTGATTCTGCTGATGTTTCTTGGGAGTGAAACTTCCGTTGACTGTCCATAAGACATGTCAATATAAGAAGACCCTGGGAAGCGAATCTAAATCAAGGTATTGATGGTTTCCTCACGGTCGCATGTGATTGTGACATATGGTGTGATTAGCGATCCCATGCAATTTGAGTGATCTTGAGAGGGGGCTTTATGGAGTCACTCTACCGCAGGAAGTGCTCCGAGTTTCTAGCAGTAAGGACGCCAAGAGGTTCTCTTTGATCTTCGCATCTATTGGTTGTAGTAAATTAAAAGAGATCTATAGTTTTGCCAAGTCCCGGTGCGTTTGGTTTTGTTGAAAAGGTTCCTCATTCTTTTCCAAATAGCTTCTAGGTTCTCATTCCGCCTTGGTACGCAATGTTTTACGATAGTTCTCCTACCTTACAGCCGTTTTTAAAAGACGATAGAATGATGTCGTTTAGCTGGAGTTTGGGTCTCGTCTGCGTCCATTGTTGTTAGCAGAGCAGACGGCAACAATACAGCTGTGACCGCTAAATTTTCGCTATATATCCTCCAGTTCGTAAGTTTGTTTTTATATCGGACCGGCCCGTGTTCCTTGCTGCATCTTATCTTCAACACAATGTGCCTATGGTTTTGCTTTTTAAACCAAAAATCTTAAAATTATTTGCCCATGGCTCTTGGATCAGTCCAATAGCAATGTTCTCTTCAACACGTAGCTCGGTGCAGGTTTTCCGGCAACACGTACAGAAGGGATGCCATTTCCTGAGTGCATAATCAGGGTTCCGTGCTCTGTAGGGTTCATTATCTTCTCTACGTTATACGGAATCCTGTTGAGAAGGACCATCTCTTCTGCCTCTCGGACCGTTGATATGTCCTCTATTTATCTGGTCACCTGCTCTAATCGTCGTTAGACTAGGCCTCAAATGGTTCTGACTGGTAGTTCTTTTGCTGGTTTTGGCCATGGTGCCGTGCTGTATTGTGGTTTCTGCAGCTTCTACACATTTTGGTCTTGCAGCGTTTGCGGTAGGGCTGACCCTAACCCTAGGTGTGATATCGCTCACGCTTCCGCCAGCTATCACTGACGTCGTGCTCGTCGTGCTTAGGGTCGCTGATTTAGAGTTCTTATTAGTTGTCTTGTCCGAGCTTCTGAGGTTGAGCTTGGTCTGACCAAATTAGTACGAGACCAGGCCCGCTTTCATTTATTGCCAGGACCAGGTGGGAGATATTTTTATCATTTGGTCTTTGTAGATCTCTCCACATTGAGTTCTTTGTTTTGGCTATCAAAAATTGCCAGAGCCGCCAACTCCATGCTTTCCCATAATTTACCTTCCATCATTGTCATTGCCAACCTTGGCATTTAAGTCTGCCATTACCATTATGATGCGTCCACGAACTATACTATTATAAGCAGCACTCAGCCGGATATATAAAAGGCCTCCTTCTCCTAGACAGAAGAGGGCTCTGTTGGGGCGTAACACTGTATGATGGTGACTCTAATCCGGAACCTGACTTTCAGGGTCCTGTCGTCTAAAGGCTCGCAGGAAATTGAGCTTTTGAGAGCTTTTTTGAAAAGCAGCAGTCCAACGCCAGATTCCCGATAGCTTCTAAGTACTTTTCCGGAGTAGAGTAGTACAGTGTAACGAGTTGGAGGCTTAAATTTCCTTGAGCCCAACCATCTTACTTCACCAATCCCTAAGATGTCCATCTTATACCGCATGAATTCCTTTTCTAATTGAAGGAATCTGGCATCTTGAGGGCCTTCACTTCCGTTGTCGAGAAGTGTCTTCACATTCCAGAAACCAATCCTTGTATGGGTACAATAGCCAAAAGTCGTCAAAGTGTTATCATTCCTTATTCGAGGGGCAGTGTCGTTTTCGGTAGAGGTTTTGATTTCAGGTACGAAGAATGCTAACCTCCGTAACCTGTCGTAGAAAGCTTGGCCAGTCGCACTAGTAATTTTAGCCTATTTACGCAAATAGGTGGCCGGGGACCACCACGAGGAGGTAAAGCAAGCACCTCATCATGGCTAATTGTTACGCTACTGGCCCAGACTAAGTTCTAAGCAATCAATAGTTTCCCGATCAGGCACGACGTAGGTGCCTCTTGAAATATTTCTATTGCTGACTTTAGTTGTTTGTGTTTTACTATGATATATGTGCATATGCATAGGCCGTATTGTTTTTAAATAACGTTAGAAGTTCATTAGTAAATAAAATGAATAAAATAGGACCCAGTTTGGAGCCTTGTGGAACTCTAGGTTTTCCGTAACTCAAAGTCGTTGGTACCTTTACCTTAATCGTCCTACCAGTTAAGTAGTTTTTGAGCCAGTTTGACAAGTATCCTCTTACACCAATTCTATTTAAGGTTTCTAGTGCCCCGTCACGACGCCTTCAGTCCTGACATCGTAGAGATTTCGAGAAGCCTGAAAAGTCATGCCATATCCAGTTAAGCTCATGTGAAATCCAAGTCTCAATGGAAGTCCTAACCTGGGACGCGAATAATCCTAGCGCAGATTGTGGTCCTGAGAAATTCTCCTCTGAGCCTTTCCTAACAAGTTCTTCGACGAAGTCATTTCCCATGATTCAATTAGGACCCAGGGCCAAAACAGGACTCGATGAATGCAACCTTTCGACTGTCTTCAGTGAAATCTTGCATTCTCAAGCAGATTCCAATGCCTCGCCCCATCCATTGGTTCTTCACAGTATAATTCGTTGTCATCAGGATTGAGTATATCTCTGCATCGAATATAGATACAAGTTTTCAATCGACGAGTGAAATATAATCTTTTTGTCCTTCAGAAAAACACCAGCGCGCGTCTTTTCGGAATATCCGTGAAGATCATTTCTACTTTTTGGCTTTTATGATAGCATATAAGCCATTCTGGGTGCAGCGAAAGTCAACTTCGTATTTTCTCAGCAATAGAGTTCTGATGTCATTGCATAAGAGTCAATAGGCCGTCGGCATGCAAGAGCATCACAACACCGGTACGTACTGTACCAAAGACTACTTTTCTTTAATCAGTAGATGGCTTTAAGAGTGCATCCCATGGTATGGATAACAAGGCGAGGTAGATTCACCAGTGAAAGATCCCATACATCTGAGACAGATAGTTCTTCAGAGTTTGGTAAAAGCTGCAGTGACGAAATTTCGTGAAAGCCTCTTCCAACAGACAACCGACACATAGGATATGATTGGCCTTGTTAAAGCCATGTAGGTTCAGAGGATCCCCTTTTTTGACAAGCCCCACGTTATGCTGATAGCTCGATTACACTGCCAGAGAGCCGAAAGCGCGCTGGAGGTTTTCACGATTTGGAGGCTTTGTTATACACGATGTCACCAAGATATTGGGTTGTACAGGAAGTCAATGCAATGCCTGCGTTTATTTGTATCTGAGCGTAACATACGAGTATATGTCAAATTTTTGTGCAAATTTTCTTGCTGAGACTTAACTTAAAGACAATAAAAATGTTGGGGCGATCCGGTCGAGTTTTATGCTGGCAATTGTGGTTTGAATATGGAGAATTTTGAAGAATATATTCGCCGTATTTTGCTTTAGTACTTCAAACTGCAAGGGAAGAGTTGCTTAAAATTTACGGCAGAAATGTCATCGAAAAACATAACTGGTTCGCAAGTGATATTCGCTCCGCTAAGCCTTCCGAGATTGATGACGACAAAATCAAGTATTCGTGCAAGCAAATTAGTATAAAATGGTTCAGGAGTTTGCTACCGCTTTAAAAGTGTCCATTGGAAGCGTTCTTGGCCATTTCAAATAACTTGGGTTCGCAATGAAACTCGATATTTGGGTACCGCATGAGTTCACCGAAATTCAACTGAAGAAGAGCATAAGCACCAAACACGAGGAAGACGATCCATTCTTGAGGCATATTATCACGGGCGAAGAGAAACGGGTGAAAAAAAGCTGGAATAGACGAGATGAAGCAACGGAAAAGTAAGCAAAGGCGGACATCCACCAAAAGAAGAACTGGTGGATTGGAAGGGACCGGTCTTCTAAGAATCAGCTCAAAGAATAAAACCATTAATTCCGATATCACTGTTAGCAACTACAGAAATTAAGTTATGCCATCGTACAGAAACGTCCCGAGCTAATTAATCTTAAGTTGTGGTGTTTCCCCAAGGCAATGCAAGACCACAAACAAGTTTAGTCACTCTGCAAAAATTATTGCAGCCTGGTTGGGACTCAAACCTTGCGCCATCGAACTCACACTTATTTCGCTCCTTGCAAAACACCTTCAATGGTAGAACGTTTGCTTTTGAAGACCTCATCAAACCGTACCTTGTCAAGTTTCCTACAAAGAAAGATAGGAGGTTTAAGAAAAGCAGTATTATGAAGTTGACCGAGAGGTGGCAGACAGTCATTGAACAAGCCGACCAATACATCATTGATTAATGTTCATTACGTAGATATAGTACACAAACGCACCTGAAGATCAAGTGAAAAAAAACGCCATGACTTTTTGAACAACCCAATACTAACCTTCGTTGGAGAAACGGGTAGTGATACCTGTAAGCACTAGATAAGTAAGACCTGTCAGCTTCCTTCTTCTCGTAAAGGGAACTACTTCAGTTTTGAGAGGACTGACGAAAAGTGCATTTCTAGTACAATTCGTGGTGTCTATATCTTATGCCTGAGAAAAGATGTCAGAACTATTGAGAGCACTAAGCAGAGAGCCGATCAACATGCACCAAATCGGTGGGCAACCAATGTTAACCCCCAACATCACATATTGGCTACAGCCAATATCCGCATTCAGGGTCCTGTTCAGCAGAATTGCTTGTATCTACAAACCTAGTGGGTCGTATACGTCGAGTTGTCTGTCCGAGTTATACATGCTGTCAAAAGTTATATTGTCGAAGGAACCATCAATGTAAATGAAAATGTCCAGCACGTACTCCTTCTTGTCGAGTGCGCCTTCAATTCTGCTCACCAGATTTCGAAACTCAGTCCCCTAGGATCCTCCGCGTTGATAGGCATGTTGCACCTTAGATAGAAGATGCATTCTCAACAGCGTCACGCACATGGAGCTCGACTATTCTCTCGATGCTCTTCCACATGAATGAGGCCAGACTGATAGGTCCCAACTTCTTAGCAAGTACGTACTCATCTTTTTCGATTTTCTGTTTAAAGGCTACTCTCAGTCTCCACCTGGATTTCGGTATGTAGGCCAATGTCAGGCTTCCAGTGAAGAGTTTCTAGCAGCTGATATATACCTTTTTATAACTTAACTGGATAAATGTCATCGATGCCGGCGACAGCCAGTTTGATGGTCCTATCCGTCAGCATAATTGATTACAGATACCAGCTACGGCATGTTCTATTACTCAACCCACTCGCAAAATCATTAATGGAAGCTGGTTGTGAGCTGGTTCTGATTAATGCACCTAGGAGGCGAGTCTCAAGTATGAGTTTAACAAACTCAAAACAGATTTTTGGCAGGCAGATTCAGATGCTCTGGCATTTCGGCATACAAAATTTTGGTATGCAATTTTTGATGACTGATGTCTCTATTATTCTCGCAGTTAAGATAGTCTCCTTCCTTGTGGATATGGCAAACTGTGTTGAGATTCAGTTCGTTTGGCACACATTTCTCTGTTCAAGTCTTAGAAATTAGCTCAGTAGGACAGCTTTTTGCACGGCATCTGAATTCTGTTATACCTCAAAGATGCACAGCCGTATCTTTGTTTCATTATCGGCCATCACACAAAATCGAAGTCTTGCTACTGGCCGGAATTATTCAAAACATGTAGTGGCTTCCATACTACGCCCTGCTCGATACTACCCGTTTTCAAAGCAGAAGCATCACGATAGATCACCCTTATGCCGAAATCAAATGCATGTCGGGAATACCCGTAGTTCCCTGCAGGAAGTTTCACAGCGTTTCCAATATTGCATAGCTAGACCGATTTTTGCCTTGTAAAGCTGTAGAAGATGAATGCTATCATATGAGGCCTGAAAGTCATTGAAAGGATACTGTGTGATACCCATCCTCGTTGCCTATTTATTGAGGCCATGTTCGTGTCTTCGATGAATGGAATGCAAAAGGTTTTAGACGTTCAGACATGCGGTATTTAACCGCGATATGCTGGTTCTTGTGAATGGTATTGCAAATCACTTATTTTTCATCCTTCCACTTTCAATTTATGGTGGCCAATATCAAAACATCTCTTCCAGATTTTAGACGAATCATCACAGTTCATGTGTTTGCTGTTCTTTGCGCTTTAGTGTATCCAAGGTGATGTCTTTTACATTGGGAGACGGAATGGCTTCTTGAAAGCCTAGACTTAGGTGGTTTCTTTTCACTCTCTCTGTGTGATGCCTGCCTATTTTTAAACAAACGAAAAAATATCTTACTCTTCAAACTTGAAGGCACCTTTCAGTTGCATGGCTATATTGCGATCCTATTGATTGCAGGATCCTTCGATACTCACGAGCTGGAAGACTATGAATGCCTTCTTTAATCAATAGAGAAACTCCTTCTTCTCCTTTGGTTTCGTTCGGTGGTCATCCGTCGCTGTCCTAGCTTAACCTTACTACGTTTTCATCAGAATTCATTTTATCAACACCCGCAGTCAGCACTTATCCATCACGCACTCATTGGGGAGATCTTCATCTTATTCGGTTGCCCTGGTAAATTTTTTATTGAAGATGTCATTTTTGGAGTTTCGTGTGAAGCGTCTTCCACTTAGTCTCCAAAGGGGGTTATATTTAGTTCACAACCTTGTTCGTGGAATAGTTGAGCTTTGAGTTGGGCAGCACCTATAAGACTCTGATTTAGCATTTGCTTACCCAGTTTGCCGACTAAATCTGCTGTCTAAGAGCTCTAGTGTCACAAGTTATTAAATAATGCACTGAAAACGATCCATAGGCTCGGTTCAGAATCAGTCTCCTTTCAGTCTCGATCGCTTATCGATCTATTACAGTGATAAGATGCCTACCGTATCAGGACCTTAGTGTCTAGCTGAAGCATCCATAAGCAGCCTACAACATTTTCTGCTAAGGAATAACAAGAACGTCGCTGACTTTTTACAGACTTCCGATCTGTTTGGGCTTCCTTGCTCTATTTGCAACCACGACAAATCCTCGGTGGAAACTTCGATCAAGGTCGGAGGTAGTCCTAGAACATTGTAAAAGACACCCGTAAAAGACACTGAAAAGTCTTCGTTCAGGATAGCCTTGCATTCTTGAACTAGTTCTTAAGGCCTAAGAGTTCAGTAACCCTTAAGGCAATTTGGTTAGTACTGTCGTCGTCGATCAGATGTTTTTATTTAGTCATTCAGAGCATAGTTCATTGTCATTAGGATCAAGCATACCTCCGTTTCATCTTTCAATATTTGACTACAGCCAAAGTCAATTTCGGCTACAGAAGAATTGGGCTTGATCTTTTCGCTGCAATCGGAGTTCTAGTTTCATTTCGACATCCACTGTCGGTCACTCTAAAACAAAAAAGCGCTTGGCTCACAATTTTCACTGAAACTTCAAGGTTTGGTGTACCAAAAATCAGAAGGTGGCTTACAAGATGCATCCACTGCCATGTATGCTAAGCAACGTATACTAAGCGGAAATAGATGCATTAGTGCATCCATCCATTTGAGTTTTGGGACACCGAAGCAGTTAAAGAATAGATTATAACGAGTCTCATCAAAACCGTATAGCTCCATGTCTTGCTACAACAGATGGAAAATAGCAGTTTCTTGACAGCTTCTGATGGCATATCCCCAAACCTGGAAATAACATTTCATAATTTATTCAAAAGACTTATGACCGACTTCCCGGGAACAAAATTCATTTCAAGCTTCAGAAAGGTGAGCACTGCCCCTCGCTCATAGAGAGCTCTTTTGTCAGCATCATGTCTTCAGAAACCCTGATCCACTCCATAAGCATTTGAGACCCTTACTCGAAATATGTCAGAGTAACCCTTAAGGAATAGGCACAACTCTGATAATCCCAGTAAAGTTGCTCAAGAGGATTGCTCATTAGTTTGCTTGAACCGCTCTCTGAACTGGTCGAGAATTATAGTTCTGAGAACGTTTTTGTCCCAATGGTTCCTTGGTTTTTAGATTTTCGAACAGATTGCTTGGTCTATAACAAGGCAGAACCATAGACTCGACTTATTCCCTTGAAGACTGAGCCCAGACTTTAGACAAACGGACCATCCAACTGCTTTGAATAGCAATAAAGACTATTGCCTCACCGTCAATCTAAGCCCATATCTGTCGGGCTGTCTAGCTTGAAAACAAGGTCCACTTCAAAGCAAGCCCAACCACCATACTATATCACGAATCCACCGGGTTGAAGGGGGAAAACCTGCCAAATGAATGTGTTGACTTCATTTTGTTTATGGGGATCATTCACTTAATCTGATTACCCTCTTGGACACATTTGTGACGCCTTCAAAAACTCAACCCCAATTAAATCATCGTTGAGCCAAAGTCATAAAAGTAACCTCAGCTCATTAAAAATCTCAGCAACCTTTCAGAAATTTCAAATCACTCACAAGCATGCAACATTACCGTCCAGTTCTTCGACATACTCGTATTCCCTTCCACCTTTAACAAATCGACCATTTATGTAGTTTGAAACTTAGTCAAACATACACTCGTACCTAGACCACCCATCATCTCAGGGATCGTTCACCCAGCCTTACTCCGGGTTCGTTCAAGCTTCTCACGCAAGACACGAAATCGATTAAAGTCGCTTATTGTACCCATTGTGGGTCACCTTTAAAACGAAACCATTCGTCCTTCAGGATGATAATTTAATTACAAAACTTCACCATAACGGTAGGTGTACTCAGAGTCAAAGTCGTATACATTTGAGTTAGTGCTGCCTTAGCTAATTTACCACCATTAAAGTACACACACGTTCAAAGTCAGTGTACGAGTATAAAAATCACGTTTAACCGCTTCGTTGCGCCCTAAATTTGCTACAGAGGGGCTTGGAATCTTCCCTATTTTTCCCCATTCCCCTTATTAAAAAAAATACAACTTCGCGTGAGTATACGAGTATACGAGTATCCTCGTACCGAGGGTGAACTTATTTCGGTTTTTTTTTTTTTTTTTTGTTCCTTCGGAGGATTTTTCTTTGAAAGAAGTACGTCAAAAGTTTGTCGTTTAGAGGGTTGCTATTCGGGTGCTGGAGGGTTGGAGAAATTCGAATTTAACAGGCGGTTACTCATGAAGCACGTAATAAATAATATCGAAGGAATACATTTTCAATTCGAAAAGGATTTCCGTTTTCCAGCAAAGTGAAGACTTGACTTTGCAAAGTAAATAATAACAGAATGCCAAAAGCAAATAGCAATTGAACTTCAAATCTGGAAATGGTTTCGACCAATTTAACAACAAACAACCAGAGGGTAATGTGTATTCTGATTTGTTATAACTGAATTGGTGATAAAAGGTTGGAATCAAATCTGGGAATTCGAGACCTAGGGAAGGGCGGAAGTGTCTTTCATTTGACTTATTGCATTAAAGGATCATAGGAACTTCTATTGAATTTTTCCACTCAGATATTGATAGCTTACTCAAACTCGAAGTAAGAAAATTCATCTCAAAATGCGCTTCCTTGGGGTCGTGCCTGATACGACCACTCCTTCTGTGTAATATTTGTGTTGACGTAGAATCCCAGAGCGAATGTCAGATTCGCTGATTCTCTTAACTCTTATCCTGCCTTTTCGCCGGAGGTCTCTTGAATACATGAGCAGAAATGTAGGTTTCAAGGAAGTTCAAAAAGAATTTGGGGTCTTTGTTCGAAACGTGCCTTAGAGCTTTGCCCAGACAAGTCTTTTCGCATTTGTGTTCCAGTGTGGTTTAGAATGAAAAATCCTTAAGTTCAGTCTGACAATGGAAACCTTGTCTTAAGAGTCCATCTCGAGCCTAGAGAGTTCCTATATGAGGAGAGTGCAATGTTTGGCCTTTTCCCTTACTTTTTGCGGTATTAAGCGCTAAGTCTCCATCAGACCATTCCGAGATGTTTGGTTTATATGTACGGACTTATATATCTTTTTGAAAAGGCTATGAGTGAGGCATGTCATGAGATATGCCACAAGGAGCACTTGCAGAGGATACTTTGTGCCATGTCCTTAGGCGATCATTGGGCTGTGTTGCTTGCTAATCAAATTTCCAAGATAAGACCTAAGACTGTCAGAGATGAGGAACAGGTGGACCTCTATGAAACTGCTTAACCATGATCCAATTAAGGCAGGGCCTTACCACAAATCATGTTTATCTGTACTGGTAGTCCTTTATTTTGCTTTGATTTTTGATTTGATTTTTCATCTGGACCGGGAAGTAGGCAGTCGGACAATCCGAGCCAAAGCCCGAGAAAATCGAGAGAAATTCGAAAAGGATAACACTCGGGAGTACGCTACTATCGTTCATGTCAAAGGAGAATTTCTATAAAATCTATAAACAGGCGAATGGTTTTTTGGTAGCGTCTTTTGTGCTTTGAGTGCTTTGAGAAGCCGAGGAGACCGCAGACAGCATTAAGCACAGAGACAAGAAGGGGGATTAGAACACTGTTGAAACATCAGCTAAAGTAGATCTCTTGAGACGACCGACGGCGACACAGTGTAGACAATGTCTTCGACTAGTCAACTGAGTCAAAATCAGGCCAACAATCAGCCGCAATCACAAACAAAACGACACCAGTCAAATAGATAACAATCACGTGGTGGTGCAACACAAAATTCTGCCCAGAGTCCAACTAAGAAATCAGCCCTGGTGGCAGCGGCTGTGGCTTCAACATCAAACGCCAACAGCACAAGGGGTCGTGTCATATACTCCGTTTAGATGGCGACTCTCGACTACGTCGTGTTTATGTCGTGTGCCCTATGTCGTGTTTACACACTGTAGTCCTCACTGCTGCATTATTTTGATAAAATTTAAGGAGGGATATGTGAATTGAAACATTTCTGTATCGGACCTCGCGTCTTTCGTCCAAATACTCCTTATTATCCGCGATATTCACTACTCAACGATCGAATTAATAATGATAAAATGGAATAGGGACTAAACATTTCGGTCGGGGAACGTGACTTTCTACCTCTTATTAGTCTTCACTCCTTTCACCGAAATGCTACCGACACGGGAGACTCACGAGTCAGAATCCAGGGTCATAGACAGTGTGACATTCCCTCGCTGTCATAAATTCACAACTTTGGAGGCATTCGAAGCTCGAACTGGTAAACCCCAGCATGATGTACTTAAGCAGGAAATCGGACTCAAAGGACATGTCGAAGAGGCGGCTATCATGCGGATCATCCAGGAGGGAGCCGCTCTGATATTATAAAAGACAACGATGGACATTGAGGCTGCTCTTACAGTACGCGGTGACATTCAGAGACAATTTCATGGTTTAATTCTCTCCCCATCTAGTACAGTGGCCACAAAGTATCGCAGGTGGTATTTTCTTCAAATCGAACATATCGCTATGAAGTGGAAAATGTCCACTTTGAGACTTTTATTACACAGATCCCAGAGGATTGGCGGCTCTGGATGATGCGGAATAAAATTAAAAGCGATCAGCTCACCTCTTACATTCAGTAGTAGGCTTATTTTGTCGGTTGAGTTGCTGTCTCATCTCGTAGATCATATCTGAGTTCGATTAATATATTCTATGTTGGTAACTCCGAGCATTGGTTAGTATCTCTAGTATATGTCTTGTCCAATTGATCACAATAGCACGCAAAATTTAAATCCTAAAGCTGCACCATGATCCGCCGTTTCTAATCCAAGATTGAAACTGCCCGCAGACGCTAAGCGTTCCCATTTCGATAAGATGACCTCTTCTTGAAATGATATGATTGAGCACCAGCTTAGGTAACCAGGGTGAATGACTCGAACTCCAACTTTTTAAATTGCTATAATTTTTTTATTTTTTGATAAATTTTATTGTGCTAAAGTAAAAAATGTTGGAAAATACATCAATTTTCAAATTGTATCAGTAATTTTCAATGTGTCCACCCTTGGCGTGAATAATGGCTTTGAGACGGCCGAAGAAAACATCGCATGCTGCACACAAGGGGCTCTGCGGTATTTTGGCCCATTCCCGGCGAAGTGCTTGTTTGAGGTGGTCCAAACTTTGGTATTTTTTAGTGCCAACCTTCGCCTTCAAAATACCCCAAACAGAGAAATCCAACGAATTTGCATCCGGAGAGTTTGCAATCCATTGTGTCGAAGAAATGAAGTGTGGAACATTGTTTTTTAACCAATCTTGGTTGACGCGCGCTTTGTGAGACGGTGCCGAGTCTTATTGAAATATCCACGGTCTCCGCCCGAAATGATTGTTTGCCCAAGACTTCAATACTGCCTCTAAGACAGTTTCACGGTATACGATCGCATTAATTTTGACGCCAAAATTAATTAAAAATACGAGCGGAGAGCGACCATCAGCGGTTATGGCGGCCCAAACCATCACCATCGGTGCTGCCTGCTTTCTGGTGGCCGTCTAAAGGTGTAAATTTTCGAAGGACCTCTCCGGCAAGTAAACTCGGTTATTTTGTTGTTGACATATTGCTCGATAACAAATGGCAACTCACCACTTTCGTGCAAGCGTAGCAACTCCTTCGCTCCTTCGACTCTAACTTTTTTCTGTTGCAGTGTAAGATCGTGAGCTTTTTGGAACTTCAATGGCTTGAGCCCAAGCTCATTTTTCAGTATGTGTTTCATCCGTTCCAACGATATGTTGAGCTCACGAGCCATTTTTCTTCCACTTCGACGCGGATTTCGCTCAATTCGAGCCTTCACTTTCCGAACCATTTCTGCCGATGTTGCTGTTTTTTTATGATCACCTCCATGGCGTTTTGCAACGCTGCCAGTATCACGGTAACGAGCTATGGTTCGAGACACAAATGATTTATTCACGTTGAGGTGCTGGAGGGCAGCAATCACACTATCACGTTTGAATTCCATCGCGGATAAAATTTTTTCAGCACAACTGAGACGCAAATCGTTGAAAGGGCTTGTAAATAATAAAATTATCTGTCATGTGTCAAAATGTGAGGTTACTGTCATGAACGGTTTGGAAATTATAGCAGTCTGAAGTTGGTTGCAGTTCGAATCATTCAGGGTGTACATATATTGTGGCCTGATCAGAGGGGGTAAAATATTTCTTAATCGCTTGAGGAAACCTAGACATGTCGCAGCATTTTTGGCGACACCGAATATGTCGTCATTCCAACGTAAGTTGTCACTGGGACATATACCGAGAATAGAAAGTTTATCGGTTTCGACGATGCAAGTGCCATTCATGGATAATGGCTGGGTGTTTAAATTCCGCTTTAATGACTGAAGGCAGCATTGTGTTTTAGAAGTATTAAATCCTACTCGTTTAGTGGTTCTCCAATTAGTTATGCTGTTAATATCGGAATTTAATAAGCTTAACATACGCTGCCCTTCTCATCCTACAGCCGAAGAGCAGGGGCGTGAGTCCAGGAACGAAAAGCAGAGAGTACTGTCCTCAGCAAAGGAATATATTGCATTAGAAGTAGCAGACAAGAGATCATTAATGAAAATTAAAAAGAGTGTCGGAGACAGAACGAAGCCCTGCGGCACACTAGCATTTATTTCGTGAATATCAGACTTGAAACCATCCAAGACAACTTGAATTGAATGTTCCGAAAGGCAATTTCTAATCCATTAAAGAAGAGAGTCATCGATCCCAAGAGCACGCATTTGCAACAAAAGATCCTGATGCCAAACTCTGCCAAATGCCTTAGAAATATCAAGTGCAACTATCTTGTTTTCATCAGATTGATGTGCGCTTTGGTTCCACTTTTCGGTGAGGCATGCCATCAAATTACCAGTGGACCTGTTGCTACGAAAACCATACTGCCGGTCATTGAGAAGTTTTCGTGTTTCAAGATATTTCATGAGCTGACGGTTTATGAGCGTTTCCATGACCTTGAAAAGAAGGAACGTAAGTGCAATGGTTCTGTAGGAGGAGAGAGAAGAGGATTCGACTTTTTTAAAGACAGGCTGGACAAATGGTGTTTCTCATCTGCTCGGAAAGAGTCCTAAAGGGTAGGATTGATGAAAAAGCTTACGCAGTGGTTTCGCCAGCGTAAAAAAACACCTCTTCAGAAGAAGTGGAGATATACAATCTGCACCTGCGAATTTATGTATATTGGGATGTTTAAGTACTCTTGCTGCCACACGAGAGAGAAAGTGGATTTCTTCCATTGAAGATTCGACGCGTTCAAGTGTAGGCGGAGACAAAGCACAATCTGGGAAGGTTGAGCTGGCTGAAAAGTATGTAGCAAGCAGCTAATGAGAGCTAACAGCTGGAATGTCATTGTAAATGAGCATTGGGATGGAAGATGAGGCAGAATTTCTGATATTTTTGACAAATGTCTTACGCAGCAGAAGCATGCCAGGAAAACTCGTAGCTCTTATTAAAGCAACATACGAGGGTGGCAAATGTCTCGTTTTGCACAATGGTAAGATGTCTGAAGATTTGGAAGTCCAAAGTGGAGTACGTTCAGGGGTGTATACTGTCACCACTATTGTTTTTGGTAGTTATCATTATCAGCGATGTACTCCGTGCAGCATTGACGGAAGGCAACTGTATGTGGTAGAATGAAAGAATGGCGTCATCAAAAGTTAGGCAGAAGTTAGCATCAATAAGCATTCGCAGTGAAACCCAAAAACGAGCTCTAGTCTGCATACAAAAACCAGTGAGGACACTTTGATCGTCTTTTATACCTGTTTTAGTATACACATTAAATAAAAGTTAATACAAGATCATTTTTTATTCATAGCCTTTGGAGCTTAAAGCAAAGAAACAGCCTTTTTTAAAATTTTAACTTCTACAGGTTTTCAACTCTATTTAAACGCAATTGCAAAGGCTAGTATTTGTTCTAAAAATAAAATCCTAAACTAAGTTTCTTCCATTAGTACTAACAGAGCAAATTTCCTTTAACATGGGTCAGGGTATACCAAAGTAAGCCTTTTCTTAAATCTTCGATAAATGATGTCGACATTGGAGATAGACCCTTACTGTAGAACCATTTTTTTCCTAAAATATACCCAAAAATCATTACCCAAATTATCCTTGACGAATTAGGGGACACCCTGTATATATTCAAAGTGCAAAAAGCGTCCAGAAAAACCGGGGTACCCCAGTCTACAAATACAACATATATTTTGTAAACTCTTCGACTTCTTCAAAAGGATAAAAACCCCACAACTGGGCTGTTTTGAGTTGTGGGTAATGATTTTGTTAACTATACAACGATTTCAAACTGAAGATATTGCGCGTTTTGTTTCCGATAGTTTTGTATTAGGGCGTTTTTTCATATTGAGATTTGCAATTATCAGAACTCCTTTCTGTTCAATACGAATATCTACCGCTTCTACCTCTGAATATCATCATCATCGACTTTTCAAGATCAACACTCAGGTTCCATAGCTGGCAGTACCGGTCTGTATATCATCAGAGAGACGATGTCGTCTGCAAACATAAGCGCTGGAATCTTCACTTGGTTCAGTGTAAATCCTCAACTCTCAAAATCGGTTATGTCATTGACAAATAGGATAACTAGGAGCGCGCTCAGTGTACAATCACTGATGTTCCAAACATTAGAAATAAATTCACCGGTGCTACTGACTTTATTCGACTTCATATTATAAAATAGCGCCTCGCATGGTATTGCATCGAAAGCTGCACGGAAATTGAAAAGGAAGGCATACCACTTCTTGTGTTGACTTTTGGGAATTTCAGCGGTGTTAGTAGGCTAGAAAATTTGATCAATCATTAAGGATTTCTTTCTAAAACCCGCTTAAAATTCTCGAAGAATTTTCTTATCAGAGACGCACTGAATGAGCCTTTTAAAGAAAACCTGTGCTGGTATCTCAATGATAGACTTGATCTATGTTATATTGGACAAGAAAGTTAGGAAGTCATCTATGGGCTTAGGCTTATTTATTGTTCATTGATAGCATTTCATCTATTCCAGGAATATTTCTGGCATAACATTTATAGTCCTGCCAACTAGTGGTGATTGTACACCTGATCTGTCAAGTTCAAAAGCATGTTATCTTTTTAAAGCACACTCTGATGCCACTCTTCGATGAAAACTTTCGATATTTCATTGTTTGGCTCTACCAGCTTACTCAAAACTTATTTTTAAAACAAGGCAATCCCCATTCACTGTAACCCGCCTGTGCAAGCGATTGATCCAGTTCTTGAAAAATATCTGGTACTCGATGTTCGTTGTAACCTTCAGAAAGCTAAGAAATTTTTCTATTATCTTCTCTCGGATGTTAAAACATATTCTCCGAGGCGATGTTTTGAGTCTGCCGAACAAGAACAGGACACGCTGCCAAATCAGCTGAATTCTGTAGCTGTTGGATAGTAGTTGCGTTGTTTTTGGCCAAGATATGCAAGATGGGACATTATCGTGATGTAAAATCTTGGCATTGTCTTCCACAATTAAGGCCATTGCTTCACTCCAACTTCTCTTAACGCTCAAATAGTAAGTTTAGGCATTGCTATCTTTACTTCATTTTGGTCGACTGAATGAAAATATTAGCTTTCATCAGGCAGGTTGAATGGTTCCTTTGGATCGTTCTCGAAGTCTGCAGAATTGATTTTTCATGATCTCATCACCAACTGTGATTCTATTACTAAATTTCCTTGCTCATTTCTAAAGCCCTCATTTCGGGTTCTATTTACCTATTTCGGGTTTAGTCGGGTGAAAGCCATCACATTTTTCGGGGCATTTCTGACGGCTTCTTTATATCGATGCCACTTGATGGAATTCACGTAAGACTTGTCAAGATGCTTAGGGCTAAGAGATAGAGATCGGCAAAGCTTTTCGCTGTTTTTGTGACTTCAGTTAAATCTCCTTATAGTTGGTCTCGGTTGTTGTGGCGCCTAAGATATCCGTGGTCGTACTTGGCTGCAACTACAATAGATAGTAGTGCGGGTCTTTGGGTCAGAATATTCATACATCTATATCATTACGTTGATTATAACAAGATCAATGGGATTGACGAACAGGTAACTGCTATTTTTCTTTGTGAATATTTAGGTGAGTTCAGTTGGTTTTTCGGCCCGTGTCGAACGTTACCAGCGATTCCATGTAGCCTATGCTTCCGACTGTAGTAAAAAAGATGTTTTCCTTTCCTATTTTACTATTACACTTAAAAGAATTTTCCCACCATGCTATGGAGCTCCTTCAAACACGACTTCGAAGCAACGTCAATCTCGACTATGATTGATAGCTTCACTTACCGAAATCTCAAGCTTCTTGGATACGACTAACAACAAATTCGCACGCAAATAACCGCCACTTCAGGTCTCTGTAGCAGTCACCGTATGCGTCACCTCCACATTCTATCCGTCGCTTACAGCTTCTGGATGGCGGTGATATCTGCTTGACTAGGGCCTTCGATACATTTTCGGCTGTACATAGTTTATTCAACGTTGTCTTTGTTTCTTTTAAAAGGTCGTCAACAGTGAATCTGTCTACCCAAATCAGGCTTAATAGTTTGTGCGAATAGGGGTACAAGCAATGAATCCTTTGTTATACATTGTCAATAAAGTAATGATTACTGTCCTCTGGTTTGATAATTTACCTAATTTTAGCGACTTTAAATGGTTCACGAATGACGTCCTTCACAAGTGCTCGTCTCGCTGATGAAGCCTCTTCCCAACAAGTGATTTCAGTTTTATTTTTTTTTTAATTTTCTACTCAAAAGTTTGCTCTGAAATTTCTTAAATACTTCGTTACTCATAAGTATCTCCCCCTATTTCATAAACAGTATTCATAAAAACCACACCAATATTTTGACTTAACATCGATGTCCTTAAAACAAAATAAACTTCCTTCACATTTCGTCAATTTGCACAGTGAAGCGTAGTTCCAGTGCTCAAGACGGCCCATTGATATTCCAGAAACTCGATAGAAAAAGGTTTTTTTTCTTTTTTTTCGTAACTCAAAGTCAACTCCTCCCTAATTTAGTATTATGTTTATCATTATGCTCGTACCTACCCAGGGAAGGAAAAACGATGATTGTTGGTCCTTCAAGCAGCAAACACGAAGCAGAAGCATGAGGTGCTTCCCTTCTTTCGCTACCCCTAAACAGAAGAAAATGTGGAAAAATTTTAGAGACAAAGAGAAAATACTGCCGCATACATACTCGTAATCATAGCTTTTCATAGCACGTTCCTTATTTTAATAGTGCAATTACGCGAAGCCATCATCCGATGCATTTAATGGTGGAAATTATTTATAACAACCGTCAGGACACGGGCCACCTTGAGGACCAGCAAGAGCATACACCTACTTTGCGTTTGCTGCCAACACTTTAGTTCTTCATAAATTGAAAGAGCTTCAGTGTAGAGGTCCTTTCACAAAAATAATATTAAAAACCAACACCAACAGCTCTTGTAAGAATTTTTCGAGCAGCGTTGCCAGTTGCCAGGGATAAATTTTCCTGTGGAGTAAAATTGACACTAGGGAGTGGAAGCAAATCTTTGGTTCAGATATGCGCACTGAGAAACTCATTTTTTATGGACCATCCTTCTGATCTGTGCTAAAATGTTTCTCCGATCGGAATTTACCTTTCATTCCCCAACCATTCTAAACATATAAAACGCAGACCACGTCAATTTCAAAGTAACATCCCCAGTTGAAAACTCTGATTCATTCTATATGATTCGGTCTTTGAATTTTTTTATGATTGAATAAATGGTCATGAAACGGCCTATGTCCTTTTGAGAGCGACCTTCCACAATATTGGACTGCAACCATTCACATTTTTGCAAGTTCCAATTATTGTGATACCACAATTTGATGGCTTTCCCACCAGCTCATTTGGGCAATAATTAAGGCATCGCTCTAGCAATGAGCGATGTTGGTGAAAGAAAGGTTGAGAGCTCACTTAGAACACAGCTCACAACGCCGGATAACTAGTGCTGGGTAGTTGCACAATATTTTCTTCATACATTGAAGGATAGGACTTCAATTGTGGAGCTATGTTCTTTGATGGCCAGTTGTTTCTTCAAACTTGATCTATCACTGAGTAGGTTATTGGAAGCATTAAAAGTTCGTGCCATTTTATAGTACAATACAAAATTTTTGCAATATTCAACTTTATTTATCAATATAGTTGCCTTCGAGGGCGATACACTGATTGAAACGATTTTTCAATCTTTCGATACCAGTTTTGTAGTACGATTTCGGTTTAGCCTCAAAATAGGCCTCTGTTTCGGCGATTACTTGTTCATCGGTCTTAAATCTCTTTCCGGCGAGCATTCTTTTGAGGTCTGCGAACAGAAAATAGCCGCTGGGGGCCAAATCTGGAGAATACGGTGGATGGGGAAGCAATTCGTAGCCGAATTCATTCAATTTTGCTATCGTTTTCATCGACTTGTGACACAAGTGCAATCAGAATCAATCTTGATGAAACAGCACTTTCTTTTTCTTCAAATGCGGCCGTTTTTCTGCGATTTCGTCCTTCAAACGCTCCAACAACGCAATGTAATAGTCGCTTTTGATAGTCTACCCCTTTTGGAGATAGTCGATGAAAATTATTCCATGTGCATCCCAAAATACGGATGCCATAACCTTGCTAGCCGAGGACGAGGTTCGTCGCCTACTCGCCACTCAGCCGACTGCCGACTTGACTCTGGTGTGAAGTGATGGAGTCAAGTTTCATCCATTCTCACATACCGACGCAAAAATTCGGTTTTGTTGCGGTTGAACAGCTTTAAACACTCCTCTGAATCATCAACACGTTATTATTTTTGGTACCCACTTTGAACAGAGCTCTCGCATGTCCAAATATTCATGTATGATATATCCAACACGCTCTTTTGACATCTTCAGAGCCTCAGCTATCTCGATCAACTTCACTTTACGGTCATTCGTAATCATTTTGTGGACTTTTTTGATGTTTTCCTCTGAAACAGCCTCTTTTGGACGTCCACTGCGTGCATCATCTTCGGTGCTCGTATGACCACTTTTAAATTTTTCAATCCACTTGCGAATGGTTCGTTCGGCTGGTGCAGAGTCCGGGTAACACTTATCAAGCCATTTCTTTGCATCGGCTGTTTTTTTTTCCATCAAAAAGCAATGATAAATCAACATACGAAATTGCTTTGAATCCATTTTTTTTCACAATAACAAAAGTTGCTTCACTCACAACGGTATATCTCGAGAACTAATCGTCCGACAGCTGTCAAATTTATACACGTATCTTTTGAAGGTTGGTACTAACTGAAAATGGTACGGATTTAATTCAAATGTTGCCCTCTCTTAGAAACGGCACGGACTTTCGCCCATGTGTTATATCACGAGTATTACACCTTCGGGACGCCACTACAATGACCTCGTTCTCCTGTCATTGGTAGTAGGATGCAGTACAAATAGGATTTTTGTCCAGTTTGTCCAGTTTCGCTACTCAATGCCAACTATAGCGATTTTCTGAGCCTAAACACTGCTTTGCTAGCTTGAAATTTCCAAAGCGTGAGTGGATAAAGCGCTTCGCGTTCTAAGCACTTCTGTTGTACAAATGCCTTTTTTAGATATGCATTGCACCTCATCCGTACTGCATCCGTACTGACTATTATACCGCACATGAATATCTGTGAATATCCAATATTTCGCTCCCAGTTCGATTTTCTAGCCAAATTCATTCCATAGAGCCAACCAAAATGTCAACCCCAAGGCCTTCAGTTTGAGTCTACTTTAACAGCTCATTCAAGGCGGCCTAAGTCCTTTCAAAATGATAGAAATGGCAAATGTTTTATTGTTCGCATAAACTACAATCTAATAGGTTCTATCGATAAGGATCTTTAGTATTTTATTGACCAGCATGGCCCAGGTGAAAGTGGTATTTTCTATGGAGCGCCTCTGCCAAGCGATGGTTTCATACAACAAGTTTTCAGCCTGGGTGGCTGTTCTGCTGAGCTTACTATATTTCTTTCCATTTCTTAAGCCATCGTTGATCTTTCGATATGTGGAGGCCTTGATCATAGCTCTGGTCTTTACCTTATTGAAGAGGACTTGTAGGTCTCTAGTAGTGTATGGATGGAGTACTCAAAGCATGTTCACATTCCGAGAGTAGAGATTTTAACTAAAGTCTATTGATATAGAGGCTGATTGATTATCTCTCCTTCGGGCCACCATGGTAGCGTATTCATAACCTCAAAAATCTGGTAAAAGAAATCGAAACGAACGACAGAAGCGACCGGAAGTGTTCCCTGTTCTGTATCACTCACTTGTGTGCAATTTCACCATCCTCCAAGAGCCACATTCATCAATTTGTGGCAGCAAAAACATAATTCTTTAGCGCTAAATAGAAACTAGCGCTAGTCGCAGAAACCATATTTTTCTTGTCGTAAGTCCCGCACCAAATTTTGGTACCTCTTAGAGCATTACACGTGTATTTTCAATGCTCCAAAAACGCTAATTATGTAATTCAGCTTTTTCACGGAACTGCAGGCGAAGTTTGTGTGAGCCTCGATACAATTTGCACGCGATTGGAGGCCCGTAGACTATACTTGACGCATTGTTAGCTGTTTGTCCGGAAACATCTTCAAGTGTTTCATCAAACTCCATTGTAGGCCGTCTATGGATGCCGATTTGCGTAGGCTGTCGTCTGGTTGATGTTTGTCGGTTCTTTTATGCATCTACTGCATCAATAGGTATTCGGCCACGTCATGTGGTAAACCTAATCCTTTTAAGCTAAATGTCAAAGTAATTGCCCGGCGCCATGTGACCAAAGGGTCAATGACGAGATTCACAGAAAGTTGTTGGCCTTCACAGCCAGCTACCTGCTGTGATCTTCACACGGAATCAAACTGCCTGTGGAAGCCATAACCGAGTAAGCAGCCAGTCCTAACCCAGGTCTAAGTTCTTCAAAACTCATACCTGAGCGTTGCACAGCGTGTTTACCGGCGTTCTCCTATACTGCGATCCAATTGTAAGCTGGGACCTCAACAAGACTAAGTGAAATCAGTCTTCCAGTTGCGCTCAGAGATTCCTTGCTTTTTCGAACTAGCTTGGAAGTAGTTAGACAGGTCAGCAAGTCCTTAAGCGCTATTTGGCAAAGATACGTCACCTTTTTCATAATTTTTTTCACGGACAGAGTGGGTCGATTTCGTATTATTTTCAGCAACCAACGGCACAGACCAAAGTCAAAGACCGCCGGAGCGCAGGACCAGCAAAACTCCAGAGCGTGTTATTCCAAAGACCACTTCTCTGTAAACCACTTGTTGGGATTCTCATAAAATTTTATTGCTTTATAAAGTACACACATTGGGATTATTTATGGAACACTATATCTTCCAAATGACGGCCTTGGCTCTGCTTGCAGATCCTCATCCTTTTCTCGAAATTGTCAATCACTCTCACATAATTGGGGTTCTATCCTGGCGATGGCGGCTTCAATATTTACTTTCAAAGTGGGAATTCTCGGATGGCTGGCATAGACCTTGCTTTTCAGTAGCCTCAAAGAAAGGAGTCTAACGGTATTAAGTCGAATGATCTTGGCGGTCAATGGGTTTCTCCGAAACGCGGAATTACGTGACCAGGAAACTTCGTGCACAATACCTCGGTTGTTTCGCAACTTGTATGGCGCGTAGCACAATCCTGTGCTCGTACAGGTTGTCCCTATCCATATCCTCGAGCTCCGGCCACAAATAATTGCTTATCATGCCTCGGTAGCGCGCTCCATTGATCGTAATGGCTTTTCCGGTTTAACTTTCGAAAAATATGGTCCATAAACCGCACCGAACAGTTACTCGTTCTGCATGTATTGCCATCTCCTTAATCACTCGTGAATTTTCTGTGTCCCAGATGCGATACTTAATGTCAGCATGCATGTTTTCAAGGACCCAATCCGAGAACGTACGGCGCTAGTAGAGTTCGGCCGGCTTAAGTTCTTGAGTTAATTGGACGTTTCGTCGAAATTCTGTGCAGTATAGTTGTGGAAAGGTCAAGCTTCTAAGAACGAGGACGAATGGAGGTTTTTGGGTTGTTTTCGACACCTCACTTACTGCGGTGATATTTTCCATTAAACGTCCGTTTTCACATCTTGTACCCAGCTCGTCTCTTGGAATTTTTTGATTATGTTGCGCACAAACGTCTCAGAAGACACATGATTACGTGTAATTTTGGGGCGAATTTTTCGCCGCGTTTCTACGATTTGAATTTTTTTCTTTCACTATGTAGCGTTGTATGGAAAATTACCCATCTATCACCATATGCCAACCCTGCGTGCATCAGCTTGCTGATGATGTTGAAATACACTTAATATACACCAAAATGACTTAGACTTATCAGTGTGTCTAGAGCAAAGCCAGGTGTATTAGAATCATCTGTGACTATGTCTGAGCGTAGACTGTTAAATAGACAACATCCATCATAGTAATGCAGACAGCACGCCGAGTTCCCATCAAGCAATGTTTATCGCCGCCATTATATATCGGCCGCATTCAGCATCCGCAGTGAGGGACCTATTCGCGAGAAATGCTTATATCGACAGAACTTGTAATTCGTCTACGCCACATTATTGGGCTCAGTTACATAAGACGTCAAAAGTTGCGTTGTCGAAAGCAGCCTTAATGTTGATAAAAATGCCCAGCACTTACTCCTTATTGTCGACTGCCCCTTCAAAGCGTAATCTCGCAGGATTTTCCGCGTTAGTAAATTTGTTGCAATCGCAAAGTTTTTTTGCATTCATAAAGCCCGACCATTTTCTCAAAACTATTGATCATGAAGGATGTCACACGCATTGGTCCGAAGTTCTTGGTAGTTATCTTCTCCGTTTTTCGGTATAAGCGCTACTCTCACTGTTCACTTACTGTACTTAAAGTGGCGCTACAGTCCAGGGTGGACTTGGGCCTCAACCAACAAGCGTCTCCAGTCAGTGCGATCTCTAGCTAGCCACCTCCAGTTTCGCACTCTAAGTTGGTTGAGATTCCATTTGCAGGCACCACGTGAATCGCGGTGTTGCTCTAGTGCGCTGTCCCTCGGGAGCGGATTCGAAGATTTTTCGGGCCCGTGCATCGGTGTTCAACCGCTCTACATGATCCAGCCACCTCAGTCGTTGGACTTTCACTCTACAGGCTAATTCGATATCGCTATACAGTCCGTACAGTTCGTCGTTGTACCTCCTTGTGGGCCTATGCCCAATTATCAAGGCGTCGCCCATTAATGACGTTGTCTAATAAAAAGCGGGGGCAGAGCATATTACTGGTCTTATCGTAAACATCTTCAGATAACGCCTCTAAATGGTTGCTACGATTTGACCAGTAGCAAGTTGCCGGTCATAGGTCTTGTTGGCGGCTGGACCACCGGTAGTCCATACTAGGACTACCGGACTGTCCGGACCTGACTTGTTGAGGTAGGCCCCCCCGTGGGAGCGTCATGGTGGCTGTGGTTTAAACCCAAATCGCGGGAAGGGTTTTCCTTTGGTTTAACCCATTGTAGAGTAGCAAATAAGTACTGGGTGCTGTGACCCTAAGAACAGTAAGAGGTTTTAGATCGGCCTCGACTCATACCAAGGGTGGAACTTGTGCCTCCAACACAGTTCCGAATTGGTATCAAAGAATTGACGGAGAGCGATGGCAAGGCGTATCCTTGCTCCCTATGGATGTATGGGCATCCTGTAATCATAAGGTCTTCATGACCGGTGGTTTACGTTAAAAATCATGGAACGTAATGTACCTCCTTGTCACAGCCTGCATAGCCGAAAATAACCAGAAGAATTTTCATCTTAAAGCAGCTAAAAGCACGCTCAAGCATTTTTGATAAAGTCCATGCCTCTGCCCCATGGATCAGGACTGGGGTTATTGAGGTCTTATATTGGGTCGTTTAATCTCAACGCTGGTATCGTTGTCTGAATTAATAACGGACCCTGGGTAGACAAAGTCCTTAACTGCCTCAAAGTTATATCCGTCGAGGGTGACGTTCTGTGGCCGCTTACGCCACAATACTCGCTTGTGAATATCAACGGTGATCGCAAGTAATTGGAGAGACTTTTGAAAGATTGTGACTCTTGTGATAGCTCGTGAATTTTCCACTGCTCTTTCAGGAATGATATTAAACAAATCGCGTGACAGCCCATCGCCTTGTCTAAATCCTTTTCTGGCATCAAACATCTTGGTGAGTTCTTTACCGACCTTGGTGGACAGCGTGCGTTCTCCATCGACAGGTTTGGCATGAATGCCAAAACTTGACATTGCTCTGTATAGTTCGTCTCTATAGATGCTCTTATACGCGGCCTTAAAGTCAATGAAAAGGTAGTGTGTATCGATTTGGTGTTCATGGGTTTTTTTCCAAGAACGGCCGAAGAGTGAATATTTGGTCGATGGTGGACTTTTCTGTCCTGAAGCCGCACTGATATGTACCAATGAGGTTGATGACGAACAGTCTCAGGCATTCACACAATACGGCAGATAATATCTTAATAAGATTGATGCCTTTGTAGTTGGCGCAGTTCAGAGGGTTTCTTTTCTTGAGGATTTGACAAACAATGCAGGTTCTATTCATCGGGCATAATTCGTCCGACCATAATTTACAGATGAGTTGGTGTATGCTCCATAGCAAGTCATCTCTTGCAGCTTTAAAGAGCTCGGCAGTCAGGCCGTCCGCTCCAACAGCTTTGTTGGACTTACGCTTAGATATGGTCACATATGATCACTTCATCCAGGTTGGGTGGACGGAATTGTTGGTCTACATCGTCCCGGTTGAAAGGTTTATGCCGCCTGACAGTGGTATTTGATTCGTCATCGCAGTTATATAGTCTACAGAAATGCTTTTCCCAAATCCGCAGTACTCTACCACGATATTGCCTTGTTCATCTCTACACGTTTCGCTTCGGGGCTGGCGCCCGTGGCATGTTTGCTTACCTTTTGGTAAAATCCAAATCTCATTCATGGAGTATAATCTCTCAATTTCCTCGGCGGCGCTTTTCTTATGCTCCTTCTTATTCCTTTTTTGCTCGCAGAGCTCGTAGAGCTCAGTTTTAGTCCATCTACGCAGTGCCGCTTTGTATGCATCTTGCTTAGCTGCATTGCTTGCCGGCACTCGTCATCAAACGAGGCGTTTCGTTGTGGTGTCGGAGTGACACCCAGCATTTCAGCGGCAGCACTTCAGACGGCTTTTTGGAAATGTTGCTACTGGTGTTCGATACTTAATGCTGGGGGCATAGGATCACTTAGGAGATTAAGGGAAACTCGTTCGCCGTCCAACGTCGAACTTGCTCACAGTATTAGCTTGGCCTTGCGATGTTCGGGATATCCGCAATCGTACCTTGTGGTCCGAGTGGATGAACGCTCGGACATCCATAATACTGGAGCAGTGCCTTGCGTCGATCGCAATGTGGTTAATCTGGTTGACGGACGATAGATCAGGAGTTCTCCAAGTCCCTTTATGAATATGGGGATGTGAGAATCGCGTGCAAGCTGCGACAATGTTTCATCCCGCCACAAAGTCGATTAGGCTGAATCTGTTATCGGAGGTGTGTTGCAGGCTACACCTTTCGACAGTACAATTAAAGATGCTCTCTCTTCCTAGGCTTGCATTAAAATCGCCAAGGACAATTAGAATATCATAGTTAGGGCACTGCTCGTACATCTTCTGCAATAGCTCGTTGAAGCTATCTTTGATGTCGTCATCTTTCTCCTGGGGGCGTTAGCGCATATAAGGCTAATGTTGGAAAATTTAGCCTTAATATGGATTGTTATAAGGCGCTCGTTAACATGCCGGAAACTCAAGACTTCTTACTAAATCTGCCTCTAATAACGAATCCGCATCCAAATAGGGACATCAGTTTTTCATCCTCTTTTTGTCCGGCCCATCCCATCGCATTTCTTGGATGGCGATAACATCAACTTTGCAACAATCCAGGGCATCTACTAGTTATTCGGCTGCACGTGGCCTTTTAGGAAACTTAGCATTCAACGTGCAGATCCGAAGTTCGTTGTCCTTGTTTCATTTGCAAGTGTTGTCATCAGTAGGTAGATCTGTCCGTATCCGAGGCTTGTTGTTACTTCGTAATTGAAATTTTTTTCCATGGTAAGGCAGTTACACCGGCGGCACAACCGCCAGCCTGGTGGACTAGTTCCATTATAGATACGCCTTGGACTTTGGGTTGGTTAGACCGAAGCCAGTAACCCATTCAGAGATGTGAGAGCTGCCTTTGGTGCATTAAGGGAAATCCTTACCGGCCTAAGCTCCAAATATGTCGAATTAGCCCGGAAAAGGTCTCATCTGTTTTATTCCGAAATTTTACGTCGCCGTTGATTCCAACTGAGGAATTCATCGGCTGTTAATGCAAGGCTAGCCAGGAATATTCTCTTCAGAGTTGCCAGCAACTCGTCTAAATCTTTTCGTTGCATAGCTGGATTTATGCCATCGATCTCAGGTGATGTGAATCCATCAAAGGAATGAACAACGTATTTTATGGCCACATCCGTCACAACAACTGATGATAGACAGCAGCCAAAGGGGGTTGCGGTATTCAGCTCACTCGCTGATTCTCATCCGGTTCTGATCTGGCTGATCTGGAAAATGAGTCTTGAGCATTGGCTTTAAACTCAGTGTAGGTTGAAATGATATCACCCATGAAAGGATAATCAACGTCGTCTTTTAGTGCCAATGCTTTCTATCCCGAGAAGGTGTTTTAGGTGCGTCGCTATTAAAGTCAAGCCTCGCAGATTCTTTAGTATCTCTCTGGCTTAGTATTCCGAGTCGAGTTTCATTTCTACGAAACGTTCAAACACCAGGAAGATGGACACTAAATTGTGAGAAACGTGTTCCTGTTAGACAATAATGATTGACTGAGCTTATTCCTGGCTGGATCTCCTCTAGGTTGTTCATTTTGGAGTGAATGTTTCCTCGAAGTTTATGCTGCCCATAGCTCCATTTTGTTGAAGTCAGTGCAAGGATTATTCTTCATTTCTTGACAGAAATCATGTACGAGTACATGCTCAGCCTTTTTCTTGTCTTTTTCAACTGCTCTTTTGAGTTGAACTCAAATAAACGTCGGCCCGATTTGGGGTTCTTATGATACGAGTATTGATTCATTTGCACAGCTTACATCTCATCAAAAAGATCCTCCAAAATACGACGAATACGTGTACATCTCTAGTCCACTATATCTTCACACAACACATTGCGCTAAGCTGCTGTAACCACCTCCACTGAAGCTCTTCTAGGATCCTCCTCAATAGTTTTTCTATTCCCATTTATCCACAGAGATATTGTATCTACTGTCGACGTCTACATTTGATTTTTAGTCCAGATTTCCGTTTTCACATATCCGAAGTAAATAGATCCATTCCAGCAGGAAGTAAAACTGGCAACGCTCCTCACCATCTATCTACTCATACGTCTTTCCCTTCTGAAACTGTAAAAGTTATTGAATGCGATTTTCGCTCTCAAATACCTTTCGAGGAAAGTTCCTCCACTTTTACTTCATTCAAAAGTCAAACTTTACTCCTTAAGGATAATGTAAGCACAGTACGACAGCCACGAAATATCTGAGTGCTGCGGGTGGACTATGACGAAGTGCGAACTTGAAGGACGAACAACCGGGGGTAGGGGAAAAATTATGAACAAACTGTTTGCATACAAGTGTTTACCATGTCGGGAGGGAGAAAAAAAATTGGAGACTCCATCGTCGATGTGTTTATGTTACTTATAAAGAAAATCACCGCTTGTCCTTTTTTTTTCTATTCCAAGGAATAGGATGTCATCTCATTCGAGCTACAACAACGTTATCAGGAGTCATACTCGTAGTCATCATCATTCCAAACTACCCAACCGCCTGCAGAGATTCTTGTTCCGTTTCAGCTATCGCCTTTCGTGACGAAACTCATTAATAAGGACTCGAGGTTCGAGTAAATTCTCTGCCAGAGAGGATCTTCTTTTATTTCTTTGCATAATACGAGTACTGCTGCCATATCCTGCCTGGGTATGTCGGTGTGCTTGTGTCATCTGATTTAGTTTGGCTCTTTTTAAATTCAGTTTATTACAACCACTAACGGATTTCATATTTCATTAGTCTCGGAGATATGGAAGGTTTCCCAGTGACGGGATGGGAAGGTATGTAGAAACTTGAAGTAAGGTTTAAAGAGCTCTTCAGTAATGGATCTGAGCCGGTGGCATAGCTTGAGATATGCACCCACGTTGAGGTGCTTCTAGTTCTGTTCGCCGTGGGTGGTCTGTTATGGAAATGATTGACTTCATGAGGGCAAAGGAAGTCACTTTTGGAGACGACCGCAAACTAAGTCAAGTGGAATGGTCGTTTGCAAAAATGGATGAAGGAACGAGTAGTTTACAAAGGTGGTTGTCGTGGCATAGTAAATTACTTTGTGGAAGTAGGAAGTCTCCCCTAGCGAGGGTGTAGTACGAGTATAGTGACAAATTTGAAAAAATCCACTCAGCGGGAGCTTTCTGTCGCGTTCAAGGTAGTTCAGTTTTTGAGGAAGAGATACGAATAGTTGGTTAGGAGTGGTAAGAAGTAGGAGACAAGACAGTAGTAAGCAACAGGGTGTTGGTGTGCGAATTGATGCTGCTTGATATGTTAAATGGAAATCGTTAGCTATCGCACTTAAGAGTTCATTGGAATTTGAATTATTTTTTTTATAATTATTGGCACTCCCATTGTCCATGGCCACAGTATTTCATATTAGGAAGTGGGGAAAATAAGTGGGACGTCAACAGTCAAATGTATGAAAGCATCACAACCTTCATATCGTGCCGGCCGAAGTGTCTTGCCTCCATCGCAATTTGATCGAATTTGATCAGGAGAGGGATCACAAAATCTCACAATAATGCGTACTCTGACATACTCTGATCCTGCGTACTCTAGCATATGTCTTACACTATAACTTGGCGTTCAGAGACGAGGCTAACTCGGAAAGACAAAGAAGAGAGAAGGAACACAACCTCGAAACTGTAGCATTTTTGAAAGGATTCAGCTTCGTAGATAATACCTTCATCTTTGCTATAACTCATAGGTTTTGTGGTAGTACCTTCTCCTGCATGACCAAAGTCAATGAAGTGCTCTTTTATTTATTAACCAGCACTCGGGGGCATATGTTGACCGAGTTAAGAGCTTTGAATCCAAACTTTGTCTTCCCAAACCAAAGTTACAAGATTGTTGAGTTGCAGTCAGAAGTGATGTTATGTACCGTGGGAGACGATGCTTCCTTGTTCTTGCGCCAGTTCTTTCGAATGAAACTAATTTAGGAAATGCGTATACGCTGAAGGTGTATAGAACTGCAAACAAAAGCATCATAGTTGGACTCCACACAGAATCTCGGATTCTTCATAAGCCAATAGCTCTTACTTGGACTATTTCCATTAGTTGCGCGTGCCAAGTCCTTTACTCTTTGAGTCCGCGACCTAAGGCTAGGTCATCCTTTGCCGCATTCTCCCTCTGGAATTGATGTTGTTGCTGCTCTGTTCAACGAGTCCTAACCATCTAGACAGATGAATTGCGATATGGTTAGTGTCGCAACACATACAGTTCGTTGTTGTGTTTAGTTCAGAAGGTTTTCCTTCGTGGAAATAGGGCAAACGATTCCGAGATTCCATTTACCAGCTATATCGGTACTCTCATCAATTGGTGTACGGTCTTTGCCAAACTGTTCCGCTGTTTTGAATAATTCAGCAGGGATTTCGTCTGCGGTCCTATTGGTCTTTAATTTCGATAATTTTGTCCAAACTTCTTCTCGATTGCCGAAATTGTTGTCGATCATCATCTACGTTGAATGGTTCATTCGGCAGGACAGTGTAATATTAGTCGTTCGACCCATTAAAGAGTCTTCAAAACTCATCCTTTCAGGTTTCACCACCGACTGCTATGACTCTACTATTACATCCCCTTCCTTACCTCCATATGCTTGTGTTGGGGACTTGTGTCCTTGGCAAGTTGTCTTCGCTTTCATTTCTGAAGTAGAACTTCTCTATAAACTCGATGGAGCGTTTCTCTGCTTTTTACTCTGGAGCCGATTTTCCTTACGCCTTCTTGCTCATTGTGTTTCGAGCAATTCTCGTTGTTCTTTGCAGCGATGTCTTGTATACATTTTGCGCTTACCAGTATTTTGTATACAACCAGGGATCAGGTGAAACCTAACAAGCTTGCTTATAATGTCGCCACTTATATTTAGAGCTTAGTAGAGACATCATGCGGTATTTTAAACATTGTCAAGGGACTTGATCAATAAAGCCTCCAAAAGATTCTTACGATTACCACATTCCTTCACAGTATCTACGGTGGGTTGTCGGCTGGGGAATAGGCATTCAGATCTTGACATCTTCAAGGGCGCGTTTTCCATCACTTTTTCGAGCATCTCAGGCGGTATTGCGAAGATTTCGAATGTTTGCCTTGAGATCGTCAACTGTCTAATCTATAGATCTGAGAGGCCAGTCAATGTCGTAATTTTTTGACAGCACACGTCCAGAGAATTTTCTTTGCAGAAACTGCATTGTTTGAATTGCTGTGTGGTATGGCACACCGTCTTGTTGAGACCAGTAATCGTCCAGACCTTTTTCACACATTTGTGGACAAACATATCGAGCCAACATCCAGCGATATCGATTGCCATCGACTGTTTCGCCTTCTCTGAAAAAAAATGGCCCAATGATAGTTTTGGCACAAACACCGCTCCAAACAGGCACTTTTTGGTCATGCAATGGTGTTTCATGGATCTCGTGTGGATTTTCCGTTCCCCAAATGCGGTAATTTTGGTTGTTAACGGCGCCAGAGAGTGTGAAGTGGGCCTCGTCGGTCATCAAAATTTGCTTCCAAAAATCAGTTCAATGTCAACCATTCGAGCGACTATTTGCCCGTATTCCAAGCGACGTGGACAGTCTGTCGGCAATATTCTTCAAAATGCGCACCAAGGTGGTTCCATTGACGCCAAAATGCTATGACGATAAGACACTTCTAGGTTCTCGAAATACTCTCTCTTACCGCTTCAACCAGTTCATTGGAACGTCTTGAGAGTTGATCAACGGCATGTCGACGATCTCCTAGTGTCCCGTGCTCAACAAAATTCGACACCAAGTGACGAATAGTGTTGTCAGACGATGCTTTTTGACCACTATATTTTCGGCGATATGTACGGTGATCTAACACAACTGAATTACTGTTTTCAATGTACAGGGTCACTCTTTAAGCGCTGTTTCAGTGTGAAGCGATTCATGGCTAAAATTTTACTGAATTGACGTTTCGAAAACGTGTCTACTCAAGTCAATCGGTTGATAAATGTCAAAGTTATTCAATGTTTACCTACCGAAATAAAAGATGGCGCACCCTGTAGTGCTCCGAACAAATAATAGTTCTTCAAACGCACGGACATCCAGAATACTGGTACCGTGCTTAACGTCGTTCACAATGCAGTTTACTATTTTTTTGATTAGAAGGATGTCTTGCTTGTTGAAGTGTAAAACTATGATGTCATTCGTGTCCGCCGCGAATATGAGTTCGTTTTCAGGACTGTTCTCCAACTTAGTACGCCTAAAGATGCTTTCATTTCCTTACTTGCCTAAAATTCATCAAAGATGATCTTATCGTCATGCTGAGGGCACTGCTCATATGTCTAATTAAGGGAGCTTGGAGAAACAATCTTTTACAAAGCCGTACTGCCCCTCTGTACACAAATTAGACTTATGTTCGCTTAGATTGAAATCAGGCGTCCGCATAGATTCCTGATATCTACTCAAGACTCCTTGCTTTAGCCTTTCTCTAATGAGAGAGACTAGGCGCTGTTTTGACTCTTGATAGCAATGACCAGTTTTTCGTACTTTGAATAACCTTTGTTTGGATATCCTATCGTTTTTTTTAAATGGTATTGATGTCCTTAATATGTAGTAATTTGAAGCGTTTACATATTTTTCGACCACATGTGGTCTGTTAAGGGCCCGAACTTTATATGTAGGTACGTCGAAGGAATCGTCCGTTTTTCATTTCATAGGGTCATCCAGAAGAAGTTGATCCATGTCCGGTTGGCTGTGTTTTGCTTTACAATATATACTCGTAGCATAGCGTGTTACCACGCGCACTTAATATGACAACACAGCTCTTCCTAGAATACAGCAAGAGGCCCAGAATTGTATAAGTTAGTGCCCAGAAGAGAGTATAAACAGTCTTAAAATATTTGCACAACGCACATTGCACAAAGATATCACTCTACGTTGGCCTCGAATATTTGCAGGTTGGACTGACTAGCAAATAAAGGATTCGGCAAAGCATTCCATAAGAGAGCTTATTTTTTTTAAAGTGAGCCCGCGCTCAAGGGGTTTTTGTACCCTTAAAATGTTTGTACACAGCGCGGGCGAAGGAAATTTAGGGAGGAAGAAAGAACAGGTACCGATGTACGTTGTTTTTAAATGTTTGTAAGTTATAACGAGCTGTACGGCTACGAAAGAATCACGATATTTCTGAAAATGAGTGTGAGCTTAACTGATGAGCAGCTAGGTAGTTAGACAAGCGTCTTGGTTGGAGATTGGAAAGAGCGAAATAGTTGAAGCACTGGTGGTGGAAATAGTGACTAAACAAGCTAAGGCAAGAGCCATAACGTCGGGGTTGGACAGATTCAATTTACTGAGCAATATTATTGTCACCTTTAAGTTTTGTCGCACGACTTTGAGTCCCGTCTAGCAGATGGTTTAAAGAATGAAGTTTAAGGACCATCTTATTAGATGTGGACATTATAACCAAATTTTAAACGAATGAAAGTCATGATCATATCGTAAAATTGTTGGCTACATCCAATGTCTTGTCATTCCCAAGTGAATTATCCCTGACACATATTCGTAGATATACCGACAATGGAAAGTTTTTCGCATTCGGCCGACATAAATGCCATCCATGGATGAAAAATGGGATTTCAAGGCAAGATAGCATTGTCTTTCTAAAGTATTAAATTCGAATCCACTGATTGTTTCCCAAGACTTAAATACAAGTTTTTGACGAGCTTACCACACGCCGTTATTCCATCTCTCCAATCGAAGACACAGGAAAGGAAATCCGGGAACGAATATGAGAAGTAGGAAGTACTGTCGTCAGCGATGGAATTAAATGAAAGCTAGCAGTCAAGAGATTATTTTTGAAAATTGGAAGAGAATAGGAGACAGAATGGAACCCTGCGACATATCAGCACTAATTCTGCGAATATTATACTGGAAACTGTTCCAGACCGCTTGAAATTAACTGACTGGTTATCTAAAGATAACACTGTATTAAGGAAGCATCCATGAATACTAAGTGGGCTAAACATCTTCAAAAAATCCCCGGGAGTCCACCGTCAAAATTGCAGAATAATGTAAGGGACCCCTCAACAACATGCATATGTAGTGTTGCTCCAAAATGAAGCCTAAGTCTGAGGACGGAAGGGACAGTCGAAAACAAGAACCCAGTTGGAGATATCATCATCATGAAGGGAGACCTGAATTTACAGATATTCATCAGCAAGCAAGGGCTCAGATACATTTGTAATAAGCTTTTAAGATCTTGGACAACCGACTGTCTCTAAAGAATTATTTGTCAATTTATATAATAGCCGTAGCTTGAGCATAGCAGCTGGTGTGCCATGTTGGAGCACGAGGTCTGTAACAAAATGAGACCGAGTATAATCTGGTAAAAAAGATGGGAAACAGAAGCTATAGCTCACGTATCACCTTAAGACAACCATTCTCCTCAAATCAGAAACTACATCGCTTTAAATCGGATACAGCTCAAGAGATCAAGATTCTAGTCCAAGGAGCACAGTGGTAAAAGGAAATATTATACAGAATCTTCCAATAGGGGCTTCTGAACTCTGACAGTTAATGGCGGCCATATTTTATTCAGTCTGTTTTGTCATGGACGGACATAGCGTTCAACAGCACGTGCAAATGATAAAATTGTTTCGTCAAAATGGGTGTTCTGTTCGGGCAACGTTCCGGGCGCTTCGTCCATTTTAAGGTCGCCATAATCGTCCTACGGAGAGGACTATTCGCAGTGTGGTTGACTCCACTGGTTCAGTAAACGATAAACCAACACCCGTACGTCGACGAAACACAAGGTCTACTGAAAACTTCGTTGCTGTCCGTGAGAGTGTGCAGGAGAATCCGAGGCAGTCAATTTCGCTGCGCTCACAAGAACTCGGCCGTTCGCAGCCCCAACTTGGCGAATTTTGCGTCCTGACTTGGACATGCACCCGTACAAAATTCAACTGACCCAGGAGCTGAAAGTAAACGACCATGAACAACGACGAGTGTCCGCTGAATGGGCTCTGGAGCAGTTGGAAACTGAACCTAATTTGGTAGAAAAGTCATCTTCAGAGTTGAGGCCCATTTCTGGATGAATGAATACGTCCACAAACAAAATTGTCAAATTGGGACGATACTAATCCACATGAGATCCAAGCGCGTCCAATGCATCCCAAAAAAGTCACTGTTTGGTGTGGACTTTAAGCTGGCGGCGTCATCGGTCCATATTTCTTAAGAAACCGTGAACGACGAGCGCTATAGGTCGATGATTACCAATTTATTTTGGCTTGAATTGGATGATATGGACAGCAACGACATGTGGTTTCAACAGGACGGCACTACGTGCGACAAAGCTCACGCCAGTGGCCACCGAGATCGTGCGATTTGACCCCGTTAGACTTTTTCTTGTGGGGTTTTCTGAAGTCGAAGGTCTATGCCAACATAACCCATGCCATCGGTCAAATTCAGCCTGATTTATGCGTCAGCGTCATGGAAAATTAGACATTTCGAATGCGTGCCACCCAAAGAACCCGCGACGGGCATTTGAACGATGTTATACTCCATACATGATGGCATCGATAGGCTTTTCAAACGAATAAAAACTTTCGATGATACTTTGTTTTATTTATATTTAAAGATGGAAAGCGCTTAATGAAGGACCCTTTACAATATATGGTATGTCAAGCAAATTCCATTTATAAAGTCCTTCAACTCATCCTTGTCCGAAATGATAATTTAGACAATGCGGTCACATGAGACAGTAGGAAGAAGAAGAAATGCTGAGTTGGAGAAACTATGTACATGTTCCCACTTCAAGGGTCCCTTCAAATAATATTCCAGCATTCACATTGGTGTTCTACAGTTTGTGTATGAAGGCTAGGATTTTGAGAGAACTTGATGGAAATTCGATCAGCCAAGATTCTTGCGGTTTCTGATTTTCGACGTCAAACTTTGATGGCCTTACTTGACACTTATATGCCTGTAACATCCGCTTATTCATATTCTGGCTACAACTTAATCTAACTTACAACTAAGAGGAGTGTGTTACTTTATTAACGTACCGATACTTAGGAGAGCGAGCTAACCCTCTCCCTTGTTGAAGCCACCAGAATTCGGTGTAATGTTTCTCGGCATCGATCCGAACCCTGTCAGCAATCATGGGACCAAAACGGAGGAACTCCTGGGCATTGGCAACATACCCGTCATAGATGAGCCTCTTGTCCCTCGCATCGCGGTGGCGGTGGTATATTACTGCGATACCATCCCTGTTTTGTACTAACCCTTTGGCATCAACATGGAGACAAGCCTCGTCCGGGATGAAGCCCGATAGAAGTGAACTTTTGTGGTACATTTCATTGGGGTAATAGCCCCAAATATCAGCTTATTATCGTTGGTCATTGCCCTTGCAACGTGTCTTCGAATCACTTCAATCAGGAAATTGTCAATCCTAATCAGATTAGCCCCATCGTAAAGGACTTTTTTGGGATAATATTTTTTGTACTCTTATTATGGTGTTCTGTACAAGCTGAGACAGGTCTTAAGACACTGCCATTGAAACACCCGAATCCTTTCCATCGCTATATTGAACCACACGGGGCAACCATAAACGATGACTGGCATGATTAGAGCTACATAGCATATGACCTTCACCCTGGAGACAAGTTGACTGCTGTGAAACAGCCTCCTTGTCAGGGCTAAAGCTTTCTCGGCCCCAGCAAGACAAGCATCTATATGTTTGTCAAAATACAAATACTTATCGAGCCAGATATCAAGGTATCTCACTACGCTTCTCACCGCTAATGGCAGTCCGTGCTGTCCAATGATGTCCAAATTTCTCCAGTTATATCGGGTATCCCTAGAAGCCCATCTCAATAGAATTCATAACAAGATTCTTTCCGGCTTTTGAAAATTGATTTCCAATTTCTAGCCGTCGCAGTACGCCTTAATACATATGATCGAAATCACGCTGCAGAAGAGTATTGATGACCTTGATTTTTGGACCTGATCTGTACGCCACTAAATCATGTGCGTACGCTATGGCATGATTGAGGGAACCTACTGGATCACTTGTGTAAATGTTAAACAGTATCGGAGAAATCACAACCCCCTGTTGTAAGTCGTTTTTAATGTCAAAGATCTTGCTCAAAATGACGTTGTTACATTTAAAAATGAACTTCTTTCCCATAAGCATGTCGTAAATCATATATAGCAAGGGTTTCGGCATGCCCATCCCTGGCAACTTGTAGAGCAGCCCCTCTAACCAAACGCTGTCGAAGGCCTTCTCAAAGTCAACGAGGCAGACACCCGTACACTGGTTCTTGCATTTATTCCATTGTATGTCGGAGACCAGCTTTGACGCAGCATGATTAGAGTCATGCCTCATCCTAAAACCAAACTGATTGTACGGAATTATATTATTCTTCTCAACCCACCTTAACAGCGCTCTATTAACCACTTTCTCGAATACCTAGCTAATATTTGGAAGTAAACGAATTGACCGTGGATTAGCAGAGTTAGTTCTAACTTTAACCCTTTTCGGGATTGGATATACCACAGCTGTTTTCCAATGCGTCGGATAATATGCATTATTCAGCGGATTATTAAACAGCGTAGTAAATATATCCACTGCTTCCAAGCGCAGGTGTTCTAATACGACGCTTGGAATACCGTCTACTCCAGACTTTTTGTTTTTCAGAGACTCAAAGATGCAGAGGAGTTCATCTTTCCGCACGAACAATTGCGAGGAACCTCATTCATCGGCGATGAAAAGGTTTGGCGCGTTTTCTTCACTGAATACGCTGAAACCGTGATTCCCTGACTTACGTAGGCTCTATTGTCAATGTCGTCATTATGGTGAACCGAATTGTTCACCGTATACACGGCTTCGAAGAAAGCTCCCAGCGAATCCACTTTCTCCTATGAGTCTTCGACCACGAAAAGACCGTCGCCTGAATCGGCACTCTCTGGAGTTATTTCCGAGTCGTTTCTGCTAATGAAGTGTCTGTACAGCTGCTTAAGCCTTGAGAGCTGTCTACCTTTGTGTGCGTACAATGCGTTGATTGTTGGAGTTCTGTACTTTTCGATCTGGCTTTCGTCGGAGTATTCTATCCGAGGGATAGTCTGCTCCATAATTCGTTTGACAATATCTTGGATCGTCAGTAAATTACAGTCAAGGTTCTGTTAGTCGGGGGATCGATTCCACTTAAACATAAATGACGCTTTAAGTTTCTGGAGAAGCACGATGGCCCTACTCTGCGGCAGTTGTATGAATACGCTTGATCATACTGCTCCAGCTGTGTTTGCTCGTTTGGGATCCGTATTGTGGCGGCAAGTCCATAGTGATCACCATCGTACTCGAACGCTCGCCAACAGTTCCTTGTGTTACGATCCGTGCTGGTCAGTTCTAGTCTACTGTCTAATAATGCCAAGTCCAGAAAAGAACTGGCGGAAGGTTGGGATATTCGTCGCGTACAGTTCAAGTATTTACTCAATCATATGTTGACCCCAGCAGTAGTGTAACTGGTTGCCCCTGGTGTTTGGTGGATTATTTCTCCATGCCGCATATCTAGCGTTAAGGTCTCTGCCCAAAAAATAATAATTTTCCTCCGATTGAAGCTGAAGGAAACGAAAAAGTATATCGAGCTCAGTTATAAATTGAATGGGATTAGGTATTTCAGGTGCATAAAGCGACACCACATACAATCGCCTTCAACTACGAAGAGGAATGCATACGATGCTACCCGGAACCACATTAAATCCCCGCTATATATGACCCTATGGTGCATGCCTTTGCGTAATAAGCTACCATCCCCTAGTAAGGAGTGTATGGACGGTCCCTTCTATATCTATTGTAGCCACTGTAGCCAATTTTGTGATTCTAGTTAAGCTTAGTACATCTGGGCATTCACTTAACAACACAGATTTTGTAGGTTCCCCTTCTCTCGATCCTGATTAGTGAGCTAACGTTTAACGCAAGGACCTTCAGATTAACCTCATTCAACGTAGCAGACATTATATCGGCATGCCAGACTTCTCAAACAAGGTCGAATAGATGACGTCAATTCAAGCCGCTTCTTCATTTAATTGTTTCTGATCCATTTTTCCGTGTAGGGACAGAAAAATCGCTTTTAAATCCAGATCCACTTCCGGCGTTTTTTGGGCTTCCTTTGGCATATTTTTTGCTCTCATTGTGGCCCTACTCGGTCCAGATACCATTTGCACAAAGGATACCTTTGGTTAGTTACCCTAACCTGCAGGTGTCAGATCCTTAACGAAACCCTTTTCCGGCTAAACGGTCTTGTGGAAGTAGACTCGCAGAGGCTATGAGAGCCCCATTGCCCTATTCAGTTTTCCTGCGCCACCATCTGTACTTTAGCGTCCCGACACAATCATGGAGCAAGACCTGGGCCCCGAATACGTCAAAGAATAATAACTCTTAGGGAAGATATGAACGAACTATTAACGTGAACGTCGCCGTTGATCCGTATATGAGTGTCTTCCGCCGAAGTTGTAATGAACGAGAAATGCCCTAGTAGGAGGACTAGGTATCCTACCTTCAGTCAAAGGTACTCGGGCTTCACCACGTGGAGATGATAATAGGAGTTGAATGGCAGAGGCACTAACCACCATTAAAAACCCATTTGTGAAACTTAAATATCAAAATTAGTCTCATTGGCAAATTGAGAGCTCCTGTTTCACTTCTCATTTAATTCAAATCTCTGTCCCCACATTAGTCCGACAATCCATACCAAAGGTCTTCATTTTTGCATCAGAAAATATTCGCCAAATACCCCCTAACTTGCGAAATATCCTCTAAATTCCCTAAATCCATCTGTTCCCTTAAATCAGCTCTTTTTTTTTTTTTTTTTTTTTTAATCCAAATCAACTAATTAACCACCCGATAAATTTCTCCCTAAAACGACCCTTTGAAATCCTTTTTATGACCTTCATTCGAACCGGCTGGCCAGAGCTTGAGGTTAGAGAGTCAGTACACTGTCAGTGTCCTATACCGCCACAGCATTAAACGTAATTTCATCAACCGACATTGAAATTACCAATTTAACGAGTTTTAATAATTTAATCGTTCTTTTCGCACCACCAGCACCGTATCCAACATCCAACCAGTACTGTATTCATCCAAGATCCATCCAATAAATTCGGAACTCATTAACTTCTATTAACAGCTCGAGGAAGATAAAATACCCACCCGGGTACACCAGTAAAGTGAAACTAATGAAGACATCACGCAATGAGCTGCGATTCAACCGACAAGGAGTAGTACCTAACACGCAAAAAAAAAACACAAAAAAAATTGAAATTACCAAAAAAGGTCCAAACCAACAAATTAAATGATTAACACATTTTTTCCCCCGACACCCCTGGACAGGATAAATTTTAAATAAGAATTTATCGCCTGGTATGGGCATCCCAGCAATTTTATTAATGCGGATGGTGAATCCTTGCCCTAGGCAGCGCGAAGCAGTTTTCGAGTAATTTTTTGGATTCGTTACAAATGTTATCAACCGCAGAAATTAGTCTTTTTTTTTTTTTTGGATGAAAATTATATTTTATCTCCCTCGTTAAATCGTTAATTTTGCTTTTTCAAATTTTTCTCATTTATTTCACTTTTTGCGGTATTTTCGTCGTTGCTTCTGGATAGGATAGTCCCTTTGGCGTCATTTAGACTGAAAATTAAATCTGCGGATGGGGACGTATTCCTTTTTAACAAGAAAAAAAAAACAAACAACACTGGTGAGCGAAAGACAGTGCAAGGAACTAAAAATTGGAAACACTGGACTGGGGGGAGTCTTAATCGGGATGAGTATGTTTTATAGAGAGGTCATGGGGTTAATGGAGGAATAAGGCACGTTTTCTGAATAGGATCCCCTTAGTGCAAATAGATTTTCTATTTTATTTCTGTTGAAGAGAGCACTCAGACTTAGCCCATTGTAGTCCTTGTATGTTCCTTTTACCAGAAATTCTCACTCTATCGAAGAAAGGTGAGTAAGCCCTTTAGTGATAAAGTAGCCTACAGTAAGCGTGGAGTGCCCGCAGCTTGATGCAAACCTACAGGTAGTGATCCGTGGGTGTCGCAATCATTATCACAGCAAGTGTCGCTGGATGTTGTTCCACTTATGCCCAGCAAATTTAGGTGCTTAGTAAAAGCGTAATAGCCCACAGTAACGCGAATAAGCGATCTATATCAGGGAAGCCGCAGACCTCTTAGCGATGTCGGAAACTATTTATTTGGTTTGCCGGGAACCTGGAGAGTTATGCCGTCTGCAGTGCTCATATGAAACCCAACCCTCAGTGACAGCATTAACAGAGGATGCAGGCAGACCTAAGGCAGGTCCGGTTTCTGCCTTAAATAGGAACTTAATTTACAATTTCATACCCGTGATGCCATTGTGCACGAGCACCCAAACAACACTCAGTGAACTCAGCCTTTCGATGGCGTTCAAAGAAGCCTTGCACTCTTTACCTGTCTTGGAAGTAATGAGTGGGTTCAGCAAGGCTATCCCTACGGACGCAGATAGTTCTCCCCGTCCATCGGTTCTTCACAATAAATTAGTTTATTCAAAAAGTCACTGCGTTTTTTTTGCCATAGATAGATTTGCCCGCGTTTATTTGGATCTGAGCCTGATATATATGTCAAATGTTTGCTAGCGTTATGTTGCGGATACTTAACCTAAAAACGAGAAAAAAGTTGGGGCGATTCGGTCGGGGTTTTTGTTTGCAATTGTGGTTAGAAGATGGAGAATTTTGATGAGCATATTCTCCAAATTTTGCTTTATTACTCCAAAAAAGGAAAGAAAGGAACTGAGACAAGGGAAAAACTGCATAAGGTTTGCGGCAAAAATGTCGTTGAAAAACGCCAGTGGAAGAACTGATTCGCCCGATTTCGTAATATCTGCTCCGGTAGCCCTTCCGAGATCGACGACGATAAAATCAAAGCATTCGTGGAAGCAAATGGGCATTCAGCGGTTCCGGAGCTTGCTACCGCTGTAAAAGTGCCCATTGGAGTCATTCATGGCCATTTGATATCGTTTGGCTTCGTAAAGAAACTCGATGTTTGGGTACCGCATGAGTTGAAAGAAATTCATCCGACGAAGGGCATAAATGACTGCGATCAACTAACCAAACATGAAGAAGACGATCCGTTCTAAAAGCGTATGATTACGGGTGACAAAAAATAAATTGTCTGCAACAATGCCGGCCGAAGAAAAGTTGGGGTAAGCGACTTCATCTCATCGGAAAAGCAAGGCGGACATCCACCAAAAGAAAGTGATGCTATTAAGCTGGTGCGATTGGAAGGGACCAGTCTTCTATGAGCTGCTTTCAAAGAACGAAACGATTAATTCCGATATCACTGTGAGCAGCTACAGAAATTAAGTGAAATCTTTGCACAGAAACGTCCCGAGCTGATCAATCGAAAGGTGTTGTGTTTCACTACAACAATGCAATACCAGAAAAAAGTTTAGTCACTCTGCGAAAATTGTTGCATCCTGGTTGTACTGTGCTGCCGCTTCCACTGAAGACCTCATCAAACAGCACCTTGACAAATTTCCTGCATAGAAGATAAGTTTTATAAAGTTATCCGTGAGATGATAGAAGGTCATCGAGCAAAACGGCCAACACATCATTGATTAATGTTCATTACCAAAAAAAAACTAATGAAAAAAACGGAATGACTTTTTGAATAACCCAATAGCTCGTTGCCATCAGGATTGCAAATATCCTCACTTGGAAGACAGACGCACCTTTCTCTAATACGAGACGCAGCGGTGCTCAAGAGTGACGCCAGCGCAGCATCCTTAATCGGTTTTGGCTGAAATTCTGGCCAAAGGCATTCCTTTGTACAGTGAACGTCGATTTCGTTTTTTCGCAGTAACGAGAGTTCTGATTTCAATCAAACAGATGGTGCGTCCATAAGACCGGAGTCAAAAAAAGTCACAGCGCTTGGTCATCAAAACTCCAGTGCGTGTTGCACTACAGACCATTCCTTTTTAAGTGGAAGAGGGGGATACAAATTCAGGCCATGATATGAATATCAAGGCTAGTGACATTGATTAATGAGTCTAGAGCAGACAGAGTCGTGGTCTTGATAGCCTCAAGTCGGCGAGACAGAAGAACCTCTTTGGTGACAAGCCCATGTCTTTCCAAAAAAATCCTTAAAAATGCAAGAAAGCCGATAGCGTCTTGAAAGCTTTCGACGTAACATGTTTACTTTATCTAGGTTTTTTGGAGAAACAGATAATACCTTTAAGCACTAGATCAGTCAGGGCAGACGGCTTTCTCCTTCTCATAAAGAGAACAACCTCAGTTTTGAATGTATTGACTGAAGACCCATTTCTAGTGCAACATTCGTTCTTTGGAGAAACACGTCTCGGGTAATCAGGGCCCTATTCACCAGGACTGCTTTGCTCCATAAAACTAGGGATCCGTTTACGCTGTTTTGTGTGGTCGAGTACACGTACCGTCCAAAGTTGCGTTGCCGAAAGCATCCCTAATGTCGATGAAAATGACCCCATTCGTCACCATTATCAGTGACAGATACAGTTTTGTTACAGCTTCTTTAGTCTGAGCTGATTATGAGTTGGTTCTGATTTATTTACCCGGAATAGAATATCAAACAGGAGACAAAGAGTCTGTACATTACTCCATTGACATCTTAAGCTAAAGGAACTTCGATTCATAAATGTAACAGTTCGTTTGAGTGCTATTCCTTTGCTGACAATATTGTTATACTTGGCTTTGCCGCATAGGTAATCTAATCTGCCGGTGTTGTCTGATCGAGTTACTCATTACATTATACAAATTTCCGCTGTTAAAAGAACCCTCAATGTCAATGAAAATGCCCAGCAATTCAATTCTGTCCATCAGATTTTGGACCGCCCCAGGCAGGTTGCATCTTAGACAGAGGATGCATTCGCAAAGTGGTTTTACGCACATGATGCTCGTCCATTGTTACTTTTTATTAGAATTAACCTCCACAAATATTCCAAAGAATTAAACATGTTGTGAAGTGGATAGCTTTATAGGTAAATCGCGAGATACCTTGTGACAGAAAATCACTGATCAATTAAACCAAAAGTGGGTTCATTATACCTATGCAGCAGAATTGGTCCTGGGAGCCTATGAAGAGCGACCGCCCGATTGAAACTACCCAGATACCGATAAGAGCCTCTGAAAACTTCAGTTTTCACCCCCTCCTAGAAAGCGTAAGATAGTCGCAGAGCAGGTGATGGACAAATTTAGTCTTTTCTCTGTCCCTGGAGCTCCTGCAAAAGTCATTGTGGGGCACACCCTGGCGTTCAGCACGAATGTTGATGACTTATGATGACAGCAGAGATGGCTCTCACATCTCAACGGCGGGTGTAAACCTTTCTTAAAACTCGTATATTGCGGCCAAAGGGATCTAGCTAAAAGAGTGTGCACTTGTTCGGGCTAACGAAAAGGAGGATTTGCGAAATATTCAACGTCGACATTGTTTTCAAAAATTCATTAGCTCTCTCATCCCTCTGATACTCGTATCTACATATGTCTAGGGCACCAGCTTAGGGTTATCACATTGGAATATTCAGGAGATTCCAGCAGATTCCTACAATCCTTAAACTATTTGTCCATCCGAGTGGACAACAATTGACTTCCCACCAGTAGAGGGTTCAATAATATTTGTTGCAACCCGGCAGTTCCTTTACCTAGAAGAAGCGGTTAACTCCTAGATTTTGACTTTAAACTTCAGGCTTTGTGCCAATGTGGATTTAAGAACCATGATTTGTGTATACCTCAACTCATTCCTGTCAGGAATTCGAATAGAGAATCTCCTGCAATCATGTGGTTATTTTTTAAAAGGTTCTGCAATCTTAGCTTGGGAGTGACTATAGGTGTTCCACTCGCAGCCTTAAAACCATTTTGGCCTGCATTAAAGAAAAAGTGGAAAGAAGCTAAACAGGGTCTCCGATGCCGGAAGTTGTTCTGTTTATTTATATTTATTCCGGCGAAGACTGTCCTCTGCATTTTGATGAGGTTTGACAGGATTGATCCCACACACCGTGTATAACTTCATTGTACTACAGCTAGTTTCGTGCCTAATGTATGTATTATTGAAGGCAGTTCTTCGTGCTTTCTATAAATAGCGTAGAGCTATAGAGTCTAAGCCCAGTTCGTTCAGTTCCAAAGGGATTCATCTCATCTTAGTGCAGAAAACAACTACCGTCTTCCGCCACATGGGCATAGTACCCCGGCATAAGATCCCGGACCTTACAGATTGTGTTGTATCACTATTGAATTCTTTTAAGTGAAGGGGTCTTCAGAATCTGGTGTTCTGTATAAGCGAAGACAAGCCCTCTCAAATACCTGAATTTTTTCCAATAAACTTGATCTCATGTTGAGCCACACGGGGCATCCAAATATAAGGCGGATAAGGGCCATGTAGCAGATAACCTTCAGCCTAGCATTGACTTGTCTGCAAAGCAAAGCTGCCTAGCCAAATTCCAAGGTATCTGACTACATTTCGACAAGCAAGTGGCTCTCCGTGTTGTCCCACGATCAAAAACTTTTGCCAATTCTTTCTGCTAACCGTAGAGACCTCAGACAAAGGTGTCCCAAAAAGAATAGTTTCCGACTTCTGAAAATTAATCTTCAACTTGCAATCATCGCAATATCGCTTAATCTTACAGAAGTCATGTTGGATGAGCGTATTTATGTCGTCGATCGTACGCGATCAAGTTGTCTGCGAACGCTATGGCATGATGAAGTGAGCTCAAAAGATTGCTTGTTGAAGACCGTTTTTAACGTCAAATACTCCAGCCATTCTTCGGCGATAAACTGTCTACTGATGAGCATATTAAAAATAATGTATAGCAGTGGTTTAGCTATGTCCAGCCAGTTCAGCTTCAAGAAGAGTCCCTCTAGTTATATAGTGTCAAGAGCCTTCTCCAAGTCAATCAAGCAGGCACCGTGCATCGTTTCTTGCTTTTGTGGTATTGGATATCGGATACCAGTTAAGACGCTTCTTCTAAGATATCATGTCTCGGCTTAAAAGTGAATTGTCTATCCGGATCTATTTTATTGTCCTCGACCAACTTAGAGAGGACTCTATTGATGACCTTTTCGAATACCTAGCTGATGTTGGGAATGAGATTTATCGACCAAAGATTCGCTGGATTGGATGTATCTTTATCTATTGGGAGATGTCGAAGCACAATGTTCGGAATTTCATCGGTTCCCACTGATTTTTTACGTCTCAGTGATTCGAGCTCTTTGTTCGAAATGATCTGGCAATTTGCTATATTTTCGTCATTGATTTCTGTGTACCCTGAGTTCTCGAATCGGCAGTTCTCCAGGAACTTCCGGTTGGACTCATTCGTCGTATACACTTCCTGGAAAAAGGCTCCTATGGCATCTACCTTCTTTTGCCGATCTTCGACCACAAACAAGTTATCATCATCGACAGCATCTTCAGAAAGTTGCTTAAGACATATGGTATATGTTGGATGTGCATGAGCCTGGAAAAGGAAGTTATATCTCCGTTCCTTAGACAAAGGCTCACTTATCTTTTGTGGGTGGCTTAGAGTTAGGCTGCTTAAGTAACTGAGTTATCTCTGCTTCCTACTTCTCCTGAACTGACTTCATATGATAAGAGCTAGTGGTTAAGCAGGGCCAAGAGAGATATGGCAGCAAACACTTAAGATACTTATTCCACGCACGTAAGTCGAATCCCTAGCACCTCTTTCGGACATTTTCTGAAGTCCGCTAAATTTTTTTAAATTGAATACATACACTCCAGCGTCTATGTATCCACAGAACCATCTATTGCCTTCAGCACGTTAAAAAGTCCCAACTAAGTAGTCGATCAACCTGGTCAGTCAATCATCAATGGAAATTATGTTTTGCGGGCACAGATGTCGAAGATACCTTTTTTGAGCTTTCCATTAAAGGCAGTAAGGATGCGTTGTTGATTGGACTAGAAGTTTTTTTTTTATGAACTCGAGGACTTATTAGGTTTAAACCAGATATTCGTGTCCGATTAAACGTTAGTAGCCGTCGTTTTCCCCAAGCTGTCAAATGCCGGTCAGATCTGCTTTAGTGGTTCTAGGGCTACGAAATTATTCTGCAGTTGTTGTGATATACTCGTATTATTATCCTAACGTGGAAGTTACCCTCAGAGCAGACTGGATGAGTAGATCAGACGCTTTCAATTAAAGAAGCCGATCATAACTTCTTTCTTATGAGCTTTGGCATAACTCTGAATATTTTTACAAAAATACTCGTATATCAAAGTAGCTTACTTACTTAAGTCCTTAGATCGCGCTACAATCCGAAGTTGAGCAAGTTCTCAGCTAACTTGACTCTATAGATACCGCGCCTACTTGTGCGTTGCTATGAAGTTTTCTGAGGTCCCCTTCACTTGTGTGCGCCACCTAGAATTGGACATCCTAAAGCCCTTTTCCTTCTAAGTTGGAGCCGAAATCTTTCCGGGCTGAGGCGCTGGTGTCCATGCATTCAAGGTGACCTAGACATCTATGCCGAGTTATCCGAGCTTGGCATCGATGTATAGCTCGTACGGTTTTCTGTTGAAACGCCTGCTCCGAAAATTACTCGAAGCTCAAAAAGGGGCATGTTCATCCCCTTTCGTTAGTCCCCAATCTACTACGCCGTAAATCAGGGATGATCAGTTTCTTGTATAAAATATTTTTGGATAGTCGATAGAGGGATTTACTACGCAGTTACATTCTAAGCCCAAAGGAACAAGAGTGATTCTTCGCATATTTTCTCCTCTGGTGTCATTGTCGGAGTGAAAGCGGAGCAAAAATTAGAAAGCCCTTGGAACCTTGAAGTACTCGATTTATTGCTGGATGTTTGGTAATTTACTCGAATCCGCATTCACAAGGTAGTCCCGTCCATTGCTATGACTGAGGCTTCTTCTTGCTTTCAGGAAGACATCTCTACTTTTCTATATTTCGTAAAATTAGCGGTTGTATCGAAGGTTCTATTCCTAGGCTGTATGTTTCGTCGTGAATTCCCGGATCAGTTTTCTTGGGATTGCGAACTCGGCCATTACGTTATATAGCGCAGTGCGATGAATGATAAAGTCGACAAAGAGAAGTTAAGATCCTGACGAATTAGTTGATCTTTTTCCAAATATGCTACACTCTTGACAAATGCCGATGAGTGCTGTATAAAGTGATTTGGTCCCTCATCAGGCATACTGGATATGACTTTGTTGATAGCATAAAGCAGGAATATGCTTCGGTAGATTTTGCAAGACATAGTATTTTGCCTTGAAAATTTGATCTTGAAAATGGGCATATGTTACTTGCATCCTATAGAACTTTTCATACGGTTTTGTGCATCTGATTCCGCGGTCTTGTTATTCTTTACTATTTTAATAGCTGTCTTAACTTCCTTTTGGTTAGGGGGTAAGCCTACTTCATCGACAGAATTAGGGTATTTTAAATACCATTCTTCAGTGCCAGTCATCCTCATCAAGCAGCTACTGAAAATGCTGCTTAAATACGAGTGCATTGACACTTCTCTGCGGGTTGGTGACAGGATCAACTTTTTGTATTCAAAACCCTGCTTTTGCGGTCTAAATCTTGATCTTGATCCTAAATCTTCTTTTTGCTTTAAACGTTTTCTTCTCCCACGTTTTGGCCCCGTATTCGTACTTCGTTCTTCTGCTTTCTTCTTCCGCATGTCTAATCGTATCAATACTTTCTTGTCGGAAGTGGCTGGTAGTTGAGAAGTAGGCTAAGTCGTGGATTGTAGTTTTTTTTTATAACTTGCGCGCGCACAAGGGACTTAAGCTTCATCTCATCCTCAAAAAAAATTACGTTCTCTTCCATCGTGTGTAGATTTCTACACATATGGCATTTTAATGTATTCTAAATTCTTTTTTAAATTAAATCGAAAAATTACTTTCATAATTTATTTCTAAAATAACAAGAGAAAGTAGGTAGGTTCAAATTAATTTTTCTTGAATGCATTTTCCACATACATTTCGGTTATGTTGATTTTTACATGCAACTTTTGTGCAAAAACAACAAATCGTCTCATAGACATTGTTTTTTTTTTTGGCGGATTTTTCTTCATAGCAAACGCGACATCTTGCTTTGTCTTTAATTTGTGGTGGAACGCTTCTTGACCGTTTTGGTGGATTTGTTGAAGTTGATGCAGAAACATCCTCTAAAGGTGACGATGGTGAACTTTCTTCCAAAACAGTTGCAAGCAATAAAGCAGACGATGCTGATCTTGGCGTCGCACTTCTAGCTTCCATAAGTGGTTTTGCAAGGGATATTCCAAGTTCACGTAGAAAATTCCTTCTTACTGTTGTTTTTTGTGTTGCTTGCCAATTCGGATTCACTTCTTTGAAAATAATTAATGCATTCAAAGCAGAAATGTCAATCATGTTTGTAAATACAGCCATTGGCCATCTGTTAGATTTTCTTTTACAGCTGTAACAAGTGAGCATTTTGTCAACCGTATCCACACCGCCTATATTGAATAAACAAAAAACATTAGAGGGTCTTGAAATTTCAAAAAGTAGTATATGAACAAAGCTTTTGTTTTATTGTAATAGGCTATAATCGCTGGTAACTTTTTTTACAGTCGATTCGATTTCAATTGAAGTTATGCAAAGTACTTTGCAACACGGTACACTTATTTTTCCGTCCAATGTACGAAACAAGTGCTGTGTTTTCGGTATGTAAATACAAAAGTAGATTCATACAACGGTCTATTTTTGCATTCAAGAAGCTTTGGTGGGATGCTTCTTTTATTTTTTCTCATCGTGCCAACCATTGTAATGCTCTTTGACAACAATTTTTGCCCAAGCTCATATGAAGAAAAGAAGTTATCCATTGTTATGTTGTGACCTTTCAAGCCATCAACGAGATCCAAAACTACTCGTTCGCCTTGTCTTTTTTCACTCGAACTGGCTCCAGTCGCCTTTCCCAAATATGGCTGGATTTTCCAAACATAGCAGGTACTCGTATAAGAACAACCCAGCAACCAGAATTTTAGTCCGTATTTTACTGGTTTTGATGGCATATCTTCCACGAAAACAAAGTAATTGCTCGTCAACTGTCACACATTCATGTGGATTGTAGTAGTCACTCAATAAATTGGACCATTTATCAAATATGTTATATCCCGAATCGGTGGAAATTTATCTGTAGATCGTTGCTGTCTTCTGCTAATGACATCATCAAAACGAATAACTCGATTCAAATACTCAAATGTTTTCTTCGACATAATTGCCCTAAACACCGGACGACCGTTAATTTCATCAAACAATTCAATTGCAGTTTCGTTTTTCAATCTAAAAGCAAAAAAGTCAAGAATCAGTTGAAATAAGAAAGAAAGCAACTACGACTTACCTATAAACACTAGCTAAAATCAAAACACCAATAACATATATGCTTGCAACATATTCGAATCGATTTGTTTGAAATCCTTACCATATGTTGCTTGTGGTGGGACGAAAAGCAAAAAAGCATCTTTGATGTCATCAACACGAGCTTTGGTATATCTTGTTGTTCCAGGATGAAGGGAAATTACATTTTCATTCCGCAATCTACCACTTTGATGCTGAAATGGCTGTAGTTGCCAAACAATACCATCTTTCGAAACAAGCAGTGGGTCCACATTTTCAACTTCGGCAATTTATTCGTTGGTTTCATTTGAGCCACTCGTTTGCTCTTCGTCAGAATCGCTATCGTCTGAATATAAGTTATCGTCATCATCAATATTCGTCATCACTGTCTCCAGAAACATCACTGATATCGCCATCACCTTCATTCAAAAATGCTTCCGTTTCTTCCTCTGTCAGATATCTTGCTTTTGACATTTTTATCTTTTATTATTTTTATAAATTTCACTAAATACACCAACGATATTCACTTGCTAAAACACTTAACGCAAATGACTTTTTATATGACATGCACTTACTGTCCATATGTGTAGAAATCTACACATGAGGGTAGACAACGTAATTAGTGCATTATTTACCGCCATAAACATTTTTATTATGGGGAGGTACGTTTTATTTTCGGTAATCAAGGATATAAACAAAGTCTGAAAATTCCGGAAGTTTGCAATTAGTGTTTTTGAGAAATTAAGAAAACAAATTTTTTTTGTGTAGTTTTCTACACAAGGATGAGATGAAGGTTAAGTACCGCTAACATGCTTGCACACAGCGTGGACGATGAAAAGAGGGGTACCGTCGAGCGTTGGTTTTAAATGTTTGAAGGTTATAATGACTCCGAAACAAAGAGCTAGGCAGGGCATTCCATAAGCGAGCTGTACGGCTTAGGAACGAATCGCGATATTTTAGAGCACGTCCGACAATGGGCTTGATTGTATACTGATGAGCATTCATAGCGAGACGGGTGTTACGGTTAAAAGTTTGAAGGGGCGGAATGCTTCTGGCGATTTCTATGGAGTACTGGTGGTAGAAATAGCGATAAAACAGAGTGAGGCACGAGGCATTACGTCGGTGTTCGAGGGTGTCCTTTGTTTGAGTGATATTAGTCTCACCTATGAGTTTTATCGCACGGTTTTGGATCCTATCTAGCAGGTGCAGAGATGTTTTGGGAGCACCCGACCAGATGTGGAAATTGTACTCCAATTTCGGGCGGATAAACGCCTTATATCGCTTGAGGAAACCTAGACATTTCGCAGCGTTTTTGACGACATCGAATACACACTTACAAAATGGCGAAGCGAACAAAAATTTCACTCGCACTCACTATATAGCGGTGCATTGTCAAAAGTACTCGTATTCAAACATACGAAAATAAAATACGCAATTTACGCCGCAAGTTTTGTGCCGCAGACACACACGCTGTAGTTTTGCAACGAAATGGGTTTGGGGTGTGTTCAGAGAAGTTTGAATTAGACGCCGTATATGACACTTTACTGCTAATACCGTTAAGAAGAGAGTATTGTTAGCTGGTGTGCGGGTTTTCATTGCAATACTCGGGTAGACCGTAGAGGGACGCCACCGGAAGAAAAACTTGGCTCATAATTTTCCGGCTTAACAATTTTATTCAATTGCCAACAAAGGCTCGTGTGGTTTCTTTGATATGAAAGTGTCTCTTTGGTGCAGTTACGGTGAAGTAAGTGGGTGTATGGGTTTTGAAGTAAAAGTGACAAAAACTTTAAGTTCTGTTATGAGTGACGTGAGGAAGTGAATGTCAAGCCTCTAGGGGTTTTGATGTGTTAATTTGATCCGAAACAATTCGTAACAATCTTGCTTTGAGTTTGAAAAGTTACACTTGGAGATTTTCTAACACTTGGGTGGACTTGACAGTTTGCTGTTGCACTAACCGTTGCTAACTTTGTTCATCAGTTAGGAGGGATGAGTTTCGTTTAGAGATGGCTTTTTTTAATGATTCTGGGAATTGATAAATGTGTACCCGATATGATTACAGACGTTACAGTCAGTGGTTTGATTGATGATGATTTAACCAATATTTACGGTTCTAGGAGGGTGTTTAGTTTGAATATTCCGAATCTGTCATTCAAGTCTAAGTAGGGTGATTAATTCAACATGCTGATCTGATTCAGTGATTGTTGTGACATACACTGCTGTATCCTATAACTGCCCGTATGTGCACTTAGATGTGTACACTCAGACGTGCCAACTCTGAAAAGGATATGTTTTTTGGCTACTCTGGCGCTGGTTTCAATGGTGGTAAAGCCTTTTATGAAGACGCAGGCTTCTGTCCATCAATTCCAACTCTCAAATCCACATCGTGAGGCATATGGGCCTACCTGTGACTAAAAGAGTGGTACCTAACCCCTTTGCCTTCCTCAAGACGAAGATGGAGGAATTCCATATTCGTATATGGGTCTAGTCAGTTTGAGCTACTTGGTGAACATCACCCTTTAGAGTTGCTTCGACGTATTCGGAGCTCATGTCTAAAGGAAGCTCAATGGTTGTGATGGGACCCGGGAATAGATATGGCTCAAAAACCCTGCCCTGAATATGCCAACGGTGGTTATCATAACATCAACAGACCCTTTCATCAGGGGTTTTATGAAGTACCTGACGTTCCAGGTTGGGTGGAACATGACGTCGAAAAAATGCGGTTCAGGCTGGGATATGGACGGATTTAACGCTAACGACCCCAGCAAGCGTTTTAAGGACTACGATTTCCGGCTTTGCATGGAATGTTAGAATTCTTAACAGACTACGTCCAGACAAACAACTCGTGGAAGCCATATACTGCTATAGAGAAGATATATGTGAAAAAGTCTTTATTTTTTGGAAAGTAACCAAGTGTCACATTACAATCTGTGTGACTTCCTAGACTGAAACAAAGCTCAGGGCCCCAGTTATGACACCATAATTGTGCTAGGAGATCTTTATGCAAGGCTAGGTATTTACGATATCTTGGATTCCCTCAAAAAGTTTAGCGTTACAGAAGTCAGAAAAATGTTCAAAAGCCAGGATGGAAATCTGAAAGAAACAGGAGACGCAATTCTTAGATTTGATGCACGACAGCCACCTAAAGCAATAAAAAGAGGCTGGCAGATTTTGGTGATAGATCCCTACTACCCTAACCCAATGACCTGTAGAAAATGCCATCTTATTGGACACACTAAGAACCATTGTCAAGAGACCGGCAATATCTGTGCTACTTGTGCTGACATTTTTTTTATATAGTAGGCGCGCGAAGAGGGGATTTTATGTATCCTTACGATGTTTGCACATCTTGTGAGGAAGAAAAGACAGGTACCGATGTACATTGTTTTTAAATGTTTGCAAATTATAACGACCAGGAAACACAGAGGTCGGCAGGGCATTCCATAAGCGAGTTGTACAGCTTAGGAAAGAATCACGATATTTTAGTCCGAAAAAAGGCTTCATAGCGAGACGGGTGTTACGGTTGAAAGTTTGAATGGGCAGAATGCTACTGGCGATTTCAATGGAGCACTGGTGGTGGAAATAGCGATAAAATAAAGTGAGACAGGAGACGTTACGTCGGTGTTCGAGGGTATCAATTGATTGATTGATATTAAAACCACCTATTAGTTTTATCGCACGGTTTTGAATCCTATCTAGCAGGTGCAGGGATGTTTTAGGAGGACGTGACCAGATGTGGGCATTGTACTCCAATTTTAGGCGGATGCCTTATATATTGTGGCCTGGTCAGAGGGGATGAAATATTTCTTACATCGCTTGAGGAAACCTAGACATTTCGCAGCATTTTTGGCGACATCGAATATATGGTCATTCCAACGTAAGTTGTTACTGATACACATACCGAGAATGGAAAGTTTATCGGTTTCGACGATGGAAGTGCCATTCATAGATAATGGCTGGGTATTTGAATTTCGCTTTAATGACAGCAGACAGCATTGTGTTTTAGAAGCATTAAATTCCACTCGGTTGATAGTTCCCCAATTGGTTATACTGTTAATATCGGAATTTAATGATCTTAGAATACGCAGCCGTTCCCGTTCTACAGCCGAAGAGCAGGGGCGTGAGTCCGGGAACGAATATGAGAAGCAGAGAGTGCTGTCATCAACAAAGGAATAAATTGGATTAGAAGTAGCAAACAAGAGATCATTAATGAAAATTAAAAAGAGTGTCGGAGACAGAATGAGGCCCTGGGGCACACCAGCATTTATTTTGTGAATATCAGATTTGAAACCGTCCAAGACAACTTGAATTGAACGTTCCGAAAGGTAATTTCTAATCCATTAAAGAAGAGAGTCATCGATCCCAAGAGCACGCATTTTCGACAAGGGAGCCTGATGCCAAACTCTGTCAAATGCCTTAGAAATATCAAGTGCAAATATCTTGCTTTCGCCAGATTGATGTACGCTTTTGTTCCACTTTTCGGTGAGACATGCTATCAAATCACCAGTGGACCTGTTGCAACGAAAACTGTACTGCCGGTCATTAAGAAGTTTTCGAGTTTCGAGATATTTCATGAGCTGACGGCTTTTCAGCGTTTCCATGACCTTGAAAAGAAGGGACGTAAGTGCAATAGATCTGTAGGAGGAGAGAGAAGAAGATTAATTTTTTTTAGGGACAGGCTGGACAAATGCTGTTCTCCATCTTCTCGGAAAGAGTCCTAAAGGGTAGGATTGATGAAAAATCTTACACAGTGGTTTTGCCAGCGAAGAAGAACACCTCTTCAGAAGGACGGGAGATATACCATCTGAACCAGCTGATTTGTGAATTTTAAGATCTTTAAGAACTGTTGCTACTACACGAGTGCGAAAGTGGATTTGTCCCATTGAAGATTCGACACACTCAAGTGTAGGCGGAGACAAAGCACAATCTGGGAGTGTTCAGCTGGCCGCAAAGTGTGCAGCAAGCACACAAGTCCAAAGAGCTGACAGCTGGAATGTCATTATAAATGAGCGTTCGGATGGAGGTAAACAACGTCGAACTGCAGACTCAGAGTTCTCTGACATCTCTGACCATTCTTAGTGTGGTTAGATACGAACACTTGATCCTTTATTTCGTTGGTTGACACAGCTTTCTATTATTGGATGGTCGAGGTCTAAATAGGGCTTTATCTGGGTTGTTATGTCAGAAAATCTAGGGTGTTTGCCGAGTATTTTGCGTCAATTAGTAGGTGGTCGATTTGGGCTAAACTGTCATGGCTACCAGCCTAATATGTGGAGGGAATCCAGTGCTACTTCTTTTGTTATATTTATGTTTTCAGATGAGCGTTATATCTTTAGATTTGCATACTGTTCCATGTCGATTTAGCAGATAACACACTGCAGTTTCTTGGATTTGCTCATTGGCATTACTAAATTCTTTATTCCTTCCCCACATAAGTATGTACTATACGTAAGAGTATTTCAGGATTTCTGGATATCAGGAACCAACGACTTTAAAGCTGCTAATATCCTTCACAGCCCTACTTATGCTTTTGCACTCTTCCTAGATAGCAGCTGTTTCATCAGAGACCTGTGTGAATCGAGCTGCGGGCCGAAACATAACTATTTGAAAAAATTTGGTGGCGCAGAAGGCAGTGGCTTGCCTTGTCTTCAAGCATGAAAGAAACTCAAAGGAGTCATGGTATTGTGTTCTGAACCCTTAAGGTCTGTTTTCGTGCAAAACAAAACTCCCACAAACTTTATTATGTGCTCTTTTGTGATTCAAATGATCTGCGCTTCAAGTTATCTCCGTACTTAACCAAAAACACTCAAATTAATGCAACAGTATGCCATGGATAGTTAAAAACCAACTCCTATCCTCAAAAGAGAGTAAAAGTGCACAAAACTTTATTCACTTTGTGAATGAGATGAAACTTCGAAAAAACAAGAAACGAGAGACCCTTAATAGAAACGAAAATAAAAATAAATGGAAAAATTCCAAAAAGGAACAAAACGCAGAGAATATCCGTACAAAAGGACGAACTGCATTCATATTGCCTTTCCGAAAATCCTCTGGATTGGGTACCATACCCGACTAATTAAAAAGAACAAAAAATAAAAAAAAAAATTCAACAGAAAACTTCTGTGAAAATGAACACACTTATTCATGGCTTTCAATTTATTTTCAACAACTCCTTTCCAGAGGAAAGGATGCAGTAGAGAGTAGGAGACAAAGTCTCATCCTCGAAGCAAATGGAAAACGAAAAACTTAATAATTTACTTGACAGCACATTGAAGGCGACGTGTTAGCCAACTGCCAGGACAGTATGTGTTTCAGTAGTTGATGATAGAAATGGTCTCTAAAAGAGCACCCAGTCTAGAACTCTGGTCACTGTAGCTGGGACATTTCTACCTCGGATGTCCTTTCGTATTTTTTTTTTTAAAGGAGGAGTTGAGTTGAACTCGTAATTTTTTTTTGGTTTTTTGTTTTTTTTTTTTTTTAACTTATTGTCGTCCTTCTGCCAGTGGATGGCGGACAGTATTCGTATGTTTGCCGAGCTTAGATATTATTTTAAGGAACAGAGAGAAGGAGCTTTTATTTTCAAGAGAGCCCGAGGATGTTTGAATGTGGACAGTTTGCGCAGATAAATATTTGGGCGAGAGCAGGAGGTGGTTTCTTTATTATTCTTCATAATTAGGTGTGCGTCGTTAGGTAGTTGTGAGGGTTATACATAATTAAGTAGTAAGTATGTCGTAGACTGTGGGTAGTTTTAAAGTTGAGCATTTTTATGGAATTCATTTTAAAGTTTTTAATTCAGAAAGACCCCCAATTTAAATGAGTACTGTAGAAGTTACAACTTCTATGGAAGTACTCCGACTTCGTGCCCTTAGAAGGCCATTGACATGTTGGGTCATAACTCTCAGATATACTGCCTCTATGTCTTTGGCGAGCTAGCGCGAGCTAGCGCGAGCTGGATAGAGATTCGTTTTGGCAGAATGCTGAAGTCGGCTATTTTCGTGTTTTGAGTTTTGAGTTATGAGTTTTCTGAATATTGAAACCTCCTTGGCTTGACAGAAATTCCCAATATGTCTGCAATAACGCTTAAATTAGAAAATGTATAACACAATTTCACATCTGCCTTTGTGCGTATTTCGGCAATTAGAGGTTTTTCACATTGGGAATAGCCTCCATTCTTGTCTTGAAGTCGATTTTAACTTCATCGTCCTTGTAGAACACCCGGATGTTATTTCATTTGCCATATTGTAGGGTATCCTCAAGCTTGGAGATTCACACCGTTGTTCTACTCCGGCACGATAAAATTTACTAAACGCCCTAGTCTTGCTTTGTGCTTATTGTGATCATAGCATGTCACCTTTGCCTCATACTGTGTCGCATCCTTATCATAATACCGCTGGCAGTTCTTCGAGTTTTCTTGTTTTTTTATATTTTGAAGTAGCGAATTTCTTTATGGTTACTCTGGGGCTTATACTAAGACCTTTTCAGACTTTTGTACAAATTCATCTCAAGCAGTTTGGTTTTCTCGCCTTCTTCAAAGGATTTTGGAAAGATATCAACAGAGATCTGGTGTTTGCCTTCATAATGACAACAGAATGGGTCTCAGCGATGGTATTTTTGTAGGATTTTCTCGAATATCTCCATGTTTACTGCCAGGCCAATTATTGATGATGCTCGCCAGCAGCCCACCGTTCATTTTAGCGTTCAACCGATTATCATTCAACGGGCTATCACCCTGAATGTGTATTCCAAGAGCGTCCAGCATACTCTGAGTAACACCGCACAAGCTTATCCTTCTTACCAAGATACCCATGTGGGAGTTGTGTATTAGGATTGATTTGCTGACTATGGCAAGCAGATTTTTAACCAGTTGACTAGGTCAGCCATGGCATTAGCCTGATAATACGATAACTATTTGATTGGCCTTCTATTTTATTCAATTTAAACGGTCTCTTAAATTAGACCTGTGATTTAACAGGACCCCTAGGTGCTTAATGTGAGTCTTTGACTCGGTGATGTATTCGTCTTTTTTTCCGTCGGAACAGAGCACTCAGACAAAGAATTAGTCCGTTGTGCTTCTTGTAAGTTCCTTTTAATCGAATTTATCAGTCTTTCAAAGAAAGACGAGTAAGCGCTTCACCACGTCAACGCCGAGCACATGCAGCTTGATGCGAACGTAAGCCGGACATTCACAGGGGTAGTGCTCCGGGGTGTCTTCATCACTTCCACTATAAGCATTGCAGGATTTTGCATCAAGCACTACAAATATAATGTGCCCTGTCATGGCGCCAATAAGCAGCCTGCAGTCTTTTCTATCTGGCGACAGCTGACCTCTTAGACACGTCGAGAAGCATTCGTTTGGTCTCCTGGCAACCCCGCAGTTGTAGTCATATGAAACCCAACCGTCAATTAAAGCCCTAACCAAGAACGCAGACATATCTTACGTAAGCTGGGGTCTTGAAAAACTCTCCTCTGAGCCTTGTGTAGCAAGTTCATCTACGATTTCATTTCCCGTGATCCGATTGTGAGCTGGGACACAAGACTCAGTAAATTTAGCCTTCCTACTGCGTTCAGAGAAGTTTTGCATTGTCGAACAGGCTTGGAAATCGTAAGAGGGTTTAACATGGCTGTCGCAATAGATCCAAACGGTTCGTTCCATCACAATATGTAATAGTCCATTGCCATCAGACGCAGATTTCCAACGGCATTTTCGTCCTCCAGAAAGAGACCAGCGCTGCATCCTAGATTGATTTTGGAGCCATCTGTGAAGACGTTCTTTTCCCTGCTCAAATTTTGGCGGAAATCAGTAATCGGAACAGGGAAAGTCGATTTCATATTTTTTTTCCGTAGCAGGAGTTTTGATGTTATTGCATCAGATAGCATGCGAATAGGACCAGCGTTATAAGACAGTCGGCGCACAAAGTCATCCAACCCCAGTGCGTGTTGTACCAGAGATCACTTCTTTCTAAACGGAAGATGGCTTCGAGGGTGCAGCCCATGATATAAATATCAAGGGGAGGGAAATTCTTCAATTCATCTAGAGTGGAGCCAGGCATGCTAAGGAAAGCCACCATGCAGACGGGACAGACCGTTCTTTGGAGTCTGGTAAAACCAGCAACTTTGTTGCTTATAACTTAGAAGAACAGCTTCAGTTTTGTCGGTTGCCAGTTCAAAAGTAGGTCCGCAAAGTCGTCGTTGTATCTAATCATGTCGACTCGACACTAGGAAGTGGGCATTTTTATATACAGTACTCCGTAGTATATTATGTTCCACAGAGAAGAGCCTGAGCCTGATCCCTGTGGGACACCTCCTATTATTTTGTATTTTATTGGCTTTCTTCGATTATGTCGTAGAAGATAATTCTGCCTTCCTATAGTGATGATAAAGCTACTCAAGTTAAAAGCGTTTTTGGTAGGCGGCGCAGTACTATTGTATGTCGTTCGTAGAAAATGGGCTTGCTCATAACGATTTTTCTATATTTTCTCACGTCTTCGCTCAGTGCTTAGATTGCATTTGTAGCTCTTTTCTTTTTATAGGTATCCTTCTCGCTTTTCTCGGAAGGTACTCTGCTATCGGCCTAACAATGAATTCGTTCGCACCCTGTTCTAGCCTGCTCGGCAAGTTGTCCTGCCAGTTCCTCAGTTGTGCCCCTAAGTATCACAATGCCGCTGTTTTAGTAGTAGAGCATCCACCCTATCTAGGTGCAAAACAGAGGTTTCATGTTTGTCTTAAATATTTCGTGGAGTTCGGCCCAAAGTTGCAGACATATTACTCGGTGTGGTAGGAAGAAGAAGGTGGCGCCGGCAGATCTGGCGATCTGGCCGGCCAGTTCAAATCACCAAAACGGGAGATCGCACAACCTGGATATTGATGATTCAAAATCTCCATCGTTGCCCGAACTGTGTGAGCGGTTGGTCCATCCTGCTGAAACCAACTCGAGACCCAATTCAGCAATTTACGCAGATCTTTTATTTTTTTCGTGGCTGCGCCATAGGCTGTGTCATCTTTGACAGATAGTAATAGCACCAGCCACTAGCATGCACGATTCATAACCGTGAATTTTCCAGTGTCTGGAGTATGCCCACGTACTGATCCACCCCCTGCAGACCTTAACCACTCTCCCGCCGTACTCCCATGAGGTATCACCTCACGGGGCTGGTCAACACCTATGCTATCTCCTGAGTCCTTGCGGTTTCAGCACGTCACTTCGATTCGGCAGAGTTCTTTCTGCAAACTGATTATTAACTCACAAATTCCCGCCCAGTTTTCCTCTGTTCGATGAGGGACTCTGAACTCAGTACGTTTCTTCTTCTTTCTGTGAAACGACTGCAATAAAATATTGCATGCTCCACATCGTCGGCCAAAGGACACAAGTAAGAGTTATCGTGTTCAAAGCGGACGGTACGGTACCCCCCGTGAGCGGACAGGAACTGAGTTCCTAATTGCACTTCCCATGTGTCCGGTTTACCCACACTTCTATAGACGGAATTAATTTATAGGTCCATCAGCCTTTTCTGGTGCTGTGCCATCTATTCTGCCGCCTGTTTATTAAGGTCATCCTTTCGTTTCTACGTAGCGGTTTGAGACAATTTTGTTGTTTACCCTCAATATATCATTTGCGAGTATGTCGATAGGTGCCATTCCAGCTATAACATATGCTGCTACATCAGATATCATTCGAAAGCCATATATCGTCCTTAAAGGACATAGTCTGTATGCCGACGATAGTTTTTTGTTTTAGCAGAACCGAGCTTATCACTCTTGAAAGTAAGACCCTTCTAATGTAACCAGGTCCACCGATATTTGGTAGAATTCGTGATAATGTCGCTTGTAGTAAAGGTGCCTTCTCGCTGGCATAGAAGACATATGGCGCAAACTGCAGTCTATTATCTAACATTACCCCCAGGTATTTCAGTGCTCCTTTAGACCGAATTGTTTGGCTCTTAACCCGGAAGGTTTCATATTCCACGGTCTTACGACTGGTTATTAAAATCGCCTCAGCTTTGTGACCCAGCAGAACAATAGCAGCAGAAGTAGCAGATTCTACTTTGTAAATGTGGTTGGCAACCGTAACAAAAGCAATTTCATCAGCAAAACCGATTGCGTGAACTCCTCGTTGCAGCGCGAGACATTTCTATAGTTTGTTATGAATATGTCTGATCTTTTCTGGACAGATGCGGTCCAGGCACCTGAATATCGTCTATATTCGTTGATATCTGTGGAATTTCCGTTTCCCTTTTCGCTTCCTCCATATAATGCGGAAGAGGTGGTCTTTGTAGTAAAAGATGCTGCACAATAGATGCTAGCTGAGTTGGACATGTGATTTGTGAAACCATACAGCCCTTTACTTTGGCCATTACCATACTATATGCAGTACCCCAAGGATTTATATCAGCTTCATTACATAGGCGCTTTAGTTTCTTTGATCGCAGTTCTTAAGTGGTATCTTGCCCCTCTAAAAGAGTTAAGGTTTTCTTGGAAATCTGGCATTCTTCTAGATCGCTGTATTCTCCGACGAGAATATAGACACGTCGCCCTGAGTACCTCAATTTTAACAGGAGGAAGTTGCTAAGGGAAGTAATATCGACAATAGAAAATACGCCTTACGGTATGTGTTTGACCTGGCAACGTTTGCGATGCCCACTCCCAAGGACAAGAGTGCTTCCAGTAAGGAAAAGTCTCTGCGGTTGGTGAACGTACTGTCCCACTCGATTGTCCATGCATTGGAATCCCCTCCTATAGCAATTGGATATCTTCCACGTGCGTCTTCACCTAGGTTATCTACCATTTCCTCAAATTCACCCATTGTCCCAGTTTGCGTAGGTTTCTTGGAGTACCTATTTGTCGCATGTTCATATTACCGCCAGCTTTGTCTGCTCGCAGATCCATACGTTGCTGTCAAGGGTTTTATATGGTTCGCTGATCAGGATTATGTCCGCTCTCTCATCTTTAGCAGTCTGGCTCACAATGATTGAAATTTAGTCATAGCTTCCTTGAAAATCCGGCATCTACTGCTTGTTTTGCGCCTTCCGGGTAATCTTTCCTTCGAATCCGCATTTTCCACATAATTCAGAGCGGTCTTCCTTGTTGTTGCATTGATTTGCTATGTGACCACATTCCACGCATTTGAAACACTTTTTAGCAATTTTTATTCGGCCGGCATCTACCTGATTTTTTGCATCTACTGCTGATTGGTTGCCATCAAACGCTTTTGGCAAAGATAGTACGTTTGCTGGCGATACTTCTTCCAGTTCAAATTGCGATTTAATTGCTGCGCTTATATCCTCCTTGGTGGTTACTTTTAGTTCGACTTTACAGTGCTTGGCTGCTCGTCTGCTGCTTTTATGCCCGTTTCCTTGAGCTGAAACGGGAGAACACCTTTTCGCGTCCTTCTGATCCTCGATACCGCTTTTCCAATGGCTTCCAATGTTAGATCCGCTTTTACTTTGAGCAGTATCTGCTCTGGTCTCAGTTGTAATAGCATCAATAGCCTAGAGTTTCCTTACGCTATTCTGCATTTTTTGGAGTTTGCCGCAACGAACGTCTGCTGATTACTAATTGTGTGCATCGTTGTCTCGTCTATGTTTGTGGACTTTGTCGGACGTCCCCGATCGCCAGTGACATTCTCGGTCGAACGAACAATTCGGGGCCGGCCACTTCTTGTGGACCCAGTTTGCACCAGAGGCTCGAACAAACGTTTAACTGTTCACGCATGTGGCGCAGGACGACGAATTTCACACTGCGTTAAAACAGCAGACCGGAAATTGGTCAAATAAGCAGTAACAACAATTTCAAGTTCTTCAGAAGTGTATCACTCCATCGCCTGTTGTCAACTAATTCTGCCAATCACCATAGGAGTCGTAGATATCATAGGTTTTCATACTTCTTCGACCGGTCCATTGCATCGTATTCTTAAATAGCTGTAACATTCTTTCGTCCTGTAACGGTCCAGGGTATGCTCTAGTCGTTCGGCTGCGCGTGTTCTATTACTAGTCCGAACATTTCACATGCAAAACTAAAAGTCGTGTCCGTTTTTAGACTTCCTTCCAGAAGGATCTAGAGGGGAAGCTTACATGAATGTCTTAGTCAAACCACACTTCGGGTAAAGTGTAATCGATGTTCTCTGTGAGGATTTCTAATGTATTAAGAATGATTTGTCCACTGTGTAGTCGCTTTAAGGCGGATAGCTGCAGTCGCAGCTCTATCGGAAAAGACTAAACTGGTACCGTTTATTGAGTTAGGGTCTATAACTGGAATTTTGTATTTCCTGGAAAAGAGGACAAGGTCAGTTTTATATAAGTTCACTCCCAATCCACAGCAATCTGCCCAACGGGTTAATCTGTTAAGATTTAGCTAAAGGAGTTCTTTAATGGTATTAAGATGCTTGCCTGAGACGGCTATAGCAACGTCATCTGGATAGGCAATTACCCTGCTACCACCCGCTTCCAGGTATATCAGTAGTTCATTAACCACAAAGTTCCAGAGAAGGGTAGGAAGGACACCGTCTTGCGGCGTACCTCTGCTGACACATCTTTTAGCAGTAGCCCCAGCCAATTTGGAGTTGGTTATCCTGCTATTTAGCATAAGACTGAACAACTCCCTAAGTGAGTCGCTTACTTGCAGAGTTGACAACGTAGTCGTGATTGCGGATGTGTTGACGTTGTTAAAGGCACCCTCTATATTGTAGGGATCGTTCAATGTGGCTAGTCAGTGAATGCAGAGCCGTTTCCAAGGACTTTCCTTTACAGTAGGCATGTTGAGCTGTTGACAGAAGTCTTGGATCAATTTGAGCTCGTATATGGATATCAATCAGTCGTTGTAGAGTTTTCAGGAGGAAAGATGATAGGCTTATAGGTCAGAGGTCCTTTGGGACAACACGAGAGCATTTTCCGGATTTGGGAATGATAACTGCATTGACTTCTCTCCATGATAGTGGAATGTACGGCTTAAGAAAGTTGGAGTTCTTACCGATACAAGCGCAATGCTTCCTTCCGTTTAGATGGGACTTTCACAGATGAAGTTGAAGAGGCGAAATAGCTTTTAAGTTTACTGCAGAGAAAATCATGATTTACCGTGTCGAGGGCCTTTGAAAAATCCAGCATAGTTAGCATTGTCGGATGATTCCCATCCAAACGATTTACGGATTTCTTCTTCTGATGGATTTCTTTTTGTGCTAATATCTCATGGGCCTTTGATAGGTATGGCAGGATTGCATTGGGCCTGTATTCAGTTGCTTTCCTCGATCCCTTTTTGATTTTTACTTTTTTCCATTCAGAAAGGAACTTTGAGGTAGTAAGCAAGCAAGTACAGATAGAATTGGAGTTAACTGAGAGAAGGGCTTTAATAACAAAAGGCACTCTCTACATTGATAGATGGCTGAAACTGAGGGGCACACATGCCGAGAGATGGGTTGCCATAGGAAGATATGAAATTCTTGTTGAGCTCATTTCAGTTGACATCAGTGGCGTTTTCTTTCCCAATACAAAGATCGCAAAGCTTCTTCCATATTGACTTTCCCAAGGTACAGAGGTTTACGAGTAGCTTATCGCTATAGAATTTTATTTCGACGCATCTGACTTTTAAGACAACTTTGTTGCGTAAGGGGCGATATATAGGTACATGCAGCTTAAACCTTTTTCACATTCGATAGGCAGTATCTGGCTTTCCCATAAGTTTTAGGATATGAGGAGATATTGAAGGGTCAGCACGCGACTAGTTGTTTCTTTCAAAGGAATCTACGGATGGCATGAAATAAATGCGGTCCCAGTTAATGCGATTAATATCACGAAGCTGTTTATCGTAATCTAAATAGAGCCTTCCGTAATTTAGATTACGATAAACAGCTTTAGGGACACAGGTACTTAACCCTATATTGATTGGTGTATAAATTAAGTCGTCCTTAGAAAAGCCAGAAGGGGAAAGCTGATCATAGAAAAGCGTATTTGAGATATCACGAATGAAAATAACGTCTAAAAGGGAACACGGGTACTCCAAAAAGTGTGTACGTATGCAAGTGTGGACTGCAGTTAAGTTAAACGATTTCATGTTGCTTCTATACCAAGGCTTCTGGTGTCCGCGATTACTTAACGTTTAAACCGGACGTTCGGTCTTCCTTTTCTTCGTGAACCAGATGGCTGGGATTCGAAGATACTCTTAGCTGGAGCATTCTCAGCCATTCGATCGATGTGGCCGAGCCAGTGCAGTCGACGGATTTTTGCCTTCCGGACTACACACACATCTTTCTACAGCTTGTAGAGTTCGCGGTTATATCTTCTCTTTCACTCGCCCTCCTCGCAGAGTGGACCAAATATTCGACGTAGAATTTTTCTTGCTTATCGTCCGCCATAACACAAGCCTGGCAATTTCAGGGTATAGTACACCATGAGTTTGGACCTTCGAGTTAGGAGTTTGGACCCTAGCTGTTTGGACAAATCGAAGTAGCAGCGGTTACCTAAGGTTATTCTTCGTCGAATCTCCATTAGGGTGTCATTTGTGGAGTTTATATTAGCCATGAGGTAGATAAGTTCCTTCACTACCTCAAAATCACAGGTATTAGGTTTTATCCTATACGGTATTCAACGGGTCGATTTTTGGTCGACAGCTGTACTTTGTTTTATCCTCATTCATCATGAGACCAACTTGTTTGGCCTGTTCTTCAATAGCAGTAAAAGCCTCAATAATGTCACGCTGGGAACGGACGATGATGTCGATATCGTCTGCATAGCCCAGCAGCTGGATGGATTTGTTAAATATAGTGCCTTCTGTGTTTACCCCGGCCTTTCGCACTATCTGCTCCAGCACAAGACTAAAGAAATCACACGACAGCGCGTCTCCTTGGCGGAATCCGGTGCATGTTTGGAATAATTCCGAGGTTTTGTTTGCAAGCTGTAGGGTGCATTGCGAGTTCTCTTTGTGGCGCGACAAAATTCTATCAGTTTTCTCGCGATCCCGGCCATCGCGTTATATAATTCAGTGCGATGAATGCTGTCGTACGCGGCTTTGAAGTCGATGAAAAGATAGTCAGCATCGACTTGGAACTCGTTGGTCTTCTCCAGGATTTGCTGCAGTGTGAAGTTTTGGTCTTTCGTCGATTTGCCGGGCCAGAAGGCACACTGATAGGTGCCGATAAGTGTGGTGCAGAACGGCTTTAGTCGTTCACACTGTACACTGGATAGGATCTTGTAGGCTACGTTAAACAGGGATATGCCTCGACAGTTCTTACAAGACATAGAATCGCCTTTCTTGAAGTTGGGGCAGATAAAGCTATTAGTCCAGTCGTGGGGTTGGATGATCTGGTGCATTCTTCTTAACAAACCATCGCCACCAGTTTTGAAGAGCTCTAACTACTGTCCGTTCGAGCCCGCGGCCTTATTGTTCTTCAACTTTCTAATGGTCGTCTATGCTGTGTGGGAGAACTACTTCATCGACTGGAGTTGGATTTTCTTCATATCCTATTACTCCCTCCTGGTCATGCCCATCAAGCAGCTGTTGTAAAAGCTGCTTAAATACATCCACAATTCGCTCTGCGGGTCGGTGACAAGAAGATTCTCAGTGTTTCGAATGGCCTGAGTTCCTGGTCTATAGCCTGCGGCCAGGCTTTTAGCTTTCTTAGAAAAGTTTCTGGGATCTGGGAAACTGCGAAGATTCTTTTCCTTCTTTGCAGTAACTTTTTATTCTCCATCCTTCTGGCCCTATACTCATCCCACGGTGCCCAGGTTTTTCTTTGCAACGTCTTCTTATATGCTTCATCTGTTACCTTCTTCTTTTGCATGCAGTCGTCATCATTCCATGGATTTCTTGTCGGGGGTGGCTGGTAGCCTAGAATTGCTTCGGCTACTTCCTGAATAGTAGTGCAGCATTGTAACCACATGTTGTTGGCATTTTTGGTAGGCAATGGCACATTGCAGAGTTTTTCGTCCAGTTGCTCTTTGTACTCTCTGGCTATCTCCCGTATGCTCAGGGATCCAATGTTGTACCTCCTTTTTGTTGTTTAGCGCAGCTTTCCTTCATTGGATAGTCGAGCTCTGAATCAGGCTGCAACTAAATAGTGGTCGGGGTCGACATTTGCCCCTCTAAATGTTTCAACATTTAGGATTTTTGACGAGTGTCTTGCGTCAATCATTACGTGGTCAATTTGGTTAGTGCTTCTACCGTCCGTAGTTAGCCAGGTTGCTGTGTGGATTCTCTTATGATGGAGAAGCTGTTATCTGTTGTCGTTACTTGGAAGCTGTGTTTTCCGGCTACTCCGCCAAAAATGCCCTTCTTAGCAATTTTGGCATTAAAGTCCCTGAGCACGATTTTAACATCGTACTCTGGCTCCGGCTCAGTAGGCTCTGTCCAAGAGGCCGTAGAAATCCTCTTTGACCGGGTCCTCAGCTTCGTTGGTATATGAGGCTGATGTTGTAGAAATTTCCTTGGATGCGGATCACAGCCAGGCGATCGCTAATTGGTTTGAAATCGACTACCTTCGATCTCAGCCGCTTTCCCACGACGAATCCGCATCCTAACAAGCTTTTTGTGGCAGCTGTAATATATACCGCACTCCTTTCTTTTCATCATTCCTGATTCTATCCAGTGCACTTCCTGGATTGCAGTAATGTCCGCCCTATACTGCGTGAGGATATCTTCCAACTTTTGGGAACCTCCTGGTGTGTAAAATGCTCTAACATTCCAGAAGCATAGTCTTAAACCAGACTCCGTTTTCTTCCGAGGTAGTTAGTTCTCTCGTATCAATGGGTTTTTTTAGGTGGTTGGCCCGTTAACCCCACGCCCAAAGGCCAAATCCGGTAGGAGTAGGTCGGAACATGTCCTCTTGCCTAGAATACGGCTGCATACATTAATTCAATATTCAGCGGCTGCTGCAATAGCTATTCAGGGGTGCCACGTGGAGGCTGTATGTCAACTTGAACTGTACGGTGACAGGGATCGAATTTTGCACCTCTCCTATATGCACTTCTATGCCACTAGAAGAGTTGAATCCACCAACCCAGCCTAGGTGGCCCTCAGCACCCTGACTAGTACTGAGAAAATCTTACTGACATCGAAGAAACACATACCATATGTATGAATATTCAGTAACTGCCATCCTAACTGCTGTCTTTACCGCTGATTTAGTTGAGTAAATACATCTGCCAACCGACCAAGTCCATTTTTGTAGAGTTGCGTATGCCTTAAGAACTATGATCCTTCTCTTCTGTATTATTCGTCATTGTTTACCGAATACATACCGACATGACGCCAAATATTGTATACCAAATCTACTCCTTACAACAAAGCCACATTGAAATGAGCGTGGTTTTTGCTCCAATCAATAGTCGCTGTGGCAACGCGGCTGCTTTTCATATTCCACCCGTCATCGCTAAAGTTCACAGGTGCTGAGGTACATTCGAATCTGGGATTTTCATTTAATTGTTATCCTGAGAGTTCAGCCCTGGGAATTCAACTTAAAAATTGAGACATCATTTGAATTGCTCTATGTGACTTATGCACAAGGCAAAGTCCTTCTACCTACCCTGCGCGGATATTAATCTCTAAGCAGCGATGTGAATACGAGTATTGTCACTCAATTCGGGAGAAAATCAATTCAATACGATATTCAACGTTATTTGCTTCAATTAAACTCAGCTCACCACAAATAGGTTTCACATGTAAACAGACCATATTGTCACAGTCGTCACTGAAATCCGACCCACGCACGGATGTAATCGTATTCGAACAGAAGGATACAATTCAATATACAGACACGAGTACGAGTACGTTACATACCACATTCATATCGAGTTGACTTTTCAATAATTTAACTGTATTTTTGCTTTCGATGAACTCCAGCCGGATGGCACAAATCGATAACTCATTAAGGCTTAATGTGTTAGCCCGACAAATATTGATTTAAACCATACAAGTAGAGTAGATACTTTTGTACTCGTATATCATGACCAAGGTAGGTACTGTGTTCCATTTTAAATCAATGCCATGGAGCCACACAAATGTTCCTGGAACAAGGGTAAGTACTAGATATTAATTTAAGTTCTAATTTAATTATAAATTACAACAAAATGGCGACCGTTTATTTAAAAAAAAAAATAAAAAAAAAAAACAAACTAAAAGTGCAACAAACTGAAAAATGAATTTGAAAAACTCTAGAGCCCAATTGATGTCCTTTTTTCCCCTACCCAAACAGATTTTCATTTGATTTCAGTTTTTTTTGTTAGTTTTTAATTTGTGATGGACTTTTATCCCCAAAAAAATACATAATTATCTATGGAAACCGCAAAAGATACATCGTAACGACAGACGAATTTTATCAAAGACAAACTCTACCTTGGCTAGAGAACTATACGAAAGAGGACTTTCTTTTAATTTTTGGTATCGTCCTTCTTTCACTTATGAACTTTCACTTATTTTCAGTTGGTTGTTGTTCATTTTGTTTTTGTGGATTTTTGGTTATATTTTCGAACAATTTCATTCAGAACAAGTTCCAGTAATTACACAGAGTTTTTCGGTTTTGTTTTGAATTTCTTTTTTTTTTTTGAATTTTTTGTTTTTTTTTTAATTTTTCCATGTTTTACAAATTGAAGACACAACTCCCGACGGAAGAAGAAAATCTAAATAATTCACATAAAAAGTTTTCGAAAAGATTTTTATACGTTTTCGGGGTGTTTTTTTTTTCGGTTTTTGAACTGCCGGATGGGTACTTTCCTTCACCGCTAAATTGCTTTGCTTGTTCTCGGAGGGAAAAAATCGTGATACCGGTATCGAAAAGAAAGGGGAAGAAACTTTTTAAACTCGTTTTAAGGATTGCACATTTTAGTCCGGGCACTTAAGTATACAAAAAAACCGGAACCGGAGAAAGGTCAAAGAAAATTTAAAATTTCGTATTACTCGTGCTCATGTGAATGGGCTTTGGACATTTCGTTTCCTGTGTCCCATGAGGTGAGAAACATGAAGAAAAAACTTTGTCGTACCTTAACCGCAAGATGTTGTCTGTCCCAACCAAAAAGGGGTTGCCATAAGATTGTAAGTTTGCCGGGCAGCCACCACAGTCAGTGTTGAAATGTAATTTTGAATTCCCACGACCAATAAGACTTTTAATTTTCCTCTCGAATGCGATTATTAGCATACTTTTCCTTTGGCCTTTCAAAATTGAACCAGAAGGTTGAGATCCTTGTGGGTTTTTGGGGGTCATTTCAGAAAATAGGGTGGAGATTATTGGTGTGGGTAAAGGTGAGCAAGGAAGCAAAACAATCTGTTTTTGTATGTTGGAAAGGGTGTATTTTGGAGCAGACACCTGTGAGGCACCTTCGACTTTTGGGTTAGATTGGAGTGCTCCCAGATGGACAGTTGAGTTTTGGTTTTAGAAGTTTGAAATGCATCCTTTAACGGGCATAAGGAGTATTTGATTTCGGTCAATGGATCGTTTCGGGACCATTAGAGGATGATAGGTTTTGTGAGGAATTAGTTTTGGGAGAGGATGATGAGATTAATTTTCCTTGGTTGAAGCATATTTACATTTTTATTGTGATCAATTACCTCCAGGTGCTCAATCCAAGTTGTAGCTTTTTCTCTTCCAGTTAAAATACATTCTGCTTGGGTTCTACCGACGATGTCTACGTCTATCAATTTAGCTCATCTTGTTTTCGGATTTAAGAGCTGCCCTACGCACTATCTGTTCCAGAAACAAATTGAAAAAGCCATACGATAGTGTGTTCAACGAGTATTTGCCAGTATTTCAATCCAATCAGTTATCGCCGTAAAGACGTTCAGTTGATCGATTCTATCGCATTCGATGAAGTTATCGTGCATGCTAAAGCAAAATTCGTCGATTTCTCTAGATTTGTTTGCACGTGGGACTTGGCCTGAAGTCATGAAATCGCCGATAATGGGCTGAGGCATTAAACAGGAATATGCTGTATAAGCTCTTCTAAGACCTTTCTGCAAGAGAGGCACATGAAGTTGCTATTTCAATCATTGGGCATGTACCACTCTTTTCATGCTTCCAGCTGCAGATTGGTTTAACTACAATCTGTCAACCCCGATGGCTATGTTCTCTCCAGCCTTTTGACTGCTTTTTCAAACTCTAGCTTGACCTAGATATTCATCGACCACTATCATCCTTTCTACTTATGTCCAGTAAGCAGATGCAGGAAATAGTATTTTCATGCATTTCCGGCTCCCTGTGGTGACCAAACTCTCGCTTACGTCACCAGCAGCTCCAGTGTGGCTAACACTTTGGATTTTTGGGTGCCTTTTTGGCTTCTTTTCTCGAGAGTGCTCGAGACTATTCGACTTTTGTAAACAGTTCTCGCTCTTATGTGGATTACAATGATGGGTTCACTTATGGGCATGGGTCTATGGCCTCTGAAAAAAAACTCTTGGAAGAACTCAACAACCTTTGCTCCGAGTATGTTAAGCTAGTTCCTAAGGTATATGCTTCCTTGACTGTAGAGGTTCTATGAAGGGACTGCAGCAAGTCTCCTTTGAGCTTTAGGTCAGTCACATGAGGTCAACACGCAGATGTTGGTGTTCAACTCCCTGAGTCTACAGATTCAGTATACGCTCATCGTCAGCTCATTTAGAAAACTATTGAGGCGCACTGCAAGAAACGGTCAAACGATCTGGCAAAACAAGGTTATAGTTGTTAAGGCGCTTTCATTAAGCGCTTCCTATCTTTAAATTTAAATAAAACAAAGTGTGAGGTATCATCGGAATTTTTTATTCGTTTGAAAGGCCTATCGATGCCATTATGTATGGAATATAACATCGTTCAAATGTCCGCCGCGGCTTCTCTCTGTGGCGCGCATCCGAAATGTCCAATTTTCCATAACTCTGGCGCATAAATCAGGCTGAATTTTACCGATGGCATGCGTTATATTGGCTTTGAAGGCCGCTGTGGTTTGCGGCTTAGTCGCGTAGACCTACGACTTCAGAAAACCCCACAAGAGAAAGTCTAACGGGGTCAAATCGCACGATCTCGGTGGCCAGTTCACATCACCTCCACGTGAGATAACCATGCCCTCGAATCGCTCGAGCAGAATTTCCATTGTGGCGTGAGCTGTGTGGCATGCAGCGCCGTCCTGTTGAAACCACATGTCGTTGGTGTACATATCTTCCAATCAGACCGAAAGAAGTTGATAGTAATCGACCTATAGCGCTGCCCGTTAAAGGTAATGGCCTAGTCAACGTCGTTCTCAAATAAATATGGACCGATGACGCCGTCAGCCCAAAATCCACACCAAAGAGTTAGTTTTTCGGGATGCATTGGACGCTCCGGGATCTTGTGTGGATTTGTATCATCCCAAATTCGACAATTTTGTTTGTTGACATACCCATTCATCCAGAAATGGGCCTCATTGCTGAAGATGATTTTTCTATGAAAATTAGGGTCAGTTTCCAACTGCTCCAGAGTCCATTGTCCAAGTCCATGTCATTGTCTACCTTCAGCTCCTAGTTCAGTTGAATTTTGTACAAAACCGCCAAGTTGTGGGTTGCAAACGGCCGAGTCTTGTGAGCGATGCGAAATCGACTGCCTAGGATTCTGCTGCACACTCTCACTGACAGCGGCGATGTTTTCGGCAGATCTTCTGTGTCGTCGACGTACGGGTATTGGTTTATCGTTTACTGAACCAGGGGAATCAAATTTTTCCACCACACTGCGAATATTCCTATCAGTAGGAGTATTATGGCGACCGTAAAATGGGCGAAGCGCGCGGAGCAATAAATGTCAGCCAATTTGACAGATGTAGCTAAAACAATATGGCCGCTATCAACTATCAAAGTTCGGAAGCCCCTATTGGAAGAGCCTGTACATACCCAAATCATCTCCAACTACTCGAAAGGTTTTGCAAAATTGCTTCGATCACTGAAGACTTGCTCAACAGTTTAGCCAAATTCTTCAATATCGTTATACATTATACGTTAGACATTCTTCTTCATCGTTAGATGCCTGTACGAAACTATTTCCCGTAAAATGGACTTTTTTAGCTTTTTGGTAAGACCTTCGTATATTGATTCTTGGAGCAATATCTCTTATTACTTTCAACGGCACGCTCCTGGCGCTTGTCGTCCTCTTTCTAAAAAGCGATCTTCTTCATCAACGAAAAATGGTGTCGCTTACAATGGCTTTGACTTAGGGTATACATGATCGGCAAAGGTCCTAACGATGTCATGTGCATTAAACTTCTTTGAATGCTCGGATCCTTTCCTTGACTCAATGCGGATAGTTGTTTGAGTCAACATTTCTTTTTTTTTGAAAATTTCGAATATTCAAAATACCGGAGGCATGAATTACATAGCTCGCGGTCAAATTGGTTGTCAGTATTGAGACAAGAAAAACTCGACAACTTATCATAGTAATGTCTCATTCCGCATGACAAAGGCAATTCACGGTACCCTCTTCCAGATGTGCTATCGTCTAAACCATATTTAGGACATTGCTGATAAGCCTCGTGAAGCCGGTCGTAATAAGTTTCACATGGACGTTTATAAGCTGATATTGGCGAATTAAGTCTTGCTTGGGACTGTCTTCGAAACTCGGGTTGGAAACTTAAGTTAGACTTGATTAACTTTTCCAACAAGGATGAGTCTGAAAAGCCATAAACGCTGTAGGTATATCCGTTTTTCGAAACTCATCGCACATCATGGACGGGCTGTGTTTTCGACATCGATGTGGCTTAAACTGTGAGCAATCACTGTCTGCGTACGGGCTCCTAGGTCTTCTAATATCTCCATCGCAGAACCAAAAATATTTGTGTCATCATCATGCCATGAAGTAAGTCCTTCCGTTTGAACTATGGATTTTTATATCCAGTCTCAATAATCTTAAAACCATTCCAAACTACTGTAGATTGAATGCTTTTAATACAAAATTGCTGTATACCATATTTGGAGAGACTTGAGCGGTCATCTACCTGATTGCACTATGTTCTATTGCAACTCTTGCAACTGAAAGTCGGTTACCCTGTAAATGAGGTTGATGTGGTCTTTTCTTAGGAAGCAGATACACTTTGGCAAGTGTAAAGTCCATTATGATATCACAATAGGTCTACAGACCGGAGTGCGGTTTTGCATTTCTTGTAGAATTGGTAGTGTAGTTCCATGTTTGGCAAGATCGTCAGCCCTCCCTAGAATGTTCCCATTGTCTGGTATCCAAGAAAGAGTAATGTTAAACCGGTTCGCCATCTTCTTAAGTGATGATAAGTCGGCCTGGGATATTATAAAGTTTATAAAGGCTGATTCCTATAATTTGATCGCAGCTTGGATGAGGATCTATTTGGAGGATGTCCCCTTTTTCTTAACCAAGATCCGACCTTCCTAATCGTTATTACTTTCGCCGAGAATACGCCACAGTGATCAGAGAGATGACCCAGTAAATAGTTTCTCATTTTACCCGTGAAGGCTTCTCGAAATAGTTTCTTTACATTAAAGCTACAATTTATGGAGCAAGTTGTTGAAGTTGGACGGGAATAACCATCTAAGAAGTGGTAGAACTCTTGTGCCTCCTTGAAAGCTGTCGGACCTTTCTTGGTTTAAAACCGCCCTCAACATATTCGTACTATGAATACTTTAAAAGCCTTAGATTTATAAATGACATGGCCAAAGGAACAGTCGAAATATATATTTTGTCCAGGTTCCATTTATCGAGCATTCAGCCAAAAAATTAGTCCATTGTACGAGTACTCCTTGTCGGTTCCTTTTACTAAAATTTGTTAGTCATTCAAATAAAGACGAATAAGCGCTTCAGTGATAAGGTGCCTATAATGCCAGCAGATGCCTCAGCGCCGCCGAATATCTCCAGTCTGATGCGAGCATAGATCGGACACTCACAGAGGAAGTACTTTGGGATGTCATCATCATATTCACACCAAGCGTCGCAGGATGTTGTGTCACTTATGCCCAGCACACTTAAATGTTTATGAAAAGCGTAATGCTCCATCACAATGCCAATAATCAGCCTGAAGACTTTCCTAATGAGGGATTGCAGGACAGTTAATGACCTCTTAGAGGCGTTAAGAAACAGTTGGTCACACTTTCATGTAATTGCATTGAATATTTGCCAATTGTACCAGCATCTTATTCTCATGCATGTTGACCGGATGGATAGAAGTATTGAGCACCATCATCTCATCCATATTGGGTTGTTTAATGCTTCCGCTTAGAAAACTCCTTAATTGTTCTTTCTCGCTTCAGCATTGATTTTCGTTTTAAACCTCTGGTAAGTCTTCTGGTCATCACGTTTTCCAATGAACGCTTTTCGTATTCCTTCGCAGAAGCTATTGATTGTCTCTGCATTGGCGTTTGAAATATAGGGCACCACACTATTGTATTTGTCATGAGAGTGACAGCAATGCGGATAGCAACGATTACCGTACCGCAAATATGTAGAACAGTGGTAACCTAAGTATCAGCCAACAACCCCGAGATTAGTTATCGGCTGCAATTTAACGATCTAGAGACCATCCAGTTGCCTTGTGCATTTTGAGCCGTCGTTTTGCTTTCAATGATAATGTTGCTTCGCGCTATTTAGTCAACCATCCTGGAAAGTAGTGCCACGAATAGTTTATTTTACGACTGTTAAGTGAAGGACGTTCTGCTTTCCGTCTACAGTGTTGAGGTAAATAGCCGTAATTTTGACATCATATGCTACTTCGAGTACCCTAGAATTTCGCAAAGGCGATAGTAGATAGCGGACAGGCATTCTTTCACGCGGTTGAAGTGCAAGACTTCATCCATTAGTCCTCTTCTTAAGGGTATTTTTCTAAGAGCTGTAAGATTTGAAATTGAAGTAAATCTCACGCAAATTGAGCAAACGATAATGTAAAGATTGTTTTTGGGACTAATGATGAAAAATGATTTCGGATATATGGCCACCACGAGAGCGTCTCAGGAACTGCTTCCTAGAGGTCCAATTTCGACAACTTTGTGGTGCACTTGAGGCCGAAACTCACGAATTGGGCTTGCGATGTTGGCTTCCAAAGCTAAAATCTTTGTTGGCTTGCCCGCATAGACCAATGTTTTCAAGTACACCCAGAGACGCCAAATCAAGCTATCTTGAACGTCAATTTCTGGAGATAATGTTGTTATCGAACACCTCTTTTAATAAATCGATGCTTTATTTGGCAGCATGGCATTTGGCACCACCAAATGTTCTACAGACCTTGTTCACTCACTTTTGGCAACAAAAAAATCGCTGGTCACTACTCTGTACCGTGCTCCATTGAAGGTAGCTGATGGGTCGCCTTTAGATTCTCCTCGGTTCAATTTGGCGTATTAACAAAGCCACTGAACCAAAACTGAGCCTCATCACTGAGCAAAATTTGGGATTGAATCGACTTCCAAGTGTTCAAGCGTCCAATCAACGAAGTCAGGACACAAACGATGATGCACCAAATTTTGTAGCAATTAAATCGTGCAACCAAGATCCTTAATCCTCGATTATGTTGGCTGCAAAGTCCAGCTGCAGGGTGTTGCCATATTGAAAAAAAAAAACCATAAGAAAACACCCTTTAATTCTAAGATTCTGCATTTTATTTGGTTAAAAATTAAGCTTATTACTACTTTTTTTTAAATTTTCTTCTTCTCAACCTCAGTGTACCCCTATGTAAGACACAATGAACACAAAATTCACTCATTCACATAGCACACCATACAAATTTGTACCACCTTCCTTAAGTTTGTTTCTTTTTTTCGGATTAATTATTATTTCTTTCTAATTTACTATAAAATTTATATATATATATATGTATACCTATACTATATGTGTGTGTATTGTACTTCTTACCCAAACCAAAAAAAAAAAAACAAAAAAAACCAAAACTCTTCTTCCGCATTCTAGAGTGTACCAGTACTTCGTACATTTGGCAACCACCAAGTAGCGTAGCGGGAGCTTGTACCTCTACCACCTCCACTACAACCACCACTACCACCACCACCATCACCATCACCACCACCACCACCAATAATCACAACAGTTAATTCCACCACAAGTACCATCAATAATACCACCACCACCACCACCACCACAACCACCACTAGTAACACAAATAACAATAAATCACCACAACCACCACCATTGCCACTGAAAAATAGCCATAAGCAGAATATGTTAAGTAAACTGTCAGCGAGCGATAATACAAGTAATCCTCAACACTACACTCAACAACAGCAACACTATGCACCACCACACTATGCCACCCATCATCACTATCACTCACATCACAACAAATTCAACTCACTCGATCGGCATGCGGGCACAGTTATTAACGATCTCGACTCAAGCGATTATAAACAACTCAGCGCACACTATCTCAAAACAATCGATAGTATTGATCATTACAGTGTTGCCAATTTACACTATCGCAGTCAATCAAAGAATCAGATATATCAACAATCGACTAACGGTAATGATTCTCAACTCACTCAACCCCATCAATATCACTCGAATTCAAATTTGAGTCACTATCAAGGTTCCGGTGTGGTAAATCACTATCAAACGGGCAATCATCATTCGAGCAAACAACATCACAGTTTGAAGCACAATAAAACCAAGTCTAAAGGGAAGAACGGTCAGAAATCGTCAAAGGGGGTCAAGTGTAGTAGTGAGGAGGTACAAATACAACAGAAACAACAACAACTGCAACAGCAACAACACCGACACAATCGCAAGCATAGCACTGCAACTAACTCGACAGCGAGTCACTACAGTTCGAGCGATAGTATGCAATTCGATAATAACTATTATTAAGTAGAATGAGTCAAAACGAAATCCAGAAAAAAAAAGAAAGACAAATACAATGTTCTTTTTTGTTTACCATTATTTTTTGTCTCTTTCTCTGTTTTCATTGTGTGTGTAGATTTATGGATTTTAGAAATATAGAAATATTGAAATATACAACAGAAACAAGTATTTGGATACAAATCAATCACTCCTATCACCGTTTTGTTTGTTTTGTCGCGAATTTGTTAGCCGTGGTGATCCGGTGACGGAAGGGTGTTGAAAAATTGTCCAACACACGTTTATTTGTCACCTTTTAATTCCTCAGAGACCCGGCATCTTATGTAGTCTGGTTTTCCAAGTCGTTCAGTCTTTCACTGGTATACCTTCGAAGTCCTTAAACTTATGGAATAGCTCATCGAACGAAGAATCTAATAAGGACCTCTCGACATTTCAGTTTGAATTAATTCCATTAACAGCTTAGCATTCAATGTTCTGGAACCTGCATCTTTGCACATGTAGATGGCGCTATCATACGAGGTGGATTCGGGCTTCAATCGGCAAGCCTCGATCAGTGTTAAATGTTTCTACAATAGTTGACACAGTACGCTCGTTAAGATCCCTTTCAGTTAGAAAAAATGCTCTTCGTATCACAGCTACCTACGCAATTATGTTCGTAAATTTTCAACAGGTCGTAATATTACTTTGTAACCCGTGAGATTTAGAAATCAATACTCACATTCACAGCCCACTGTCAATATAGACGAGGCACTATAGATCATTCGAAATATTCCCTTTGTAAAGCAGCCTAGTGCATCACTATCATCTTTTTAACTCCTTGTATAAAATTGTACACCAAGCTCAGTTACGAATACTACGATACATAGGTGGCGTTACTGTCCGGAGCAGCCAATAGGCCTCAGAAGTTTGCCGATCTCTGACTAACTGCTTCTAGTCTGGCGCTCTGAATTTGTTCAATTCTATTTCCACTTACTTCCTCTAATGCTTTGTTCCTGTGGATTAAAATCCAAGACTCTTCAGGCTGGAATGTTAGTGTTTATTTTCTCTACATGCCCTGGCGATTTTACCCGGCCTATGTATAATTTTCTGACCAGATTAACGTCACTGTACAGCTCGTAGAGATCGTCGTTAAATCTCCTCCTCAAACCCCGTCAACGCAAACGGGACCAAAAATCATTCGAAGAATTTTGCGTCCAAAATGGCCAAAGATACCTTCATCCAACTTCGCTATCGTCCATGCTTCTGCACCATTAGGGTTTTATAGAGTCGTTTACCCTCAGAAATACTCGTATGCCGTAGAAACAGCGATTCTTCCTTCGATTTCTGATGAGATGTACACGTAAAAAGCACAAAGTTCATCTTGATGATCGCATTGAGTCGGTCCATGTGGTCCGTGCTGATCGCAGTTAGGTTTGTAGTATTTTGTGTCGCTCTAGGCGAAGAGCTGCTTTCAACGCTTCCACACTTTCATGCTGACGAGGCTGACCCTCGCCTCCAACGCACTCCCAACATGAAGGCTATAATATTTTCAGCTGGTGAATTCGATAGAAATTGCTCTGCCGAAATGAAGTGCGGAACATTGTTTTTAGGCCGTTCTCGGATCACCTAGGCTTTGTGGGACAGTGCAGAGTCTTGCATGGTGTGAATCGAGTTGACTTGAATGCCCAGGGCTTCAATGCTCCTTCCAACACACTTTGACGATATTAAATTGCATTAATCTGGACGCTAGGGGTTAAGAATACTAGGGTAGTGCACTGTGGCCTACACTTTTTTGGAAAGTAGTATTTGCGATCTGCTCATAATCCGATCGTACAAATTCTCACATGGTCTCTCCATTAAACTTGCTGGATAACGAACAATTTTCTCAACAGAAAAGGAGGTGTTTGGGAGTACGCATCTCAGGGCAAGGCACTTCAAGGCACTGCTCTTTCAAAGTGCCTGTTCACATTGGCGTGGGCAGGAAGAGTGTCTAAAAGAAGAAGGGTTACTTCCACAGAAAGTCTACTTCTAAACTGGATTTTCGGTTGAAGCATGACATCTTTTCCCATATCGTTCCATTTCTGACATGTTTTTTCATTTTAGCTTTGATCGTTGATGAGCAAGGAAGTGTAAAGAAGAAGAAAAAAGGTAAGTTTCAGGCCAACTGCTCAAATTGAAAAATTAAAAATGGTCCATTTTAAGTGTTCTACTAGTCGAAAAGTCTTTCTTACCCCTGAAAATGTGAATATAGGAAGGACTTTCATGCACACGCCAATGTGAACAGGCAGATACTCTGCTCTTTCTGCTTATCTTTCAGATCGTGCAGTTTTTGTATATTGTCTAACTTAACCTGAAGATCCGTTCCGATACAAGATCCAATCTAGATTTGCATAAACACACTTAGTGTTCCTTCACTTTGATTTCCATAAACACTTGGTCTCCGAAGTTGCGTCTAATGCGGAAGGTCGATTGTAGAAGATTCCAAAGCCTATAACTCAAATACAATTCTAGAAGAGCGTGATTTCCATGTATAATATGAAGCTAAGTTTCTTAGGTACCGACCTCCGACTTCCCGTTCCAGCTTTAATATAAACGGCAAACACAGATTGGTAGTTAACATGATGGGACCTAAATCAGAAACCTATGGAAGCCCATTTAAACCTCATGTACCTTGTTAGGAATTTATCACAAAAGTATTCTTTTTTCACTAACGTACGATCGATTCTCATCGATCCTTACCATCCTGTGACCAACAACCATCTTCCTTGTCATCTCGAATCGAATCGTTTGAGACTCGAAAGTTCTCCCAGAAATATCATAATTCTCCATTCGGAAGATTTGGCCAAATCAATGTGGTCGATGTAAGCTTCATCCACATCTTCGTGGAGCTCTGAGGCTTTCTGGTTGTATCTTCTCCTCGATGGCTCGAAATATCTGATGAAAACTTAGTCCTCAACCCAAATCAGAATGGCCTGTTAAGCTGATCCATCATGATCATCTAACACTCGGGATGGTGTAGCAGAACTGACAGGATTCACTTTCTAGAGAGTGTGCACTACGTTAAGAAATCAGAGAGAACCCCTTAATTTTGTCAATCCAGCAGTGATTTCATAGGATTTACCCTGGTCTGCATGTTAGCTCTGAAATGTGTTCAAAGCATATGGTATACACTTTGCCTGGGTCTTCATTTACTTTAATAGCTATGAGTCTCTTGCTGGGTATGATACCCTACTACAAATTCTACAAGTCGGCGAACCCTCTTGAAAAACTTTGACAGACAGAAGGTGTGAAGAACTGTTCCTTGATATTGCCTGAAAGAGCTTTATCCTTTTCCCAGGATTTCATGCTTACACGATCGCTTTAAAGATCTGAGCATCGTGATGTCTTTTAGAATGCTTGATGAATTGGGCTTTCCTCAATGACTCGAGATAAATTTTGAGACCCTGTTGTATCCGCCTACGTGTCCAACTCATACGAAGTTATTATTGCTATTTGAAAAGCTCCGCGGGCTAGCCAAAGAAGTAGGCTCTTGGTTGTTCTTCAGTTTTTGAATAACTGTGTCTATATTGGGATGAAGTTCTATGTAGAGACTACTCTCTCTATCTGGTGGCATTTACCACTTGCTGGAAGTTTTGGTTCAGGCATGCACCAACCTTTGTGATTTAATGACCAGGTTGCTTTATTCACTACCTCTTCACTACCAGAAGGCTGTGTCTTTAGTTCTAAGGCGGATGGTGGACATTCTATTGTACAAGAAGATCTAGATGGTGTTCTGATTAAGCATCTTTTCTATTCCCTCGATTTTGGAGACTGTATTAGCAATCACCATATATCTGTTGAAGAACCTCCATAATTGGCATCTATCCTGGGTGTTGAATGCAATGCTTAAATATTCATATAGGACTAACTTGAGAAACCCTTAACTCGGCTACTACAAGATTAAGCACAAGGATAAGCCCTTTTGAATATGCGCATATTTATAATGTTGAGTTCGTGACGTAATAATTACACCACATCGTTGATTTGAGTTGAGCCATAAGGGCATCGTCCTTTATCTTGTAGCGCCATTACAGATTTATGATCAAGGAACTTCATCAGCCTCATGAGACTCGGAAGGACCGGCTTTCTGGTTTCTTTTATATTTTTTTAAACTTTGGCCTTAAGTCCTTTTTCCCAAAAGTGTATCTATTTGGGATAGATGGGCCTCCACTTTAATGAATTAGGAATTACCTTTCGATATTTTCATTCCAAATTATCTTAAATTGTTTCATTTTTGATATTGACAATTTAAATGCTGGCAAGCCCCAGGGTTCCATCCTGTCTCGCACAATATTTTAATATTTTTAAGCTGCTTCAAATCGGGGTAATCCTTTACTGATGACAGTTTATATTTCTTCCCCGACTCATGTTTAGATGCTACAGCATATACCAAGCTCATTTTGCTACGTAGGCCGGATATACGCTAAAGTCCACATCCGGATGTACTTTGAAATACCGTTATTCCTTCTTCCCCCTAACAACATTTTAGTGAGATGTCTACTAATTTGTCTTTATCTCGCAGTCATTGTAACGTTCGAACATTCAAGACCAATGAACAGCGGTATCTGGGTATCTCACCGACTCATATTTTCTATACCAATTTTAACATCATAGACCCTAGCCGAAATGAGTTTACAGATAGTAATAAGATAATCCTCAGTTTTTTAGGATGGAAGGTCAACTGCCTACTATCAGTAATCCATTTCGAGATTGTGAGAATAGCGATTACCCCATAAAGAGCTCTATCACCACCTCTTTTACCGAGATTGTAATTTAGCCTTGAGAAGCATTATAGACCTGGGAATTTGATTGTATCACAGCATTATCTACCTCAACTATATTCTTCACTGCAAATTGCATCGAAGGAACTTGTTGGCCAAAAGTCCTCTTTTCAACAAGATGATGCAAATATACCCAAAAATGTTCGAGAAGCTACTGAACTGCGTTAAGACCTCTTTATTTTCTTCTCCGACAAAAACTTCTATCATCTCTTTATAGAGAATGTGAACAACCATTTCACTCTATCAAACATTTCTCCTCCAAAAAAATGTCTTTTATAAGTGCTTCGACAACATATTTTAAAGGCACCTAGTACTTGCGGACAGTAGTGCTAATCAGCAGTGAAGCCAAGCACTTGCTGGTGTTGTTGCATCTAAGTGACTCAAATATGTTTCTGTCGGGCTTTTTTCTAGTACTGCGCTGATGGTGTACTGCAATGAAAACATTGACCACAATCTGTAAGATTATCATTGTTACTACTTTAAGATCTCATCACTGCCTTTATTAGATCTTCACTAATCGTCGGTTGTTTCAGGTTTTCGTGTCGCACCTGCATAGCATACACAGCATAGGAAATTCAACCCCCATATATGAAAGGCCCATCTAAAATCCTTTCTTATTCTATGCGAAATAAATTTCAACGATTGGTACATGTTACAATTTCTCGTGTCGCCTTTGCCTTTATACCGCGAAACAAAAAACCCTTTCATAGGGAATATTTGGGAAATCACCTGGGCATTGGTTGTTGGTTGTCAAAGTTGATCACTAACCAAGAACATTGATTTAAGCAGATTGCCTGACAATAGTTTCAGCAAATTTGGGATTCGCTTCAACATCAGCAAGGTGGCTAGATTTACCATTCTCATGTTCATTCTATGAGTCACAGATGAAAGCAATGATGCAAGTGCGGCATTCAATTTTCAATAAATGTCACTTCGACCTTGTAGAATTTAATGAGATCTAGCCTTGAGTTCCAAGTACCTATTCCATGTGACATAGCTACTTTTCAATCTGTGCTCCTGAAATAAAAAAGAACCTACGAAAAGGACAACATATCTCAATACGACCAAATGCTCCAAATCGTATGATTTTGTTTCAGCTGTTGACTATCTAATCGATGGGTTAGTCCTTAAACTTGTAACCACATTAATCTCTCTACCAATAACCACTCAATTTAAGGGCTCTGCCCCATCTCAAATTGGTCTCTGCCATTTTTCTTCTCAATGATTCCCTCCAAAGCGTTTATCTCTCTCAAGGATAACCTAACCACTTAAAGCAAATATCACACGCACATAAATCGTGTTCCTTCTCCTGCGTCTATTCAGAGGAATTTCTTCCCAGGAATCCCCTCACACAAGCAAGCCTCCCTCAGAACCATCTATCTAAAACCACTTCTAAGAGCATCATCATTGCGAATTTAATTGCTCACGTACGATCATAAAAATGCTTGTACAGAAATTGTTTGAACCTAAGCACTACTTAAGTGGATCACACACAGCCGGAAGCAATAAACTTCAAAATGGAGGAAACGCTTCCATTAAAATTGTGAGATACAGATACGAGTACGAGTACGAGTACGAGTACGAGTACTACATGTCACTATCTTTGCGACTGTTTGTGTACATATAATGCTATCTTTAAATTTCAACACAAGCCTACTACACTATTTGTTTCTGTGTGACTGGAAATCATCATTCAATCTATCCCTTCTGGCGGGAGGATACCATGTAATTGACTGGAATTCTCCCCTATTTCTAATCACTGGTGCGGTATCATTTAATTTATTCCCTCATTCTATCCCGTCTCTGGCGCCGCCGGTATCATCTTTCGATGGGAGCCCTCCAATCATCGCGCACCGTAATTTTATTAATGGCACTACCAGGCATTCGATGAAAGGGAATTGTTATTCGATATCATCATATCGATATCGATATCGATGCCGATATCATTTATATTCGCTGAAAGTGGATGATTTCGTTCATTAAATTTGAAGAGTGTCATTGTGGTTAATAGGAATTAACAAGAGTTTTGGATTAAACCTTCCTAGGGTAGATCTCAGGAAAGGCCATTGATTCCTTTGGGGGGATGACTTTTCAAGAGCTGTTTTCTCTCATGGATCGTTCATAATATTTCAAAACCAGTAGTGGGTGGCAGTATCTTCTTATCCCTCGCTAACCACATAACTCAATTTCTTTAAGTGAACCTCCTTGGAACAGACACTGTGCGCTTGCCTTCCAATCAAAAATGAATGTTTCCTCCATAAATAAACATTTGTCTGACCATTACAGGAGCTCTATCGTTTATCTTCTTGACCTCATTGCTATCCTAATGGCCATTTGATTCAAATTTATGTACAACGATGGTCATTTGTTACAAATGTATATTCCATGAGTTATGGTAGGACACCTATGAATCTATGAATGTTAAAGTTGTTGAAGTTCCTGAAAGAAAATATCAAAATTAAGGGGCCGAATATGATAGTCCAGGAAAGGTTTGCACCTTAATAGTTGGTAGTTTTGCTGACATAATAAGCAATTTGTTGTTTCGATGATGAATTAAGGATACATACGAGTATATCCTCAAGCAGAAACAACATTTGACTTTATTATGTCGACGGTGGAGCGATGGGAAACTATGAATACCGAAATGAGACACCAGCTCTAGAGTTCTAGTGTAAGGAGTACTCAAATTACTAGTAGGTAGGGTAAAGCCATTTATTTCATCGAAATCTAGGGCAGGAATCATCATTAGAATTGTGATTTTATGTACCGAAACTTTGACCAAATGTTAACAATGGGGACTCTAGGTACATATGTAGGTACTTCTTCAAAGAGCTGGAGGACTTACTTCATATTGAGGTAACCAACATCCTGTATCTCATATCACTATCTGGGTAGTTCTAATCAAGCGTCTTGATTTCACAAGTTTTCAGGAATCATGAGCAGAATGGAACTTCTGCTAGTCTAAATGAGCAGTGATTTTTCGTCACTTACAATGGACATTCTGCAATACGTTCCAACTTTCGCAAGTTCCTCCCACATGTCCAGGATTCGACTGTTCTGCGTTAAGTTTTTAGAGGACATCACGCTCTTCTGCTTGATTGAACTACTGCGTATCGTAGTTTGCAAAATAGCCATCTTCGGACTGTAGAGTGTGATCTATCTGTTGTCACTTACATCTTGACATGGTGATGTCACTTTATCCTTAATACATTCTGCGACGAAGTCTGACTCATTGCAGATCCAAACCGGATAAATACCTGTAGACAAATTTTTACATCTTTTAAGTGTTGATAGTCACCTAGATTCCTCTATTCTACTCGCAGTCAGCTTAATAAGATAATCAAACGATACCACACCATCTTGGCATAGAGAGCCCTCAAGCTTTTTCGAAGGAATGGACTGGCCGCCAATGCTCGCAAACGCACTACACTTATGCTCTTTCTACTTACCAAGCAAGGCCCCTCAAGGTCGGGGAAATAACATCTCACTTCAAACCATCAAATGCTTTTTCGAAGTCAGTGAATATTTGGGTAGGGGTTTGTACCGTCTGTGCAAAATCATCCAACACTAAGGTCTGCCTGTCTAAATCTAGAATTTCTCCAAACTATCTTTGCTTTCCGTTGGATATGGCAAGAAGTAACCATACACTCCTTCATCCTAACTTACTCAGATGGCCCTGTAGTCCAGGGTGCCTTAGGAAACATGCCTCTCCAGGGTGTGGTCTCCCTCTACTTACTTACGATACCTAAGTTGAGGTCGTCCTCTACTGCGTTATCGCTTTGGGTTGAAGTCGAAAACTTTCCGGGTCGGGGCGCTGGTGTCCATGAGCTCAAGGTAATCTAAGCTGGATTACACGACCAGGTATGCATCTCTGCTCGCTGTTGAAGCGTCTCCTACATTCTCACTTGATTCAAATTGGACCGAAAATCACCCGAAGGACTTTTATCTCGAAGCGCCCGACTGCATTTTTATCCGCTTCCATCTATGTTCAAGCCTCTGCGCCGTAAGGCTAGACTGGGACGATCGGGGTTCTATATTAAATTTTGTTGGCAACTTAAAAGAAAGCTTTACTAACTAATTGCCTTCTAAATTTAGGACACCAGCGATTAACAAAATAGTGGAGCCAAGGTAGATAAGGTCGCATACTACCTCAAAGTTGTAGCTGCAAATCGTGACGTTTTATCCCAGGGGTTGAAATTGTGGTAGCCCCCTTATTGACACCACATATGTACTTCGTTTATCTTTCGTAGACCGCTAAGCCCATCATTTCTGCTTCTGCTTCAATAGTGGCAAACACCCCATTCACAGCTCGTTGCGTTCTTCCCATTATGTCAATGCCGTTTGCAAGTAGCTACACAGGCTTTTAAAAAGCTTGCGAGTTTCCCACAATTCTTTCAAGAAGGATGCTGAAAAGTCACATGACAACTCATCGCCTTTTTTAAGACCTCCTCTGATATTGAAAATCTCGGTTATCTTACACATTCGATTAAACTTGACAGGAATATTAAAACTAAGCATGGCTCTGTCTAGTTTTTCTCTAAAGACGTTGTCAAAAACGCCTTTGAAATCAGTGAAGAGGTGGGGTGCATCGTTTTGAAACTTTTGTTTTCCAAAAGTCTGTCGTAATATAAAAATTTGATCTACGATGCGCTTTCCAGTCCCAAAACCACACTTTTAGGAATCAATCAGACTGTTGACGAAGGGTCATAGGCGTTCACTAATACGCAAGACAAGAATTTTTGTGAGATGTTGAGAAATTGGAGCAGTTCTTTAGGATTCGACAAACAATGTTGATGTTCCATTCGCCCTGCATACTTTCGGCGACTCAGATTTTAGAAATGAGTTGATGTATTATATGCACCGTATCCAACCATCACAGCCACCGGATCCAGCAGTCTTGTTGGACTTAAACTTGAAAATTTTTCTCCTGTTGTCTGTCGTTGTCCTTGTTGAATGGCTCATTCTGTCTGACGATGTTACTTGTCATCACCGTTTAACAGCCTGTAGAAATAATCTTCCCAGGTTCTCGGATTTACTGTAATGCGACTATGAGACTTCCTTCTGTTCGATTCTTACAGTTTATACCCTATATACTCTTTAAGTTTACGTTCACTTCTAGTTCGCATTTTCTGAAAATCTTGCACCGATTTCCAAGATTTGAAGGCACCTGAGTGAACTCGGAAGGAGTTCTATCAATGATTTGGCGAAAGTCACGGCAGACATGGTTGTGAGCCAAAGGGATATCCCATTCATCTGCTGACAAGAATCCGAATTTTAGTCATATAAATTGGTGATACTCAATACGTTTTATCGGCTTTCGGGTCAGGTGCCTTGGTAGTCTTTTTTTCTGGACATCTAGCCCTCTTGTTTCTATTTCTAGATCGCTCCACTTTAAACAGGAAGCACAATAACTTCGCCAACTTGGTAGATAACTATTCAAGGCATACCAATACAGATGGCTGCCCCATCTAAACTGGCATTAGTTAGGGCATTAGGAAATCTTAAAGCCCCCGCTGTTGTAATTGGTACTCCTCATTAGATTTCAACAGCTATTATTGGATGCATGGACTATTGCGATAAGCAAACGCATAGTTGACCATAAGACGTTGATCGCAAAGTTTGTTTCGGATGTCCAAGGCGCATCTCGTCGTTAAATAATCGATGAGACCGAACTGGCCTTGTATGTTACATTTATTGAGTCAACGGTTGTGGTTTCAAAAATTAAAAAAATCATTTTCGGCTATCATCCTTCCAACTACCGCTACAGTGAACTTTCTTTACAATTTTGAGTGTACTGCTGTTTGATCGACCGTCATGATCTCGGCACCTACAGTTTTCATAAACCGATTAGCTGGCTGTAGGCTTTCCATTTTGTCCCTCATGGTGCTTTCTGTCGAAATTTAGCTATTAGACTGTGATTCTATATCGATACTCACAGAAGAGTTTTGAGTTTTTTTTTTTAGCAAAGGACAACGCAGTGCATTTATTGGTGAGTGAAATTAGCCGGTTTTTGAACTGCCCTATTTCCATGATGTTTATCTCATATTGTATAAATTCGTATCTACATGTCGGAATTTGCCGTTTTGAGGGCTTTATCTTCTAGAGTCCAGAAATGTATTTTTGTTGTTTTTTCTATTCTTAATCGAAAGGAAAAGGTTTGCAAAGGCTTGGATTTGGTGTAGCCACAGACCAAGCCGGACTTAAAACGTTTTTTACAGGAAGGCTACCATTCACCACCTCCTATCAGGAAATTTCTAAGTAATTCTAAGACGGCGCAAGGAGTTTAGATATTTGGGTTATCCTCATCTTTCCTCAAATTTTTTACCTCCCAGGTTAGACCAAATATTTGATGGAAACATTTTATTTGCAGGGTTGTCCTCTATCATACTTCCAATCCAACATTCGGCTCAATAGAGCAGGATTGTGTTAAGATGTCATTCTCTTGTACGACTTCAGTGTCACTCTCTAGCCATTCAATAAACTAGATCTAGATGAAACAGGATCTTGGTTCCACTAAATTCACGTTTCTCATGTTCTAAAGTCTCATTGCACAAGTATAGCTCAAAATTCTGCATATGGAAACCCTTTTGAATACAGAAAAAGTAATCTGAACTGGATCTCGCAAAGCACTATTGCTCTTAGAGTTTCGACTCTCTATATATCTTAAACCTTTTAGAAGGTCTTCCCTGATAAATCGACTACTATAACTTCCGTCCTTATATTAGGTACATAAATATAGTTCATCACAAGCGACATATTTGATGGCTTCCTGTCAATATAGCTACAGTATGGTTGAGTTGCCCAGGTGATTCCAAAAATCTTAAACCAAAGCAACGTCATGAAGGCTTTCATAAATTCGACAATCTTTAAATCATTCTTAGTCGAATTAAAAGGTGAAAGAAAGCCCACTTTCGGAAATACGCCATTATAACTTGCAAACATTTAAGACCAATGTACATCGGTACCTCTCTTTTCTTCCTCTCAAAGAAGGCGAAGGAAATACCCGCGCTGTATACAAACATTTTAAGGGTACATAAATCGCTTGAGCGCGCGCTAGTTGTGAAAAACAAAAAAGATTGTCTTCTTACTTTCTTCAAACTCCTTTAATGCGCTTGGGGCTATACTAGGAAATGTTTGTACTTAAGCTTCGTGAGGCTATACCTTGTATCATCATTTGAGTCATCAGGTATGGAGAAAGAAGAGTATGCAACCGTACAACTTTAGGCACCAACAACCAATTAATTTGAAATAAAAGGAAGCCCACTCATCCTCATCAGCTTATAAATCTTCACAAATGGCCGTTTCTGTTAACCTCAATGTTCTGGTGTATACATATCCATATTAGGAAATCAAGTTCTTACAGGCTTGCTAATAAAACTCTGATTTGCCATGTATCCTATACTGACCCTTATTTGACCATCTTAGATCCGCTTTGTGATTTTATCTTAAATCGCACCCTTAATTACGAATTACGTAGGGGGGCTTTACTCGTATATCGACACATTAACTCCTTTATAGCTCACCTTCTCTCCTCGCAAACCCATCGGTTAGGATCAATCAGCCCAGTCTCACTTGATTCTGTCTATCTTCTGCCTTTAGCATTGTTCAGCAGAATTGATGTTAGGAGATTCCAGTGCCGTAAACCCAGTCTGAGTATTGATGTCATGGTGATATACAGATGGGGATATCCATATCAGGATCCTTTCGGGATTATCTCAGCAGCTTGAATTTCTGACTCTAAAATATTGCTTGTGTCCACGAGTCCTCCTCTATTTTAAACATTGCACTTTTTATCGCATCCGTTTGCCATTCATCTCTTTCCGGATATGGTATATCGTGCAAAATGTCGACGTTAATGTCATATGCTCCAGCCCTTGAAGTGACACAAATTAAAGGCCTGTACCTCACAACGAATTTTTTGATATGTAAAATAAGTGGTACAAGGTGCAGGAAGGTGTCAAGAATGTCCAACTATTACTATTATTGCCGTTTTCTGCACCACTCTTGACTTTCACTATACCACTCTGCCTTTGCAAGTATGGATTGGGGACAAAAATTGGCAAGATATGATTTGACCACGCTTATCCCAGAGTAAATGGTATGTTAACAGGAACTTGCAGGAACTTGAGGCCCAAGTCTTGCCACGTTGTTTTTTTGCCCTCCCTTGCCAGTCGACTTTGAATGAAGTTCTTTCTTATGTAAGTACGTAACCTATATCAACATAGAGTACCCAGATTTAAGTCCTGTCCTAGGTTTAACAAATATTCCAAAGAGTCGGATAATCAGGACTCCAATGTAAAACCTGCCACTCGAAAGTCTTCATCAGGATCTTAAGTTCCGACATGTCTGAGTAGTACTTCTAAGGCTTATGTAGTTTTAGCTGTAGTTTAGCTATAGCGCAGACCTCTTTTCTTGATTTCCTTCTCTCTAGTCAAAGGCGTCTCCAAACAAATAGAATAGGCGTCCAAAGGCTGTAAAATTTATCTCTTGCTAGGCGACTTTCTGTCTTTAAAGAGCTATAAGTCTCATTCAAACTCTGGACTTTTAAATCTGTCAGTCTATAATTTTTAAAATGTCTTTCAGCAGTAAACCGCAACTCATATCTTTTTTAAGAGGTTCTCGTCTACTTGAAGTCCACATAGGTTTTGAGCTTTATTGTAATCCTTACATTAGCCCATGACTCAAAAGGGCTCTTCGTTCTTCATGAAACTCTGTTTTACCAATCTTATCCGTTTCTCATCAGAAATTTTGAAACAATTTCCCATTTAGTGGCGGATTCTTACCGTAGCGCTGCTAATGTTTAAATTCTCTTTTGCTAAGTCTGTCACTTCTCAGACTATTTGAAAGGATTCTAGCCACTTGAAAAAGATGGAACGTTCAAATATTCTCGATAACATTAAGAACCGATTCTACACACGGAAGTGTACTGCAAATTTACCTCTTTCCGTTCGTAATGCTTGGAGGGATTGCTAAATAAGAACTCGTAGAAGCTCACTAATGTCAATACAAACCAACCCTTTAGCAACACGTTAATGTTTTTAAACAAATTTTGATCAAACTATTCCATTCTGTGGATGATACCTGCCAGAAGCAGAACTTCATTCAACATTCCTTTTTCTAAAGGCTCCTGTCAAGGTGTCTATGCTAACCCTATGAATTTTTCATTTTCAGCTAATTGAAGACAGTGTAGGCCTCAGAATGCAGCCCTATGGAAGCTCATCGTATTTTCTTCGAATTTTGTTAAGTGTTTGCCCGTCTTTGTTATTTCTTTCTTACATCATTTGTAGGCGAGGCGTTGTAGTTAAGTTCATCGACTGAGTTGGATTCCCAGTTCAAACACCGAAAAATGTAAAAAACAAATGTTGACGTCACCACTCATCAGAAGGAAATGGCACGCTTCCCAAAATGAAAATTACCATAGGTCTCCTTCTCTGTGAATGAGAAACCAGATCTACTTTGCAATTAAATGCAAACTTATTAGTCATTGATGTTCTCTTGGTTCTTTTGAATTTAAGGACTACATCAGCCCCAAATATCCCCTTTCTCTATCAATTGTCACAGTAATCACTTATACCAGGAGACACCCTAAAAGTCTCCAAAAATCATTACAAATTCGCAGGGTTTTATCTAATTTCCAAACTCGTCTTCTTATTTATATCCAAGGACATCACTTTGAGTAGAGAAATAGAATTTCGTACGAACATCACATCCTTCATCTCAAAGAATTCCCATCCACTCGAATAGCAGTTTCATCTTACATTTTATTGCTCAACAACTATAAAAGATATTACCAAAACTACACAACTTATCTTACACAGGTGTCATAACACACACAGAGCAGAACTATCTGGAAAAGTTGTAAAATTGTAATCTCCTAACGTGTACACACTTCGGGACATCTCACATCCAACTCCTGCTCGTATATCCTTCAGCAAAAATTAAATACACTTTCTACAATTTACATTAGATACAGAGCAACTTTATCATTCCTATAATCACCATCCCATGAGTAATAAGTAATAACTTTTCCAAGTGTCAATCACATAGACATTTGATTTGAGCTAAAGTAATTAAAGTAGAAAACCTTCTACGTCTAGTTATGCAATCAACTTCTATGCCTACCACCCAACGCCCAACTAATTACATCTAAATAAACCCTCTGCCGGCAGCCCCGAAAAAACGAACAGCTCCTTTGAAGTGAAATGGGAATTTTTGATAAAGTAAGTGAGGAGACTTTTTGGCAGAACATCTTTCTTAGTGGTTAAGTCAAAATCAAAGGGAATTTTCCCCAACTACTTATGGTTCCAAGTTGCAAGAAGTTAATTACATTTGAGCCTATTCGGAGTTACGAGCATGTTCGCAGTTTTACAGATACAACATTTAAGAGGAGATGAGTGATGTATCCTCAAAATGTACTCCATATGGATGTTAACTAAGTTTCTCATGCATTTACATGGATTTGAGATTGTGTTTGGCTTATACATGATCAACTTCATTCCAACGTTCAGGGTTCTTCTTAGGCAGGCAGTAAGGCAGTAAGGATTTAGGGCGGAGGTCTATGTATTGAAACACCATTTATCATGAAAATGATCGCAGTTACGAAATCCTTATTTCAAAGAGACATTTGCTAAACAGTTTTGATTAGGTGAGAAGGTACTATGTTGGGATGATAGTCCTTGCAGATGCAAGAATTGACTTAAGCCAAAGATTCGACCGACTGTGGTTTCAAGAAACCGGTTTTACTGAGCCAAAGGACATAGGTATTGAACATATCTGTTCCTGAGGCTTTTACCCGAAACACTTGGCATCGACAAATCCATACTCAGACATTCATGGCACTCGTGTCCAATGTGGATCTTATTTTTGGAATACAAGCACTATTACCTGGCTGTAACTACAATAGGTCTATGGTCTGTTGGGAATCTAAGATACTGCTTTCGCGGTGGCCGAAATTTCTGTCAGGGAAAGACCTACTGATCAGTTAGTGAAATTGGCACCTGTCAATCTAAGCAATCCTCAATCCCCATGCGGTGATCCATTTCTACCCAGCTTTCAATTTAAAAGTACAACAATCAGGTAGGACTATTCTCGTAGCCCAACTATTCCGGAGTGTCAGCAGGGTACTGCTTCAAATGCAGTCGTAGGAATACACCTGTACTACCCATACCCATATCTGCTCCCGTAGTGTAAGTACAGGTTATTTGCAAAATTTTTGCCAGCCTGGTTATGTCAAAGGCTGGTCTTCAAACCAAGACCACATACATCATAGCCACCAAAGAACCCTCAGCTGTAGCCGATCAAAGACCCTACTCCAGAAATAGGGAACGAACAATGCACTCGCTGCAGCAATTTTCTGCTTCGAAACACTGATTGAAATTCGCGACCGTCCAAATTGTTGATATCAGTAGTGCCGGATTTTAATCGGCTAAAACCACCTTCATCAGGACTGACTAATTTGTGCCCTTCATAGTACCGTCTTTCGGTGGAGCCGGCCAAAAAAACTTGGTTTACTCTTGGTACATATGTCGGGGCCCACGACCAGTTACCCAGGCTACGTCTTTGCAATGGAGCAGTCTGATAATTAAGCTGGTCTTATACAAAGGACAACGAGAGCCGCGACTGCTTTACATTACATTTGACCGGCGACATTTTTAAACACCAAGCGATCAAAGGATCTGTAGGGGTTTCACTGGTAGCCCGATGGAGGCTTAATTCTATACCATGGGAATCTAGAACCCCTGGAACTTCGGTTCCAGCCTGATTTGAAGGAGTATGCCCCCTTATGGGATCCTCTTGGTGACTGTGGTCTAAACCTAATGACACAGGGAAGGTTTTCCAACTGTTTTTGGAAATGATTAAAAATGTAGGAAATACTACGTGGTGCCATAACCCAACGATTTGCAAAGGTTTTAGGTACGAATAGGTCTTACGATCAATAAAAGGAGAAGTTTAGCCTACACGATAACTTCGAATTGAAATTGGCCCGAATGGGGTTTCCCCAATTCTCAAAACATTATTTCAGATTGTAGATCAAGATGGTGATTGACGCACCAAGCTGGGAGGTTTCCAAGTTAAGTCCTAGAGACGTTCTATATTATTTTACCTGTTCGCCTTACGTTGGTACTGTAACCGTCCAAGATCGCCTATGACTATAGTACATAGGCCTATCCTTCCGGTTTCGTTTCATGGATTCAGATGCTATCTCATATAGTCAAGTTCGATCAGAATTTAAGTCGGATAAAAGCTTGTACCACCCTGATTCGATAAGACGTTGGTTGGACTAATTCGACACCCCTCGGCTTTAATTTTGCGGCACTTGACCTATTTCTACTTCATACATGAGTAGAGAACACGTAGTTAAAGCAGAAAGGAGTCTTTTATTCTGTTTTGAGCCTCCGATATGACCCATGACCCTTGTAAATTTGCGATGATATCTCGCTTATCTGCTCCAAGTAACATTTAAAACATAGTAAGGCGCCTAATACTCATCCTTCAGGCACACCGCTAGTAATTTCGTACGCTTTCACTCCATCTTCAGAGTCATGAAGGAGAATTCTGTTCGAGGAATAGCTCTTTATCATTTTATGGAGATGGTCTGGTATTTCAATCGGATAAGGACGGTTCGTAACCGTTCGCCAATAGGCCCGAATGTGTATGATGCAGCAGAATTTCTTTATGCCACCTTTCCAGCGCCTGCACTGTGTACCGTCGCAGGATCTAATTATTGCCACCTTAATTGCATCCACTATTAACCGTCGCTTACCAAAAGATAGACTTCCGACAGAACTTCTACTGCTCCAATTGCTGATGGAAGTCTAATGCAAACGATCCAATGAAAGGATCATTTAGACTGCTTTTTCCCGTTGGCCAAGTCTCTGGTGCTTCCAGGGCTCAGAAAAAACGCCTCATGCTTTAAACATTTCGACAAATAAGTCCGGTTGTGTTTAAGTAGCTATCTTGAAGGCTTTATTTGGAATATTATTCAGTCCTGAGAATTTTTTGCTACGGACCTTTTTACGAGTAGATGCTTTGGACAATTCTTGGCGTGTTATCATAGGAAGCGGAGTACTCACGTGATGAATTTGACCGACCGATACCATACTTTCTTGGCGATGAAATAGGGTCGCAACAGTGCTGGGCATGTTAGCGATTGCAATCGGGGTCCTTTCAGCCTCATCGATACAATTATTGGAAGATGTATCATAGATAGACCTACTGTAATAAGGATTTGCTGCATTTTCGCACTGCCCTTATGATTGTCCTTCGATTTGTCTCTCGGTGTCTGTTAGCCATGTACATGTACCGTAGTTTCTCTGCGTTTAACTAACGTATCTCTGACCTCCAAACTTTTTGAGAGATCTCGGGTGGCTGTTCAAAGTTATGTAGTCAGATCTGCTAATGGTTTTAACTTCCAGATTTAGATGATCCTAGAGTTGTCGACCCACTTTAAGATCATAAATTTTGCAGATGTTGCACCTAGAAATAGTCACCATATTGATACGGGTGCCATTAAGTGGCATTCAATGAGTTAGAGTTCAGGTTTCATTCCAATATCAGACAGCGGAAAGACAACTCCTTAATCATCGGCATATCACATGGTCTACCTCTTTCGGTCTTCACGGCTTAGAAGATGAATCCTAACTGATCATATTGTAGATCAGCTGCAGAATTAGTGACCCTCTACGGAAAAGCCATTAACATTGCACGATTCGGCAAATCTATTTCTCGAGGTTCTACTTACATGTTTGCTTGTTTTAACAGGCTTCCTGACTCGGCATTAAAGCGATGTAACCGTAAGGCGCTTAATTGTTGACATCACCAAGTTGTTCCTCGAATACTCAGTCGGGATTTCAGCCAGCACGTAACTCTATTTGATGATGTTTTTTACTCTCCCGTATAATCTAACCATCACCATCCGGTGACTGCACGGTGTCCACAATATTTATGTATCCTATTTCTTCCCCGAAGCTGTTACAATAGTATTACCGGAGGCTCCTGCACACTTTGCATAGTCTCTATGTACAATGGCGTTTGGAGATGGGTCAGCATCCTATCCTTCCCTGATGCTATTGCAACTGCGCCACCCTATATTCCCACAGACTTTCGCATGGACTCTATCTACGAGTATATACATAGTACAGTCAGCCCTTTCCTTGATGATGTTACAATAGCACCACCCACGACTGCCTTGCACTTTCGCAAGGATTCTATAAAGGAAGGTCTTAACGTTCCAAGAGATACAAAACACCAAACAAATATCGAAGTCTGGGTATTGATTTCCGTTTCGAAGTAATAAGGATCTGATAGTGCGGCTCATTCCAAGTGGCCCTATTCTTGTTCTTTTGGATCGAGGCTTAAGATTCATTGTCTTTACTTCGCAATCTTTGAAGAAATTTAAAAATGGCACGACGGAGAGGTATGTAGGTGGGCTTGTGGTCTTTCTTAGAACTTAGTGAACCAGTGAACCAACATAAATCGGAGGACGTCACTTAATGGGAAAATACTTCCCTCAACACTTTCACAGTGTTGTGTGAAAAGAAGTGGACCTATTTCCGAACCCTGAGGTATGCCACGATTTCATACAGCAATGTTTCTGTATTTAGAGGCGTTGTGATGAATACAATTTTGAAGTAGCTGACATGGTACGGAAACACAAGGAAACTGAATAAGACGGTAGCACGACGTTCATGACTTGTTTTGCTGTTTTGTTGACTTCATTAATTCCGCGGGCAGTTAATCTACGGTACATCTTCAAGCGAAGCAAATGTGACTAGCTTATTTTGAAAGCTTCGAATAGGATACTATGTGCTTCGAACTATGATGACAATACCTGACTTATATACTCGGGGAAAGTGGCCCAGCGACCCTCTGAGCAAGTGGTTTTACGACGTAGGGCCTAGCGAATTTTTTAAATCGTCGTTCTACAAAGCCTTTCCTGCAACGCAAATGGTATTTATGTCCCGCATTGAAGTGACTAAAGGAATAACTTGGTCATATATATATATAGGTAGTAGGTTGAAGTGGTATTTAGTCCCAATAGCACAGTATACCATCTAAAGCTCGTCATGGTTTCGGCATGGGCATGTTGTAAAAGAAGTCCCTACAAGTTAGCTGAAGACTCCGTCCGCTTGCGTGCGACACCTTAGATGCGGTCGTCCTCTTCTGAGGCGAAGACTCTTTGAGCCAGAGCTGTAGTTTCTATTTGCTTAATATGGCGCAGCCATCTTAGACGTTGGAACCGTTGATACCGTGGTTGAATCACCTCATCCATTCCTCATTGTATTGACAAACTTCGTTTTTTATTAGCCAGTTAGTTTTGCACTATTCTCTCTAGCGTCTCATTTGATTCATTACCGAACTTGATAGAGCAGCGAAAATTGCCCATAGTCATCATGAACAACCCGATTAGTTTGGCAGGGATTGCAACACTAGAGCTAGCGTTGTGAAAGTCATTCCTATGCGCGCTATAATATCTGACTTTGAGGTCGAAAAAAAGATGGTCATTTCCCATCTACTGTAACGTGAATATATGATCGATGGTGGACCTTTCTGCTTTGAAACCGCACTGGTATTAACCCACAAGTTGGTTCCAGATGCTCACATAATACGGCAGAAAAGCTCTTATAGGCGATGCTTTGCAGACTTATTCCTCTATAGATGCGACAGTTGAAAGATTTTCTTTCTTGTGGATTATACAAGCGATGCTGACATGACATGCTTTCCCCTAACCATATCTTATAGATATGCTAGTGCATGTTCTAATCTTGTTAACTAAAATAATGTGAGCTATACAGTCTGCAAAAGTAGTCTTTCCATATTCTCACCTCCTATTGCGACTCTACTATTAGTTGTCCCTGTTCATCTTTGTAGGCTTCCATTCCGGCTTACTTACTCAGCCACTTCTCCATTAACCTTCCTTATTAAGTGCAAGCCGAATGCCGATTAGGATTTTTAAGGCGATAGGTTAGATTACGTAGATAGGGGTCTGCTTTCGCTTACTTATACCGACGTTTGGATTTATCGTATCCGTTTAAAGTTTAACCACATAGCCCTTATACGAGTATACTTACTTACTTGCGTCCTGTTTCCCCTTGTAAGTTCTAGGGTCTCAACTACGCCTACGCGCCATCCTGCATGGTTCCTGGCAATGAGCTTCAGCTCTCTCCAACTCTTCCCCAATTGCCGTGACTCCTCCTCAATTGTTCTGCGCCATGTATTTCTCGGCAGACCCGGTCTTCTACCGTCTAGTGATAAGGAATTCTATTGCATCGAGTAGTTTGCTATGGAACTATTGCCTTTTTGAAGTGTATGACCAATCCACTGCCACTGCCGCCGTCGGATGGTAGTACCTATTCGTTTCTGACCCGTTCTCTGGTAAAGATGTTCGGACACGCTTAGGCCAGAAAACCCTTAAGATGTTCCGTAGGCAGCTATTAACGAACATTTTTAGTCTTTTTCCAGTCATATTTCAAGTGCTGCACACATACAAGATCACGTATTCAATATATAGCGGAACAGTTGCAGCTTGTTATTTAAGCTGATTGCATTGCTTCGCCATATCATTCTAAACGCAGACTTGTTTCGCCGATTCGGTTGATAATATCCTGTCCGGTTCCACCTTCAGTAGAGACAAAACTCCCAAGATATTGGACACTCTCTACTCTTTCTATCTGTTGTCCAGTAATGCTAACTTGAGTTGATGATTTAGTACTGAAATAAATATTTGCCACCCTCTCTACTCTTGCTGGCATTTGGTTCAGATCCATAATCCTGCGAGAGAGTAGACAAACTTCGTTAGCGTAATCCAGATGTTTGAGTGGAGATGCAAGAGTCCGAATTTCTCCTTTTCCAGTAGACAAGATTGCGCGAAGCACATCGATAATCACCAATAAAATAAATATCGGCCATAGAACGCAACCTTGTCGGACCCCACTATGGATCTCGAATTCCTCTGACATCTTTCCTCTATGCAGATCATGACATTTAGTCCCATCACAAGTTGCTTCGATAATGGCCATTAGTTTGACAGGTATATCTCTCCTGTCTGTTGACACTGTCGAACGCCGGTGAAGAAGTGGTGACCGGTATTCAACATTGTTCAATAGTGATCTGCACGGTGTTGATCTGGTAGACATAGGAGGATGCTTGTTCAGCATCGACTGAATCCTCCGGATGTTTCTTTATTCGCTCAAAAGCTACTTTGGATATTACTCGTACCTTGACAACTGCGGGAAAAGTAGAAATGCCTCTCCAGTTCTCATCCTCCATAAGACTACCTTTTTTATGGAGTTTGACAATCATTCCTTTCCTCCACTCGCCGGAAAAACTTTCTGCCTCCCAAGCTTTTTCAACAAGACGATATAAAAGCTCTGGTGATGTTGTTGGAGTAACTCGCAGAAGCTCGACGGGAATACCATCTAGTCCTACCGCCTTATTGTTCCTCAGAGCGTTTATCGCGGTGGCAATCTCACCTTTACTGGGAGTGGAGGTGCAAATTACGGGAAATTATTGCTTCGAGCAGCGCAGTTTGATTTGAGTGCACCTCGCTGGCGAATACACAGTTAAGGACCGTAGCAAAATGCTCCTTCCATCGCTTTGGCTGATCCTCATCGAAAACGAGCACGGAACCATTTACGCCTTTCACCGGATGTTGGTTAGAGCGATGACCATCTGTCAGCTTTTTGGTAATTCTGTAAACGTTTCTGCTATTACACCTGCTCGCAGCTTCTTCTGCTCCTGTACCCAGGGCATTGATATAGTTACGTTTGTCCCGTCGTACACTATACTGCACTTCTTTCATTTTCCTTCGATACATGAACTCTCGCTGTTTCCTCCCTACTGCTGGGGCATCTTCAACACAAGCTTTAAGTAGTTTACCTTCTTCAATACGCCCCCAGGTACCCCCGGTAAGCCACTTGCTATGCCTGCCATCTACCGTCAATACTATCAGCCACTAATTTGAAAACATTTGTCACAGCATTATAATGTGTTCGGATGGCTGTCTGCAACGAGCTGCTGATTGCTTCCACTCCTAGCGAAAAGTGATCTCTTACTTGGGGGGATCCTTAGCCGTAGAAGTGGATGTTATACCAAATGCAGTAGTAGTATAGCAGTGGACAGTGTTTCGGACGTAGAAAAGACAACTGCTGAAATGTCGACTGATCGCCAAATGGTCGATTTGGTTGGCCTGTCAGTTGACACCCATGAAATCAGCAAATCTTTTATCATTCTCAATTCGGTCACCGAGGCAGTGCTTGCCGATCACATGTCTTATCCCTTCATTGTCATTACTAACCTTCGGATTCAGATTCTCCATCACCATAGTGCTATCTCCATTCAGCGTTGAGTTAAATACGACGCTAAGCTGATTGTAGAAGTTGTCCTTTTGATCCTCAGTCGAGGGATCTCTATGATCGTGACGCACCGTACTATAGTGTGGAATCTGGCTGATAACATCCTATCACCACGTGAGTGTCAGGAAATTACTCGTAATCCTCTGCCTGATGTTGGTGTTAGCAGCAGACATACTCCGGATTCATTGCGACTGCTGGAGGACATGACTGAGTAGAGTAGCACAGTGATACACGTTGGATGTTGGTACTCTCCCCCGTAGGACCATCTTACTTCACTCACTCCCAATATGTCCAAGTTAATGTATATCGAAGGAAATCTCGTTCCAATTGGAGGTATCTGACATTTGTGAGGTCCTTCGCTCCCTGAAGCGTCTTCACATTCCAGTAATATTAGTACGGGAACAGTAGCCAAAAGTCGTCATCATTCGACCATTCGTTATCCGAGGCGTAATGTCTGTTTCAGCAGTGGGAATTTTTCGGTAACGCGGGGTTCTAAAACTCATTACCTAGACTAGAAACGCTAGACCCTTCGCACTTGCAATTTATGCCCACATGTATAAGGATTTATACGTATATGCAGTTGCACGGGGACCACAACTAGAAGATAAAGTACGCCCTACATGTTGTCATAACTCGTCAAAGAAAAACTACCAAGAGTACTGATTCTTCTGCCAACAGTCATACAGCAGGCGGCGATCAGATCCAATTTCTTCTTCGCTAGATCAAAAGTAGTTTGCATGTAAAGTCCCGCGACACTCTGTATGCATACCTGTAATGGCAGTAGGGCCTAGTAATAATGCTAGACACGGAACCGGACTTTTTAGGAGTCAGCCTTATTACCGAGATCATTTTATAAATTGCCCTTAGGGTCCTAAACATTACACATGTTGGCTTTGGATATGATTGGTTTTCTTATAGACGCCAGCAGAATACTCAGGAATGCTAAGGCATTTGCGATGGGCCCCACTGAGCCTGCCTACAATTTCCGTGTAATCTGGTACCCAACAGAGGCTCTTCAAATTATTATTGGATACCTGATTTAGATAGCTCTTAGACTTAAATCCTAGCACTAAACTTTTGACTTCAGATTTCAGAGCCTTACCGGCAATATTGTCCTTTGGAATAGTTTTGCGGTTTCCGTAACAGCTGTGATCTCAGCTTGGAAAATACTTCAGTCGTTGCTTGTTCTAGAGGAATGATTGCCTTATAGTGTTTCCCTCATCTTGGAAGTTGTGTCGACCTTTTTCATGGATCCATTGCGATATAGGAATCCAGTTCTTACACTTTGATTACCATTTAACGTTTCCATGCATTCCGATAGGGAATCCCTTGTAAATTCAACGATTGAAGAGGGCAATCAATTTTCATCATCATTCTATCCGTCTTCCGGTTGAATAATACTTATTTTGTCATGGTGACCGAAATACTGCTTCCCTCAGTCAACGTGTACTTTAACTTGCCACATTACTTCTGTAGAGATCTGCCTTGAACTCCATCGCCTCAGTAAGTGTTTTTCTTTTCGTGATCCTAAGTACCTGGGGTACAGACTGTTCTCTGGATCATGGTAAGGTTAGAGAGATGGCAATTCTTATCAAATGCCTTCTACCAGACTATCAAACTATCTTATCTACTTACTTTCTACAGTTCGAGGTGAACCTGGGCCTCAACTATCAAGCCTCTCCAGTTAACCACGGTCTTTAGCTAACTGCCTCCAGTTGCACACTCCAACTCGGTTGAGGTCCCCTTATACTTGTGCGCGCCACCCAATGTGAGGTTTTCCTCTACTGCGCTGTCCTTCCGGGTTAGATTCGAAAGCTCTTTGGAACGGAGCATTCCCTTTACATGTCCTAGCCATCTGAGGCAACCGACCCGCGGTTTTCTGACTAGGTCGACGTCATTATACGCCTCATATAGATCGTCGTTGAATCTTCACCACCAAAACGCGTCAACGTAAACCGGACTGAATATTGTACGGAGGATTTTCTCTCAAAACAACTTAGAATATCTTCACCCGCCTTCGATAGTGTATGCTTCAGCGCCACACACGGTTAAGTCGTTACCGAATTTGAAAAAGCAGCGAGCATTCTCAATCGTCACTCTGCGCAGAGGGATGAGCTTAGCAGGGATGCCAGAACTAGGCACGTTGCTATATACATAGTTCGTCTCTATAAATTCTGTCATATGCGACCTTAAATTCGGTAAAAAGAATCGATTTTCGACTTCTTGAGGTTTTTCCAGGATCTGCCGGAGTATGAAAATTTGGTCTGAAACCGCACTGACAGAAAGCAATCAGGTTGTTGGCGAAGATGTTCAGATGTTCACTCAGTTTGGTAGATAAAATCTTTTATGCGATGTTGAGGAGACTTACAAACTTGGGGGTCTGAGATTCTATTGATCAGGCTTACACTCTTCTGACCAGTTCTGAGACATGAGTTGGTGTATGCTCCTCACAAAGTTATTTCCAACAGCTTTGATGGATTTCAGGTTAGACATTGCTATTCTTACTTCATGTTCGTCAAGTAGACGAGAGTTTTGGCTAGCCTTCTTCGCCGTTATACACTCTACAGAATAAATGTTCCATATTCTCAGCACCTACTGCAAGATTTCTTTCATCATCTCTACAGTCTTCTGCACGGGTCTTCTTGCTTTGACGCGTTCTTTGTACCTGTTGGTAAAACTTTCGTACGTTATTCCTGGAGTGCAACCATTCAATATCTTCGATTGCGCGCTTCTCGTGTTCTATTTGTGTGGGTGGCCGCGGCTTAAGGCGTAGTGGACTGGCTTCCAAATCAGAAGGTTTGGTATTCGAATCCTAAACTCGCCCGAAAGACATTCATTTTTTGTGTTAACAAAAACCAAGTCAGATGAGTAGTTGACTAGCAATCAACAACAAGCCAACTTCCACTAATAAAACCATCATGGAGGGTAATAAGAGTAACCACTGTGCTCAAACGTCTTACTTTCTTCTCCATCCCATTTTGCAACAAACCTAACACATGCTGAGACATTATAAGTGGATTCATACCCACTTGAGTGTTAAGTTCTTTAAATACAAAAAAAAAAGATCCTCTTCTGAAGAAACCCATGTTCTTCCTGTCTCTTCTGCTCGTAGAGCTCACGAGCAGCTCTCGTCCTTCGTTGCAACGACGCTTTGTAGGCTACTTGTGTAGCTGCATGTGCTTGCCGGCATTCTTGATCAACCAACGCATATCTTCACGTTCACACAATATAGCATATAAGATCTTGTTGGTAATACTTATACCTCTATAGTCTATAATTGGTGCAGTTGAGAGAGTCTCCTTTTTTGCGGATGGGACAAACGATACTTATATTCCATTCATCAGGCATTCACACTTCTGACCAGATCTAGGAAATGACTTGATGTATGCTCTCCACAAAGACACTTCCAAAAGTAAACACTTCGGTCGGCAAGCCGTCAAGTCCAACTGCTTTGTTGGATTTCAGCTTAAATATTCGTATCCTTGCTTCATTTTGGTCAGATGAACGCAAGTTTTGGCTATCATCGTCTAAGTTGATCGGTTTATTCTGCCTGACGGCAAGATGTTGAACTTCGTCGTCGTTATACAGTCTGCTGAAAAGTTTTCCCATGCTCTACGACAAGGTCTCCTTCCTCATCTCTACAGACTTCAGTGTGGGTCTCTTGTCTTATCACGTTCTTTTTACCTGTTTTACTCTCCGTATGGTATTTCTTTCAATATTTTCGATCGCACGCTTCTTGTACTCTTTTTTCTTCTTCTGGAGAAGCCGATATGCTTTCTGTCTCTTCAGTTCGTAGAGTTCACGAGCGGCTCTCGTGCTTCGTTGCAGCGCCGCTTTATACTGTTTATTTAGCTCCATGTGCTGGCGGGCTTTCTTCGTGAATCCAGGAATTTCTTGGTTCCAGCACATCAGTCGCGGGGTCTCTGATGGTACATCAGCTGCATTGCCACTGGTCTTTGCTACTTGATGCTGGCAGCATTGGTATTGCAGAGAAATTTCGGGATACGCGCTCGCCGAAGTTTCTGGTGGTATCATGCAATTGCAGCTTTTCTACATTTTACGTATCTTTTCACTGTACTTCTTCGCGATTGTGGTACCTTGGTTGCAACAAGGTGGTGATTCGAGTCAATATTGGCTGCCCAGAACGTTAGAAAGTCCAAAATAATGGAGGCATGACTCACGTCTATTAATATATGATCTGATTTAGCGTCTCTTGATCCAGTGACTGCCTTGTCCCTTTGTGTGTGTACATATATTCCAATAAGAAAACCGTGTGCTTGCTATAGTGATATTTAGTCCCGGCGCAAAATCAATAAGCCTAAGTCGGTTAATAGACATGGTCTCGTGTAGCCTATGCTACAACTGTCCTACCAAAGATGTCATCTATTCCCATCCGGGCGTTAAAATCGTACTAGACGATTGTTCATGTGTCTTGTCGAGCAGCTCGTAGAAACAGTCTTTCTTGACGTCGTTCGCCAATATATTAGCGAATTTGGCCTTGATGCGGATTGACACTAAACACTCGCTCACGTGTCGGAAGCGCAACACTTCTTGCCTAAGTCTGCCGCATATGGCAAATCCGCATCTTTTTTCCCCTACAGCAATCACCACAGTATATGTCACAGTTTTTCACCCTCCTACGTGCCCTGAAGGCCCTTTTCGATATCATCTTTCCTGAAGCAATCAACAATGTTCTCGTTCCATCTTTCTTGATACAATTCCATATGATTGCAGACCCTATTAGGACACTTGTTAATAAAGAATTAGTGGCTCCAAATTAACCCCTTTGTCTTAGAGATATAAAATTACCTTGTTAAAAACAAATCAATTTTCAAGTCCTCATCAAGTTAAGCTCTTCAAAGAAACCCTTTTAACCGCCACAAGAATTAATTAATTAGCTGTCAAGGAAACAAAATTTTACTGCATGCATGCCTGTTGATTTTATCAAATTTAAAGTGCCAATCATTTTTATTAATTAAGGTAAGTTGAATATCATACGAGTATCCGTACACGAATCCACACGAGTTTCAAGGCAAAAGTCAACACAACAAACAAAAAAAGAAAAAAAAAAGAAAATCAGCCCTCACACCCAACCTAGTGGTACCCCATCTGTTCGCTGTTGTTTACGCTCGTTTAAGTCGAATATCCTTCCTCCGTGCTCTCGTGAGTGATGAGTTATTGTGAGTGCAAAAATAACGGAATTCAATAATTTATTTTGTTCTCTTCCTTCGTCATAATTCCCGTTTTGCTGTCGTTTTTGTTGTAAACTTGTGCCGCCATAAAGTCAGATTATATCAATTAAATACACGAAAACAATACCAAATGTGCCACCATCACCATCATCATCATCATCGTCATCATCGTACTTACTCGCATAAATCAACTTTTCCTTTATTTTATTTTTTTTTTTTTTCACAACTGTGTATGTGTGTGTTTTCGTCGAAATTAATACCACAGATCACATACGAGTACTCCTACACCCTCATCCACACGCACTTTTTCACTCATGCTACCAAGTCACAGTAGACACTCTTCTGAGGATACGGAAATGCTCGCTGTATCCGGTTTACTAATACACCAACAAAAAAAAAAATGCCCAACGAATATGAAATAACATCAAAATGTCTATGTATATCCGTATGTGTATGTATGTATAGCGACATATGCCCAAAACGACAGTCAAATCGAATTAATTTTGTTCCTTTTTTTTTTTATATACTCGTATAAGAAAAAACAATAAACAAAACAAAACAAAAGAATGACAATGCTAAAGAGAAACAATGAAACAAGAACAAAAACGAAAATGAAAATGAAAATGAAATTAAACAAAAAAGCAAAACAAATTATGCCTAATTAATCAAAGAAAAACGAAACAAGGATAACTAATGCTAATGTTTAATTGAAAGTAATTAGTGTAATGATTAACGGTGGTGTGCTCTCAAAACAAAAATACCAAAAATTAATTATTACTTCTCCCTCTATTCGTATTTTTATTTTCTATTTACGCCCTCTTCATTCGATTAGCTGTTTTTGGTTTTTGCGATTTGTTGATGTTTTTTTTTGTTTTTTTTTTTTTTTTTTTTTTGGAAAAACATCAATGTGTGCGACAATTAATAGGAATCCGGTTACGGTGAGAGGCTCTGTTGCATGCCGACGTCGCTATTTTAGGGATTTGTTTTTTCTCATTTAGTGGTGGTTATAACAGTATACATAAAGACAAATATTTTTTTAAGATGGAAAATGGATATTCGGGGGTGATTGGGCGGGTTTGAGATGTATTCCTTAATGAGCAGCTCAGGTGAGGCAGTTTTGGAATTTTTTTTCGATGGCATGTATTCCTTTTAGTGGTCCTGATCCCACAATTGCGTTGTGCACCGTGACCCAAAGGATATATTATGCAAAGAAAAGTCAGTTTAAAATGCACGATGAGCCTTAACTTGAGGCTCACTCTGTAGTCATTAATATTTCTCTGAGAAAGGGACCCTATGGCGATTTCATAGGTCTTGACAATTTTAATCTCCCTCATCTCTTCTAGACTCAACCGGATTGTGAATCTTATCTCGTTGCCTCAAATGCTGTTTCAGATAAGAAAGTCCTCTTTACTGACTGCCTTTCTATGTTAACTCTAGCGGTTGACTTTGGCTTCACGCTAATTGCGCTTATTTTACCTCCTCATGGTAGGCACTAGGCCTCATCAAACCGGACTTGCCTTGTTAAACTTAGAAGCGGGACCTAGAAATTAATTTCAACACTAATAACAGACGAACTTACTGCGTATTAGTGCTCGCGATCGTTTCAACGGAGGCGTCAAAAATCAGGCAAATAATTTAAATGGGCTACTAGATGGAGTGAAAGTGACCTCCTTGGGAATTAAAAAATAATTCTTTTTTAAATTATTCAATATAAATTAAATTATTCAATATAGTCTCTTTTAGTTTGATACACTTATTCCAGCGATTTTGCTACTTCTTGATCCCGTCCGAAAAGTAATTTTCCGGAAGGTCTGCAAAATACTCCTCCGTGGCGTCGATGATTTCCTTGCGTGAGCTGAATTTTTTATTGATGACCCATCTTTTGAGGTTTGAGAAGTGATAATAGTCCGAGGGATCCAAATCTAGTTACCAATCGACGCCAAAAGTCTGCCCGATTCTGCATCAGCAAGTCCAAATACTCTTTTCATATGCAGAATATTGCCCAAAATATGGCATGTGCGCTCAGTACTAATCTTTGTGGTATCTGCTAGCTGGCGCACCTTTACTTTCCGGTCAGCCAACACCATTTCATGTATTTTTTTGACATTGTCCTCTGTAACCGCATCGGAGGGCCTGCCGCTGCGGACTTGATCGGTAGTGAAGTTGCGGCCACCACGAAACTCTCGAAACCAATATTTGACGGTGTAATCTGACGGAACATTAGCCCCATAATATTTATCCAACTTTTCTTTTGTTTCCTTCGCCATTTTGCCTCTCAAAAAAATAATGTTTTATGAGAGAACGAAAATCGTTTTTGTCCATACTCAAAATGATGCCAAACACGTCAAAAACAATCAGCTGTCAAAACAAAACTAAAGACAGTATCGCATTGAAATTTGGCATGTCTGCCTAAATATGAACGGACTTCAAGGCACCATAACATTTTTGCAGTACCAGCGCATTCTGGCTGTCAAGGATATCACTTTTCACTCCATCTAGTATGAATCTTATCTCGTTGCCTCAAATCCTGTTTCAGATAAGAAAGTCCTCTTTACTGACTGTTTTTCCAACTCTAGCGTTTAACTTTGGCTACACGTTAATTCCGTTCATTTGACCTCCTCATGGTAGGTACGGACTTGACTTGTTAAACTTAGAAGCTGGAGTAGTGACCTAGAAATTAATTTCAACACTAGTAGCAGAAGAGCGTATGGCGGTTTACCGCACGCGATTGTTTCAACGGAAGCGTCAAAAATCAGGCAGATATTTTAAATAAGCTACATCAAGATGCTTGGAGCTTTGAACCACTCAGGGTGCTGAGAGAGGGATGCTGGTGGATAAATCTTCACCAAGTAGCTCTGAAATTACGGAAATGGGTGACCGGCTCCAGAATAACTGGCATCACTACCCAAAGGACCGCATAAAAGGCCTAGCCATCCTGGTTGGGGGTTTTGTTTGGGCAGAGCCCTTATTGCGGATACTAACTAGGGCTAATATGTAATATCAGTGAAAAATAGTCGTTGCATGCAGGCGGGGTCCTGACTGAACACCGCTCTAATGCCAATGTGAGACTCGGACCCACTAGACCTAACCTCCGCAAGGAATCATAGTCCTTGTCTCAGCCCAGAAAATTGCCATAAGGCATATCTTCGTAGGGTAGGGAAGTAGCTTTAAGCTAGAAGTCAAGTTAAGGGCTTGCTTACCCAAGTACTCGTTTTGCATTTATTTTCATTTTATGATCTTCTTTCCCTGTTTGCTGTTCTTTGTTCCAAGAGAGATGCCGTTTGGGTGTGATTGTCATGATTATCGCTGCAATCTGTTTCACAGCTTCCCATATTGCTCTCGGTATTAACACAATGTTCTCGGGAGTCAATATTTCTCCAATTATTTCCCTGCGCTGCGCTCTATACGAAAGCATGGATACTCAAAAAATACGTATTGCGCATCCTCCTGGCCTATCCGCAATTTAAGCAGATAGGAAATTCATCAAGCCCAAATCTGTAAGCTCGGAAGCACCACTTCTCCGTGGTGCCGGTCCGTCCATTTTTGGATATCCAGTATAAGTCGATGGATCCATCTTTCTTCTGAAGGCTGACTCCATCTCTCCTGGCATGTTCTCTTGCTGGGTTTTCTCTAAAGCCTGGATTTTGGCATCATAGGTCCCTTATAGTTCGCTAGCCAAAATATCCACTGGTAGCATTCCCGCAATAATACATATAACATCGTCTGACACCGTCCGATAAGCTCAGCACTTTCTCAGGGCACATTGACGGTTGACGGAGTTAATCCTTCTTGCTTAAAACTTAATTTTCACTGTTTTGGCCCATATTGGTGCCGCATACTCATTGACAGAATTAGTCACCTCTGTTGTCTAGGTCCTCCAGTATTCACCATTATTCCGGATAAGGCAGCACTCACCCGAGCAACTTTGTCGTACGTTCTTTCAAGGTGTTACTTGTAAGCAAAGCTAGCGACCATCATCACACCTGATGGTGATTGTCTCTTTTCTTCCGGCTGCTTCGTTTTACGTTCTGCGAGCTCCAACCCGCCTGCTGCCATCCACCATCTCACTTTTCGAATACATTCGTTCCCTATATCCTTTATTTCTTCCAGGTGTTTCTAATTTTTGCCTCGTTTGGGATTTCAATCCTGAGAAGCCTGTTGTATACAATTTTCCAGAGGATGGGACCTAGTACGAATCCTTGTAGTACTCCGCCAGAAATGTGGTACTGCCTTACTCCATCGTCAGTATTGAGGAGCAGGAACTGTTTCTCAAAGTAACTTGGTATTATTTTAATTAGTAACTCTGGCACCATTATTGCTATAAGAGACTGCATCTTACGTCCCCAGTTTGCAGAGTTGAATGAATTTTTAACGTCCTGCATCTTCTCTCCGTCTCCTGCCCTGAATAGTTTCTTCCAAGATTGTAGTTACGAGTACCTTCCATATAGCATCTGTTGTAGAACAAGCTTTTCTCAATCCATACTGTTGGTTCGAGGGAATCCCCCGGCTTCATTAATTGCCACCTCCAGTCGGTTATATAAGACTCGCTCAAGTATTTTACCCATTGTGTCTAACAAGCATATGGGACGGTATGAGGAGGGCTCATATGGTGGTTTTTTCCCTTTAGTCAGCATCACCAAACGTTGTTTTTTCCATTGGTCCGAAAAACCTTTCCGTTGGACACTTGATAAGCATTTCCACAAATGGTTCGGTGTTTTTGATGGCTAGGTTAAGGGCTTTATTTGGTATGCCATCCAATCCAGGTGACTTATTATCATTTAGTCGTATGCATACTTCCAGGAGTTCCATTTACATGACGGCTGCGATCTCCTGTATTTCATGAGGTCCTTCTGTAGGCTCTGCCGTTATTTGCGGTAGGAATAATCCTGATACTATTTTTTTTGCATAAGGAGAGGACATGAGAGTGAGGGTGCCCTAGTGTCTTTGTGTTTTGCCATGACTGTTCAGATTTACCTCTGCCCTGGATGGCTAATCTTTGTATTGCACTTGTAGACTCTGATGGTAGAGTAAACCTCTGGATCGCTGGAAAGTCTTACCGCTCTATGACACTTGCTGCGTAGCTCTGCAATCTCTTGGCCGGCGATTTATTGACGTTTCTTGTTTAGTAATCTCAGCAGACAACTCATTTGCTTTTCCTGGGTTTATTGTAGACTCTCCACAAATCATAGTAAAAGAATCTTCGCCCATTCTCCACTCCATTCAATGTGCTTTCTTTGGCTAACGTTCCTGGTTCGCTTTCCTGTCTTGTACCTCAGACATAATGGCCATGTGGCCGCTGTGAGTATATTGGTTACTGAATCTCCAGTTGGCGCCTAGGGAGCTCGTTGCAAAGGTGATGTCCACTATGGAGCCTAAGTCATTTCTGCTAAAGGTGTGCTCGCATCCCGTATTAAGCAGTATTACGTCTAATGACGTACAGACTTTAGTAGAGCCTCTCTTCTTCTATTGGTCCGGATGCTGCCCCAATCGGTGGCCCATACATCAAAGTCTCCAGCCTCACTTATTCGGCTACGATATCTTGCATCATCCACGAGCCTATCCAACATACCTTGGAATTCCTCAAATTTGCTATTTGGAGATGCATAACAACTGTAGATATGTTCCCCTTAACCTTTGATCGAACGAATCCTATCCCGGTTGTCATAATTTTTTCTTCAAAGCCGTAGTCTCCACCGGCCCAGATAGCAGCTCTTCTTGAGGGATCAGCTACCCAAATTTTTTTGTCGAAGTTCTTATACTGCTCGCATAATATGGCAAAATCTATTTTCAACTCTCGAACGGCTTTTGCGAGTTCTGATGTCTATATCCAGTTCCGTACCACCGTCTTCTGAGACCATACTTCTTAGATATGAAAAGCTGCCCACTTTTTCGGCTTGCTGTTGCGCAATTTTGAGTTGAACGGCGCTGTTGTTATGCAGAGAAATTGAAGTGCTTAGGGCTTTCGATTTAGTCATACTTTGGCCATCTCTTAATCCAAGTTCTGGGCTATCTGGTGCAGGTCCATTATCCTGTATGAAGGCACACAAACGTCATTAGCGTGGTCAAGATGTTGAAGATACAATGTCATAGTACATCACAGCCTCCTTATAGAGCTATAGGGAATAGCAATGTCCAAATAATGCAACCCTGCCGTACACCGCTTCCAGTTTCAAATTCCTTGCCGTTCTGTAAAACACGATATTTACCGCCGTGGGTCAGATATAGACTTTATAAAAGTGACTCGTTCTTTTAGTATAACTCCCTTGTTCAGGGCTCGCCATATAGCTTATTGGTTCAAGCTGTCGAAGGCCTTTTTGAAATGGATAGACAACAAATGTAGGAGAGATCCATTCTTAAATGATAATCCGCAACGGGTTGATGTAATCAATGCCGGTGAAGTCAGTTTAAAAGCCTCTCTACTCGATTGGATCGCTATGGTCCTTCATTTGATCTAGAGTTGTTCTAGCTATTAGTTCAACTACATCCACAGGTACATACTGTCCCAGTCGCCACACTCCGTCAGGTTCTTTTTCAATCTGAAATCAAAATTCTTCCAATCTTCGCTGAAGACGTCGGTATCCCCAGTTTTTCTAATAAATGGTCGTCGACATGTTGAACGCTGCTTGGAAGAGTTTCACAGTTCCGCTCCGACGCCGTCGATGCCAACTAACTTGGTTTTCTTCAAGACTCTTGTCGTTGAGCATTAATGTGGGAGGAAGTGCGAAGTTGCTACAAGAGGCTCATATGAGCCATGAGGCCCAAGTCGCAATTGCCTACGTGATGCGTTAGTACTGCTGCAAAATGTTCTCGACATCTGGCAAGCTGTTCCTTACCCGAAGTCAGCAAATTTCCGTCTAGTCCTTACACTAAAAGTAGTTTAGAACTTCGACCACCAGTGGTTTCATTAGTAATACTAAAGACGGAGCTGTTGTCGCACTGCTGCTTCTTCAGCTTTGGCGGGTAGTGCATTGATGTAGTTGTTTCTCTTGTCATACATTACGCCGCACTTCTTTTCTCTTCAGGCAATACTGGACTGCAGGTCCGGGGCGCTTTATAGTCAAATCCGCCAAAATTCATACGTTGAGTTAAATACGAGTATGATCATCAATCCGCCTATAGGTATCTGCTGTAAGCCAAGTGCTGTGGCTTTTAGCTTTGTACCGGCTGTGGTGTCGATATTCTCCAGATCGGAGCTGTTGATTCTTTCTGCATTCGTGGGAAGATGGTCTCTTATCTTTGCACTTAGGAGTCTCAGAGCCTGTCGGTTTTATTTCCGGCTATCCTTAAGAAGTTGCATCTGTTGGTGATCTCCCCCTATTCCAATGTCAACTCCACGCCAATTTCGGCTAAGGATAAAGTAATCGATCTGGTAGGATGTACGTTGCCGATCAATCGAGACTTAGGTGTTCTTTTGATAGTCCTTGTGTTCATGCAATATGTTTCTATTGATCAGGCGGTACTGAGTTTGTCGTTCCGCCCAACGATGTGGTTTATGGCAAAACATGCTAATTTGCTGCAATTCTATGGGCCTTAATTCCATCAGACTTGTGGCATCTTCACAGTGTAAACCTGACAAATTGTGACCAGTTAGAACCCGTGTGGCTATCATTATATCCCCTCTTTTCTCGACCACAAGGTCCTTCGAACAGTTTTTAGTAATCGTAGGCCGTTGCGTTTCTGAGTGTGAATAAGCAATATCCTATTTACTTGCTGCAAGGCTTTGCTTATACTCTGCTCTTCATGATAAAATATTTGACCGCAGAATGCTAATTACTGGAAACGGTGCCCTGTGCAGCTCCAGCTCTGGTAAATTCGTCTGCTTTTTCATTACCAGTATAGACCCACCTGATCCGGACAATATTCTGACTGTTGTTTGCCCACTTTTCGTGGTTCAGTGTTTTCTTCTTATAAATTGTGATAAAGGACTACTTTTGCAATGGTTTACTCGGTTTCTGTGTTGCAGACTTATAACCTGTATAATCATCTGTGACATGCCTTCTATAATTTAATTCTACTAAGCGTTCAGCATTGTTTGGACAATTAGAAGTCTAGATGTGAAATCTAAGTGCATCTGTATGAAAAGGCATCCTTGTTCATTGTACCTGGTTCCCATGCCCCAAGCAACAGCAGTGAATATCTAATGCATGGTCCTTGGTGATCACAAATTCTTTTGGGCTTACCAGCACTCTTTGTTGACCCAGGTATTTCGTTGTAGTTGTGTGGTGAAACCAAAACTATCAGATGTACCGTATCTAACGGCAAACTGAAAATTTCGCCACTGCCCTTCTGCACTTGACGTTGGCAGCCCTGGACATCTTGAAAGATTTTGAGAGATTCAAATAGAAAAACCTCGACATCAAATTTCTACTCCGGTGTTCTGACTTCTAGAGTATTTGCATTCACACCTTGAATACAACATGGTAGTGGCCTGAGTTGACGTTGGCTTCTTGACCCCTTCAGACGCCCTAAATACTACATAGAGTCCTGTGTTTCGTCGATCGCAGTGTGATGAATCTGGTTAACAATTTTTTGATCAGGTGAATAGTAGGTCATGGATCGTAAACATGTCCGATTAGGTCGAGTCTGTTTTCAGAGCTGATGTCTATGTTTTCCTACTGTACCCAGAAGATGCTAGCCTGTTAAAAATTGATGTTAAAGCAATCAAGAACGATCTTAATGTCGTGTAGAAGATATTCGTCTGGTTAAAGCAGCAATCTTTGCAGTATCGTCCTTTTTTTCCTTGGTGGCGGGAGCACATATGTATCAGGAGCATTTAATATTAATGCGGATTATAGCCGATTAGCTTAGAGGCCTGGGTTCTTAAGTCTTTCTCCGATGACAATGCACTTCTTAAATATCCTTTTTGTTGCAGTTCAGGACCTGCGCTTATTGTTTGGATGCATGCATAACTGAAAATCGTTGTCCATCTTCCATTTGCTGGGATCGTCAGCAGTAAGTCAGTTCATATCCATGTCTGTTGCTTCACAACAAATTGTGTTAAGTCAACGGTATAGCCCTTAACCTGAAGAGCCAGATCGTTCAGAGAATAGTGCCAGTAGACCACGTAGAATAGCGAAACATTGTAACAGGAAATCTTGGAGTCCATTAGAGACCACCGGAAGAAACACAACCCTAATCAGCATTAACCGTGTACTGATTTTGAAAATCTGAAAGACTTCTAAGTCAGCCGTAAATTTTACAAATTAGTGTTCCAATGTGGTCAGCCCAACACAGTCTGAAGGTCAACCCTTCCAACGTTTAGCGGTGGTTAGTGGATAGTAATCGTATCCCTTCTTTCTATTATAAATATTTTATTTTGTCGAGGTGAAGTCGCAAACATTTTTCGAAAGCGCAGGATACAATAGAGTGACGAAGATCGTTTTGAACTTCCTGATAGCGAGATCAATCCAATAAGGAGGCAAACTTAAATACAACTGCACATTGCCTGCATAAATGTGATGGTTACAACGTTCGATTACGATTGGAATATCATTCCTGAATAAAGAAAATAGTAGAGGTCTACAGATTGTCTCTTGTGGAATTCCCGCTGAAATTAAAATAATTTTCTTTATATTATAAATATTGAAAAGTTTGTAATAGTAGCACTGGATTGTACTCGATGGTAACACCACGCGGGATTGGTGCCGAGTTTCCATGCGGCCCCCATGTTTAGCGAACACTACTTGTTTCCTTCTACTAAATCAATAAGATTTGTTGCCGAGGAAGAAAAGTTCTATAAAGTTATAGGTTTTAAAGTTAGCAGGATATGATTTAAATGGCTGTATGAGCTGTGAAATCTCTACTCAGTTTATTTAGATCACAGAAACATCATATTCATTTCGTTTATCTTCTAGTTCTTGTATGTTTTTCAAAAGACCCTTAAATGGAAGTTTGTGATTAAAGAGTTCTGCGTAAGATTTCCGAACTTGCAAACCAAGTATGGTGTCACAGCGGCGTGGGGCAATGGCATTATTCACCGACTGCAAGGCAAATGAACCTTGGTTCAAACTTGGCCAACGCCAATGAGCAAGAAAAATAATTTTGTGACGTAAGCACGTTTTTGGTCTCTGCACTTTCCCGCCGTTCGAAAGCGGCAAAAAACCTTCGGTCCCCTCCCACTACATAAAATAACAAGAGAGTCAACACAGCAAGTGTTCTACCCTGGACGCTTGGCTTTTCTTATTTCGAAATTTCATAATGTTCTGGTAGTTTGAAAATTCCTCAACATCGTTTTTGTTTCTTAGCATGCGGGCTTCCAGAGCAAGCCAAGTGACATGGTTTTACCCCACAGTTCTTGTTTTAATTGGGCCTTGCCGATTGAAAAGAAGGAGATTGTGACCATGTAGATGATCGATTTGCGTATCAATCGAAAGTTGACGAAATATTGGCGCCAAGATTATACCTTGAATATTAAGATATCACTCAATTTGGTCTTTATGCTTCTGAAGTCCCTCAAAAATTCAGGGGTTTCTCATAGGAGTCCACTCAAATGTTTTCCATAGAACTGCTTTTAAGAGTGAACCTACGGATTCAATATTCCATGACCTTTTCGCATAATTCGGCTGATATTCCAATAATTTCACGACGAATCTTCGCCTTCAAGTTGTCTAAAGTTTCTGGGTTTTTGACAAGGAACTCAATGAAACGCCAAAGAAAAAAAATCTAAACGTCAAATTGAACGAGCAGGGTGGCTAATTAGCAAGGCCATTTCTTGCGATAAGACGGTCATTAACTTTGTCTTCAATAAGTCGTCTGTAGCATACGTTATGTAGCACCGTTCTTTAAGTCTTCCAGTTTCAACTTATCCCAAAACAATTGCTTAACATAGGATGATAGCGGTCTTCATTGACTATGACTGACTCACAGGCATTATCTCGGAAGAAGTCCGCCGCAATGACACCTCCGGTATGAAACCACACCAAACAGTCAAGTCGTAAATAAGTATAAAGCTGCTTAACCCAAAAAGCGTCCCATCACTGAGGATGATGATGAAAATCTGATTCCATCCTCGATAGGCCATATGGCTTCAGCGAACTCTTTTCTCAGCATAAGCCGCAAGGGCGTTTAAGAAATGGAGAAATGGACTCTGCGAAATGGGTTGATTGCGGTCTCAATTACTGACTCCCGAACGGCCTCAATACTTTCTTCACTTCTGGCATTTCATTATCTCACTGCCACGGCAATATTATAGAGTGAATAAGTTCTTTGGAATAATTTCACTAAACGCGCTCAATTGATTGATGAAAACGACCGAAATTGAAGTTAACGCGCGTAAGGTTGTCGTAACTGACTGTGAGTTCTAATAACAAAATTTGAACAATGGAAAACACAAATACAGGGTCTTCCAATAGGGACTTCCGAATTTTGGCAGTTCATAGCGACCATATTGTTGAAGCTGCATCTGTCAAATTGGCTGTCATTTATTCAGTCTGTTTTGCCAAATCACCATGGACGGTCATACCGTTCAACAACACGTGCAAATTATAAACAGGGTGTTCTGTTTGGGCAACGTTCCGCGCGCTTCGCCCATTTTACGGCCACGATAATCGTCCTACCGAGAGGACTATTCGCAGTGTGGTGGACAAATTTGAGTCCACTAGTTCAGTAAATGATAAACCAACCAACATCTGCCGAAAACATCGCCGCTGTCTGTAAGAGTGTGCAGGAGAATCCGAGGCAGTCGATTTAGCGTCGCTCACAAGAACTCGGCCTTCCGCAGACCACAATTTGGCGAATTTTGCGTCGTGACTTGGACCTGCATCCGTACAAAATTCAACTGACCCAGGAGCTGAATGTAAACGACCAGACAACGACGTGTGTTAGTCGAAAAATCATCTTCAGCGATGAGGCCCATTTCGGGATGAATGGATATGTCAACAAACAAAATTCTCGAATTTGGGACGATACCAATTCATATGAGATCCAAGAGCGTCCAATTCATCCCGAAAAACTCACTGTTTGGTGTGGATTTTGGGCTGGCGGCGTTATTGGTCCATATGTCTTTGAGAATGACGTTGGCCAGGCCATCGTGAATTGCGAGCGCTGTACCAACTTCTTTTGGCCTGAATTGGATGATATGGACACCAACGGCATGTGTTTTCAACAAGACAGGGCTACGTGCTACACGGCTTATATCACATTGGAAATTCTGCCCGAGCGATTCGAGGACATGGTCATCTCACGTGGAGGTGACGTGAACTGGCATACCGAGATCATACGATTTGAACCCGTTAGACTTTTTCTTGTGCGGTTTTCTGAAGTCGCAGGCCTATGCGAATAAGCCACAAACCACAGCGGCCTTCAAAGCCAACATAACCCGTGCCATTGGTCAAATTCAGCCTGAATTATGCGAGTCATGAAAACTTGAATATTTCAGGTGCACACCACCCAGAGGAGCCGTGGCGGACATTTGGGCGAAGTTATATTCCATAAATAATGGCATTGAAAGGCCTTTCAAACGAATAAAAATTTTCGATGATATCTCACACGCACTTCGTTTTATCTACAATAAATTTAAAGATAGGAAGCGCTTAATGAAGGACCCTTTATGACATCTGCCAAAAGGGAGAATCCGAAAATTCCTATCAAAGAAAAGGGACGCATCAAATGAAAAGCCCTTCCATAGCTTACAATTTATTGTATATCGAAACCGAAGGTTGATGTCAAGCATATGATTGTAGAAAACATCTTGGATTTTTCCGTGTAAAATAGGTACACCAGGAATAATATTCTAGTGAGTGAAATACGTTATGACCGTTTAATTAACTAACCATCCCTCTGAAATGCTCAAGGATGATAAAGAAGGAATAGAATAGTCTCTCAGGAAGTCTTATTGAAAAATGTTTAAATGTTGAACAACTGCTCATTTCTGTCGACTTTTAATTCTCATATCGATTACTTAATTGAAAATAAAATCAAATTCATGAAATTCCAAAAAAAAACCTCAAACTCAATCGCCCCCTTCACCGAACATTCATTGAATTTTTCATCTCCAAAATTTCGCTCAAAAATGCATTTCTGAATTATTTATTTTTTTTTTTAAATATTTTCCCCGTTCTTGTGGTGGTGATGTGTGTGTGATTTATATATATATAGAACTCTAAGTACTATAATAATTAAATATTAAAAACGAAAAAAAGTATCTACAACCAGAAAATGAATGTAAATGTTCAAACCAAAAATGCAAAGGACAAAAAAAAAAACGAGTAAAACAGAAAAAGGAATACCAAAACTGTTAAATATAAAAGAAGTAAATTATTAAAAACAAATAAATTTGAAAATATTTAGCATTATTAACAAAACAAAATAAATTACTCATAAATGTGTACTTAAAAATAACGCTGCTTCACATAGACAAGCAATGAAATTAATTACTTCCCCCACCCCCCAACCCCTTTTTCCCCAAACATATATAATTAATACTTATGCAAAGAAAATCGTATATAACAAATAAATACATCGAGTGGTTAAATTTGTATTTTTTATTCCCCCCACCCCCGCTAAAGAAACAATTAAAATATTATCATTCAATAAATTAAAAACAAATATACGAATATCGAAAAATAATAATTTTATAAAAATATTCATAAAATATTAAAAGGAAGAAAAAAATTACATTTTATTGTTTAAAAAAAAAAAAAAAAACATATAATGAAAATATTTCCGTATTTACTTATTGGCAATAAATTCACAAATAATTGCGAATACGGAGGAATTCAAATGGAAAATTGTGTATTTATTGTCTTTTTATCCTTTAAAATTTTTTCGATAATATTTTCTTCCTTCTTTATTGGAATGGAATAATATTTGTCGCTTCTTTTTCGCCGGGACTTTTGAAATTCATAAATTGACTTTATTAATTACAGAACCTGGCACGGCGGTATACTCGTATTTGTAGTTTTGTTTTTTTTTTTTTTTAATTCTGTTTCGGAGAGGTAATTATAATTAATTGTTTGATGAGAAATCGTCGATAAAGTGCAACTGCAATTGTATGATATATAAACTTGTTAATCATAATTATCCATTAGCAGAAAATAAAAAAAAAAAAAAAAAACAAAAACCGGAGGAAACAAAAATATGTTGATCTGTATTATCTTTGAAATTAAATGCAAATACTTTTAGTGTAGGACATAAGTGCGGCTTTAGGTAGCAATTACATATTAAGGTCAATGGTAATTCCATTTAATTTATTATTGGAGAAAGCCATTATGGCAATGTGCAATTGAAATGAATGCCCGAAAAATCATTGGAGTACGGTGGAAATTTAAATTAACAAAAAAATAAAATTATTCAGGCTACCGCGGAAGTGTACCGACTCATATACCTTCGATATAAAATATTTAAAGCCTCGGAAATCGTAACTTATGGCTTTATTTAACTTACTACCACGATAACCCTTATACATTTATTATTACAATATTTTTTTATATTGGACAGATGGAAATTTACTGTGTAAATTAATGAAATCAATTGTTCTGGCTGTACTGCCTTCCGGCCTATGAGAATTACTGGCCCAGATGCAGTGAGCGTGAGTGCTCTCATTTTGACAACTTTGACCTTTGGAACAAAGATCCGCTTTCGCTTATCGCTTTGGATTTATGTTCTGAGTCGTCTTATTTCAAGTGTTGATCCTGATTAATCATCAAAATGCATCTCGTAACGTTTGGCTTCTCAATATGTACATGTCATCATCCCCCACAATAGCCATACAATCCATCTTATTGGATCCAAGTACGGGTATATATATAACCCGGCAAGGGATTGATCTTCGCTCCGAATGGAAGCAGCACCGTATCCTGCGTTCCTTCCTTACTAGATTACATACTTACTTCACTTAGATAGGACCATGACTCTCTAGCTAGTGCGGTCTTTTGCCAGCTGCCTCCAGTTGCGTGCCCGAAGATGACCTAGGTCTCCTTTCAGCCACTAAGATGAGGCCATCCTCTATCGAGTTGTCCCTCTTGGTAGAAGTAAAAACTTGCTGGTGTCCATGCGTCGCAGGAGGTCGGCATTGCTGTACAGCTCGTACAGTTCATTGTTGAAACCTCTGACTAGATAACCCAAATCTTTTCTTAGTGAATTTGTCAGTAGACCGATAAATAATTTATCGCTTCAGCATTACAATACTTATCTGACAGCTTTCTGACCGATGAAGAATCCAGTTCCAAGATTCAGCAATCTTTTGTTGAATCTTGTTATCTGGGTTAAGTGCTTTGCCTTGGATGATAACTTGGTTTCTAAGAAAAAATAGTGGACCTGGACCTAAGCATTGAATAGGAAATTCTTTAAATTGGAGCATTACGTATTGTATTACGTTAACAAAAATCAATAAGCATGACGGGAAGGAAGTATCTAATACATTTTGTTAGTTTCAACTGGAAGATAGTCGATAGTCATCCTAATTTGTCTTTTCTAATGAACGGAAAAATAGGATATTTGACCTATGGTAACAAACATGCCTCTAACTCAAGTTATGACGTTTGGCGCGTACATCATTTTATTTAGGACGTCGGTATACATCTTGAGTATTATCTCCTGATTCTTTGTGGCCCTAACTTCAAGACTTATGTTATTCAGTTACTAACTTAGATGGGGTTACAGTCTGAATAGAATGTGGATCTGAGCCTCATTTGCACATTCATAAATGGTTGAGCACAGACAATGTCTTCCTCTATTGACTTATACCTCTGGGTAGGAATCGGACACATGTCCCAGCGGTCGAAAATAATGGCTGGCAATTTTCTGGGCAGCTTCATGTCGTACATCCTAATCCAAGGCTCCTAAACACATACGCCACCAAAACTCAATCGAAAACCTTCAGCTCAAACCCTTAGCTCACATTCATCCTTCTGCATCAAAGGAAGACTAGGATGATGGGGGTCTTATACAGATTTTCTTTAGTTTTTCGCAATAAGGCTTAAGTGTCTTTTCAGGCGATTGACAAGTGTGGGCTAGGTTACATTGATGGCTTTTCACCAATAATCATGACGACCCCTATAGGCTTTCAAGCGCTGCCCTATGCGGCTTGTAAAGGGTGTCCCATTAAGTCTGCCTATTTTGAAAAGTTCTGATCCTTTAAAGAGTGTAGACATGGAGGTCATGTATGGAATACAATATCCAACAAATGGCCACCTTGGTCCTTTTGACGAAATTTTCAATGACATTTTGGTATAGTGTCGGCTCAATTTCATCAATGGAGCGTCGAATCTCAACTTTCAATTCAGAAAGTGTTCTTGGGCTATTGGCATACACTTTTCCTTTCAAAAAACTCCAAAGAAGGAAACTCAATGGTTCAAATCGCATGATCTTGATGGCCAATTCACATCGCCGCGGCGAGAGATAGTCCTCACTTCAAATTTCGCCTTCAACAATTCCAATGTTTCGATCGCTGAGTGGCAGGTTGCGTCGTCCTGTTGGAACCACATCTCACGTTAACGAACGCTGTTGATGGTGACCCCACCATTACTCCGTCAGTTTAAAATATGCTCCAATCAGTGGATCATGGTGAGTGCATGGGACGTTGGTGGATCAGTCTTAGATTTTCAGCTGCCTAAATGCGACAATTCTGTTTGTTGACATAGCCATCAAGTTCGAAATGCGCCTCAACGGGGAACATGATTTTCTTCGAAAAATCACCATTCATTTGTTGTTGCTGTCAGATCCATTCTGCGAACGTTCGCCGCTGCGTATGGTCTACTGACTTCAAACGATGTATCAACTCAATCTTGTAAACATGCAAATGCAAATCTTTAGTCAGAACTCACTGTAAACTACATACTTCGTGGAAGTCTCAATTGCGAAGAACGATGGTGAACTGAGGTGGAAAGATTCGGGTCAACTACATCAATGTTTTCATTAGACCGAGCTGTATGAACACGGACAGGTCTCTTCTGGGTCTGAACTGACCCAATCGCCTGGAATTTCCTGATTAATCGAACCACTGTACGACGGGAAGGTGCATTATGAAGATCCCTCAAAAATCTCACCATTTCGGTGGTGGATTTTCACTATTTGTATGCGTTGTGCGTCCGTGTAATTCTCCATGACTAAACCTTAATGTTCACATATGACAGCTGTCAAGCAACAACGCTGTACGACCGACACAGAAAAAAATTGCTGTCTTAATGGGACTCCCTTTACGTAGAACTATAGTGAGGAATAGGAAGGGACGAGAACAGCTTTTCAAAGAGGGTGAAATTGAGAATGGGTGGGGAGGGAGTTAGTAATTGATCAAGTTTGGAGAAGTCATTACTCCGTTTGTCGTGCCATCCTACGATGTGGTGGAAACTTTGGCCATCTAGTGTTCTGAGGAAACATCATAATTTGCAGCTTTGTTGCCCGTCAGCGCCAAAAAGAAATATTGTTCTATGTGAATCATGCGCAGTCTACTTATGCTTGGTCAGTGGCAACAGAATCCCGGTAACTTCCGCTGACGTGCTCTAAGTTCGTAGGCCTCATCCAGCAGAGTTTTCACCGAACAGGTTGGGACTTATAATAACCCTCGCCTCTTCTTAGGGCCATAAAGTTCTTTGAGCAGTTTCTGTTTATCCTAGGTCATCATACATATTATTTCGTTGGCGCAAATTTAAAATGAGAATACCTAACAAGTGCTAGCTCCAGCTCTGGGCATTAGCTCTGGGCAGCAGAGTCCCACTGTGACTTTTATGGATGCAAGTGCCTTAACGGCCGTTTGTCTGTCAAGGCAGATGGAACTGGCTTCATGTGGTGGATTTTGTGTTTTCATATGTATTGTACTGCAGTGGTTTGTTATCCCCAAGCATTATTAGGTCTATATGACTGTAGTATGTATCTGTATGCACACTACTAACTGGTAAAGTGCAATGAGCATCTCTACACTAACTGGTTATGGTTTCCCTAGGCGAACAGCATTTTTTTCCTGCATTTTCTTGTTTATACAAGTCAATTGGAATGATGTACAACTTCACCTCAAAACTAGCTGTGAGACTAGGCTTCAGGGCACCCGAAAGGCATCCTGCTTGCTGTATCTGGCTCCTTGTTTTCCTTAAAGCTACCCAGGTAAGTTTGTCGTCAGGGATTAAACCAAGATATCTAGACCTATCTAAGGGCTTGAGCGTCGAGGAGGGTGAATGGTAGGCAAATTCTTCTGTTGGTGAAGAATACCAATTCCGTTTTCTGCCAGGTAAGTTCCAAGACCACAAGAGTTAGCCAATTCCAGTAAATCATTTAGGCTGGCTTGCTAATTTTCTATTGGGAAGCGGAATCCTTCGTTTGATTCCTAATGACTTTTTATTGTTTGAGTTAAAAGTGGGACCATGATCAACGAAATCCTTCAAAGTTTTATTTGTTTATTTTCGGACTTTCTGTCCGATCCGTCAATATACATTCTGCATAATTTAACTAGTTTGGCAGGGATTTCAAAACTAGATATGGATCTGTATAGCTAGTTGGTATATACACTGTCATATCATGTTGGCTTCAAATCGATGAAGACCGAGCTGGGCCTTGTATAGGGCTTACTTCGGTGTATATTTTGTCAATTGTAGGCTAACCGGCCTGAAAATCGTATTGAAGGAGATCTATCAAATCGTTGCAGACACTTCGCGCAATACACGAATTTATACGCGATGTAGACTGTTGCCTCTATTATAACCTCAACTGAGAGAGTCCCCTTTCTTGTGGATCAGGCAAACGATACTGAGGTTTCTTTCGTCAGTCATATTTTCCTCCGAACAAATCGTAAAAATAAGTTGGTTTATGGTCTTTACTAACCTTTCTTCCGATCTATTAAATAATTTGGCAGGTAGCCCAGATTAAATGGTTCGTTCTGCTTGGCATCAGAAGTCGCGTCGTACCCGCCATTTAAGAGTCTGCAGAAGTGTTTTTTGTTTTTCATATTTTCAGCACCGACGTGACTAAGTTTTCTTGGTTATCTCCACAGGTATCTTGATACATTCTACATAGACTTCTTCGTGTGGCTTAGTCTTTAATTGCCGTAGAAACCTCTGTGGCAGTACCTATGGGCAACCGATGATCACCATATCGTCTGCGTTTCTTGGCAGCTGAACATATTTGCTAAACAAGAACTCGACAAAAAGTTGCCATCTGCAAGAAAATACCCTGAAGAGCTTCTTTTCAAATTTAGCATATGCTCGAGTAAACTATTGCATGGATGTGTACTCCTGAGCTCTTAATGAACTATCACATGCAACTTTACAGCCTCTATGAAGTCAAATCAGTCTCGACTTAATATTTCTTGGTCACTTTTTAGAATTTGGCAAAATTTTGGGATTTGTTCTATTTTCAAAGTCACAATAGTCCTTCGAGTCTCTCGTTTTGCAGAAAGGCTTGCCACGTTCAGACAGTTCGTTAATACTCGTAGAATCTTGTACAAAATATATGAGGATATACCCGTATGTATCCCGACATAATTTCGTCTATCGGTTCTATGTGGGGTATTTAGAGCTCATGATTCCTTATCTGTGTGCTTTCTGAAAAGTCCAGCCATCAGTTATTTTTTATCCTTGTGATAACTGGGGCAATTCCTTCTGGACATGAGAGCTGCTAATTTTCTTGTGCTATATACAGAGGGTCTCCCTAATACCCATTTGGCAACTGTTAGAAGTGTTGCATGATTAAGTTCACTTAAGACAACATGTGCTTAGTTACTTACTTACTTATTTAGGGGTGCTACATCAACGTGAACCTGGGCCTCAACTAACAAACCTCTCCAGTTAGCCTTGGTCTTTAGATAACTGCCTCCAGCTGAGCACTCCAAATCGGTCGAGGTCCCCTCCGCGCGCCGGAGCATTGGTGTCCAGTCCATTCGATTCGTACATATGTCCTCTCATATCTCAGGCGACTGACGCGGAGTTTTCTAACTAGGTCGACGTCGCTGTATAACTCGTATAGGTCATCGTTAAATCTTCTCCTCCAAAGCCGGTCAATGCAAAGAAGACCGAATATTTTTCGAAGAATTTTTCTCTAGAAACGACTGAGGATATCTTCATACATTTCGGCGCCATAAAGTAGGACTGGGATGATCAAGGTCTTATATAGACTCTCCTCAGGTTTCCGCCATAGGACCTTACTACTCAGTTGCCTTCTTTCTGCTCAGGTTTTGTTGACAGAATTCAGAGGAGAGCCGAGATAGTCAAGTCACTTACTACCTCAACATTATAGCTGTCGACTGTGATGTTCTGTCCAAGTCGTGGATGTTGTATGTTCCTTCTTGACCGTACACATTTGCGGCTAAACCCATTTGGTTAAAGAAGTCACATGACAGCGAGTCACCTTGTCTAAAACTTGTTTTGACATCAAATGTCCCGGTTAAGACGTTACCAACTCTGACGGGCCAGCGAGCGTTCTCAGTCGTCATTCTGTACGGACGACCATTGCAAGGATGCCAAAACTAGACACGACTCTATATAGCTCATCTCTATAAATGCTGTCATAGGCGGCCTTAAAATCGGTGAAAAGGTGGTGGGTATCGATTTTGAGCTTTTTGAGATTTTTCCAGGATCTGCCGAAGTGTGAAGATTTGGTCGATTGTGGACTTGCCTAGTCTGAAACCGCACTGATAGGGACCAATCACGTTGTTGCTGAAGGGTGTCAGACGAACACACAGTATGGCAGATAGTATCTTGTGTGCGATGTTGAGGAGACTTATACCTACATATGTAGTTGGGTCTGAGATTCTATTCGTCAGCCATACACTCTTCTGTTCAGATCTGCGAAGTGAGTTGGTGTACCATATGCTCCTCACAAAGTTATTTCCAGCAGCTCTGAATATCTCGGCCGGTAAGCCAGCACATCCTGCTGATTTGTTGGGTTTTACCTGAGATATTGCTATTCTTACTACGTTTTGGTCAGGTGGACTGAAGTTTATGCTATCATCGTCTAAGTTGAATGGGCTATTCTACTTGACGGCGGGTTTCGTCGTTATATAGTCTGCAGATTTCTGTACGGGTCCTGTTACCTTGACAAGTTCCTTTTACCTTTCGATAAAACTTCCGTACATTGTTCCTGGAGAAGCCGATGTTCTTCCCATCTCTTCTGCTCGTAGAGCTCAGGATCGGCTCTTCCTTCGTTACAGAGCCGATTTTGTAGTACGCGTCTTGCTTAGCTGTGAGTGCTTGCCGGCATTCTTCATCAAACCAGGCGTTTCTTGCAGCGTCTGTGACAGCACGTCGATAGCGTTGCCACTAGTCTTCGGTATTTGATGAGGATGACATAAAAGTTGTTGTGACATTTTGGGGTACGCGTTCAGTAAAGATTCTGACAGTTTCTTGCGATTGCTGCCTTCCTACGTGATATCTACTCAAAGTAGTTCATCATCGTTGTAGCGCTGGGGTATCCCCATTTGCACCTTGGCTATATATCATACTTAGTTCACTTTTCCAGAAAGACACAGTTCTGTGCTTGATACTAGCTGCCAGCTCCGTTCTAGTGCAACAACTGGATGTGGTTTTGATATCTTCTAATTGAAGACTGCGTACGCCCTTTTTAACGGAGTAAGTAAGTATGCTAAGTATGCCCTTGTTTCTGTTCCAATTTTACGTGGCATTATGATCTTTTACGTTAACTCATCGTTATCTAATGGACTCTGCTACGCCTTGACAGTGCCACAGCATGTCATTCCGCATATTGAAGGTGCTTGCTGATGGTTACAGCACAGGTAAGAGTCTCCTAGCAAGCCGTCTCCTTCAGACCTTGTCTTCCCCATTTATGCTACAACGTTTAATGTGAAATTTATTCATGTTCGCAGCTTAGTCTAAATTTTCTTGCTGCTGTATAATATTCATGCTATTGCGCCTTTGAATATAGTCTAGCGATAAGACTATCTGGAGATGCTCACATTGGTTTGCCTCTTTCAAGCCGTATTACGAGTACCTATATATACAAGTTACAGAATAATTTAATCCATTTACGGATGTCTATTGACGGAGGTACAGGCTTTAATATCCTTAATTGTTACCGCTAGTATCTCTCTCACAGCTAAATTTAATCTAAGCTTTAAACTGAAGAGTTTAGTTGCCTTGTGGGAGAAGTTTGTCATCATAATTTTTCAGAAACCTTTGATCTGAATTCCAATTAAATTGGAAGGACTGTTCTAACTCTTTCGCGACTTCTAAAGGGCAACAGCAAATCAGGTCAACAAGGAAAGATTCATCAATTATTGACATACAGGCTTAGGTTCACTAGGATGTCCTCAGATGGTTAATGTATTCAACACTACATAGTCACTAAACCCTGACGGATAGTATTGATGAAAGTAGGTAGCCTTGATCTGTTTAAGATGGCTCTTCTGCGTAAGTCCGAAAAAATAACACGATTTGTACCCCTTCCTGCAGTTTGCCGCTTGTATAGTTAAGCAAATACTGTCGTCTTTGAGAGAGTACTAGCAATAGTGCCAGCCTTCTGATATTAAGGATAATGAAACATTATGCGGAATCATTTAGTCTGGCATTTATTTTAAGCCAAACAAGTTCCAGAAAAAATCCCCACTGTGGCTTCGAAGCATAAACAGATCTGAGGAATGTGCTGATTTTTTTCTACTGAAGACCACACCTAATTCTGCAGTCAGTTCAGCCTTTCTTTCAGACCCCAAGGAACATTGAGAACATTTGTGAATATTATTTTGATTGACACAGTCTATTAGGATTCTAAGACGTGAGGCTGCTTCATGGTGCTGATTTAGTGCAGCCAATACCGCATTTATGTCCACCAATTTCTCTTAATCATTCCTAGATGCCCATTTGCATCATAGTGTAACCAAAATGCGCATATATCCAATTGAAATAGCATACGGATCTCATTTTGCGTCTATCGGTCAACCTCATCTTGACTCTAGAAAGCTTATAACGGGCCATATATGGAGGTACGATTTTCAGCCAATTTTTGTCGAGCTGATACTAAGTACCTTTAGAGAGCGATGCCGATATCAAATAAGTAGTGGAATCCATTAAAGCGCAGAGGAGGGGCACCTTAAAGACTATGCTATCCTGATACTGTCAGTAGTTTAACAGCGCATACGGGTTAAGCTTTTTTTCCTTCTTCAATACCACCTTCTACTCAGTGAGAAATATAGAACCCTTGAGCAGAAATTCAAGGATGATTTCATTGAACGACTTGTCATGCATTGTATTTTGTACTTCCCTACACCAGCTTAGATTTTTCATCCTTCTGGACTCGGCGAGAAGGCCCATTTTATGGCACTGGCTTGATCTCCGTGGCACATCCGACTGAATATTCTAGTTCGTCAAAATTCCATTTCGGAATAAACTAGTCTTGGTCTTGTAATCTGACTTACGAACCTAAACTATCTTTGCCTTGCAAAGTCAACAGCATGTCTATGGATTCAAAATCATGATCAAATGGAGGGAATTTCTAAAGACAAAATATCATTGCAATATGAGGAAAAGAACTCCTAACCCCAGTTTGTTTTCTTTAAATTGTTCCAAGCCCAACGGTATTGGTTTCAACCAACAACTCTCTCCATTAAAGAGGATTCTGTGACTCCGTATTCCTAGACAGGGTATACCTTTACCATGGGATTCGAAAACATCTCGGGCTGACCATCAATATTCATATGCCTAACATCTTTGAACCATTTAGCCCGATGGATTCCCATATATTTGGCGTCGTTTTAAAGCTCATGCAGTTCGTCGTTATTTCATTTCAATCAAATTCCATTTATGCATCAGCAGATGGCAGATTACCAACGTGGGAATCACGTTCCGAAGATTGATATTTAAATTTTTGAGCAAAAGTCACCAATAAGGACCTTAAGATAATGCTTAGTATATTGTTCTTGTCTTGTCTAGGAGCTCATTGATGGAAAACGACCTTCTTCTCAATCAGAAATGCATCAGACTAATGCAAGCGAATTAAATCCTGCTACAGATCTTAACCAGGCATTCGTTAATGTGCCTCAAGTTCAAAATCACTTGCTTAAGGCGGTACCACAGCGCTCTATAGATACAGGAAATGACACATTTTTTGGGCCTATGTCCACCTTTTGACAAATAAGACACGGATGACGTTAACTTGCATAGAATAAGTATCCCTACTGTCCCAGGATAGGCTACTTGCAAAAGTCCTCCTGAAATCAGTTCAGAATCAGATCGCCCATTACACTTTTAATTTGAATCGAATAAATCCCAAGACGTGTACATAAATATTCCGACACGACCGAGAGAAAATACAAATTTAGTCACTCAAAAATATTGCTAATCTACTCGTAATTGTAAAAATTTATAATCCTTCAGTACTAGCATTTAACAATTATTAACTCCTTTCACAGACCCAAAGTCTTAATTTCTTTTTATTATTTTTAAATCTTTATTTAAATTTAAATTTACAAACAAAAAAAAAAAAAACAAAAACAATGAGAAATTTCTTACAATAACGCAATGTATATATATGTATATGTGCAGTCAACAACAACAGCAACAACAACACTTGAAAACGATCTGATTTGGCGCGAAGAACTTTTCCGAGAATCAACCACAACCACCGCCCCCAATCGTCACACACTTCGGCCATCAGCATCAGCTGGCACTTTATACCGTCAATCGACTGTCATCAATAAACGTGGTATCGGTGGTGAATTGCTTGACACCTGTCAACGTCATCAACGTGATTTATTCTCCGGTGATCTTGGTATACCAGAAATTAACACTCACGTTGGCAGTGTGGTGCACACATTTGAAACTCTTGCCATGTTACGTCGCCAGCAGGCGCAGCAAAATCAACCAGACTCTGTAAGTTGTAAGTATATTCCTGCTGCTGGTACGCCCAGTAAACGATCGTATAATGGGGGCGGTGTAAACACCACCACTAGCTCGACAAGTAAGTACAATAAATTGAAACGTAAGTCCCATGAGTATCGTCAGAAACTCGCCCTAGCCAATTGCAATTTCAATAATAACAATAATTTCCCTCTATCCGCTTCCTTTCCGAAAATCTCCAACAATCACCAATCCGCCATCAACAACAACCACAACAGTCATTTAAGGCCCGACAAGGAGCATTTCTCTTCGTCAAACATCTATCACTGTTCACCACAAAATCCAAAATTGCCGCCGTTTTTCAATAATTTCGACGATGACTATCGGAAAAATCAATTCGGAACACTTCCAAGTAGGAATAGTTTGAATCTAACCTCACAAAATTCCACCACACAGCACCCATTTGAGTACACCGATGTTGCTTACAATGAGGAGCGCATTGTGAACGATGCCTTTGAGGACATCTTCACCGGCTACAGTTGTGCCGAGGATGAAGACGACGACAGTGGTACTCCCACTCGTAGATGTTCTCGAAAAGGTCCAGCACCACAACCACCGATTCCGGTTAAACCCATTCCACCGCCAAAACCTTTCAAAACTCGTTCAACCACTCTAACCAACATCTTCGGACGCATAAAGAACTCCAATCCGAAGCGAGTCCTTTCGAAAACCCCCTCCGATGGTCTGCTAAAAGATGAGCAATTCCAACCCAAGGCCCTGCATAAGTATGCCAACCGAATAGACCTACACAGTGGCGATGAAGATGCCAAAGACGATGACATTCAATGTCAAAATGACTTCCTTCGTGGCACAACAATCAGCCAGTCGTTCATAAGAAATCCCCTCAAAGGTGCTATAATTCGTGATAATTTCAACCCCCAACCATCCCCAATGGTGTCGTCTTCACCGCCCCAAAAGCCACAAAAGAGTTTCATAAAAAATAACAAAATAGGTTTCCTCTCGAAACGGTCCAAGTCGTCCAGTGAGCTATTGTTAGATGACCTCGAAGTTCAGACGAGAAAATATTATCGCCAACGGTCAAGTGGTGGTTTTGATGCTGAACAATCATTCAACACTGGCGGGCAGAATTTGAGCCATCAAAGCAATTACTCTCCCTCCATGGTGGAGGATTGTCAACGTGATTCCACTACTGGACAATTGTCAAATAGGAAATCCTTTGGCATCGACAATGGTCATTTCAAAAGGAGCTCATCTCAAAGGAATTCTTGTTGTTCGTTCCATCCAAGGCCATTGGATAGAGCAGAAATTTAAAGAGAAATGGACAAAAATCGACTCGAGTCGTTTGTAAGATAGATACGAGTACCACCGATAGCTTTAGGGAAACTAAAAAATAAAAATAAAAATGTAAAAAAATCTGTAGTCCTGCCAAAGTGAACTGTCTCGGTTACTTGTTCAAATTTAAGTGCCATTTAGAATATGTCCTTGCTGTTGGTCTTCAAAGAAAATAAGTTGCCGTCGACGACGTCTTCCACAAGTGGCATTCCTTTGGCCGCCTACATTCGAATGCATTTGAATGGTTTGTGTATCTGCTAACGTCAAGGTGAAAAGATTTTGATTTTGGTTCCCGTTTTTGAACATTCAAGCCCCAAGGCGTATCGGACTCCGGCTGGAGCTCATTTAACCTCTAATTGTCAAATGTTTGTCATTATATTCTATGTTGGCTGTGCTGAGATGACATATAGTCACCATCACTGGGTCTAATAATTCGTTCCTAAATCATCTAAGGCCGCCTATTCTTCTGATCTCTGTAATCTATCACATGATCGTACTTATCATCCTAGGAACACAGTTTTGCTTGCAACTCTGTCATAAACTTTGATAACCGTCCTCAGTTTTGGCATTAGCTGTTAACACCGACAGCAGCTTGACGTTAAGCTTCACATTTTAACTGGACGTAGGTTTGTTAGGTTTGGTAACAGTGGATGTCGGGTGAACCAACGAACTTAGGCCTATTGGCCCATTTTAATTTCACGTATATCTGTGATCCTCTACTCTTGGAAGATATTTGAACTTCTGACGAGGCGTAGAAGACTATTGAAGTGGAACCATTTTGCCCTAATCCTTATAAGTGCACCACTCGCATTCCTGTGGTTTCTCGCGATAATATCAATGTCATCTGCATATGGGGGAAATCGGACCGTTTGTGTCTAATATTGGTCACGGACTACGTACTTTCCACCGCGGTTGTGTGTCGCCCCGTCTGAGGCCCTTTTTAATATTAAAGGATTCAATGGTCTTCCTTCCGAATTTGACAGAGAACCGGCAGTAATCCATCGACATTTTGTGGAGTCGAACGAATTTGGTAGGGATGCCAAGTCGTCTCTGTAGACGCTATCATACGCAAAGTGGTGGGTCTCGACTTGGTCTACCCGGGTCGTCTCCAATATCTGATGCTGAATGAACATTTGAACATTTGCTTCCTAACGGACTTACCAGGTCTAAAACCGCGCTGATATGGACTATCTGCTTGTTAACGATCACTTTACGATGTTCACATAATGCGACGTGCTAAATAGACTTATGCTTCTGTAGTTGGCGCAGTTCGGGAGGCCTCTTTTTTTCAGAACCGGACAGATGATGCTCAGATTCTATTCATTCATATGAGCTGATGCAGGCTTCTTACGAGATCACCTTCTCTAGCTTTAAAGAGCTCGGCGTCCAAGCCGATCTAGAGAATTTTTTAGTTTTAAGTTTGAATATAGCTACCTTTATTTCAGGTAGTCGGACGTTTTCGCGGTCATCGTCTAGATGGAATGGTGTATCGTGCTCGACATCGGTATTTGCACCATCTTCGAGGTTTAACAGTGCAGAGAAGTGGTTCTTCCAAATTTTTTACCACAGACTGTGTCTCTACTACGATGCTCCCTTGGTCGTCTTTGCAGGCTTCTGTTTGGGTTCAATTCCCCGGACCAATCCGATTTTATTTCTCGTAAAATGTTCGATTCTCACTCCTAGAGTAGCTTCTCTTGATCCCTTTAACTTGGCGTTTTTCGAACTCCTTCTTTTTCCTTTGGCGAAACTAGTGTTCGATTTATCTCCTCTCCTTGTACGTGTCAAGTGTATGTTTCAATTCGTCTATGGTGCGAGCACCATATTGCATGGCACGCCCCGTTTTTAGCTAAAAGTGTACATCGGTATTCATCGTTGAACCATGGATTTCTTGTTTGCAGTCGCCTGTGAAACCTTGCAGCATTGGTCCTCGCACTTGGAATTCTTGAAACATTATTATGAAAGAGGTTGCAATCGACAAATGCTCTAGAAATTTCTTGCTATTGTAGTCGCCGACGATAAAGCTCCTCACAGAATTTTCCTTGCGCCTGCCTTTGATATCCGGATTCGTACTACTAAATAGTGATCCGAATCAATGTTGGCAGCTCAGAATGGACAGGCGTCTAGAATGCTGGATGTGTGTCTTCCCTCTATTGCAATGTGATCAATCCACATAAGTTGGGGACCGGCTGTGCACTTAATAACAATGTTTCGTCCACTTGCAAAGTCTATCAGCCTAAAATAGTTTCCGGATGTGATGTCGTACATACCAACGGCGCTACCAAAGGTGCCCTTCTTTCCTATTTTGGCGTTAAGGTCAGTGAGTACAATTTTTACGTTGTAGTTAGGACACCGCTTATACCTTCTCTCTTCGAGCTCATAAAAGCATTTCTTGGTAGAGTCGTCTTTTTCCTCGGCCGGGGCACACATACAAGGTTTATAGTAGTGAATTTAGCTCTGTTACGGATTGTCACCAGTTGCCCGCTTATGGGTCAAAAGTAAGTGACTCAATCCTTCAGTCCACTTCCAATGTAGCAGTAGTAGTAGATATCGCAATGTTTGATCGTCTGCTTGTCCGGTCCGTCGGAACACATTTCTTGGATGACGGTTATATACTTTCAGTCTCCACTAGATGTTCACTTGGTCTGTTAAGAGTCCTCACATTTCTGGTACATACCATGTGTCGTCAACAGTTAAGTCATACCTATCCGAGGCTGTTGTTGTTTTCACCACAATTTTTTCTCCTTTGCGGTTCTTGTGGCCTAAGATAACGTATTTATGTGAATCAATATGGCGTTTATTGTTCACCTTACGACCTATTATTTTTCGCTAAGGGCATCTTCTTATAGCTTCTGAGGCCTATGTTACAGCCGTTCAAGAAGATTTGTACCAAGTCCTAGAGTCGCACCTCGGCACTCTGATGGATTGGTACTAATATCTCAGCCAGTTTGTCACTCCTAAGTGGAAGTTCAACAAGAGGAGCCAGAGCAGTTTTGAGTGTTCAACTGTAGCTCGATAAACGCTCATCATAAGTTCACTAAAATATAGTTATCCAGTAACCATTCCGATGAGGTGTTGAAAGGATTTTGGCCCACTTTAATACTAGCCCTCAATTGCGACATTAGTTGTAGACTTTCATATCACTGTCAAAACTCACAACTGCTTGGCATATACAACCAACTTCAACCGGATGTACCTCTTAATGCCTCGTTTTAACTTATAGAAACACTTTCGGAACCACACACTGAGTTTATTCTATTATAAAACATCGATACCTTTGATAGTTCTAAGCCACTGTACGAGAAGACCAGTTAATGATTAATTTATCCTATTTAACGTCCGAACCTATTCCCAGTTAGGCCTTAAGAAGATCGACATTTGCTTCATCTATCCCTAAGCCCTTGCGTGCCATACTACAGGGTGTTTCAACAAACGGTGTAGGTTTTTAAAAGCCTGTTGTTTTGCAGAGAGGGATGGCATATGGTGACAGATGTCATCTATAAATTTGGGAAATTTACCATGAGATAGTACACCGTGAAAGAAAAAATTCGAATCATTGAATTTCATTACGAAAATTCGCGTTCAATCCCGGCAACGATGCGAAAAAATTTTACCAATTTTGCACATAATCATGTGCATTCCGAGACGTTTGTGCGGAACAAAATCAAAAAATTCCAAGATATGGGCTCAGTACAATGAAAAATATCGCCGCAGTAAAGGAAAGTGTCGAAAACCAAACACCTTCATTTGTCAACGTTCTCTGGAGATTGACCTCTGCAAAGCCAAATTGGACTAAAGTTTTACGAAAGATTTGGCCCACCACGCGCAGAAAGTCCAATTAACCCAACAACTGAAGTCGGCCGAGCACCAAAAGTGCCATACGTTCTCAGATTGGGTCCTGGAAAACAGATATGCTGACATTGATCTTTGCAAGAAAATCGTGTTTTCGGAAGAAGCCCATTTTCACATTGGCGGCTAGATTTATAAGCAAAATTGCCGCATCCGTGGCACTGAAAATCCACAAGTGATCCAGGAGATTCAGGAGATGCCAATGCACCCAGAAGGAGTTATTGTTTGGCGTAGTTTATGGACTAGAAGTGTCATAGAGCGTACTTTTTCGAAAATGAGGCCTGAGAAGCCATTATGATTAATGGAGCGCGCTGCTGAGACATGATAAAACAATTTTTGTGGCCGAAACAAAAGGATATGGATACGGACAACCGGTATTTTCAACAGAATGGTGCTACATGCCATACAAGACGTGAAACAATCGAGTTATCGTCTGACTTCTTTCTTTGGGGCTATGTTAAAAACAACCATATGAAAACAATTTCAACTCTGAAAGAGAATATTGAAGCCGCCATCCTCGAAATAGAGCCCCAATTATGTGAAGTAGTAAATGAAAATTTTCGAGAAAAGGATGAGAATCTGCCAGCAGATCATGTGGAAGATATTATGTAAATAATCCCCATATGTCCACTTTATAAATCAATTATTTGTTATATTCAAAAACAAATCCTACACCTATTGTGGAGACACCCTTTACATACTCTTTGATATATCATATCTGACATTCGTCAGAATAAACGTGGCTTTTATTTATCATCTGGAAACAAACTCTTGTACCTTTAAAACCTGTCAAGATGGTCAATAAAGTGATCTTCCTTCAATCTGTTGCTTTCATTGACACAGTGGATCCTACAAATTCTATGTCTGTGGACTGTCTTCTTATCGTAGATTTGCAACATTTGATGTACGAGTCTGAACAGATCATTATTTCTCATATCTAGGAAAGTGACCAAATTCTGCTACGTTAGTTACTAACTTTGAACATATGAGGCCTGTCATCGAACTATGTACGATATTTCCAACATTTTTGAAGAACTATCCCAAACACCAACAACAATAAAAAGCCCCTTCCAAAGTAAGCAGGACTTTTTCAAAATAGGTGTTTCTATTGGAGACATCATCGGAATGGTATACCCTTCACTGATGCACTGTCATTGCATAACATTCGAACGAATAGAAGCAGAGATGCGTCTGAAGTGACAGTATGTTTCTGCCATCGTTACAAAAATGACAGACGAGCAAGAATTGCTCAGAATTCAACATTCAAAGGATATTATTAAGGAGGCCAAAAAGAACAAAAACTTCCTTTACAACATTGCGACTGATGACTAAGCGCGGTGTTTCCAATTTAATAGAGAAACCAAGCCCTAAAGTACCGAGTGGAACGCGACAGACGAACCAAAGCTCAAAAAATCTCGTTTGGAGAGGTTAAAAGTGAAGACAGTGTTGACTTGGATGAAATTAATCATGCAACAACTTCGGTCCTAATCCTGTTCCTTGTGGTACAGCATTTATTGCTGCATATTTCCCAACATTTTGCGCTGTCTTTGCGCATTGTCTTTTCACATTACTAAGAACTTATTGTTCAGTATTATGACGCAGCAGTTATCTCCTTAAGTCCCTTTATTTCAGGCTGTGTAATGCTCTTTTCGAAAATGAGTATGATGATCCAACAGGTCATCTACCAAATCTTCATCTCCATTCTTCAATCTACAGCACAGATTGTGCCCTTTCAAGGCTTTAGCCAACTGATTATCGTTGGCAGTTTTTCGTGGACGGAAACTCGACCCTATTCCTCGGTTATCTTAAAACTTTTGATTAGGCAGCCATTTACCAATATCTAGCTCCTGCGTTCTCAATTCCCAGCTACATGCCCGAGTTCGTACGCCGAGTTGGTTGAGGTCCTCTACGAATTAGGTTTAGTCTTCCTTATGTTAGTCTTCCTTTACGTTCTCATCTCTGTGGAACAGATTCAAAAACTCAGCGGACTGGATCACACGAAATAGTTGTCATAGTTGCTGTAGGCTCAGCGGACATGCCACCGGCTTTCTTGGATTTAAGCTCGAATATTGCCATCTTCACTTTTTTTTCGTCGTCTGGGTGGTAGTTCTTAGGGTCTTTGGCCATATTGAATAGAGCATCCTACGTGCAGCAATATGTCCGTTGTATTTGTGCTTTAAAAGTTTAAGGAAATTGATCTTTCTAACTCATCTGCGTCTCTACTATAATCCTCCCATAATTGTCCAGTAGGATTCGACTCAAACTTGTTGACCAAATATATTCCTTTAGATTGTAAGAATCTCTGACCTCAATTTTTCGATTGCAATTTTCGAAGACGCTTTTTTTTCTTCCTTATGAGACCTAGCACTTCTGATGACCCGCTGATTGTCCTTGCATTTGATGCCAATTACTTGCTTTGCCGTCCTCCTCAATAATTTGGTTTTAAGTAAGACCCTTTGAAGCAAACAAATGTCAAGCGTTTTAAGGAATTGCATTCCATCTACCGAAAGTGAAGTGAAATTGGCTCGTAGAGATCCTTAGATATGCACTCTTAAACTCTTAAACATTTCAAAACACTATTCTGACCCTTGTGAATTTTTAAACTCATTCTATCCTCGCCAAACTGATCCGTGCTGGAAATATGATAATGACGACGAGCATGAGGATACTTCACCTGGAAGGCATTTCATCTGAGACTTTAGGCTACTTTGTAAATGATTTGTAAGAATCCAGCCCCTCGAAATCTCTAAAACTCCATAGCTGTTCATTAGTGTTACATCATAAGGATGGATAAAAATACCTACGCCATCACAATGGTCCTACATTGATTTTAGAATGACGTCTACAAGACTCTCATCAAGAGTACAAGGATCTGCCTTAATCTATTGGTTGAGAATATTTTTCATCGGCTCATGCAGACTTATGATGAAAGACTTAAAGGCTGGTTTTAAATTGCTCGTATTTCTAATATCACGGCCTTGCGGTTCAACCCCATTTGCATATATTTCCCGAAAAAGAAAGCAGTTTTTAAAATGGGAATTCTTGATAAACTGTCATTCGCCTATATGTTATTCGTCCCGTTGACGTTGTCATGTGATAGTAAGATCCATCCAAGTGCTCCCTTAGTTCCTTGACATTGATTTTATGATATTAAAACCGCTTTGAATGGCTTCATCTATAAGACGAATTGATGGACATTAAAGTTCTACTCAGATTCGCACATTTTCGTTTATTTCATTTTTGCCTTAACATTTCCTTTCTCCTGTCCATTCCTCAGTAAATCTCTTCTACAAAACTTCCCTCCTAGTCTGTGTTATACTCTTCGAACCGCCGATTCTTGATACTCGTATTCCAAAAGAAAACTGCTTCCCGCCGATGTGCTGCACTCACCAATTTATTTCATTGCACCCTCCACTCTTATCAACTAAATCTCTAATTAATCTCACTTTGGTCTGCAAAAAAAAAAAACAAACCAAAAAACATTCAAGACTTACTCGTAACTTACAACAAACAAAGTCTTACTAACTAAAATTGAAATGAAATTCTTAAAGCTGCCATAAACAAGTTTCTTCTAAACAGCATCTAAGCTACACAAATGAACTGCATTTATTTTATTTTAATTTCTGAATTTTCTTTTTAATCAAATAAATTTTTAAATTTAAAACTAAAACTTAAAATAAAAACTACAAAGAAAAAAACAAAACTCTTATAACGTAGGCTTATTTTGTCCAAAATGTTTTTTCTGCAAAATTTTTACAAATCAAAAAGAAACATCAAATTAAATCTAAAAATGCAAAACTACTAAGAATTTAATCTAAGTGTCTGTAGCTAAACCAAAAATAATTAAAAATTTGTAATTATACTAAAAAAACAAAAAATTAATTAAAGATAATTGTTATATGGATAAATAAATAATTTCCACATTTTTCTTTGTGATTTAAAAACTATTTGTTTATCATTTGAAAAATCAAACCAAAAAACTTACATTTAACGGATAAATTAATATTGCTAAGAAGAAAAGGCATTTTTTTATATGTTTTGTACTGATATTAAAATTAATAATAATTACTAAACCAAATCAAAGAAAACAAAACAAATTAAATTCGATGTTAATAATTTAATACAAAAACAAAAAAAAAAACAAAGAAAAATCTCATTTGTTTAACAAGGAAAATAAAAGTGCATAACTAGGTTTAAAACTACACAAAACAAAGACATATTGTATTTTATCTGTTAATAAATAATATTTAAGTAAAACTTAATATTTATTGTTAGTTATAAAAATTTTCAAAAAAAAATCTTCAATTGTATTTATATAAATTTAAATTTAACAGAAACATTACTTGTACAAATTAAAATCACAAAAACAGAAATGTATGTAAAACCAAAATGAAAATTAAAATTAACTTATTTGTAATAATTATTATTAATTGTTTTTAATCATTTTTTGCAGCAAAACAAAATAGAATACTTATATATATATATACATATATACATAAATAAAAAAAAAAACAAATACAAATTAAAAAGGAAAACAAAAATCAAAAGAATGATAATTATTATAAATAATTCTGTTAAAACATGATGTAAATTATTAATATAAATTTTAGTGAACGGCAAAAAAACAAAAATTGTAACAATAAATCTAACAAAGTAAAGAAAAAGAAATATTTAAAATAAAAATATAATACTATTATCATAAATGATCAAGAAAATGAAAATGAAAAAGGAAATTGTATTGAAATTGAATGGACTAAATTGATTAATAAATAAAATGCAAATGAATTTTGTTTAAAAATTTATTTTCACTGTTTTTTCTTACATACCTTTTATTTGGCTGGCTTGCCAGTTTTTAGAAGGGAAGGCTTTCACATCGTAACTGTCTTTTCAATGATTTTGAAGCCGCGCTTGATGATTTCCGAAATCATTTTGTCGTGGTTACCTGTAAACGATTTCTAAATTAAATCCGAGGTAGTAGTTTCCGATAGATGTCTATGAGTGTAGATAGAATGTTATGTAATTAACGGCGAGGAGGGCGGATAACATGAGAAATGCAACGCCGAACCGTCCGATGGAGAAGGCACTACACTACCACTTGACCAACGGGCACCACCAACGGAACTAGCCACTCTTAACATCCCAACATCTCATCCGTCGCCCAACTCCATATGTAACCACGTATCTCCATCTCCCTCCTCCACTGCCCCTATTTTCGATGCCCTGTTTCCCCCCACAGTTAAACTAATCCAGCAAACCAATGGAACTACAGAAAGTCGCTATGCACTCTCTAGGCTTAGAGAGAGAAAGATATATGAAAACATTCGTCTCTTTCTCGCCAATCTACATGACAAATCCGACTCGGTCTGCTACGAAGGGAAGACCAAAACCAGCGTCATGGTATCCATCCAGCAGGAAGCCCTCCCTAAAGACCCTATCAGCCTCAGGAACCTTTATGTTAGGTGCCACGAGATTTTTAGCACGTCCCCTCAGAAAGTAGCAGACGACCTTGCTGCATTCGGCCACTACGTTCACTCTAAACGAGTCTCACACCTACAGCGAAGCCGAGCCGACCACGATAAATTTTTTCGTCCATAACGTGCCTCCCTTGCCAGCACTTAAACCATCCCGCCTTACATCTCCACCCCACAACATCCCTCTTACATTTTACTACCAGAATGTAAGAGGTCTTCGCTCTAAAACCAATGCTGTCTTACGTCAATCGCTTTCTCTTCCCTTTGATATTTACGCCTTGACTGAAACCAATTTGATTCCCGACATAAAGAACCAGGAATTGTTCCCCACTACTTTTAAAGTTTTTCGCGACGACGATCCTACCCGCCCACATGATGATTCCCCCTGTCGAGGCGTCCTACTGGCGATCCACAACAGCCTTAACTCTTCTCCCATTACCATCTTTTCATCCTCTAAAGTCGACTTTGTCGCTATAAAAATATCACTCCCCTTCAAGTACCTTTACGTTTTATGTTGCTACGAGGGGCGTTCAATATATTCTCGGTATCGATATGAAGGAAAATGCGAATTCAATTTAAATTGTTTTTATTTTTCAACATGATCTCCCCTAACATCAATGCATTTGTTACATCTTGAGATAAGCTTTTTTAAACCCTCAAAATAATAAATTTCCTCTTTCTCTGCAAAATACCGACTTGAGTTCTTCATCATCCGAAAATCTTTTTCCACGAAGACATTTTTTCAAATCCGGAAACAGGAAATAATCACTAGGGGCAAGGTCTGGATTATAGGGTGGGTGTTGGATTTCTTCGAAACCACAATCTCGCGCAGCAGCCTTGGAAACTCGCGCCGTGTGAACAGGAGCGTTGTCATGAAGAAGCAACACACCCGCTGCGAGTTTACCCCGTCTTTTCTTTTTAATTTCCTCCCGCAAATTATGCAAAGTGGAAGCGTAGGATGTGGCGTTGACGGTTTCACCTTTTTTTTTGTACTCAATGAGCAAGAATCCCTTTGAGTCCCAAAAAACTGTGGCCATGAGCTTTCGGGCAGACGGAGTGACTTTGAACTTCTTCGGGGGGTCTGTTCCTTTTTTATGCCACTGCATGGACTCTTGTTTGCTTTCAGGGTCATAGTGGTGGACCCATGTTTCGTCCTCAGTAACAATTCGATCCATAACACCGTCCGCGTTCTCACTACACATCTCCAAAAGCTCTCTACAGCATGCGATTCTCACTTTTTATCTGAGGCGCTGTGAGCATTCGTGGCACCCACCTTGCACTGACCTTTGAAAGGTTAAGATGGTCATGAAGAATGGTGTGAATGGTACCAATTGAAAGCTTGGTGATCTCTGCCATCATTTTCACCTTTATTCGGGCATCCTCAAGAACAAGTTTTTCGACTTCTTTGATGCTTTCTCCCGTACAAGCAGTAGCCGGGGCGCCGGAGCGGGGGTCGTCCTCAATGCTCTCTCTGCCTCTCTTGAACTGACTTGACCACTTTTGCACAGTTGATAATGAAGGTGCGGAACCCTGGTAAACAGCCACCATCTCTTCATGAATAGTTTTTTGACTTTTTCCTTGCTTAGTGAGAAATTCAATTACAGCGCGATGCTCAATTTTCACCATCATCGCCTCAGTTGCCATTTTGATTCTGTTTAACTAGAGATAAAACGCGAATTAATAATCACATTTATATGAAATTTTACATGAATGCACTAAAATAATAGTATTACTTGATAAATAAGTCAATTTATATATGCAACCACAGCTTCACCCCGATACCGAGAATATCTTGAACGCCCCTCGTACATCCTGCCATCTCAACCTATCGAATCGTACCAACTTGTTGTCGATGCGATCGACCATTTAATTGACCTGTCTGACTCTGCGGCTACGATATCTTTATTTTCGGCGATTTTAATCTTCCTCAGCTACAGTGGACTCCATCAGACGATCAATCGTTCTTCATCGCTTCAAATGCCAACTCAGCTAAGGAATGTCTCTTCTTAGATCGCTTAACAGACTCAAGTCTATGCCAAGTCAGTGGTGTATCCAACTATATGGGCTGGTAATTGGACCTTATTTTCACAACAGATTCAATTAACTCCTCATTCTCACTTTGTCCCCTATCTCTCTCTCAACAATCGACAACTACCCCGCCTATGAAAAAATTAAAGTAGAAGGGGGGGTTCTACTTTAATTTTTTCATAACTCTTCTTTCCAGTCCACTCCCCCCACAACTCTCTCAGCCTACGACTTTCATAAAGCAAACTTTCACAAAATCAGTGACCATCTTAGCAAATCCCTCTTTAACTTTTACAACCTTAGTGTAAATGACGCCTTATCCATTTTTTAAAAAGAAATATTTAATTCTTTCAGCCTTTAAGTTCCGTTTTCCCGCCTTAAAACATCATCTACCAGTCCTCCCAGGTGTAATCGCAAGCTTCGTTCCTTACGAAATAAGAGAAACAAGTTATGGGCTGTTTCCCTGCGTACCAGATCCCTTTCCAACTATTCCAACTATCTTGGTGCTTATCTTCATTTCACCGAACTTTATAACTCCCTTTATCAGCGTTACTTTAATATTGTGCAAGTCAACCTTAGAAATGACCCTAAGTCCTTTTACCAATTTGTTAACTACAAAAGAAAGTCCGATGGTTACCCTCCTTCCCTCTCTTTCAACAACAAGTCATCAACCGATCTACTAACCATTTCCAACCTATTTGCCAGCTTCTTTAAACAATCCTTCACCAACGAATCCTTTGTACCAGATCCATCCTATTTTCGTTATCTACTGAACTTCTCCAATGGCCCACTTCTCTCTCACATCTTCGAGCCCTCTTATATCGAATATAAATTACACCAACTCAATGACGAATTTACACCCGGTCCAGATGGCCTCCCTGCCATATTTCTTAAAAAATGTTCTTCGTCTCTTTCCCTTGCCCTTTCTGATCTCTTTTGTCTATCCCTTTCACAAGGAGAATTTCCTCAGGTTTGGAAAACCTCCTTCATAACCCCGATCCACAAAAAAGTATCAAAGAACAAAATAACAAACTATCGTCCAATCGCTAAATTCTCCCATATACCCAAACTCCTCGAAAGTATTTTGTATGAAGCTCTAAGCTTCCAATGCAAATCACTTATTTCCCCTAGACAACATGGCTTCCAAAAGGGTAGGTCATCCACCACAAATCTCGTTGAATTCATATCTTTTGCCATCTCTGCCCTAGAGAACGGCAACGATGTAGTTGCAACCGATTTTAGCAAAGCCTTCGATAAAATCTCTCATCGATTGATACTCTTCAAATTGTCTGCCCTCGGCTTTGAACCCATACTGTTAAAATGGATATCCACTTACCTCGAAAACCGCTTTTACAGTGTTCGCTTTAGGTCAGCCTACTCGGCTCCATTTTTGGCCACCTCTGGAGTTCCTCAAGGCAGCCATCTCGGTCCCCTTCTTTTTATATTAACCATAAATGATCTCAACAGAATCATCAAACACTCGTCCGTCTCCCTTTACGCCGACGATACCAAATTTTTCAAAACTCCCCATGAATACCCATGACTCCCCACGACTCCCCGTGACCCTCATGACTCCCCATGACTCCCCATGAATCCCCATGATTCCCCATGACTCCCCATGACTCCCCATGACTCCCCATGACTCCCCATGACTCCCCATGACTCCTTCCTCCTTCAACAAGACCCTGATAGTTTTTCGAACTGGTGTCTCAAAAATTCTTTGGAACTTAATATCGCCAAATGCCAATCCATCAACTTTTCACATAAGCGGAAGCAATCTCTCCCCGACTCTACCTTCTCAACAACCAACCTATCTCCTCCCTTGAATCTCTTCGCGACCTCGGCATTTTGTGTGATAGGGAGCTCAACTTCCGTTTACATATGGATGGGATAATCCTTAAAGCCAACTCTGCACTAGGTTTTGTAAGACGATGGTCCAAAGAATTCACCAACCCATACGTGACCAGGTCCCTCTATATTACCTTTGTTCGCCCCCTCCTGGAGTACGCCAGTCAAGTATGGTCCCCCTATCATCGCGTTCATATCTCGAGAATCGAAAGCATCCAGCGCCGTTTTCTTCGATTTGCTCTTCGAGGTTTGCCCTGGGATAATCCTTTTACTCTGCCCCCCTATCAAAACCGTCTCAACCTTATTAACCTAAACACCCTTGAGAAACGCAGAGATCCAGCCGACTTTCTCTTCATTTATCGACTCCTTTCAGGTCACGTTGAATGCGCGTCCCTTCACAACTCAATTTTCCTCAACACTAACCCTCGTGATCTACGTACCTCTGGTCTCTTCTATCTCCGAAACCCACCACACCTTCTATGGCGCTAACGAACCAATCTCCCGTATACAACGAACAATTAATTCAAACCCTAGCGTCTTTGACTTCCACCGCACCACTTCCTACCTCAAATCCGTTCTCCTTCACCACTCTAACCAACCTTAGTTTTAAGTTTTAGTTTAAGTTTAATTTTAAGTTATAGCTTGTATTAAGCCGAATAAATGGGGGCGTTCGCCCCCACCAAAATTAAATTAAATTAATTCAGATTGTTTCATATCTTCTTAAAACGACAATGAACATAAGGTAAAGCGAAATAAACCGTCTTCAAAACCTACACTCATAGCTTGAAGGTCCTTGACGTCATCATTTTTTTTTTTTTTTTTTTTTTATAATCAGCAAGCGCTCAAGGGGTTTTTGTACCCTTAAAATGTTCGCACACAACGCGGGCGCAGGAAATTTAGAGAGGAAGAAAAGAAAGGTACCGATGTACATTGTTTTTAAATGTTTGCAAATTATAACGACCAGGAAACACAGAGGTCGACAGGGCATTCCATAAGCGAGTTGTACGGCTTAGGAAAGAATCACGATATTTAAGAGTACGTCCGAAAATGGGCTTGAGGGTATACTGTTGAGCATTCATAGCGAGACGGGTGTTACGGTTGAAAGTTTGAATGGGCGGAATGCTACTGGCGACTTCAATGGAGCACTGGTGGTGGAAATAGCGATAAAACAATGTGAGACAGGAGACATTACGTCGGTGTTCGAGGGTGTCAATTGATTGACTGATATTACAGGGTGAATAACTCTAACTCCAACTTTTTGAAATGCTATAATTTCTTTTTTTTGATAAATTTTATTGTGCCAAAGCAAAAATTGTTGGAAAATATATCAATTTTCAAATTGTATCAGTAGTTTTCAATATGTCCACTTTTGGCGCGAATAATGGCCTTCAGACGGCCGAAGAAAGCATCGCACGCTGCACGCAAATGGCTCTGCGGTGTTTTGGCCCATTCCCGGCGAAGTGCTTGTTTGAGGTGGTCCAAACTTTGGTATTTTTTAGTGCCAACCTTCGCCTTCAAAATACCCCAGACAGAGAAATCCAACGGATTTGCATCCGGAGAATTTGCAATCCATTGTGTCGAAGAAATGAAGTGTGGAACATTGTTTTTTAACCAATCTTGGTTGACGCGCACTTTGTGAGACGGTGCCGAGTCTTGTTGAAATGTCCACGGTCTCCGACCGAAATGATTGTTTGCCCAAGGCTTCAATACTGCCTCTAAGGCAGTTTCACCGTATACGATCGCGTTAATTTTGACGCCACGGTCCAAAAATACGAGCGGAGAGCGACCATCGGCGGTTATGGCGGCCCAAACCATCACCATCGGTGCTGCCTGGTTTCTGGTGGCCGTCCGAAGGTGTAAATTTGCGAAGGACCCCTCTGACAAGTAAACTCGGTCATTTTGTTTGTTGACATATTGCTCGATAACAAATGGCGACTCATCGGAAAAAACCAAATTCGGCACTCACCACTTTCGTGCAAGCGTAGCAACTCCTTCGCTCTTTCGACTCTAACTTTTTTCTGTTGCGGTGTAAGATCGTGTGCTTGTTGGAACTTCAATGGCTTAAGCCCAAGCTCATTTTTCAGTATGTATTGCATCCGTTCCTACGATCCATTTTTCTTCCACTTTGACGCGGATTTCGCTCAATTCGAGCCTTCACTTTCCGAATCATTTCAGCCGATGTCGCTGTCAGTATCACGGTAGCGAACAATGGCTCGAGACACAAATGATTTATTCACGTTGAGGGGCTGGAGGGCTCTAACGATAGCTACTTGTGGTTTTCCAGCCAAATATAAAGCAATTACACTATCACGTTTGAATTCCATCGCTGATAACAATTTTTCAACGCAACTGAGACGCAAATGGTTTCAAAGGCTTTTAAATAATAAAATTATCTGTCATGTGTCAAAATTTTAGCTCACTGTCAAGAACGGTTTGGAAATTATAGCAGTCTGAAGTTGGTTGCAGTTCGAGTCATTCAGGGTGTAGGATCATACAGATCAAGGCAAAAAGTATACAGGGTGAGTTTTTTTAACTTGAGACATCCAAATTACTCGAAAAATACGATATCGCGAAAAATGTTTCAGACAAAAGTCGCAAGGTTCTGATGGGGACATAAGATGGTGACCACGAGTTTGACCTTGAGCCCCATTTTCAAGGTCAAACAAAAGTCACTTTTGATTTTTCAAATGCTAATTCCTGATTTTCATTGCTCAGTCGTATTCCTCAATGGGGCACACGATTTTGTCTCAAAGGTCTTATTCATTCAGTGCTAGATACCACTGCCTAAAACATTAATCGGTTTCCAACGTTGTTAGGGTGTTAGAAGGTCGAGATTTGTTTTGAGGAAGTCATTATTGCCTCGAGTGAAGTTAAAACTCAAAGAAATTTCAGATAGAGACAAATTGTCCTAAACTTATCTGAGAGTGTATGATGTGCACTCTGCCCTTTTTTTCTACTTGAACGGAACTGTACTTCATTTAGAAGTTCGATATTTGTTTTGAGGAACTGATTATTATTAGTAACGTTTTCCAGATTAATAATGCAGGCTATTTCAATTCAAGAGAAAATTAATTATGGAGAAAGTGGAAGGAACATCGATGGTGCTGTTGCTCTTTACGCCCAACGTTACCCAGACCAGATACGATCGCGCGCTTCCTTTTATCGGGTCATCCAACAATTCACTGGTGAAGGAAGTATGCAACCAAAGAAAAGGAATCGGTCAGATAGGGTGGCTGTTGAGGACAATGAAATAGCAGTGTTAGCTGCCGTTGCACACGATCCTCACATTAGCACTCGCCAAATAAGTCGTGAATCCGGAATTTCTCAAACGACTGTCTGTAAGGTATTACATCGGCATAAATACCGTCCTTATCATGTTTCAATGCATCAAGAACTTTCTAGTGAGGATTTTCGCAACCGGGTTTCCTTTTGTCAATGGGCACTTCAGCAAATTGAACGAGGCCCCCTTTTCTTCGCCAAGATGTTATTCTCTGATGAGTCGCTTTCACCAATCACGGTACGGTCAATCGACATAATATGCATTACTGGGCTACCGAAAACCCTTTTTGGTTACAAGTTGAACGCCACCACCCTTGGAATGTTAATGTTTGGGCGGGAATTATTAGGGATAAATTAATCCATATTTTATTGAAGGCAACTTGAATGGCGAAAAGTATGCAAACTTCTTGCGGGACCATCTTCCAGTATTACTAGAAGAACTTCCATTGGAGTTGCGACAAACAATGTGATTTCAACATGATGGTTGTCCAACCCATTATTCCCAAGTAGCCCGGGGTGTATTAAACAATGTTTACCATCAACGATGGATCGGACGAGGTGGTCCGAGGCAATGGCCTGCTAGGTCACCTGATCTTACGTCACTTGATTTCTTTTTGTGGGGCTACTTAAAAAGTGAGGTTTACAGAAAAAAGCCAACAACACGTGAGGTCATGAAAAGACGAATAACTGAAGCTCGTCGAAAGATTACGCCAAAAATACTTCTCAGTTCTGTTGGTTCATTTAGAACGCGGATAGACAAGTGTATTGAAGTGAATGGTCACATTTTCGAGCATTTGTTGAAATAGTCTCGGGAAATAAACGTCGAAATGGGAGGAATCACCCCGAAGGAAACAAAATACTGCTACGTCCACATCGTTGTTTCTGGGCTTTGCTAAACGCAGTATGTAAAAACAAATGACAAGCCTACGAGCAATACGACTGAGCAATGAAAATCAGGAATTATCATTTGAAAAATCAAAAGTGACCTTTGTTTGACCTTGAAAATGGGTCTCAAGGCCAAACTCGTGGTCACCATCTTATGTCCCCTTCAGAACCTTGTGACTTTTGTCTGAAACATTTTTCGCGATATAGCGTATTTTTCGAGTAATTTGGATGTCTCAAATCACTTAGTACCGAGAGTATATTTCCAGCTATTCAGCTATACTGCAAAAAGTTATAGATAACCTTCTACCAACTTTGAAGAGAAGGTTCACTGCTTGCCTTGCATTGGCCTACATACCTTTGAAACCTTTGGCCAACAGCGAAAGTAGATTTTGGCAAGCCAAAGTCTGGTCTTCAAGGAGGGTTCTAAGAAATTACACAGCTGTGATAAGACCTATGCGCCAGTTGTTTGGTGGAATAAGGTTTCATGTAAATATGTCACTGCTGCTTTTTCCAGACTCCAAAGAACGGGGAGTCTCGGCTGCTCAGAATCTTTCCTTAGCACGTTCGACGTATATGTAGACTGCATCCACAAGGCCAACTTCCATTTAAAAAGAAGTGGGCTTTGGTACAAACTGCACTGGAGTTTCGTAGACTTTGAGTGTCTATTGCCATTTGACTCCGAACTCCTGGACATGCTGTCACAATGACATTGGAACTCTGCTACAGGAATACGAAATCGACTTTTCCTGCGCTAAGAACAGGCCTGTTTGAGTCAAGAACGGAATATAGACGGATTTTCACCGATGACTCCAAAACTGATCTAGGATGTGCAGGCGGCGACTTTGTGGAGGATAATAAGATTAGACTGTGCTACTTGTTAATCATTAATTATTCCTCATGGCATTGAATTATACTCTGCTCTTCAAGTGGAGGAGATGAGTATTCGAGTCTACAGAACCACCCAAGCTGCTCTTAAATCCTTACTAGTGCGAGAATGTCGGGCTTCTTTGTGAAGAATACTGCGGATAACACTTGTTTATCATTGAGGAAAACCTTGAACTGCCGCTTCGCTTGCAGCTCATGGTGATTGGAACGGCATTCTATAGGGACAATTGGCAATTTATTTGGACCGTCTTGTGCAGACGAGGTATATTAAAGCTATAATTAGAGCTACCTACGTTGCAAATCACGCAAATTCGACATCAATCATGGATGTGAAAAAGGACGAACTCTCTCTATTTGTTGTAAACATTGAACTTCGTGTCGCTCTTCGTACACTGGGAAGAATCAAAGAGGTCCGAAACATTTTACAGATGCGGGAAACGAAATTGGCTTCATAAATGTTGAATTTTCAGTAGAGAAAACGAGCAATTTGAAATCTAATCTGACCTTTAACCATCATCAGCTCTACAAGATAATAGCCAAATGGAAATCCTTCTTATAAAAAGCAAGTAGTAGCAAGTCGCATTATCATGTGACTACTTTAATGTAGTGCTGGAACGAATAGTGCATAGAACAGATGCTCTACAATGGCTCTCAGGGAAGAGTCTTGAAAGGTTTTATGGTAGTTGAATAATATGCGAATCGACTTGGCCCCAATGAAAATCCAGACAAAACTGAGGCAAAAAATACTGCAATGTCCCAAAGGCAGTAAACAAATTTGGTCGTTCGTCGAAACATTAGAAATTCTTTCTCTCTCTATTCCCTTTTCCAAAAAACTTAACACATGCTGAGGCATTATAAGTGTATTCATACCCACTTGAGTGTTAAGTTCTTTAAAAAAAAAAAAAAAAATCTGCCTCAATGTCATCCCAACACTCATTTACAATGACATTCCAGCTGTCAGCTCTTTGCACAAGGCCAATCTGTTTGCCGCACACTTTGCGGCTAGCTCAACACTACCAGATTGTGCTTTGTCCCCACCTACACTTGAGTGCATCGAATTTTCAGTGGGACGAATCCACTTTCGCACTCGTGTAGTAGTAAGAGTACTCAAAGATCTTAATATACATAAATCCGCTGGTCCAGATGGCATATCTCCCGTCCTTCTGAAGAGGTTTTCTTCCTCGCTGGCAAGACCACTGTGTAAGCCTTTTCATCAATCCTACTCTTTAGGACTCTTTCCGAGCAGATGGAAAACAGCATTTTTCCAGCCCGTCACTAAAAAAGGCGAATCTTCTTCCCTCTCCTCCTACTGACCCATTGCACTTATGTCCCTTCTTACCAAGGTCATGAAAACGCTGATAAACCATGAGCTCATGAAATATCTCGAAACATGAAAACTTCTCAATGACCGGCAATATAGTTTTCGTAGCAACAGGTCCGCAGGTGATTTGATGGCATGTCTCACCGAAAAGTGGAACCAAAGCGTACATCAATCTGGCGATTCATGGTCCGTTCTCTGATAAAGCTGTTCGTTAGAGATACGGCTTGGCTAGAATATCTTTAAGATGTAGCGTAGGCACCTATTGACAAACGTTTGCAGCTTCCTCGTGATAGTGGTGGTCACCCTCCAGGTACCACATCCATATAGTAGCACGGATTCAACGTTGGAACGGTGCTTGGTGTTTAAGCTATGCAATTGCATTACTACGCCAAACTGTGGATAGCATCCCAAACGCAGATTTTGCTTTGCCTATGTGGTTGGCTATATCCAGTTCAGTTCCGCCATCGGTTGAGACAATACTCCCAAGGTATTGGAAGCTCGCTACTCTCTCAACCGTCTGTCCAGCAATACATATATGAGTTGAGGAGTTTGGTCTTAGGCTGATCATTTTTGTTTTTGCCGAGTTAATTTTCAGCCCTGTCCACATTTGCTGTCATTTGGTGAAGGTCCATTATTCTGTGAGACAGAAGGGAGGTATGCCGGCGTAGTCAAAGTGTTTGAGTTCAGGTGTAAGAGTCCATCGAATTCCTAGATTTCCTGTTAACAAGGCCGCATTCAGCACGTCGCTAATCACCAATATAAACAGTATTAGTGAAAGTATGCAGCCTTGCTTAAGCCCGCTTTGGACTTCGAATTCCGCAGACAGTCTTCATCTGTGTAAGACGTGACATGTGGACCCATCATATGTAAGCTTGATAATTGCTATTAATTTATCAGAAATGCCAAATGATTGACACTATCAAACGCCTTTTCAAAATCGATGAACAGCAGATGAAGTGGTGATCGGTACTCAACACACTGCTCGATGATGATCCGCAAGGTGTTGATGTGGTCGAGACAGGAGGATCCAAAGCGGAAACCTGCTTGTTCGGCGTCGAGTGTGTCTTCGAGGTGTTCTTTGATTCGCTCCAGGATGGTTTTAGCTATTGTCTTGGCCACAGCAGGCAGCACGCAGATACCTCTCAAGTTTTCGTACTGCATTAGATTGCCCTTTTTAGGGAGCTTGACGATCATTCCCTTCTTCCACTTGTCCGGACAACTCTCGGCTTCAAATGTTCTCCCGACAAATAGGAACAGTAGGCGTAGCTAGAAACAGCTCCGCAGGTATGCCGTCAAGTTCTACCGCCTTATTGGTTTTCAGTGCTTTGATCGCGGCAATAATCTCTTCCTTACTGGGGGTTGTCGTGCCAATTCGGGGATTTCTTTCTACGGACATTTAAGTCTGACTTGGGTGCATATTGCTGACGAATACTCGGTTTAGAACTGAAGCAAAATGCTCCTTCCATCTCTTCAGTTGATCTTCCTTTCACTGGGTGTTAAGTAGAGCTTCGGCCACCTATAAGGTCTTTGGTGATTTTGTAAACGGTTCTGTTGTCGCACCTCGCTGCTGCTTCTTCTGCTTGCGTGGCCAGCGCATTGATGTAATTGCCCTTGTCACTTCTCACACTACGCTGCACTCCTCTCATCATCATGCAATATAGAGACTCTAGCTCGATACTCCCTACTGCTGGAGCTACTGCAATTCGAGCTCTTGGTTGTTTTCGTTCGTTGATCCTTCTCCAGGTATCCTCGGAAAGCCAGGCCCTATGGCTTTCCTGCGATCGAACGGCAATCCTTTCTACACCTGATGTGAAAACAGTTTTCACAGCACACCAATGGTCTTTGATGGTGGCGGGTAGTGAGCTGCTGATTGTTTCCACTCCTCGTGAGAGATGGTCTCACGGCGCACTGTGGGAACTCTCAGTCGGTCTACGTTGAACCTAGGTACTCTTGTGTCGTTAGATCTTTGAAAGGCAGCAGTGCGTAATTGGACAGTAGCCATCATAGGATGGTGATTTCTTACCAATCCCATGTCCGCTCCTCGTCTGTTTCGGACGTCTAGAAGACTACTTCTAAAACGTCGACTGATGGCAAAATGGTCGATTTGGTTGGAGGTTGCTTGCCTGTCAGTTGACACCCAACTGATTTTATGGCAGGCCTTGTGCTCAAACATGGTGCCACCTATGACAAGACGATTTGCATTGCAAAAGTCAACAAATCTTTCGCGGTTGTCATTGCGGTTGCCTAATCCATGCCGCCCCATAACATGTTTGAGCCTTTCGTTGTCGCTGCCTACCTTGGCATTAAGGTCCCACATCACAATGACAAAGTCACCGTTAGGTGTTGCATTATAAATAGCTCCCAGCTGGTTGTAGAAGGTCTCCTTTTCTTCCTCAGACGAACCATCCGTGGGGGCGTAACACTGTATAATGATGACGGGACGTACTCTCGTCCGGAATCTGGCTGTTAGAATCCTATTACCGTGCGGCTGTAACGAAATTAGGCCTCTGCGTGCTATAGGTGTTAAAAGCAGTCCAACTCCATATCCACGGGGGCTTCCGGTTGGTTTTCCGGAGTAGAGTAATACAGTATTCCGCGTTGGGTATTGGTACTCACTCGCATCTAACCATCTTATCTCGATTACTCCCAATATGTCCATCTTATATCGCATAAACTCATACTTTAATTGAAGGAATCTGGCGTTCTGAGGTCCTTCACTCTGAGAGTCGAGGAGCGTCTTCATATTCCAGAAAACAATCTTAGTCGGGGTACGATAGCCAAGGGTCGTCAACGTGTTATCAGTCCTTATCCGAAGCAATAAGTTGGTTTCCGTAACGGGCTGGTTTCGGTAACGCAGATTGCGGAACTATCAACAGAGTGGAATTTAATGCTACCAAAACTCAATGCTGTTTGCTGTCGTTAAAGGGAAATTTAAACACCCAGCCATTGTCCATGAATGGCACTTGCATCGTCGAAACCGAAAAACTTTCTCTTTTTCGGTATGTGTGCCAGTGACAACTTACGTTGGAATGACCACATATTCGATGTCGTCAAAAATGATGCGAACTGTCTAGGTTTCGTCAAGAGATGTAAGAAATATTTTACCCCCTCTGATCTGGCATTCATCCGCCCAAAATTGGAGTACAATGCCCACATCTGGTCAGATGCTCCTAAAACATCTCTACACCTGCTAGACATGACTCAAAACCGTGCGATAAAACTCATAGATGACACTAATATCAGTCAATCAATTGAGACCCTCGAGCACCGACGTAATTTCTCCTCCCCCAATTTGTTTTATCGCTATTTCCACCACCAGTGCTCCATTGAAATCGCCAGTAGCATTCCGCCCATTCAAACTTTCAACCGTAACACCCGCCTCGCTATGAATGCTCATCATTTTCGAACGTACTCTGGAATATCGTTATTCTTTCCTAAGCTTATGGAATGCCCTGTCGATCTCTGTGTTTCCTGGTCGTTATAATTTACAAACATTTAAAAACAATGTACATCGGTACCTGTCTTTTCTCCCTCCCTAAATTTCCTTCGCCCGCGCTGTGTGCGAACAGTTTAAGGGTACACCAACCCCTGGAACGCGCGCTCATTGGAATAAAAAATACAAAACCAAGTATCACACATTTTGTAAAAAGATATTACAAAACGTCACAACATTAACTTCGGTAGTTAAGGTGCTTATCTACATCTGGGTAAGCAAAAACTCTACGAATCACATTTCATAGTGGGGATTCGACAACGAATTACCCTAGGAAACCAGTGCTACTTCGGTTTAACAAAACAAATGATTCAAAGCTCCTTACCCAAAAGACGAAATGCATTCTCTACAAAACACTTATTCTGACAGTTCTACAATCTAGTGATAACGCCTGAGCGACAAATAGAAAAGCAAAGCATGTTTTGAACATTTTCGAGGGTCTCCATTTATTTGGTAACTACGGACAACAATATTCCAGCCAGGATGTTCTTCAAATCCAAGCCTCAAAGTTTAAGACACCAAGAGCGAACACCTGTTTTAAGGATCAAGCGATTGCGAATGTAAGAGCGCATGGTTTACAGAACTTGACCAAGCGTAACCAAGATTGAAAAGGATGGAAACCTGCTATGTCTTAGGCAGATAGTTTTCAGTCGGCGAGACCCCGTCAAATCATTTTTTCTGTTTCGGAACAGAACATTCAGATAAATAACTGATCCATTGTGTTCCTCGTACGAACCTTTTTATGAAACTTTTCAGAGATAAATTGTCTACAGTATCAACACCAACCACATCAGAGCCAAGAACATGTGATGCGAGCGTTGGCCGGACATGCAGAAATATAGAGTGGTTTCGTCATCATTTTCACAGCAAATATCGTAAAATATTATGTCACTTATGTCCACCAAAGTTGGGGCTTAGGAAAAGCGCATAGCGACACCATGAAAGTCACTGACCTCTTAGAGACATCGGAAAGCACTCATTTGGTCTGTCGACAACCTGAAGAATTATGCTCATATGAAACCCAAATGTCAACAGAAGTCCTAACCGATTTTTTTAAAACTTAACACTCAACAGGGTATGCCTACTCTTAAAATTTCGTAGCACGTGTTAACTTTGAATGGGGAGACTAAATTACAAGTGTAATTGGACTTATTGCTGTCTGTATTCTAGGCTCATTTCGCAAGATTTTAGTTGCATGAAAAAAAGAGCGTCTTTGCCACCCAAAAGCAATGTTACTTCCCCGGATGTACATGCTTACTTTTGAGCAAGATGAAGGCATCAAGGGAATTTATGAAACTATAGATATACTAGGAACGGAAGTGCAAATTCATCCTTTGCATAAATCAAAGCTAAGTAGTTCCTCAACGTAAGAACTCTCAAAAGTATTGTCGCACTCACAAATACTACAGAGTCTTCCAATATTGACTTCCGAATTTTGACAGTTGATAGCGGCCATATTGTTGAAGCTACATCTGTCAAATCGGCTGTCATTTTTTCAGTCTGTTTTGCCAAATCATCATGGTCGCCATAATCGCCTTACCGAGAGGACTACTCGTATTCGGATTACTCGCAGTGTGGTGGATAAATTTGAGTCCACTGGTTCAGTAAAGGATAAACCAACACCCGTACGTCAACGAAACGCAAGATCTGCCGAAAACATCGCCGCTCTACGTGAGAGTGTGCAATAGAATCCGAGGCAGTCAATTTCGCGTCGCTCACAAGAACTCGGCCTTTCGCAAACCACAACTTGGCGAATTTCGCATTGTGACTTGAGCCAGCACCCGTACAAAATTCAACTGACCCAGGAGCTGAAGGTAGACGACTATAGAAAACGATGTGTGTTCGCTGAATGAGCTCTGAAGCAGTTGGAAACTGACCCTAATTTTCATCGAAAAATCATCTTAAGCAATGAGGTCCATTGCTAGTTGAATAAGTGCGTCAACAAACAAAATTGTCGAATTTGGGACGATACCAATCCACATGAGATTTCAGAGCGTCCAATGCATCTCGAAAGAGTCACTTTTTAGTGTGGATTTTGGGCTGACGGTGTCATCGGACCATATTTCTTTGAGAACGACGTTGGCCAGGCAATCACCGTCAACGGCGAGCGCTATAGGTCGATGATTACCAAGTTATTTTGACCCGAATTAGATGATATGGACACCAACTACATGTGCTTTCAATAGGATGGCGCTACGTGCCACACAGCTTACACCATATTGGAAATTCTGCACGAGCGATTCGAGGGCATGGTCATCTTACGAGGAGGTGATGTGATCATGCGATTTGACCCGGTTAGACTTTTTCTTGTGGGGTTTTCTGAAGTCGCAGGTCTATGTGAATAAACCACAAACAACAGCGGCCCTCAAAGCCAACTAACCCATCCCATCGGTCAAATTCAGCCTGATTCAGAGTCATGGAAAATTGGACATTTGAACGATGTTATATTCCATTCATAATGACATCGATAGGCCTTAATGAAAGACCCTTTATAATCAAGGTGTCGTTCTTGTCCTGGACTTCGTTTTATTTTTATATTTAAGGCGAAGGTAAGAGATTTGTGGTCAATGAAAATACAGACGCTTTGCCTTCTATAAAACTTTGAAAGGATTGTATGGCAAATATTATCTAGCAAGTTCAAACAGGTCTTGTGGGCACCTGACCGGATGTACTACAATTTAGGCGGACAAATGCCTTATACATATAGAGCATTGTATTTTGGAAACTTTAAATTCCACTCTGTTGATAGTTCCCAAATTGATTATGCTGTTAATATCAGAATTTAATGAGCTCAGCAAACGTTGCTGTTCCCGTTCTACAGCCGAAGAGCACGGACGTGAGTCAGGGAACGAATATGAAAGGCAGAGAGTACTGTCGACAGCAAAGGAATATATTGGATTAGAAGTAGCAGAAAAGATGTCATTAATAAAAATTAAAAAGAATCTCGGAGACAGAACGGAGCCTTGAGGCACACCAGCATTTATTTTGTGGACATCAGCCTTGAAACCGTCCAGGGCAACTTGAATTAAACGTTTTGAAAGGTAGTTTGTAATCCATGGAAGGTAATAATTCATCGATCCCAAGTGCACGCATTTTCGACAAAAGAACCTGATGCGAAGCTGTGTCAAATGTCTTAGAAATATCAAGTGCAACTATTTTACTTTCGCCAGATTGATGTACGCTTTTGTTCCACTCTTCGATGAGACATATCCTTAAATCACAAGTGGATCTGTTTCTACGAAAACCGTATTACCGGTCATTGAGAAGTTTTCGTGTTTCAAGATATTTTATGAGCTGGTAAGAAACGCTATCAGCGTTTTCATGACCTTGGTAAGAAGGGACGTAAGTGCAATGGGTCTGTAGGAGGAGAGAGAAGAAGGAGAGACAAACGCAGGATTGATGAAGAAGCTTACGCAGTGGTTTTGCCATCGTGGAAAGGTATTCTTCAGTAGAAGGGGAGATATACCATCTGGACCAGCGGATTTGTGAATGTTAAGATCTTTAAATACTCTCGCTACTATACGCGTGCTAAAGTGAATTCGTCACATAGAAGATTCGACTCACTCAAGTGTTGGCGGAGACAAAGCACAATGTGAAAGTGTCGAACTGGTCATAAAGTACGCAGGAAACCGTTTGGCCCTGTCGATAGAGCTGACAGCTGGAACGTCATTGTAAATGAGCGTTGGAATGGAGGATGAGGCAGAATTTCTAATGTTTTTGACGAATGACCAAAAATTATTAATACCTTTGGGACATTGCAGTATTTTTTGCCTTAGGCTTTGGTCGTATTGGAATTTCACACGCTTGCTTGTTGCAGTTATTTCTGGCTCGTAACTTTTTTCGGTTTTCCTCTGTCGGATTGGTCTTGTAGGACTGAAAAAACAATTCTCTAACTCTTTAGAGCTCGAACAGTACCACGCCCTTTCTTTTGGCTTGATAATATTCATTCGATGAGCGATAACGGATCTTATTTCAAAAAGAGTAGTGTCTGTGATCATATCAGCAGGATTTCTGAGAAAACATAATGACCAGCTAGTATTCCTACAGGAGCTGTTACGTCTGCTCCAATTGGCTTTCTTCTATTGCCATACGGTTCATTTAATAATTTTTTCTCTAACTGTGTGGTCAGTATACGAGAAATTATCTGATATGACACAGTGGTTAGTGGAGTCTTGACGGGCTACGGTAGTAGAACCTCTCTGCCTCATGCTTGGCACTTATTTCTCAAGTAACCTGATCAAAACCAGCCCCCAAACCAACTTTGCAAGTAAACTAGGATACGCAACCGGTATCTGTCGTCGGTTGTACGGACACGGATGATGCTGTTGATGGGTTGAAGTCGCCTGGAACCGATCGCATGTATTTGTCTTAACAGCAACTCCGGTACTATATATCATGCCTACTCGCGAACCTCTGCCCAGTTTCCACTGCTGTTTTTAAGTGGCGGAATGTATGCCATTGGTCTTTTCACTTTTTCTCTGAGTATTCTGTAGGTACTAGCATCGTTCGTCAGATTTGTAAGGTATCCTCCACTGACGCATTTTTCAATTCTTTGATCTTTTCTCTGAGCTTATTGTTTAAAGTCGTAAGTCTTGTTTCATCACTTAACGCTCTCGACAATTGCCAGCGTTTAGGAGCTCTCCTCTTTTCAGGTGAAATGTCGCATATTTCTTTGGGATACACGTTCCTTTTAACTATTTGATTCAGGCGTTGCAGTCCAAGCAGCCTTTTGTATGTCTAGGATGAAAGTCTGTATTTCATTTTCTAATTGCTCTATTGTATCGATTGTTGTGGATTTCTATGCATTCCTCTTGCAAATATCTGAAATATATTCTGTCAGGTAGCTTGTTTACTAGGCATGGGTTGCGTTCCCAAGTGTAAGCAGACTGTGGTCTGATTCAAGATCTAGTCCTTCCTGCACTTAGGTAGTATTTGAGAAGATATTTTCAGTTATAAAGAAGTCGGCAACGTCCGGGATTTTGTTCGTATCTGTGAGAGAGTAAGTAGAATTTCCCATTAAATGATAATTAGCATTGCTTCCTTTTATAGATTCAAGGAGTTCTCTTCCTCTTCTATTTGTTAATCTTGATCCCCAAAGTTTGTTCTTTGCTTTAAAATCTCCGCCTATTATGAAGTTATTTCCCAATTTACGTAAGAGGCTTTTAAAATCGTCTTGTTTCAGCCTGTAGCTAGGATAACAATATGCCGCAGCTACTGTTACCTGGCGGCTGCTTGTTTTTATGTTTACGGATTTGGCTTGTATTTCACACCATTTTTAATTATCACATAATTGCAGCCCACCTCTTGCTGTGTTGGGGGGGTGTGGGGTATGGTATAACTTAAATTCGCGCAGTTTATACACATTTTGTTGCAATTTTGAAATGCGTTGCAGAGCTAAGATATCCTCCCTGACATTGCTGGAAGGCTTAGGGTTTCCGCCTGGTTTGACAACGTTGCTCGAAGTAACCTGTGCACATGTTTTCTTTGAACCGGTTTTGGTACATTTTCTTTAGCTTCATCCATTTTTTTATTCTGTTGGGTCCTCGATTTTGGTCCTAAGTCTGGTTTGTTTAGGTTTCCTCTGACTTTAAGCGCATCTTTTTGAGCAGGCTTTTACATTTTCTTTTGATTGTTATCTTTTACTATGCAGCCTCTATAGGACATTTTTGGGTTATTTTTTTAGCCTAATGCTGCCTTTTGTATGGTGGTCTCCTACATATCTAATTCAGTTTGGGTTAGAGTTGTAAAGAGGCTTTCATTAACCGCTTCCTATCTTTAAATTTAAATAAAACAAAGCGTGTCATCGAAATTTATTATTCATTTGAAAGTCCTATCAATGCCATTATGTCCATCATCAATGCCATCGTCCAAATTTTCGCCGCGGCTTCTCTGGGTGGCGCATATCCGAAATGTCCAATTTTCCATGACTCTTGCGCATAAATCAGGCTAGCGCATATGTTGGGTTTGAGGGCCGCTGTGGTTTGTGGCTTATTCGCATAGACCTGCGACTTCAGAAAATCCCACAAGAAAAAGTCTAACGGGGTGAAATCGCACGATCTGGGTGGCCAGTTCACATCACCTCCTCGTGAGATGACCATGCCCTCGAATCGCTTGAGCAGAATTTCCAATGTGGCGTGAGCAGTGTGTCATGTATCGCCGTCCGGGTGAAACCACATGTCGTTGGTGTCCATATCATCCAATTCAGGCCAAAACAAGTTGGTAATCATGGCCTGGCCAACGTCGTTCTCAAAGAAGTATGGACCGATGACGCCGCCAGCCTAAAATTCACACCAAACAGTGACATTTCCGGGATGCATTGGACACTCTTGGATGTCATGTGGATTGGTATCGTCCCAAATTGGACAATTTTGTTTGTTGACGTACCTATTCATCCAGAAATAGGCCTCATCGCTGAAGATGATTTTTCGATGAAAATTAGGGTCAGGTTCCAGCTGCTCCAGAGCGCATTCAACGAACACACGTCGTTGTCTATGGTCGTTTACCTTTAGCTCCTGGGTCACTTGAATTTTGTACGGGTTCAGGCCCAAGTCACAACGTTGTGGTCCACGAAAGGCCGAGTTCTTGTGAGCGACGTAAGTTTTTGTGAACAATTTTTTCTTAGCCTTAAGTATAGAAAATAATTATTCCTAAGTAAAATGTAAATATAGTCGAAAGACATAGATATAAGAATTTAGAGTAGCTTAGAGTGCCTGTGTGGGGCCAATAAGTTAATATAAGATTGTTAAGTAATTTTAAGCTAGCATTTAAGCATTTTTTGTTAGTATGTAAGGGTTAATGATTAAGATAATAAAATGCATTTAAAACTAAAAAAACTAACTCTTGTGAGCGACGTGAAATCGACTGCCTCGGATTCTCTTGCACACACTCACGAACAGCGGCGATGTTTTCGGCAGGTCTTGCGTTTCGTCGAAGTACGGATGTTGGTTACTGAACCAGTGGACCACACTGCGAATAGTCCTCTCAGTAGGACGATTATGGCGACCGTAAATTGCACTGAACGCTGCCCTAACAGAATACCTATTTTGATAAAACAATTTTATCATTTGCACGCGCTATAGAACGCTATGTCCGTCTATGGTGATTTGGCAAAACAGACTGACAGACAGCCAATTTGACAGATGTAGCTTCAACAATATGACCTCTATCAACCGTCAAATTTCGGAAGTCCCTATTATATATCCCAATTGTATATCCCAATTTACGAGCGATATAAAATACGTCGAAGGTTCGTTGAATATAGTCGCAGATACATCGACTCTTTGCAATTAACATTGCCGGGTATCAAGTTGTTGGTTTCACCATCAATTAAAAACATCTATTAGGGTATCGGGAAGCTGGAACTGGAACTTCCTTTAATCCTTTTAGATATGTCCTAAGGAAAATTTAAAACACGAGCTCCTACACGGAGAAAACATTAAAGTGTACTTTGACTACACCTTTTCAACGAGCCGGAGGTTTTACTTTTGTAAGCCAATTAAAAGATTTCTTTAAAAACATCTCGAACACAAAAGAATCTAAATTACCAGTCCACTTGCTTCAGAACTCAAACACTTACGACTACGTCTTAATCAGGATCGATTGCGTTAGGAAAGGCTTCAAATATCCTTACGAAGGTCCTTTTAAAGTTTATACAATTGTTTTAAAATCGGAAAAACCGTATTCGGTGGCAATTAACAGAATGAAGTCAGTAAACAATGACAAACTGTCAAAAGTCAATTCAATCCGTTCGGTGCTATTCAAACTGGTTCGCTGCTCTGGAAAGGAGGTTATGTAGAGGTTTACACATAGATGTCGCGACTATTAATCTGTAATAGATGACAAAAATGTAATAGATTAAGGAAAGAGGTAAGGGAAAAGGTATTATAAGTGTTGGTCCACCAATGGTCCAATTCGTAATTTAATTGTGGATAGACGCAAACGCTAAATGTTTTAAGTTTAAAAATAAAATTGTGTTGAATTGTTGTAAAAATCGTTGTTTTCGTTTTAGTTGACGAACAAACAACAATATCCTCTTCTACCCCAGCTCTTGGGATCAGAACCAAAGACTATTTAAGCCAGAGCTGTGGTGTCCATTCGTTCAATATGTTTCAACCATCTCAGACTAGGCTGATGTCACTAAACAGCCCGTGCAGCTCGTGGTGGAATCTCCTCCTCCATTCCCTGTCATCCGTCAACCGCTTTCGACAAGGCCCAAGTCTCTGCGCTATAGATCTGGACTGGGATGACAAGGGTCTTGTGTAAAGTCAGTTTGGTCTAGTGAAAAAGGACTCTTTTACTCTACTCTAAGTCTGCATCTGATTTCCGCACTGATGTAGCTGCTGCTTATAATTCCAGAGCCAAGGTAGATGAAGTCCTTAAGAGCCTCTAGATTTGAATTGGTGTTCGTCCAATCATATCAATGTCATCCGAGTACACAAGTAGGTGATTGTGCGCGGTCGTCCTACTTTTGTTGGCCAGTATGTTTTACACTATTCTTTCTAGTGCCCTTGAATTGAAAATGAGATGAAAATGGCCTGGCAGTCCTTCTACTATCGGTTCAAATTAAAATCAGATCCTCTTTCATAAAAAAATACATGTCTCCGTGATAAATTAAAATGAGACCTCTTATTGGAAACCCATTTATAATAAATATTAAATCCAAACTACGTATAATTTACTTCAAATAGTATCTGCAAAATTCGCCACTATACCCATATAATTGAGCTAAACCACAAGTACGACTCAGCAATTTATCACTTGAAAATAATAATTCATCGCATAAAACCAGTAGTCACCACAACTGACATTGACAGGCAATGTGACTCTTTTTCTTTTTTTTTTTTATTAACCCAATGCCCCGGTTTCGTATAATTGCACATTAACCGACAACATTACTAGCCGCTCATTATGTTCCACCATTCAAACCATCAGTTTGTTCATAAAACAAGGAAACAACCACCAATTCACCATCCTCATTGCATTTAACCGTCATCGTCATCCTGGTTACTGTCATCTTCAATGCATGCACAATCCGTAAAAAGCTCAGCCAGAGGTAACCACTGACAGTTTCAAGTGCACACAAAGGACTGTCCATTGGGATTCGGAGTGAACTCCGGCACGCTCTAGGGACGCAGGAATAGGAAATGCCATCACCATCGATTTATGTCATACAATCGTGCTGTCCCAGCAACTACGAGTATAACGTTATTGGAAACTCTTTCTTAGTAGGACAAAGCGTGCAGTGCTGCCAAATTGCACAGTTGGGTGGTTTAAAGGTCGCAGATAATATAATAAAATAAATTCAACGTTCATTGCGTTACATTCGAATGGAGAAATTATTATTAATGCGCCTGGATTGGGCGTCAAATGGCGCATATAGCGCTTTCAATTCAAATGAACGGGAATGGCGAAATTTATTAATTTCCATTGATTACAATTAAAAATGTACAGTGGCACCAAAGACCGCAACGAGCATTGGAATAACGACTCCCTGCAGTCCTGGTCAGACACCATGGAGCGCTGTCGGTGGTAGTTAATTGGAAAAAATCATTCGTTTTTGTACAACTGTCGCGAAAATTACTGTTTCCGGTGGCACGGATTAATGGGGCAAATAAATTTAAATTGTGAATGGGAGTTATGGCATTGGGAATGAAGTGTACAGTGGAAGTGGAAGTTTTGGAAGGGAATCGTTGCAAAGAACGTATTGGATCAATGATCTTGATCCTGGTGTGTTTTGGTTGTTTGAGACAGTTGACATCGCTTCGATGATACTCTTTGATGACACGCAAAGAAGCGTGGGTAGTGGGACAGGTTTCGACCAATATGCGGAAGCATGGGGTTAGTTAAACAGTGTATACGAGTACCTACCTCTTCTTGATTGTCTAGCCACGGCAGCAAGGGTAAGGAGATCCTAACGTCCACTATAAAAGTCATGTAAGACGACATGGAGTTGACCCCACAGGGTTGTACTCCAGGTGGTTCTTACAAAAGTATTAAAGATCCTGGAGACCGCAACTAACATATGATACGAATGCAATATAATCGCCTCGTCAAATTTACCCGACTCTTCGGTTCTTCTACATCACTGGGAAGAAATAATGGCAGGAGTATCGGAGAGGCCCAGCCTGTTACAGTTAAACTCCATCAAATTAGACAGGTAGGTGGCCACATTTAGCGATAGAACGGGCTCCAGAAAACACACAGTCTGAAGAAATATCACCTAACCACGGCAGAAATAGCAAGTGTTGTCAATGGAGTGAGTGCTAAAAGTCTTACTCCTCCAGCGGCGACAGAGTATAGATCTGCATACATGACACTCACCGAAACTGATCATGCTTTGCGATATGAAACAATATACTCTCCTTCCGTATCGAATAGGGCCAGGAGGAAGAAAACTTATGGGACTGGCTCTGTCGGTGTCCGAATGAAACCGGTGCTGCATTTCCATTGGACTAAGCCAGCTGGGGTCGAAGTTCTGGTGGACAAAAGTCGGTTGATACGGTCAAATCCACTCTGATAATATTCGACTGAGACTAATGCTGCAACCATCAAAGGCTGCGTTTTAAGTAGACTAGAATCGAATGAAGCAGCCAAACCCATTGACAAAAACAAAACCAGTGTTGGCTTTACCTTCACACGATGTCCAGATGAAACCGGTGATACAACGAGCACAGGTGGTAGTTCTGATAGATGGAAGTGGGTTGAAGTGTTCATATCCACTCTGGGAAACCACTCCGGTGGTACATTGTCCGAATGAAACCGGTGCTGCATTTCCATTGGACTAAGCCAGCTGGGGTCGAAGTTCTGGTGGACAAAAGTCGGTTTGTACGGTCAAATCCACTCTGAAAAGCGATCCTGGTGTTGACTTTTACCGTGCACAATATTCGACAGAGACTAATGCTGCAACCAGCAAAGGCTGCGGTTCAAGTAGACTAGAATCGAATGAAGCAGCCAAATCCATTGACAAAAACAAAACCAGCGTTGGCTTTACCTTCACACGATGTCCAGATGAAACCGGTGATACAACGAGCACAGGTGGTAGTTCTGATAGATGGAAGTGGGTTGAACTGTTCATATCCACTCTGGAAACCACTCCGGTGGTACATTGTCCGACTGAAACCGGCGCTAAAACCAGCAAACCCACCAGTTCGCATGGATGGATTTTGGATACCGCGGGAGGTATCGCCTCCAAAAAAAAAACCAAAAACGCCAAATGGAACGAGAACATAAGGATGCCGGTACCCCTCTTAGCACTTCAAATTGGGGAAGTTGGCATTAAAGCAATCTGAACGATGCTGCAAATATTAACAGTTGGAGCCAGCCAAAGCAGAACATTCTCTTCTGTATTCCAGCAGAGGACTGTGATATAGAAATCAGAATTCTTAGTGTGAAATGAAGTTCTAAGGCGCTTTCAGAGGATTTCACGCCAGACCATACCATGTGTACATCGAATTGAAATTCATCCGGTTGTTCCGCCGTGTAGAATAGTTTGACTTCCTTCATGTTAAAATTGTTTTTCTAATACATCCTGTGTCAAAAAGCAACATGTCTACCAACGCGGAAGATCCTTCAAGAATGCGCTCCAAAAGCTGGCCCTTAAACGTAGTATGAGGTTTTCTCATTTACCCGTAGTCCTTCTCCACCCGTTTACTTTAAGCGAGTAATGGGGACTAATCTGGATTAGCCGCATCAAGATGGTTGGCTAGTACAGAAGCCCTTATAACGGTGCTGTCGCCTTTTCACGAGTAAGATAAAAGTTTGGTCTAAGGGCTCTCTGAAACAGCTAATTGTGAGATACTCGCTATTCAAGGCGAGCTAACTTATCTAAGATAGTAAACGGTACCAAATATCCTCCTCTTAAGCTTTAAGGACTTAGTCCGCCATACCTTAAGAGAATCTGAATTATCTGATTCTCCCTTACGCAGGTTCGGGATCTGAGTGAGCCTCGCATAGCAAGTTCATCGGCGATCTCAGTTCCCATTGTGGTCTTGGATCCAAACAAGACTTCCTTCTAACTGCATTTAGAGAAGCCTTGAATTCTCGAACTAACTTGGAAGCGATGGAAGAGCCCAGTATGGTCTGGGGTGGCCGTGGTGTAGTGGTACTAGCAATCGCTTCTCACTCGGAGGGTCAAGGTTCGAATCCTAGCCACGATAAAAGTTTCCATTTGTGTATTGGAACTCAGTCAGAGTTATGCGTGTTATGCGTGTGAAGGCATAACACTAACATGTAGATTTAGCTGTTGTAGGGTTTTCAAGCACAAAACAACCGTTAAAATTCACTACCTCACATTCCGAGTGAAGAAAATCTCTCCGTCTATTCGGACTCCCACACCTGGAGAGTAAATATCGAAACCAAACACACCTAAGTTTCAAACCACTACATCACAACAATGCTTTCCTTTCTCCTCCTTCTATCTTTCCGCCCGCGCTCTTGCAACAGTAAAAGGGTACCATAACCCCTTAGGCGCGCGTAAATTATAAAAAAAAAAAAAAGACGCAGATACTTCTCCACCTTCACTTATTCGTAACTCGTAATTTTGTCGTTCTCCAAAGAAACATCAGAGCCGCATCCTAGATTAATTTAAAAGCCTCCACGGAGTCCCGACTACATTCCTTCTCTGATTCAGATTTTGGCCGAAAATATTCCTGGACAGAAAGAAGGTCCCCAGCAACAGTAGTTCTGGTGTCATTACTTCAGACGTTAAGTCATCAAAACTCCAGTGTATTTTGTTCCATTGATAACCACTTTTTAAACCTAAGACGGCTTTGAGAATCTTAATCCTTTATAGTGTACACAGTCAAAAGCGTCTTCTTTCTTGTGGATCGATAAACGGATAAAGGATGCTGAGGTTACGCATGCTTTCCTCCTACCATACCATATCTTATAGATCATCTCTTGCTGTAAACAGTTCAGTAGGCGGTCCGTCTGCACCAGCAGCCTTATTAGACCTTAACTTCGATATTGCTACTATAACTGCGTCTAGGTCGGAGGGACGGAAGTTCTCGTCGTCTTCATCCAGAGTGAACGGTCCATTCTACCTGACAGCAGGATTTTGATCATCATCACCATAACACAGTCTGCACTAGTAGTTGTCTATGTCCATCTTTGCAGGCTTCCATTTTGCCTTTTTAGCCCTTTCATGTTCATTCTATACTCGGATAAAACTTTCGAACGTCATTTCTGCAGTGACATCTCTCCTTTTCTTCGATCACCCCAATCTCACGCTATTTTTATTCTTCCCGGGAAGCGTGTGCTTCATGCATGCTGCCTGCTGCTCGCAATCAGCTCACATTTACGTGCTTCCTGTTTGACTGCATTTACCTACACACATCGTCAAATCGGAGGTTTCTTTGTGGCGGCGATTTGATGTCTATCACATCAAAAACAACACTCCCATTGGTGTTGTACTGTTTGCGTATGCGGGCTATGATTTTGAGAGAGGTTGAGGAAAACGCGACGAGCAAAGATTCTATCAGTCTCTTGCAATTATATCTGTCCCACATCAAATTTTGGTGACTAACTTGACTCCAGTGCACCTATCGTATCCTGCCTTCAACAAGTTAATGATCCAAGTCGATGTTGGCTTCTCGAAAATTTCGGACGTCCAGAAAATTGGAAGAATTTCTAATGTCTACCGTAACGTAATCTATCTGATTGGCGGTTGATTAATCCGGGTGAGAGCCAAGTCCCTTTATGGACATTGAGATGTGGGAATGGTTACGCTTCATTTCAAATTCCAAAACCCTTAATCCATTGTCGGACGTGGTGTTATTCAGGCTGTGTCTTCCGATCACGAACTCAAAGACTGCATCCATACCCAAGCTTATGTTAAGATCTCCTAGCTCAATTTTGGTGTTTGTTTAACTGGAGTGCCGTGCATATGTTCAGTCTAGGAGGTCTTTGATGCCGCCATCCTTATCCTCTGTGGGAACATGAACCCAAATCAGGCTTACATATCCGAAATTGACCTTCATGCAGATTGTAGTGAGGGGCTCGCGCACGGCAGAAAGCTTTTTGCCGAAGTCTCTACCAAATAGCAAATTCTAATCCAAACAAGCGTTGTATTCCTTCTTTGTAGCAGTCACTCTAGAAGATTTGGTAGTTTTGTGCTTTATAGCAGTCGTCGGCAGCACATGGTCTGTTAAGGTTCCTAAGAGACCATGTCCAAGGACGAAATTCATTATCGGTGCCGACAACATTATGTCCGTCCATATCCGAGGATGCTGGTTGTCTCTTCTTTGCACAGTGCGGAAATTACTCGAACGGCCTCAAACCTCGTGGCCCAGGGACTTAATTAAACCCTGAACACAGGCTTCGGTAAGGCCAGTAGCATTGCTGAAGTTAATCTATTCAGATTGCTTTCTTCCCTATATCTACATCAGGGTCCCGTTTCCTTTAGACCAGGACTATTGACTATAAAATCTTTTCTGCACCATCACTCCGTGAGTATTGAGGTGGAAGCAGCCAAAATGGGTCTGATTTTAAACGAAGGTAAAACAAAGAATATGCTGTCATATGAGAACCATGCATACTACTGACATCTTGTTCAAAACGACATCATTGGCAGTTTTAACTTCAAGTTCTTAAGGACTTTGTCTACCTTGATACCGTAGTTACAAGCAGCAGGAACATCAACGCAGATATTCAAGCTGGCTTCATACCAGACTTGGACATTGTCGAAAGCCGATGAAGTCATATTGAGAAAATAGACTCCGGCCCAAAAAGCCTTCGATTCTAACCCCGAGAGATAGGGACGATCATATCTAAAATGGCAGAAAAGGGACCTTAACGTACATGGAGACAGCTGAGACGATTCGCCCTACGTGAAAAGCTTGTTTGTTGTTTTTGTTCACCGTGGCGAAAATAACTAAAATAGTTTTGAGAGCGCAGCTGATGATAAGAATATCAAGGAATATCCTAAGCAGCCACAAAAGTTCGTTCTTTTAGTCATCTAAAAGCAGCAGTGAGCCTCAAACAACTGGCCCAAAGACTATAGTTGGTCCTGTAATAGAGGTGTAGACCCAAAGACCCTCCTTAGACCTCATTAACAGTGCCTGAGAGCTTTTCGACGTGACATATTTATTCCAAAAGGATGACACTCAAACACTTGCCTTGGTGGATCCCTCTAAGCCCTCAGTTGTGAAGACTGACTAAAACTGCACTAATCGTCGATAATAACTAGGATTGCCTGCATTTTCAAAAGAGCATTGCTCTTATCTGCAAAACAAGTTATTCATCATCACAAAAGTAGTAAAAAAAAATTTCATGTTGCAGTTCTCGCTGGAATCGTGTTAAAATTTTCTTTTGTGGATCGACTAAATTATAAAAAACAAACGCTGAGAATCATCGCAGAAGCATCCGGGTACTAGGCCAGCCCTAACAATGTCTGTTCCTGTGTGCTACTCTGCTGCCGCCAATTTCGCCGTCGTTGATAGTGGTTTGTCATTAAATCTACAACAAGAAGAGCAATACCACCAACAGCAACAACAGCATTATCAATAACAACAGAAACAACAATTCTTTGCTCATCACAATTACACTTGTAATAGCGAGGAAGAGTTTAGGTACCACCAACACCAACAGCAGTTGCTGATGCAACAGCAGCAGCAGGAGCAACAGCAATCATCGATGATGTCATCTACAGCGTCTTGTCAAGCTACATTAGGTTCAGAAGGATCGCGTCATTATCAAATGATGTTGTCTCAGCAATCAAATGGTATGTTAGCAACGACGGCGGCGGCAGCAGGAAATGGCAGCAGCAGCGGCGATGATGATGAGTGGATGTTGCCCAACGGGGGCCGGCTTGGAACACCGGGTGCTGCTGGAATTCAACAATATCAACATGAAAATAATTTAGTTGAGCAGCAAAACCAACAACCAATGGGGCTTTCGTTAACGGACAATGGAAAAGAACACAATGGCAAGAAATCTACATCATCATCTAGAGCTGAATCCACATCATCTACAAAAAAATCATCATCTTCATCATCAACATCATCCACATCATCGTCGACTAGTTCGACATCAAAAATCCAACAAGAGCAACGCAAAATCTTGGAAAACGAACTCCATGCAATGACTTCGGAGGAGTTATTCAATGCCCTTAAGGAATATGATGCTCTACAAGATAAATACCACACTGTACTGCTATTGCCCAAGGAATCAAGGCGCGAAGTAACAACAGGTGGACGTGATGGCTCGGCATATGTTTTACGATGCCTTAAAATGTGGTATGAGCTGCCGTCAGATGTCCTCTTTTCATCCATGAGCTTAGTTGACAGATTTCTGGATCGTATGGCAATGAAACCAAAACATATGGCTTGTATGAGTGTGGCATCCTTTCACTTGGCGATCAAACAGTTTGGACTAAAACTAATTCCCGTCGAAGATCTGGTGACAATATCTCAATGCGGTTGCACAGCTGGTGACTTGGAACGTATGGCGGGAGTTATTGCCAATAAATTGGGCGTTCAAATGGATCAAGCACCCATTACTGCGGTCAATTTCTTACGCATGTACTATGCACTCTTCCGCAACATGGCCAAGGAGCTTCATCCCGATTTCTTTAAATTCTACACTCAACTAATTTACTTGTGTCTTTCGGTATGAGTTGTACCTGCAAGCCACCGAGTCGCTTTCCGCTTGGTTTCCTTACCGACAGATTGGATGGATCGTGGATCAGATCAGGGAGTATCGAATCGCCGTCCTCCTGCAGTGTTATTCCTTCATTTGAATAAGTCAGTCCTTCTTTATCATGTCAGTCCGCGGTATATCCTCGAAGTTTGCCGTTTGAATTTAGAAAGTCCGTGAGTGTTTTCACGAGTAAGGCTGTAAAGAATGATAAAACCCTCAGCCTTGTATCTCTAGGTATCTATAGCTCATACCACCACTTGAATCGTGTCGACTAGGTTTAAGCTTAGGAAGACTTTACTCCAGAGATCTTGAAGATGTGATACCCTGAATCGCCCTTTGGAATCAATGGGCCCCTAGGAGGACATAGGAAATAAATAATCCTAATAAGCAACGCTGTTTGTTTTAAACGCACCCAAAAGGGATGGTGAAGGAAAATGTGTGATAGAAGAAAGCACTCAGTATACAACAAACAAGCATGTTCGCATACAAACAACTCATCCAACATCTCTCTTCGGCCATAAATTTGTGGGCACATTACTTCCCAATAACAGCCACTGACACAGTTGCTACTTTTAAATTTATTAAACCCACCAATGTCGCATATCCTTTTTTCGCTTTTTTTTTGTGTGTAATTACCTTCTGACATTTTCCAACTCAACCAATCTTGACCTGATGTCCTAGCCGAAATTACCAGTGACTGCCTCAAAGACTGCCAAACAGACGGCAATGCGTGAAATTGCCTTCAATTAAAGCTGTCCGTCGTTCTCTCATTAAAATCGTACCTCATTGTCTTTTCGCCTCATCATTTCCATTAAGTGGCTGGGAGGCAGGCGCATTCAAGCTCGCACTCGAACTCGAATTCAGACTCGGCCTCCTACCCATCACCGACAGCATTAACAAGGCTCACTCCAGTCCAATAAACGAAAAAAAAAATTCACTGCACCATGTCGAAGTCCAGTAACAGTAACCCAACGTAAGCAACAGTCATAAATTATGTCAGACATTGTAACAGAGCGAACGAAGGGTGGTACATTTCCTCCCCAAGGACCCCGGAACGCTGGGTAATAATTTGCATTCGCTTAAATATGCAAAAAAGAACAAATTACCGATTTTTCATCACTGCCGTCACCTCTCCCAGGCAGTCCATAGGGTCTTTAAGAGTTTGAGTGTCCTCACTACTCGTACAACTTCCAACGTACGAGAGCATCCTGTACATTTCCAATTATCCTTTTTATTGAAATCCAGACCTTCTGGTCATCCCTCTCAGTCTTTCGCACTGACCCGTGGACGACCCTTTCCTGGCTATCAGAAGGCTGCTTACTTAATTTATAAATATTTTATTACCAAAATGATTTGTTGACACCACAGATGCACTCATGCTGTGGGCCTGGGAGCGATATACTCCTCTGGAACTGGTTAATCAAGTGGGGTTCACTCAATTTCGAGTCATTTCACCAAGTGGGTGAGTGAAAATTTAAAACAAGTTGCCCGGACCAGATTGGTAAATGCTACACTATGTGTTGGTCGAGGTTAACATTCTACGCACACGCACAGGGTGTATCTGATGAACTACTCGTACATTGGACAACAAAAAAAAATACTCTCCCAACAAGTACAAAGCATGAAAAAATGCGTAAAAAAGAACGACGAACCCGGCCACATCAGGACCAATAAATTATTCATTACGAGTTGAGGGTTTATAATGCTTTCTGGTTCGCTTAACCAGTGCTCTTTATCCGGAGGTTTGTTTTCTGTTCCTGAAAATGCGAAACATTGCGAATAATTGTTCCACAAGTGATGCTCGAATCAGAGGAAAAAAAAGACAATTGAATTACATGTGTATAGGTAGGCTCCATACCAACATAATCAACAGATGTTCGGCTTTATTCAAGCTCGTACTTAGTCCTGTTTGCAGTCTTTAGCAATTTGAAGCTTTGGTAGTCCTAGTATCCAAGAATGTATACAGGTATATTCAGAATAGATGTGGACCTGGAGTTAGGCCATAGTAAACGTCATTGGAAAAGCATAACAACAGAGGGAAATTAATTTTGCGATATTAATGTGTAAGGGATGTGATATCATCAAAACTATGTCATGTCAGGTGACACTTTGTCAAACAACAAACTAATTTTGAACGATATTTTCGATGCCCGATGCCCAGGACCAACCAGACTTGACTTGCTAAACTTATAAGGATGCAACCTGTAGCGATGCAAACAGGAAGGGACAAGGGGTGTGCTTCAACTATGGACAAAGAAGTCGACTGCCAAAATTATCCGAAATCCTTCTTATGTGTGAATATAAAAACTCCACCATCAGCGTTGAATCATGTGCCCGGCTAAGGTAAATGTCAAGCGTTCAGAGAAACACTTGAAAAGGTGAAGAAAAGCCGCTTCCAATCACCAGACTACTTCAGAGAAATCTTCATAGAAGTCGTACGGCTGACAACCTCCTGGTCATTATTAGCGAATAATATGTACACGAACAAGACAGGGCCAAGTTGGATTGCGGACTCATTAAGAACAGCTCCTACCTGGATTCCAGACGCAATGAAATTCCTTATCAAAAGCCAAGGCATACAAATAGGGGTTATTTGGATGATGGTAATAAGCATCTATTTCACGCCAAACGAAAAAATAAACAAGTTCCCGCATAAACTGGAAGACTTTGTAGGACTACATGGCTGAAATCGAAGTGGAGATCCTGGTCGCCGGGGACTTAAATACCAGAGCACAGGGCTGAGGGACGTCAACCGAATACTCACGAGGAAGGCGAATGATGGAGATGGTTGCGAATGGCGGCCTTAATGTAGTAAACGTTGGAAACTCATCCACGTTCAGGATACCTGTATGCAAACGAATCATTTCATAGGGACGGCATTGAGACAAAGCAGCTGCTGGTACTCGTATTCTTGTTAAAAATTCTCATTTGTGTTCAAGTTGTTGCAGGAAGAGTACTAGTAAATGTTGTTAAGAAAAAAATAGTGAGAGTGGTCTTCAAAAAGTGTTTTAATTAATAAAATATTGGGGGTAAGTTATCTTGTTTATTGTTTTTATATTGTTTATTTCTTGTTTATGCTTGTTTTTTGCGTGAAAATATAAAAAAAATATTTATTTTTCAACAAATAGAGGGGGCCGACCTTAGGAGACATTTTTTGTACAGTTCTTCTAAAGTCGGCCGCCCTGGCCGACTACTGGAGAATATGATTTTTTTTTGTTTTGCTTAATTTCATATGAAAATCGAACGCATACCTTATTTTCTCTTAATTTTTAACAAGATTTTCGAGTCTTTTTTCCTAAATTCAGTAGTCGGCCCCCTATTTTAGTAATGATAAATAGGAAGGCCGACTATAAAAGAATGGTTTTCTAGTGTCGGCAGTATATGCTTTAGATGAAAAAGAACAAAATTTATGTAGAAACCCTTATTAAGAATTTCCAAAAAAATATTTTAGGTTTAAACATAAACATAAAATGAATGGTTCTAATCGTGTTTTTCATCAATATTCTGAAGAGGCCCTTAGTGAAGCTCTTAAAAAAATTCGAGAAGAAAACTTAGCAATCCGAAAGGCAAGCCAACAATATAAAGTCCCGAGAACAACATTACAAGACCGAATTCATGGTCGAGTTGCTGAAAAGCCTAGGCATATGGGCCCTGACACGGTTTTAAACAAAGATTAGGAACAGAGCTTGGTAGATTGGATAATCAACCTCGCAAAATGTGGATTTCCACTAAAGCCATCTGACCTTTTGAATACAGTACAAAAAATTGTATTAGAGGAAAAAAGATCAACACCATTTACAGATGGCCTTCCAGGAAAATCTTGGTACTATGGATTTTTAAAGCGGCATCCTCAATTGTCCCTCAGAATACCAGAGGGACTGTCAAAAGGACGAGCGATTGTCACAGAGGAAGCAGTTAGAAAATGGTTTCGAAATTTGCAGGAATATTCGCAAGAGATAAATGCTGCTGCAGATATTTTGGAAGATTCCTCTAGAATTTTTAACGAAGATGAGACGTCATTTTGCTTGGCTCCAAAAACTGGGATAGTTTTGGCTCCTAAGGGATGGAAAAACCTGTATAAGTTTAATGCAGGAAATGACAAGGAGACAATAACTGTCCTATTTTTGTTCAGCGCTGATGGTCAAACTCTACCGCCTTTGGTCGTGTTCCCTTATGTGCGCCCTCCACCAGCTTTGGTGAAAAGCATGCCCTACAAATGGGTATTAGGAAGATCGGAGACTGGCTGGATGCGATAAGAAACCTTTTTCGAATACGTGGCCAACAGTTTCGTTGACTATCTTACAGAAAATAATACTCGTATCAAGCGTCCAGTTTTGTTTCTGGTCGATGGTCATAAATCCCATCTTACTATGGAGCTGAGCGACTTCTGTAGAAGTAATGGGATAATTTTATATGCGCTTTTTCCAAATACAACGCATATTACTCAGCCAGCCGATGTGGGAGCATTTAAGGAACTAAAGATTGAATATAAAAGACGATTCACAAATGGCAGAGTATTCCTGGAAATGCAAATAAAGCCGTAACGAAAACCAATTTCTGTGAACTTCTAAAAGCGGTGCTAGATAGCTCAAACAGGATGGAAAGCATTAAGAACGCTTTTCGAGAGTGTGGAATATTTCCATTCAATGCAGACGCTGTCGACTATACTAAATGTGTCCAGAATACACTTGAGAAACTCCACGAAACTCCACCGGAAACAGTAACAACTTCAAGTTTCTATGAGACAAAAAAAGTTCTGGCTTTGGCAAAGGATGATTTTGAAACACAAGGAATCGACTTTGCATCTGTTATACGAATTGTAGAAAATCTTCAGAATGCACATCAGCCAAATGAACCCAATACTAGTATTGAAGATGGAACAGCCGAACTTAAAGAATTGGAAGATGAAATTCACGCAGTTAAACCCCTTGATGAGACTTTAACTGGAACTTACATTGTAGATGATACAGGAGAGCTTAAAAAAATTTCTGCGACAGTTACCATACCAACTCCATCATCACTCCACGAGAATATAAGAAACGAGCAAGAGAATTCTATAACTGAACTTCTAAAGGAAGCAGATGAAGTCTTGTCTACAATTGACAGTGGTAGGATTTGACAAAAATTTCATTTCATTTATTTCATTTTATTTTGTTTCATTTTCTTAGCTGGACCATCACGCACACGACGTAACTCGAAGTCCTTAACAATGATAGACGAACTGCTGCAGAACATTAATGCCCAGAAGGAAAATGTTATGGTTCAGAGCTCACCATCGACTTCCTCTGCTGTAAGTCCTGCTTTTAGAAAGCACCTTTATTATCCTGAAACAATCCCCAAATCCAGCAAACCTGCTCGCGAAAAACCACCAGCAAGTATTTCCTCGAAAGCATGGAAAGAATTCTTCGACAAAAAAACGCAGGACAAGGCCAAAAAAACAGAAGAGTTGGAGCTAAGGAAACGCTGTCGAAAAGAAAAGCGTTTGGAAGCGGAAAAAAAGAAACTACCAGGAAAACAAAAGACAAAAAAAAAAAATACGATGTTCCTATTGTGATGAAGATTTAATCTCAGACGTTGATGAAAATGAACTAAAGGACGTTGGCTGTGATTCTTGTCCTAAATGGTTTCATTTAAGGTGCACACATTTTGCCGAGCGAAATTTCGAAGATATACAAAATGAATTATTCATCTGTGAAACATGTGATAAGTAAATACCTAGGTATATCTATTGTTGATGTTTAACGCTTTTTTTTTACTTTTACTTATAAGTTACGAGTATAATTAATACTTATGTACCTGTATGTCGAAACATACATAACTAGGTACCTATGTATATTGAAGTTGTTTTTTTGTGTTTTTTTTTAATTATTTTTTTTATATATATAAGAAAGTGCTATACTATGTACGAGGGCTTTTTGAATTTCTGACCTCTTTACTGAAACAGCAACACTGCTCCTGTCAACAGGCATCTGTCAGTTGACTCCTTTCAAAATTTAAACTTGCTGCGTCAGTTAGTTTGTGTTTGACAGCTATTTTTATCAGACTACTCACTAATTTGAGGAGAAAATGGAAAAAAGTGAATTTCGTGTGCTTATTAAGCATTATTTCTTGCGAAAAAAAACCATTACCGAGACCAAGGCTAAGCTTGATAAATACTATGGGGACTCTGCACCATCGATTTCAATGGTAAAAAAGTGGTTTACTGAATTTCGTTGTGGCCGTACAAGCACTGAAGATGCCGAACGTCCTGGACGCCCAGTTGAGGTCTCTACACCCGAAACAATCGAAAAAATTCACGATATGGTGTTGGCCGACCGAAGATTGAAAGTGCGAGAGATTGTGGAAGCCGTAGGGATCTCGCATGGCTCAGTGGTTTCAATTTGGAATGATCACTTGGGCATGAGAAAGCTTTCCGCAAGATGGGTGCCGCGTTTGCTCACAGTCGACCACAAACGCAATCATGTAACAACTTCACAGGAAGGTTTGGCGTTGTTTAATCGCAATATGGAGGAGTTTTTGCGCCGTTTTGTAACCGTGGACGAAACATGGATCCATCACAACACACCAGAGAACAAACAACAGTCAAAACAGTGGGTTTCTAAGGGTGAATCGGCGCCAAAGAAGGCCAAGGTGGGTTTGTCAGCCAATAAAGTTATGGCGACTGTTTTTTGGGATGCACGCGGGATAATCCACATTGACTACCTTCAAAAGGGAAGAACAATCAATGGGGAATATTATGCCAACTTATTGGACCGATTCAATGACGATTTTAAAAAAAAAACGACCTCATTTGGCCAAGAAAAAAGTTCTTTTCCACCAAGACAATGCAAGGGTGCACACATATGCAGTTGCCATGGCAAAAATCCATGAATTGGGCTATGAATTGCTCCCTCATCCACCCTATTCTCCAGATTTGGCTCCGAGCGACTACTTCTTGTTCCCAAACCTGAAGAAATGGCTTGGTGGAAAAAGATTTGACTCCAATAATGAAGTCATCTCGCAAACAAAGGCCTATTTTGAGGACCTCGACAAATCATTTTTTTTGGAAGGGATAAAAAAATTGGAGAAGCGTTGGACAAAGTGTATTGAGACTACGTTGAAAAATAAAATTATTTTTTTATCAAAAAATTTAATCCAAAAGTCACGGACTTATTGACCCGCCCTCGTACCTTGCAATCAATTTTGTAATACTCGTAAATGTTTAATTGTTTATGATGGTTTTAATTATCTTGGTCAAGAAATTAAAAATATAGAATATAAAATTTGAGGCCGATTACTGCAGACTTGTGTGGCCGACTTCTGGAGTTTATGGGGCCGACTTCACCAGATTCACGGTTTCAATTCAATTTTTGAGAATAGTTTATTTTTAATGGCAAGTCCACTAAAAAAATCAAACATTTTAAAATTTAGACATTCCAAATAATCAGATAAACAAAATTTTATATCCGAATCTCTAACAACTGAATTTTGAGGATTAGTTAAGCATAAAAAAAAAATTAGATGGCCGACTACTGGCTCCATCACCCTACATCATCTTTGCGCCGGAATTGACATCCGCAACAGTAGGGAACTGGAGTGGCATCGAAGACTAAACGGGCAGCGATCATCAATACATAATCTTCGATCTACGAGGGTACCAAGGAGTTCCAAACTGGATTCCAACACGAGCTCCTAGGTGGAACGTTAATAGACTCCTGTGTGCTCCAGCTTGAGGGTGCTGGAGAAACAAAAGCTGAAGTCACGATGCAACTCATGAGGCTTGCATGTGATGTTTCGATACCCCGAGTGAGTACCTCCAGTGTACTGGTGGAGTGAGAAGATAGCCGCGCTTCGGAGAAGATTCCTGCAGCTGAAACATACAGTCACCATAAATACGAGCAAAAAATAGATGTTTAACGACTTTTCCCGAGATGTCAATATTGACCACTGATAAACAGCAGAGAAACTCCTAGAAAAGATGCTGAAACCATAGCTCACTAATGCAGTACAAATATCAGATGATCTGTCCACGAAACAGGATGGCTTCAGAAAGGGCTACTCTACAATCGGAGTTATCGGAGAAGTAGTTAAGGCTGCTAAACCGCCCACCAGGGCAAGATCGTACTGTTGGCAACTCTGGATGTGCAAAATACCTTCAATAAAACCAGGTGGAGCGATATACTAAATGCGCTTGAACATTCTTTCAACATTCCAATTTACCTCTTGCGGTATCTAAGGCCCTCGATGAAAAGAAATCAACTCCGGACCAGTACCTGATTGATTCTGAGACCTGACCTCTGGAGCTTTTTATAAGATGGCATACTTCGCATGGTGATGCCTGAGAATTCCTGGTAGGGTCCGCCGATGATATCGCCGCGGTGATTACGCAAAAAATGCTGAGAACGCTCAAATGAATGTAAACCAAATTATGAGACGGGTGAACTCATGGAAGGAGGAACACGGTCTTAACCAAGCTACTACAAAAAAAACGAGACAGTCCTTCTGTCCAAAAAGTTATAACAGGCCAGCAGACAGTGAAATACTTGGGACTCACCTTTTGGCAACAGACAAAGTCCAGAACGAGTGTCGAAGGTCGCAATGTCACTAAGCAGACTGATGGGCAAACGTAGGGGGTCCTACGGCCAGCAAGCGAATGCTACGAGTACTAATGTCAATCACACACACCATTCTTATATAGGGTGACCAGATAGTAATGATAGTTTTTCCAATTGTTATGTTTCAGCAGCTGTCAAAGTTACCAATGACATCTAGATGTCAAAATATTCAGTCAGGTTTGCCATTTCATCATGCATCGTTTTACACTTGCCGAACATGCGGAAATTGTTAAAAAATATCAAAATTCCGGCTCAGTTGTAAATAGGCAATAGCTTCAGTGTGCAGGCAATTCACCACACCGTGGAAAAGAAAAAGAGTACACTCTTTTGGATCTTAAGCCACCAACCAGACAGAGATTGGTGCGAAATGAAGAAAACAATATCCGCCGTAGTGGCCAGTATCGAAGAAGACCCAGAAATGTCGATTTGGCTCCGATCAGCTGAGTTTGGCATCGCCAGAGAGTCAACCCGGCTTATTTTGCGGTTGGATTTGGGCCTACATCCGTATAAAATTGTGATGACGTAAGAATTGAAGCCGAACGACCATAGACAATGCCGTGACTTCGCTAATTAGGCGCTGGAAATTTTGGCCGGAGATCCGGATTTTGGCCAAAAAATCATCTTCTCGAACGAGGCCCAGTTTTGGCTCAGCGGCTATGTCAATGCATCAATGCGTCAACAAAGATTAACTGTTTGGTGTGGTTTATTACACGGCGGAATCATCGGATCATCATTTCTTCCGAAATGAGGAAGGAGACACCGTTACCGTCAATGGTCTCAGGTATAGAGCGATGTTAACAGACTTTCTGTGGTCAGACATAGATATATTAAGCGGCGCAACGCTCGAAGTTGTGAAGGAGAAATTTGGGGGCTGGGTCACGGCGAGCGTTCATCAATTGGCCGCTGCGTTCATGCGAATTGACACTACTCGATAGTCTACAAGCCAATCACTTTGGACGAGCTCGAGACCAACATTTGACACGCTACTGCTGGAATAACGCCGTGCATATTGGACCGAGTTATCAAAAATTGGACCGACTGCTTGGAGCACTGCCAGGAAAGCCGAGGCGGCCATGTGCTACTCCACACATAATGGCATAAACGTTGCTTCAAAATAAAGCCAGAATCAATTTTATATCTCACACCGTTGTGGTTTTATTTAAATTTTTTTTCCTATCGTTCCTATCTGATCACCCCTTATACAATATGTACGTAGCATGTCATTTTACACTATCCTTTTCTTGTTCCTTCCTATCTTTTTCTTTTATTTATTCTATCCTTGTTTCTGTGGATCGGAGTATGGATATCCTACAGGTAGTTGTCCCCACTAGATCACTGAACTCATACCAATCCTGTATCACCGAGCAGAGTGCTCTGGATCTACACGGCTATGACAAGGCCAAATTATTGCATATCCTGTTCACCGGTTGTCTGTTGGAAAAGACTTTCACGAAATTACGTCACTGCTGCTTTTCTCAGTTGCAAGGCGTCATTCGCCAGCACGTCTACGTCTGCTCTAGATATTAATATCATGGGCCGTACTCGCAAAGCCATTTTCCTGAGGTCGGATACTTCTGCTGCCCGGAAGTACATTGGAACATGGATATTTTTACTCCCACATGAAACTGAGAAATATTAACAAAATCGCATCGTATTTAAGGAATTGACAACGCAACCAGCGCACGTAAGAGTATTTGCGTCAAAAACCTGGCCAAAATTATTTTTGGAAGCAATGTGCACGTGGCGCAAAATTAGTCACCCAATTTTATTTTTTAATTACTTTTTTACTAAATAAAAAAAAATTATTTTGAGCGATGGAAATCTTTACTTGGAGCTTTGCAATTGTTTGTGTTAAGTGGAAAGATGATATCCGCCAAGTAGTTGCCGCCAGTGTTGATAAACTTTTGCTCCCGTTTTACCGCATTTTCCATGAATTTCCGCAAAATTTCCGATGATAACTCTTCGCATTCCTGTCGAATATTCTCCTTAAGGGTTGCGATTGTCTGAAGCTTGTTGGCATAAACACGCGACTTCAAGTAGCTACAGAGAATAAAATCTGGAATGGTTAAATCGGGCGATCCTGCTGGCCATGTCAAATCGCCAAAACGAGAGATTACGCGACCAAGAAACGCTTCCTTCACAATATCTATAATGGCTGGTGCTGTGCGTGTGGTTGCAATGTCTTGTTGAAACCACATGTTCACCGATCCCCGCTCATCCAATTCCGGCAGTAAGAATTCGTTTATCATGGCCCTGTAGCGGTCGCCAGTAACAGTGACCGTATTGCCGATGGCGTCCTCAAAAAAATACAGCCCAATCACACCTCCCGCGAGTTATGTATAAGTCAGCTTACTCAGATATCGAAAATATTTTGAAAGATATTAGAACCAGTAGATATTAAGTTACAGAAATGTTCCCAGACTTTTTCCACTGATCACTTGCATTTGCAAACCTGTGGGAATGCAGAAAAAACTGAGCAAACATTTCATAGAGTATAAGTAGACCTAAGATAGCATTCTAAGAGCAGTTCGTTGTTAACCTTGTAAGTAAAATTAAGTTCTTTTTTAAATAAAGTTTTTTTTATTCGATACAAATCGAACATTATTTATTTGGCGCAGTCGGTAGGATAGTTCTAAAAAGAATTATCCAGTGATAACGAATCAGTACACAGTGTGAAAATAGTGAAATAATTATTAAACGCTAGTGAAATAATATCGAAAAAAAATAATAATAAAAAAACAGTGTTCTAATTTGCATTTTACCGCTTATGGACAATCTCCAGCTAGGATAAAAGTGTAAAAGAATCTGTGTGAAATATTTATGAAGAAAGACAAAACAAGATTTTACAACAATAATAGACGAAGATTGAACGAACCAACAATGGAAGAATTAGCAGCCGAATTGCAACAAAAGAACCAACAGTTGGAATAATTAGCCGCTGCATTCCAAGCTTTACAAGCAAGAACAGCATCTCGAGAAAATACAGAGAAAGCATTAAGAGAAGTAAAGCATATGTCAACGTTCACCGGACAAGGTGAAATTACCATCAATTCATTCATAAGTAGCGTAGAGTACTACTTATCAGGAGTCGAAGAAGAAAACTTGAAGAAATGTATGGTGAAGGCAATCTTTTACAAGGAGAAGCAAAACACACAATCATAAATCTACCACAACCGGATAGTTGGGAACTAATAAAGGGAACACTCAAACTTCGATATAGACCAGATGTGGAGCCATCCGAAATATATAAAAGGATCACCAATCTCAAAGTTACAAATGTAAGTGAATTATCTAGTGAAATTCAAAATATTAAATATAAAACAGATGAGCTTAGGGTTTATTATAAAGAAGATAAAAGTATTGATTTAACAAGTGTAGAAAGTCTCCTAGTACATACGGTGAAAGAAATGACACAAGGTGTTCTTTTAGATAAAATATATGATAAAACAGATTTAGGTGAAATAATTTCAATTATGAGAAAAAGACGATTTGAGGATTCATGCATTAGGTATGAATTTAGGAAACAAAAACATAATAAATTCAATAACCCAAAACAAGAAAGTAGAAATAATAGTCGAAGACATGACAATCAAGAACAGGGAACTAGAAATTTAGGATATCATAAAAAAGATTATCAAGACCAGGGAAATTCAGGGCAAAACCGACAATACCATAATTCAGGACAATCTAGACAACACTATAATTCAGACCAGAGACGACAATACAATCAAAACTCACATAGACCTGAACCCATGGAGATAGGGAATGTGGAAAATAGATCGCAAACTAATAACAAAAAAAGGCAATCACCAGAGTTAGACAATATGAGCAACCATTCGGGCCAATATCGCCACCAACAGAATGATTTTCAACAAAGAACAGAACCACCGACTCCCAGTGACTATAAACAAAGCAAAAATGATGAATACACTTCGGAAGTAAATAATGCTCATTTTTTTGGAATTAGCCTCGGACGATCTACCACAAATTCATTTAACCATTAATAAAAACAAATATTTAGCTTTAGTAGATACCGGTTCAACTCTACGTATAATTGACGATAGACTAGATGAATTTACTAAAATTCCTATTAAACCAATATATTTTACAACAGTTACTGGTAAAGATAGTATAAAATTTGAGGTACATACACCTGTACCTGAGGAATTAAGAGCCCCCTTTAATGCTCAAATAAGATGGAAAGTAAAAAGACTTTGTAATAGAACATACCAATTTATAATTGGTACGGATCTATTAAACAACTTAAACACTTTAATAAACCTGGATGAAAGAACCATCAACTTAAATAACCAAAGCTTAAAGTTTATTAATCATCCATATACAGTGAATGAGGTATGTTCACTTGAACCCCTTGATAACTATATAAAACACATCAATACTGATCATTTAAATGAAGAAGAACGACAAGAAGTCGAAAAACTGATGAAAAGATTTGAGAACTTATTCTTTAAAGAGGGAGATAAGCTTACTAGCACCCCAGAAATAGAACACGAAATAGTCACAATAACAGATCAACAAATCAACGCCAAACTATATAGGTATCCACCTCAACATGAGGCAGAGGTACGTAAACAAATTCAAGAAATGGAGGAACGAGGAATTATAAGGAAAAGTAATTCTAAATATTCCAGCCCCCTAATAGTTGTTCCTAAAAAAATGGACAACTCAGGTAAAAAAAAATTCAGAATTGTGATTGACTACAGGAAACTGAATGCCGTTACCGTTGACGACAAGTTTCCATTACCTAACATTGATTCAATTTTGGATAAGTTAGGTAAGGCACAGTATTTTACAACGTTGGATCTTGCTAAGGGATACCATCAAGTGTTAATTAAAGAACAAGACAGAAAAAAGACAGCTTTTGTCACCCCTCACGGTTTATATGAGTTCATCAGAATGCCATTCGGTTTGAAGAATGCCCCAGCGACATTCCAAAGACTCATGAATGATATTCTGAGAGATTACATAAATAAAACCTGTGTAGTATACCTTGATGATATACTAGTTTTTAGTACAACATTAAAAGAGCATATTAAATCATTAACCGATATATTCAATGTATTGAAATCAAAACAATTAAAAATTCAAATCGACAAGTGTAATTTTATGAAGAGAGAGACAGAATTCTTAGGACACGTCCTAACAAAGGAAGGTTTAAAACCAAATCCCGAAAAAATATCGGTAATCCAAAAGTTAAAGCTACCCACAACACAAAAAGAAATAAAAAGTTTTCTTGGTATCACAGGATACTACAGGAAATTTATTAAAAACTATGCTAAAATAGCACAGCCTATTACCAAATATTTAAAGAAAAATAGCAAAATTAACCTAAACGACCCTAATTATATTGAAGCCTTTGAAAAACTTAAAATTCTTATAACCAGTCATCCAATTTTAAAATATCCTAATTTTCAAAATAAATTTTGTCTAACAACAGACGCCTCTAATTATGCAATAGGAGCAGTTTTATCTCAGGAGGGACATCCTGTATGCTTCGCGTCGAGAACCCTGAATAATCACGAAAAAAATTATTCAACCACGGACAAAGAATTTCTTACAATTATGTGGTCTGTAAACTACTTTAGACCATATCTTTATGGGAATAAATTTAAGATTTGTACAGATCACCAACCAATTAAATTTTTGCATGCCAAATACAAAAGTAAGGATCTTTCTCCAAGACATCATAGATGGCTTTTAAAGCTAGGAGAATATCAATTTGAAATCGAATATTTGAAAGGTAAAGAAAACAGTGTAGCGGATTTTCTGAGTAGAATTAAACCCAACGAGGACGTTACTCATAATAAGGAAGAAGAAGAACAATCCCATAGTACAGACAATTTTTCACTTGAATGTAATGAAAATGACTCAATATCCGATTTTGTATTTAATATGGAAGACAATAATTCAGATGAGACGATCCATTCAGCAGACGAAGAACTCATGGACCACATACCAATCAAAGAAGAAATAGTGAACAAATATAAAACTCAAATAATTCTAACTAACAACAAAACCCAAGAAATTGAAACCATTCATGGAAAACGAATAATATACATAGCAGAATATGACTTTGATAGATTAACCGATATCTTTAAAACTTTTATAAAAAAAAGGAAAAATAGGTATTTTTTCAGAATTACCAGATCATCGATATAACGTAGTTCAGGAAAAGTTAAGAGAAATGTTTTCAGACGATAGCCAAATTAAATTTGTTAAATGTTCTTTTAGAGCGCAAGATATCAAAACCGAAGTAGAAGTAGTAAAACAAATATCACTCTATCATGTGAAGGAAAGTTTACATTCGGGAATTCAGGAAACTTACAGTGCTATTAAACATAAAATTTATTATCCTAAATTACAAGAAATAATTCAAATAGTTATAAACCAATGTGAGATATGCCAACAAGTTAAATATGATAGAAAACCAATAAAAATAAAATTTCAATTAACCGAAACAGCAACAGATCTTAATGAAATAATTCATGTAGATACGTTTGTCATAATGAAGTGTAGTTTTCTAACAATTATCGACAAGTTTTCGAAATTTGGATTAGCGTACTATCTTTCAGACAGGAATCATATTACAATAGTAGAGGAATTAGAGAATCACTTCGCTAAAGTAGGAAAACCTAAAAAGATTATAGCTGATAACGAGTTCAAATCAATCCACATGAAAGAATTCTTACAAGAGGAAGATGTAGAAATACATTTTACCAAACCAAATAGTCACACCGGAAATTCTGACATAGAACGATTTCATAACACCATATTAGAAAAATGTAGAATTTTAAAATTAAATAAACAAAACATATCAACATATCAAAAGATTAATAACAAAGGCCATACGAAACTATAATGAGAGAATACATTCCACAATAAAAACAACTCCAAGCGAAGTTCAATCTAAAAGAATAGATCTTGAAAAGGTAAGACAAAACTTAAGGTCAACAAAAGAAAGGAATATCAAAAAGTCCAACGAAAATCGCGAAGATTACATTGAAGGGAGGTCCACAGGATTTATAAAAAACTATAAGGCAGTTAGGCATAAACATCATCCTAAATTTAAGCGTAGCAAATTAGCAAACGTTCATACCACTAATATTAAACGACAACCAAAATTTTCAGCTCTTCACGATGACATTGTTACTCGTACTAATAATGCCAACTAACGGACTCTTACATATATACGACATAAAGGAACAAACAGGATTTACTCAAATCAAACTTAATGACGTCGACATAGTCGTTAAGACAGACATTATCATTCACATGATCAAACCACAAGACATAATAAATTTATTAAATGACATAGCATTAAATATTGACAGTCTTGACGTACAACACAAAGAACTACTTAAAACAGAACTTATACATTTAACAAATATAGTAAAAACAATTATTCCGAGAGATAACAGAAAGAGAAGAGGTTTAATTAATTAGGCATTACTAAATATAAGAATGATACTCTTATATTTGCAATTAAAATCCCAAAAGAATTTAAACAGATTCCACTAAAAATAATAGTAATGATTACAAACAAAAATGGAAAAGAAATCGATTGTTCTAAAGAAAAGGTAGTAGAATACAATAAAATCAATTATAAGTATGAAGAATTTAAATATCTTAATGAATTAAGCATAAGTAAACATTGTATTTTTCAAGAAAATTGTAAATTAATTAGAAATAACCAAACTGAAATCATATTAATAGATGAAGAAACCATTTTAATAAAGAATGCAAATAATTTAAACATAAGTCAAAATTGCGACAACAGAAATTTAAATGTAACTGGAAACGTGTTAATACATTTTAATAATTGTAAAATAGAAATTTTAGATCATTATTTGTCAAACATAAAAGAGAGCTTCCAAGAGCGATTTTACTATCCAATGTACAAAAATTTTACAAATTTTACTGATAAAATAACTTTAGATGAAATTATATTCGAAAATGAAAATAATCTCAATAAAATAAAAGAATTACAATACCATAAAAATGTTTCATATACACTAAATGTTAGCTTTGTCATAATTTTAATTGTTTTAGTAACCATAGTTCTTATATCTTTCAAAATACAGCAATCTGTTAATGTCAAAGTAAAAAACAAAATTCAGGAGAATTTTAAAGTAAAGGACGGAGAAGTTATGTATAAGTCAGCTTACTCAGATATCGAAAATATTTTGAAAGATATTAGAACCAGTAGATATTAAGTTACAGAAATGTTCTCAGACTTTTTCCGCTGATCACTTGCATTTGCAAACCTGTGGGAATGCAGAAAAAGCTGAGCAAACATTTCATAGAGTATAAGTAGACCTAAGATAGCATTCTAAGAGCAGTTCGTTGTTAACCTTGTAAGTAAAATTAAGTTCTTTTTTAAATAAAGTTTTTTTTATTCGATACAAATCGAACATTATTTATTTCGCGTGAACGCCGCACCACACAGTGGCTATGGAAGTAATGGCTCTTCGTGCATAACACGCGGATTTCAGAAACGAAGATTTTGCTTATTGACGTTAATGCCTAAGTGGAAATGCGCCTCGTGGCTCATGATGATTTTCGACACAAAATCGTCCTCTTCGTTGTTGAGATTGAGGATGGATTTGCAGTAATTCACACGCGACTGACGATCAGGAGGCATTAACTGATGCACTGTTTGCACTTTGTATGAGAACATGTGTAAGTCTTCGACTAAAATTCGCTATAGGGTCCGTCTTGTAATGTCCGACTGCGTGGCCCGTCGTCTTGCTGATGTTTCTACGTTCTCAGCGACATCGGCAGCCACAACCGCGATATTCTCGGTCGAATGACCAGTCCGGTGGCGTCCACGCCCTGCATAGTCTCCTGTGGTTCCATTCTGTTCGAGTCGAGTAACTAAGCGCCGGAATGTTTGCCCAGTTGGCGCGACACGATTAGGAAATCGAAGACGAAATTCACGCTGCGCACAGACCGATTATTGGTCAAAAACATCGACACAAATATTCCATGCTGCAGCTGTCTAGTTCACAAATGTCAAATATGATTGACGTACGACGCACCATCTTCCGACGGGGTGATTTATTTTGGCCCACCTAGTACTTTACTTTTGTTGGAAATTTTTCTTAAGCTGAGCATATGGTATTTTGTTGTAACAAATTGTTTTTTTTTTATTATTATTAATTATGCTGAAATCAATCACTGGATTCCGTCCATGACTCTCCATCAAAAAATCTTTATTATCTTCATTGTCTTCATCATTGTCAAGGGATTAAAAGACTATCACCAATTCCATTTGTGTCCTTTGGAAGAAGCGTTTCTAAGGTTTCTTTCGAAAATCCCTTTTTTGTTAACTTTCTGAGGCAAATAATGAGTGGATCAGAACTCAATAGCAATCTAACCCTCTACCGCATACGAAGCCAAATAAAGCTTTGCATTTTATGGTGCATATTTTTCCAAGAAAAACCTTTTCGAAATGACCTGAAATTATTTTTTTCCATTAGTGTGTATCCTTTTACACAAAAAACGGTACTTTTTCATTCTGCCTAATAATTATAGCTTATGATATTAATTTATGTAGGTGATTCCAACACGAGAGCGCATTAAAAACGGAGGTTGAAAATAGGTTGCGATTTGAAGTGCTAATTACTATAAACATTCCGTGAGTATAGTTAACAAAGAAATTATTTTGGGAAAAAATATTGTTTAAAATATTATAAATCTATTTCGAGTGCAAAAATAGTATTGGTTTACCGTTACGAGTGATTTTCTTCTCGGAACCATATATGGCTTCGAGTGCATTTCTCCGAATTTTATTTATTTCATTTCAATTTCCTTCAGAGATGGATAATTTAAATATTTATGGATGAATTTCAAATGGCAACTGTATCCCTGGAGATGAATCTAAAAGGGATGATGATGAAGTAGCAGGCACTGATGTGAAATTTGAGTCCGCTCTAAGCAGCAGCGACTGCCTTACAGTGCCCGAAACTGACACCGAATCTGAGCCTGTGATCGAATTAGTAGCATCGACTTCAAAACAAAAAAAAAGCTTGAAAATATTTTGTGTTGGAGAAAAGAACAATTGGATCCGTGCGATGAAAAGAATTTTCAATTTACGGGTGCTACTGGATAGCCAGAATCGGTGATTTGGCTGAAAACACAGAAGATTATTTATCGTCCTTTTGACGTAGGAGTTAATTAATCTTCGTCGAAGTTAAACTCAAAACCTCTTTATACAACATACGAGTAGCTAAGCCAGAAAATATAATAACAACCGAAATGGAGCAGTTCGTTGACATGGTGATTTACACGTTTTGTATTCCACTGCCATCTTCGCGACATTATTGGAGCAAATCCGTTGACCAGTAAAATCTTTTTGACACGATGACATGCAGCAGATGGGATAAATAAATAAAAAGGTTCTCACTCTTCAGTGATAACACCTGTTGAATTAAATTCTAACACATTTATACATATGTACTAATTCAAATAAATTAAAATAAAAAAAAACCGAATTTCTGAAATTCAAGAGCTGCTTAAAACTAGCTCTTTAATTTACCTGTAAAGGATATTCTTTTTATTATTTCACATTTCAATTATTTTAGCTTAGGAACTTACATTTAGTTTTAGGTTTATTTTAATTGTATCGTATGAAATTTTATTTTTTATTTTTTTTTTTATTTAGAAAAGTATAGATTAAATAGGTTAATATTTATTAATAGTTTTAAATTTGGTGTTGCCTTATCGCCATCCAGGTTGAGAAAGAAAGAAAAAAAAAGCCATTGAAGGAAGCCGCCAAAAAAAGTCCATTGGCGGGATGTTTGACACTTTGTTTCGTCAAATATTTTTTGGCAATACCAAGCTTGGCAGTGCAGCCAAGTTCGCCTACACTCCCCCCTGGTAACTGGATGATGGGCTCCTGTTACCACTCTCCTCGAGCTTGTAGACATCAAGCACCGCTAGCTTAACTGCCGGTCGGGTATATATAGCCCCTTGAGTTTGAACGACTGCACTGCGAGCTATTCCATCTTTGCCTGGTAGTACTTTAAGCACCTTCCCTCTAGGCCACGTTTTTTTTGGGTTGCTTTGATCAACAATAAGAACTATGTCTCCTTCCTTCAATGGTTTTTGTGGCGTGAACCATTTTGTGCGCCGAGTCAGAATTGGTAGATATTCTCGCACCCATCTACGCCAAAAGGCTCCAGCGTACTTTTCGGCAGCGAGCCAACTCCTTCTAACTGCATGGCCATCATCGACCGATTCCTTGCTCAGGTATTCTCGGTTAGAAGAACCGATTAACAAATGATTAGGGGTAATTGCCTCACTATTCTCACAATCGATTGGCACATAGGTAAGAGGCCGCGAATTCACAATACTCTCCGCCTCCGCCATCATACTCAGTAACAATTCGTCGCTAGGACTTTGAGATGGTGTTATCTCTGCAAGTGTTTGTTTAACGGATCGCACCATGCGTTCCCAACTCCCACCCATGTGAGGCGCTGATGGGGGAATAAAATTCCACTTTAATTGCACTTCGAATTCTCGTGCAAGTGCATTTTTGTTTTGATCTCGTATGGCTAGACTTAATTCCTTACTCGCACCGCGAAAGTTAGTTCCATTGTCGGAATACACTTCTTTGGGCATTCCTCTTCTCGAAACAAATCTCTTAAAGCCCATTATGCAGGAGTCACTAGTGAGACAATGAACAATCTCTATGTGGATCGCTCGTACCGTCAGGCAGGTAAGTAGCATTCCCCACCTCTTTTCTTTGCGTCTTCCAACTTTGACATAAAGTGGCCCGAAGTAATCGATTCCTGTATAGGAAAACGGCTTCACGAAAGGCTGGAGACGTGCTTGTGGTAGTTGTCCCATCAGTGGAGTCAGTGGCTCAGCCCGTTTATTTTTACAATGTTGACAATTTCCTTGAACTTTTTTCAGAACACGTCTAAGACTTGAAATGTAGTAAAGCTGCCGTAACTCATTTACCACGGTCTCATTGAATAGATGACGAAATTTTACATGATATTCATAAACAATTAGGCGAGTTATATAGTGGTCTTTTGGTAGAAGAATTACTCTCGTCAGTGTTCTCAAGTATCTCACAAAGTCGTACTGCCACGAAGCTTTTGTATTTTTTGTTACTGCATTTTATCCATCTTAAGACTACTTGGGAGTCCGTCCAAAAGAATACTCTGTCAAAGTGTATAGAGTGACTACTTTGAATGAACATAGCAAGTCTGACTCCAAGAACAGCCGCTTCCAGTTCCAATCACGGTATGGAAAGAGTTTTGATTGGAGCCACTCTTGTTTTTGCGCTTATAAGTGAGCATTCCACCTGATCCATGTTTGAAGCTCTTACATAGGCTACTGCGGCGAACGCATCCTCACCCGCATCCACAAATACATGCAACTGCACACAACTTCCGTCTCCGGGTTGAAGGTTGTTAAAGTACCTTCTGTTGATATGTAATAACTTTATTTTAGGAATGAGACTTAACCAGTATCTCCATTTATCAAACTGTCGATCTTTTATTTCTTCATCCCAATCTACTCCGGAGCGCCAGATTTCTTGTAGAATAATTTTTAGATGTATAGTGAAATTGGCAATTAAACCGAGGGGATCGAAGATGCACATGAGTGCCCTTAAGACTTCGCGTTTTTTAGGAATGCGCGCGCCGCTCATAACATCATTGTCCATCTTACTTGACTTAAATGTGTAGGCGAATTGATCAGTGGTTGGTGACCACCACATTCCCAGTAACTTTTCAAAGTCGCTTTGAGCGTTGTCTTTAAAGACTCTTTTTTGATTCAATGTTTCGGATTGAAGTGCTTTTAAAACCCTTGATGAATTTGAGATAAACTTACCTATCTCAAACCCGGCTTGTTTATGAATATATATCACCTCATTTACCAGATTTATAGCCTCCTCCTCTGTGTCAACACTGTCTAAAAAGTCGTCGACATAGTGATTTTCTATAATCGCCTTTGATGCTCTTGGGTACAGTCTCTCAAATTTCTGAGCATTTTTGTTCTTGATAAATTGAGCGCAAAATGGTGAACATGTTGACCCAAAAGTCATGACCTGCATTTGAAATACTTCAATAATCCCAGTTTTTAAATTCCGCCATAAAAATCGTTGAGCGTTTTTATCCTCTTCTAGTATTCTTACCTGATGAAACATCTCGTGTATGTCTCCCGATATTGCAAACTTCCTTTCTCTAAATCGAAAGAGAACCGATGGAAGCTCTGGTACATTGTCCGGTCCTTTTAATAAAAAAGAGTTAAGCGATACTCCTTGGACTTTCGCTGCAGCATCCCATACTATGCGCAGCTTATCTGGTTTGTTTGGGTTTGTGACAGGAAAAATTGGTAAATACCATATTGGTGGTTTAGTGTTGTTGACTTCATGTTCCTCTAACCTTTTTGCGTATCCCTTTTTTACGTATAGTTGGATTTGTTCATTCAACTTTTCAGTTAGATGAGGCTGTTTTGAAAGTCGCTTTTCGAGACAGTATAATCTTTTTTCTGCCATCGCTTTCGTATTAGGTAGACATGCATTATGGTATTTCCACAGAAGAGGTACGGCATACCGGTCCCCCAAAAAAATTGCTTTTTCTTCCAGCATTTGAACAGCCTTGTCGTCTTCATTTGAGATCATCCCTTTTATCGGCTTCGTGCCTACGCTCTCCAAGGAAAAATATTGCTTAACTGTCTCATGCATACGTAAATCGATTTTACTTTGACAATCGCAAATATGGATATTGATTACTCTTTCTCTCTTCGGGTTTGGTTTGGTATCCGCCGAAGATGAGCCAAAGAGTGTCCATCCTAACCTGGTTTTGATGGCAGCTGGTTCAGAAGCATTGCCTTCTCGTGTCTTAAGGGGCATGCCCAGCTTCCAGTGTTGCAAACCTATCAGGATCTGAGGCTTCGCATTCCGATAGGATTTTATTGGAAGTCCTTTTAAGTGGGTGTGTTTTTCCGTTAGAGCGCGAGCATCAACGGATTGTTTCGGAAGATCAAGTGAACTTACCGTATGTGCATTTGAAAGCAAAAATCTTTGGTTTACTCCTTGTGCCGATATTTTGAAGGTTATCTTTTTAGACGATTCTTCAAGGCGATGGGTATTTGACGTCCACCTAAGACATAATGGTTCGTTATCTCCTTTAGCATTGAGTGCTATTGCTAATTCTTCATCTACAAGTGTAACTGATGATCCGTCATCAATGAAAGCGAAAGTATCTACTGACTTGTTGTAGTGTACGCTTACGGGAATAATTTTGAAAAGTGTAATCGCTGCATCTGGATGATAAATTGTACCACTGTAAAATCCACCACCTTGTATATCTCTACTTGTAGTTGGCTGTTCTGTGTTCGTGCTAAAGTTGTGCCTTGCGCTCGGCAGTGCCGCATTGCTATGCAAAAGCGAGTTGTGCCGGTAGGTACATCCATCAATCCCGCACAATTGCGACGAGATGATTACCATGTCGACGTAAGCACGTTCGACAAATATGTAGACGTTTAACTAGGTTCCATCTTTCTTGTAGAGACATCTTTGAAAACTGTTCGCATGAAGCAAGCGTTGTACAGTTGCGCTTACACGCGTAGCACTTATTTTCAACTTGAGTTCTTGTTTCTTGGTGCATAGCTATGATTGCTTTCGTTTTTTTATTTGTCCTTGGTTCCGACAGGGCGACCTTGAACGTGACCGCCGACGCGGTACTCGCTACTTGAGAAAGCCAATCGCTAAATACGGATAAATCGACGAAAGACACCGTCTGCTTGTACATTCCCCAATTTAATCTAATTTGCACTGGCAACTTCTCTACTAGTTCTTTTAGCAGGCAAGGATTATTAAGATGAGCGCACATTCCAGTGGCTTCCATCATGCGGCAGACATTGTCTATCCCGAGTGAAAAGTCGATCATTGTTTCCAGTTTGTCGTACCTAGGCGCAGGTGCCCTTCTAATCTTCTCTAAGAGCAACTGAATAATGAGTTCGGGTCGACCATACAACATTTGTAATGTTTTGATAACATCTTCGACCTGATTTGGATGAAGAAGCCTAAAGCGAACGGCCTCCAGAGCCTCTCCTTTCAGACATCGTTGAAGACGAAGCATGTTTTCATACTGGGTAAAGCCACAGCTTGCTGAAGAATTTCTCCACCAACTTATAAAGAGAGGCCACTCGTGTGATCTCCCAGAAAACGTCAGCTGTTCTTTTGACATTATTTGTTTGTCTGATTCCTCACACTTCGCGTCTTCCACAGTTCTATATGCTTCGGTATAATGCGGCTTACTACCTAACCACAAATTGAAGGAATTTACGTGATTTTTTGGCTTATCACTCGCGCACTTTTTTTCTGGCTTTTTAAATGATTTGTCTACCCACTCACTAATTCGACTAGTGTCGACCGGTTCAGCAGCAATTGAGCCTTGTTCATCATAGCAATTAAGTTGATTTAGAATTGCATACTTTTTATCGATATAGTCTTTATCACGTTGCTCTTGAAGCTTACGTTCCTCTTCTAACCTCCTTAATTGCATTTCCATTCTTTTAGCACCAGATGATTTGGATGCATTAGACGTCTTATCGCTTAATGTATTGTTGTTGGTGTCTTGACCTTCGTTTTAGGTGCTGGAATGCAGCGGCGATTCGATGTTGATGGTTCTGGAGCATTTAAGTTGATGTTGGCAATTGCGAATGGTACTCCACCGGCATGTGAAGAGGCATTATCGCACTGGTAGTTGTGTTTACGAGATTTCGGATTCTGTTCTGCTTGTTGCTTCGACATACAGCTACGGCAGTGAAAATCCTTATCTTCTATGTCAGATGTGACGCCGACGCAGGTGAAGTGAAACCAGCTTTTACAGGAGTCACATTGCACCATTGGCCATATGCTGTCAGGGTCGGAGCATTCTTTACAATTTTGAGCACTGATGGACGACGAAGGCGAATTGTGAGATTGCGACCTATGACCACGGCTACGACTACGAGAATTATTATTTTGATTCATGCTGACTTACCTTGTGTCCAGATCGATGTGATTGTGAAGGCAAATTTGCGTACATAGACAGGTGACGGTTTGTGCGAACTCTGATTCCCGAATTCCGATGAAATTGATGTTTATCGACTTGAGCCAATAGAAGCACGATCGGTACAGTTGGTGAAGACATGCGACTGGTTGATGACACAATAGAATTGGTTGTCCACGTGCGCCAATATGCAGCAGAGTCAGTACAATTTATGATTAGATGCGACTAAATCGCTAGCGTTTATAACGTTTTATAAATGTAAATTAAAGTACTATGTTGAATTAAATTCTAACACATTTGTACATATGTACTAATTCAAATAAATTAAAATAAAAAAAAACCGAATTTCTGAAATTCAAGAGCTGCTTAAAACTAGCTCTTTAATTTACCTGTAAAGGATATTCTTTTTATTATTTCACATTTCAATTATTTTAGCTTAGGAACTTACATTTAGTTTTAGGTTTATTTTAATTGTATCGTATGAAATTTTATTTTTTATTTTTTTTTTTATTTAGAAAAGTATAGATTAAATAGGTTAATATTTATTAATAGTTTTAAATTTGGTGTTGCCTTATCGCCATCCAGGTTGAGAAAGAAAGAAAAAAAAAGCCATTGAAGGAAGCCGCCAAAAAAAGTCCATTGGCGGGATGTTTGACACTTCGTTTCGTCAAATATTTTTTGGCAATACCAAGCTTGGCAGTGCAGCCAAGTTCGCCTACAACACCATAACACCGATTTAAAGCCATTTGGAACATTAGTCTCTGGTTTTTAACGTAAACCACCTGTCATGCAGACTTATGTTAGGTAGGAAGACCCTTCCCGTGATTTGGGTTTAAACCACAGCCACAATGACGCTCCCACAAGGGGGCCTACCTCAACAAGTCAGGCCCGGACCGAAATCCGAGGGGCTCCTGACTCCCATGGTACCGTGATTTAAGTCCTGGTAGGGACTACCGGTGGTCTTGCCGCCAACAAGACCTATGACCGGCAACTTGTAACTGGTCAAATCGTAGCAACCTTCAGAGGCGTCATCTGAAGTTGTTTACGATAAGACCAGTAATATGCTCTGCCCCCACTTTTTATTAGACAACGTCATTGTGTTTTACGTAGATACCTGCCTTGAGGGCTTAACCCTACGGTGCGTCTTCGCACAAGATATCAAAAGAATGCGTTGATAAGTGCCCTTCGGGTAGTACAAGTACTACCACCAGTACCAGATTCGAAGTCGTGTGTAAGGCACGAACTTCCCCTTTGGTGAAGGGTCGAGGCCTATCTAATACCCCAGCCATTCTGTGGGTCATGGCACCCGGTTGCAATGCAACTCCACACATGCAACTAAGCCATGAGATGTCCAAGCACCATCTGTTCTGTTCTCCCCGCAATTTTGTTTACAAACCTACAGCCACCATGATACTCCCACAAGGGGGCCAACTCCTAGGTCAGGCCGGAACCATAGTTCCGGGGGCTCCTGACCTCCCGCGGTACCAGAATATAGCTTCCGGTCGAGCTTCGCAACCTTGAGGTTACTTCAGTTGGGCACCTCACTGCCCAGGACTGGCGGCCTTTCAACTATTTGGACAATGAATACCTCTTTTGCAAAACTATGGGTACGGTATCAGTGATAATTCCACTGACATCGTAGGTCTCACCATTAAAGGTGATGCCCAAAGCCTGCAAGTTCCTTATGTCAGCGTAATTGGGACACTCACATAGGACATGAAGCCAGTCCTCGTAGGTAGCTCCACATGAGCAGCTGCAACCCCGCTAAGCCCCCTCTTATGCAAGAATGCATTAAGAGAGCCATGCCCAGTCAACAAAAAGCCCAGGCTGAGGTTAAAATTCCGTTCAGGAAAAATTCTCATGGTTAGCACATCCCTTAGGAAGCCGTAAGTAACCCTGCCATTTTCGCTAGCAAGGTTTTACGCTGCTTCAGGGATAGGCCATCCACTTCTTCCGGGGAAACCCAATCGCGCTCTAAATGGGAGGCCTTTTCTGATCTTGAAAGCAATACCATGACGTATCGCTTCCAGATCCAGAGGTGGCACTCCAAGCAACACCTGCATTGCCTCTGTAGAGACAGTGTGGCAGACCGGTAAACATCCAAGCAATGCGACTCTTTGGCAAGTCAAGATCCGCCTTCGACCATCAACAGTCATAACCCTGTCGTACCATATCGATGCTCCATATGTTGCACAGGGAACAAAAAGGCCATCGTATATGATACGAACAGAACGCCTGTTGAGTCCCCCGTCAGATCGCAAAATGCGCCTTACCTGGCCTACGGCACTCAGCATGCGTTGTCTGATTCGAACCAGGTGAGGCATGAAGTTCATACACTCACCCATCGTGACCTCAGTCACACATCTAATGCCAACGCCGTTCAAACGTATAGCAGGAGCCCGACGTCTTACATTCAATTTGCCCTTGAGCTTCATTGAAACAGTCTTATCCTGCGACACACTTACCCCAACGCTTTCTCCCCATTCATCAACGACTGCTAGAGCTCTTTCTCCTGATGCCTCGATTTCGGCCCTAGACTGGCCTTCGAGGATGAGGAGCAGGCCATCTGCGTAGGCGCAGCACCCACAGAGCTCATTTAGTCGCTGCAAGAGTGGATCCATCATCAGGTTCCAAATAAAAGGACCACAGATGGACTCCTGTGGGCAATCTCTCTCAACAGTAATTGAGACGCTGTCGTGCGTACTTACCACACTCGCTTTTCTGTCGGAAAAGTAGCTTCAAAAAACTCAATTTCCCGATAGCCCAATTCCTCCAACCTGG